>CM048667.1:2605833-3254166 GCA_026401315.1 Dysphania ambrosioides
TAATGAGCATGACCCATATTCAAGGAAAGACATTGTTTGAGACAACGATTTTATATCAAATATAAATTCCAAGGTTACTTTTCAAAATAGTTTGCTATTTTTAAGAAAAAGTTTAAAAAATGTCAAGAAACCTAACTAGAACTCCAAAAGTACAAAGAAATGAAAATTGCACTAAAAAAGGAATTTTGCACAGTGTCATGAATTCATGATGATTGTATGCCTGGTACCAAAGTCATTTTTATCTAATGTGGCAACTTCATTTGATCTCATTAGTTGTTGAAAAGGTATTTACTTTCAAAAGAAAGAAAGGGAGAAATGGTTAAAATACTGAAGGACAATACGCCAGTAGCATGTCAAGGCTTCTCTTTGAGAGCACCAAAATCCATGAGGAATTACCATCCTCATGGATGCCTTTGTCTTTCATTAGAGTGAGATAAGGAAGAGGAAGAGAGGAAGTCCTCCTCTTCAAGAGGAATGTCTTCCTCGTCTCTTGTGCAAGTTTTTTTTTAAAAACAAATTTAATTCCCATGAATAATATTAAGGTGGGATATATATAAAGTAAGAGAGAGAGTATGAAAGAGGATTTTCATTAAAAGAAAAACAAAAGGGAAATGATGAGAAAGAGGAAAAAGATATTGAGAATTGAGGTAGATGAAAGAGAGTGAGATGTTTAAAGGAGGATTGGAGTGAAAAAAAATGAAGAGAAATATAGAATACTCATGAATAATATTGCTCTCATAGCTAGATGTATCGAAAAGCAATTTCAGGACGATTAAAAAAAAAGAAATCGAAAAGACCACCCAAGTAATTTTCTTCATCATTGAAACAATGCAAAATGAAGTCATTATGGAGGTGATGAAGAAAAGAAGTCAATGGTGAGGAGGAAAAGACAATTGATTTTCTCTCGCTTCATTTTTGTGTTACTTGTGAGAGAAAGGGAAAAACTGTCATCCTCTCGCCAGTATGGAAAATCAAGTCCCATCAGGTTTGTTATGATTCAATCCCATCTTTCCTACCATAAGTACCAAACAGAAGCTAGTATTTAACTTAAATAAGGAGTCACATACTGGACCATAAGATCTTGAATCCAAACTGGAAGCTGAATTGTCTCCCTCCACCCAGCAATGGCCACGAGGAATCTTCACAGTATCATATGAATCAGACACACTCAGCCAATCACCAGGCATAGCAACTATCCTCTTCACAATTTTCTCCTTGTGATTACTTGGAGATCTGACATGTTCTCCAACAAAGGGAAAGTGTCAGAATAAAAGCAAAATTTGCAAGGAATGAGCACTAACATATAAAGACAACCACAGGGGCTAACATAGAAAGACATTTAATTAAACATCAAATTTGCAATAAGGTAAGCATGATGTACAGAATTCAACATAATAACAAATATATATATGACTTCTTGAGCAATAGTGATCAAAATTCAAGATAAAAGGTAGTAACCTAAACAAAATACCAGTGAAAAATGTTCCAGCAAATTCACATAGAAAAACGAGAGATTTTCGTAGAATATCCAACCACACAGCTCTATGATTCAAAACTGTAACAACCCAAGCAATAGCAGAGCCTCAGACAAACAATCACAGCAATATCAAAAGCATTTTCATGGAGTACATTGTATCAAAAGTCCAATTACTAGCAGTCACAAAAAAACCTTTATGGTGTGGCCCAATGGCAAATATACCTTTGCAAGACATAAACAGCTGATTGGATGAAGTTGCAATTTGCAACATCAAAATTATCCCCAAATGGAAGCATGTACTTTGTAACAATATTTGGCGACTTGAAAGCAAATTATCACGCCACGGACAATTACTTATATCTTTCTTGAAGTCAAACAGAATATCCGTTTCCATAATCAAAGGTTGTGCTACCAAATCCTCAAATTCACTGTGTTCTATAGATCTTATACTCATCACGTAAATCTAACCATACAAGTATAAATTGAGTATTATCTCTCCAGGTGTGTCAGCCTTCAGCAGGATGATAGCATTTTCCAAGATTTGACAACAAATATAATAAGATCTCTATGAGAAACTTACGAGAAAACTACGATATCACCTCGTGAAAAGTTGTACTTCCAGAGGCAAAATTTCTCCACCAAGACAAAGTCTAGAAAAGAACAATCAATGGATAGTTAGCCATATCAATGCCAAAGCTACCAAAAGCATGTCTATCATACATCAAAACACACCAACTTACCATTAAAACTACTTTGTGCAGGATTGAATGTAGGAGACATAGACTCTCCCGTAATACGTGTGACAGACCCAAATTGGTCAGAAATAGTCAGGGAAATGATACCAGCTGTGAAACAATTTTTGGCAACACCCCACCAATATTTAGGAGAAGCCATGCGGATTTTTGCAACCCAATAATCATAACCTAAAATCTGAAATCAATCGCTTCAAACATTCAACAAGATATAAGCAACAAAAAAACTAAAACAAAGGCTTGAAGAACTATTCAGAGTGTAATTGACAGTGTCTGCCCTTTGATATCTTATGTAAGTGTTGGGTTCAATGCAAGACTCCTCCTTTCTACATAGCAATAAACTATCAGCTTCTATCAGCTGCCAATCCTCTGAGCCCAAACAGCTCAATGTAGTTATAGTTCATCAAAGCAAAAAAATTTGCATTTTCAGTAAATAAAATATTCGTGAAGTGCATATATCTACAAAAGGTTTATCCACTACTATCTTATCCTCATTAAATTTCATAAAACTAAAACATTATATTATACGGAGTAGTGCATACAGTACATTGTTTATGATTCTACAAAACCTCCAATTTTCACTCTACGATTTATCTAAACAAAACACAGCCCAGTAATCAACTACAACAAGTACGATAATTACCTCACACAGATGTTAGCAGAAGTGAGGAGGAACGGGGCAAACAGCAGAAGAGATACGGCGGAATTTGGGTGAGTGAGAAGGGCAGACACAACCAGGGGGATTGGTGTTTCCCGGGGATATCGGGTATGTAATTATTATGGGTCGTGTACTTGGGCCTGAGTTGTGGGTGAAAAAGGCCCTTGCTTGTAAAACTGGACTAGATGGGCTTTTCGGGCCTCGTGTTGTCTGCAATCACCCGGATTAAGCCGAATAGTTAGGCCCAAGTTGCTTACTAGGTGAAAAAAGGGTGTGGTTAACTATTGAGTAAAATATGCCTTATTTTGTCAAAGAGCAATAAACCTTGTAGTGTCCCTCTAAAATCTCTTATCAAATCAAATGAAAGTGTCTTATATTGTTAAGAATCGAATGTATTGCTCAAATTTGAGAGATTAAGGAGATAATACCATAAATATTTTTGATTAATTTCCCCTTCGATGTTTAAACTATAGCTAGCTTAACTCTTTAAGAATGGAGACTAAACAGAGCTACGAAAATAAAGAATAAAAAAGAGCAACGATGAGTTTTTCAACACAGTGTGATTCATGGTGAAGACATTAATCAATGAATACATCAATAATTATCTGCACAACAACATGGCCAGAAGGATCCACTAAAAAAATCAACTTATCAACAATCTTATGTCTCAATAATTAACATGGAATTATCAACAAAGCATACATTATGTTGTAGAATAAAGATAAGATAAAACAATATTAGATCATGATAAGATCAGTATTAGATATAATTAGTAGAAGAGATAATTAGATAGGATAGAGTTACCTAGAAGTTCAAGTGTATTATAACTCTATCAGTAGGTGGTCTAAATATGGAACAACTTGTACAGATTTATTCAATCAATTCAATACCAAATAAACACTTAACAAAGCCTAACATTGAACTATTAAACTTTGTATCAGAGTAGCCAGAAATTAGGAAGGTTTTGCTGTGGTTCTCCGGCGTTAAAGTCTCATCACTTACCAAGAATACCTGATCATGAGTGAACCACCAAAGAAACCAAAAGATACACCCGTGACCATGGCTCATCTGTATCAACTTCTGGAGAAGTTGAATAATAACAAGAGTCTTGAAAATCATGGAGGATCATTGATCATCTCAGAAAAATTAAGCTATTAAAATTACGCAAAGTGGTTCAGGCTGATGCTCACGACGATCGAAGGGAGGGGGAGGCTCACGCATATCATGCCCGTCCCGCCATCACCTGACACCAATGAGTACATCCGGTGGAACCAATGAGATGCGATTTTTTGGACATGGATGGTCGAAAATATTAACCCTGATTTGGTAAACCAATTCTTGGATTATACCACAGCAAGGGAGTTATGGATGGGGATTGAAGCCGTTCATAGCGATTCAAGAGACGGGCTACAATTATTCAACTTAGCCCCCCAAAGCAAACACAATCAAACAAGGCCAAGATTCAATGGAGATCTATTATAGTAAGCTAATCACGGTATGGAAGTAAATAGATAAAAGGATGCCTAATCCCATGTCATGCCTAGATGACATAACAAAATACAAGCTACAGCAATAGACCCGACTCTACCGATTCCTAGCAGGATTGGATGAGTCATTTAATAAGGACCGTAAAGATATTATAAATCAAGATCCCTTGCCCTTAGTTGACATGGAAAATAACACAATCAGGCGAGAATTGACAAGGAGGGAGGTAATGATACCTTACTTACCTCCGGCGGATGTGTAGGAAGCGGGTTGACCACAAAATTCCTGCCAGGCAAGGCATCATCCTGGCGTTGCAATGAGGACAAGTCAAAACTCAAGCGCTTGCATTGTGGAGGAACACGACATACCAAGGAGGGATGCTACAAGCTCATCGGGTATACCAATTGGTGGACTGAGAATAAGAAAAAAGGGTCCAACAAAGGAGAGGACACGAGGAAGGCAAGAAAGTCCTCCATGGTAGCCGAGAGGGATTCAAAGTAGGAGGAAGAGAAGAGGCAAAAATAGCGCATATGGAGGAGGAAGGTAAATGGGAGGATTTAAGGAGTGAGAAAAAACCTAACCCTAGACCTATTGCCCCCACTTTAAACCTCCTTCAATCCGAGCCTTCACCAACTCATTTAAAACTCCTAGCCCAAATAAAAGGACGAAGCCCATGATTTTATACTAGCCTTCAAACACCAAAAAAAGTCCAAGCCTCTTGTTTTACCCAAAATTTCCAAACTCATACCGTTGACCCACTAAACCAAAAATCCCAAACCAAAGTTGGATGTCAAGTAAGTCCGAAGTATCAGTGGATTTTTATTACGGTGCTCGGACACTATGACCAATGACAAAAAGGATCTCCTTAATTTTTCTAACACCAACAAAATTGTCATACAAACTACAAATGGTAAATTTATGAACGTTGTAGGAGCAGGCTCAGTTAAATTCATCACAAAAGATTTGGGATACACTATTTTACTAACTTTTGATTATTGCATTGTGTAGGAGGCTCTAACTAGGAGGATCATTGGGTATGGTACTATGAAGAACATATTGTATTAAATGGGTGAAGTTACTAAACATGGTGATGCATCAGTGGTGTCAAATTCAGTCGAAGATCAGCTCAAGCTATGGCATCGGCGTCTGGATCATCCATCTTTAGGGTACTTGGAATATCTTTTTCCCTCTCTTGCTGGATTAAAAATTTCTTTTACCTATGATACCTGTTACCGTGCTAAGAGTCATAGACATTCATATTTTGATAGCATTAGCCATAGTAATAAACCTTTTGATTTGATTCATTCTGACATATGGGGACCTGCCCCAGAGTTAGGTAGTCATGGTTTTTCCTATTATGTCCTATTTATAGATGATTGTACTTATATGAGCTGGATCTATTTTATGAAACATAAATCAGAGGTATTTAGTATATTTGTGATTTTTTATCAAATGATTCTGAATCAGTTTCAAACAAAAATAAATGTCCTTAGATTTGATAATGGTGGTGAGTTTATAAACTCGTGTACCTTTTTTTTTCTACCCATGGCCTACTTTACCAAACATCTTGCCTTGATACCCCATAGCCAGAATGGAGTAGCAAAGCGAAAAAACCGCACTTTTCTTGAAATGACTCGTGTGATGATAGAGTCATGTGTTCTAACAGTTTACTGACCTGAGGCCATTGCTACTGCTAATTACCTTAGTAACCGCTTGCCTACCAAAAAACTCAAGTACCATACCCCTCTAGATACTCTGCGAAGTTTTGGCCCTTCACCCTTTGTTCATTCATTAAACCTGCTTGTCTTTGGATGTGTTAAATATGTACATCTACCAAAAAGAATATGCCCTAAGTTAGAACCTCGGGTTACTAAGTGTATGTTTGTTGGCTATGAAACGACACAAAAAAGGTACATGTGTCTTAATCCAACCACAAACCGTCTATATACTACAATGGATTGTGATTTCGTTAAGCACACCTATTTTTTTACCCACTTTAATTCGATGTTAGGGGGAGAGTTTAGAAGACGATCTCAGGTGGATGAAAGGGAATGATTATTGGAGAAAGGAGACTGGTAAAACTTTGTCTTATATATTGCATTATATGCCTTTTACAGTACCATTCTCAGTATCTAGTCCTAGGAATGAGCGTCCTTTACAATTGCAATTATCAGAGCTAAATATCAAACCTTTTGTTCTTGATAGAATGGTACTAATGATGATTTGGATACTTTTAATGAAGTACTACAGGAAGAGGCGACTGATGAAGAACAAGTGAGAGGATATCAGCTACCTTTGAGAAGCACACGAGGAGTACCTCCAAAGAGGTATGATCCCTCTTATGAAGTTCAAAAAGCGAGATATTTGGTCCAGAATATGCCCAGAGGAAACTTTTCGTGTACAACTGCAGCATTTAATACCTCACTGTATCTAGACAATGTTTCCTTAACAGTTAAAGAAGCACTTAGACATGAGCACTAGACGAAGGCAATGGATGCAAAAATTGAGGCTCTATCTTAGAATGAAACTTGGGAACAATGTACTATTTTTCGAGGATAAGAAGGCAGTAGGGTGCAGATTTTTCATAATAAAATATAAGGATGATGAGAGGATCGAAAGATACAACTATACAAGGCAAGGTTGGTGGCTAAAGGGTACACACATGTGTATGGGATTGACTACTCGGAAACTTTTTCACCAGTAGCTAAGATCAATACTATTAGGGTACTATTTTCTGTAGCAACTAATAGAGATTGGCCTCTATATCAATTTGATGTGAAGAATGCCTTTCTTCATGGAAAAATCTCTGAAGAAGTATATATGGAGGCTCGTCCAGGTTTTTCATAGAGCTTCTCTCAAGGTGAAGGATGCAGGTTAAAGAATGCCTTATATGGGTTAAAACAGTTTTCAAGAGCTTGGTTTGGTCGATTTACAGTAGCAATGAAGAAGTTTGGATATCGACAAAGTAACTATGGTCATACCTTATTTCTGAAGAAGAAGGGTAATCTGACAACCTGTTTGATCATATATGTAGATGATATGATCATAACTTGAGATGATAAAGAAGAGATCAAGAGTTGAAGCAAAATTTGTTCCAGAAATTTGAAATGAAAGACCTTGGAAGGCTAAAGTACTTTCTAGGAATTGAAGTATTGAGATCAAAACGAGGTACTTTCATTTTCCAAAGAAAGTATGTGCTTGATCTTTTAGCAGAAACTAGGAAGTTAAATTGTAAACCAGCAAATACATCAATGATAGTGAATCATGGGCTACAAATTAAAGAAAATAGAGAATCTAATAATCAAAACCAATATCAGAAACTGGTGGGAAAATTGATTTATTTGTCTCATACCTGTCTAGTATAGCATATGTAGTTGGGGGTGGTAAGTAAATTGATGCATAAACCCTAAGTGTCACATCTAAATCAGTTTTTAGAATTTTGAGGTATCTCAAGAAAATACCTGGAAAAGGAATATTATTTAGTAACCATACACTTAAGGGTTCAAGCTAATACAAATGTAAACTGGCAGGCGATTGGGATAGCAGAAAATCAACATCAGGGGTATTTTACCCTAGTAGGAGAAAAATTGGTTACTTAGAGGAGTAAAAAGCAGAAAGTTGTTGCAATATTTAGTGTTGAAGTAGAGTTTAGAGGAATTGCAAAAGGACTCGCAGAAGTCTTATGGCTTAGAAAACTACTCACTGAACTCGGCTTTCCTCTAGGAGATAGTTGTGAGTTATTTTGTGACAATAAGACTGCGATCAACATTTCTGAGATCTTATCCAGCACGATCAAACAAAGCATGTAGAAATTGATAGACACTTTATAAAAGATAACTTAGAAGCAAAGATTGTCCGTTTTTAGTTTTGTAGGTCAGAAGACCAGTTGGCAAATGTTCTAACTTCTAACCAAAGCAGTCGGAGTGAACGTTTTTGAACAGATATTGTGCAAGTTGGGTATTGAAGATTTGACGACCCAATTTAAGGGGAGTGTAGAATAAAGATAAGATAAAACAATATTATATCATGATAAGATCAGTATTAGATAGAATTAGTAGAATAGATAATCAGATAGGATAAAGTTACCTAGAAGTTCAAGTGTAGTATAACTCTATCAGTAGCTGGTATAAATATGGAACAATTTGTACAGATTTAATCTATCAATTCAATACAAAACAAACACTTTACAAAACGTA
The DNA here is from genome assembly GCA_026401315.1 of Dysphania ambrosioides. Lineage (NCBI taxonomy): Eukaryota > Viridiplantae > Streptophyta > Magnoliopsida > Caryophyllales > Amaranthaceae > Dysphania > Dysphania ambrosioides. Next base: position 2,614,402 of record CM048667.1, read on the forward strand.
GCATTAAACTGTTAAACTTCTGTGAATTTGTCGAATGTTGTCATGACGGAAGGTATTCAAAGGTTCAAGTACTTTGTTCAGATCATCTCTTATGTTTTTTTTTTTTTTTTTTTTATCACCTGTTATGTTGAAGGCTAATAATGCACATAGATTAGATAGATAATACATTACCAAGTAGGTAATAAATAAAGACATTAAAAAATGGATTGTAGACTATCCGATTTTCGATAGTCTTTCAATTTTAAGATAATTGAAAATCACTATGACTTAGACTTGAGGGTTGTATTCAAAAAATAATATAAAATAATATATCGATCAGAGATAAAAAAAAATTAATTTAGATTTGGGTTTTGTTCTACTATGGGAAGTCTAATAACCTTATCACCAGGAATTTTGGATCACTAACAAAAAGAATTGTATATACACATAATACAATAAAGTTATTATATTTCCAATAAAATTGACCCTTTTAAATAATAAAAGTTATCCCTAAATTTATCAACTTTAAAGGATAACTTTTATTGTTTAAAAAAACCACTTTTACTGATATTGTATCCATGTATACACGAGATTTTGTGAAGTTTATATACAACCTTATCTGGCTGGAAACAAAAGTCATACAAGGTAACACTTTGAACGCCAATGATTCCAAATGCCCCAATGATATAAGTGAACCACCAATATAAAACTAGGAACAAAGCAATTAAGCAAGTGGTGTATATATTGGATTCAAAGAGGAGATGGATCCATAGCCGCCATCAACTCGAGAAAAGTCATACCTTGATCATGCATGTCAATAAACGCCATGAAGAGAACTGAGAAAGGATGCCTCTATGCAACGTTACCTTCCATTCCTACAATTAATATAATAAGCCCTTTTTATTTGCATTAACTAAGATGTTGAGATTTCATACATATAAAAATGGAAAAATAGTATACGCAGTACTAATTATGTTTAAGAACCCAAAGTCCAAAGCTAAGCACCAACCATATTTTACGGAGTTTATATTACCATTTTTCAGTGTGGAATTAACTAACATAGCTCAAGTTGTTAAAATTATTCCCTTTAATTCATGAGTTCAAAAATTTCGTCCTCTTCTTGTCTTCTTTAATAGATAAGAGTTTTTTCATTACTCTAAATAATAATGATTATAGTGAACTTATAATTAAGTTGTGGTTTTTCTATGATTAAAGAGTTAAAATTTGTATTATAAATATAATGGAAGCAACAATCATTGCGAATGTTCCTTTATGCAATTGCCAATTGATTATTTAATGCAAGTTGCTAAATTATAAAGCTTTTACTTCCCCGTCTTAGGTCTTCGGTATGACTACAATTGATGTCGTTGCTAGTAAACTGTAACACAACAATTTCATCTTTGATAAAAAAAAATTATTTGAGTGTAAATTAGACAAGACCAAAATATTCTACAAGAGAGATTTTCCTAATTTAAATATAAATTATATTAGAATATTGAGATTTTAGATATAGATATTGTTATATCATATATAACTATTAATTGTTATATCAAATATATCTATTGATATATCAGATATAGAAATACAGAAGATATAAAAATACAAAAAAACGTATATATGATCTTAGGTTTAGAAAGAAAATTACGAAATACCCCTAATATATTTACATCAGGTATAAATTAGGAATTTCTCCATTATAAGATGCTACGAGTGCTTTGAAATAGTTGTGTCATTTTTATACAATTTGGTGAGAAAAATATTGTCATATATTGGAGTAGAATATTTGGCAGGTACTAAATGGCTATTGGATTTAACTATATCTTGAGTTATTCATAAACCAAAGTAATCTTTAGAACAACCAATATAATATCCGAAGTCAAATTCAATGGAGGGATTACAAGTAATACAACCATCACTCGAAACTCAGACATGGGTAGTAAAAGCAAACCCAAGGGCTTGTAAACTCAGACATGCAGTTTGCAAGCAAGAGAAGATATGTTCAGTGCAGAGAGGGGTTGTAATAACTGAACAATATATGATCATAAACAAGGCATCATTAGGTGAAACAAGCCTTAGTAAAAAGTTAAAAACAAACACAGCTTGCAAAAGGCTGTACTCCGTATTTTATACCATTAATCACACCACATACGTATAAATAAATCATGCAAGCAACCATTATTGCTATTGGTTTAGAATATACACTTCATTAAATTTGTCCTATGTTTTTGGGTTTGACTACATTTGATAAGGTTTGTAGTGACCTGATAATATATCAATTTCATTCTTTATAGCTACAAAAATACGACCAAGACTTACTTTGTAATTAACATGTGGTCAACTTTGAATTACAATTATTGTGTGATTATTTTTCATAATTTGGTGACAAATTTTGGTCATATAATGGAGAAGAAACCCAACTACTGCCTTTCTATTGTATCAAATTGGACTATAGTTTACTTTGAGTTAATCATCTTCGACTACTACTTAAGCCAAAGTAATTGAGCACATCCAATCACCATAACATATCATACATTAATCACTTTCACCAAAGTCGCAAGTGATTTCAGACATGAATCCAGCAGTTGAGGCACCCCCTTCTAAAGATGATGCGCCCTCATCGACAAATGAGGCACCACCATCCCTGGATGAGGTAGTCCCTTCTAAAGAAGAGGAAAGTCCTTCCAAAAAAGATGAGGCAGCACCACCTCATGACAAACCGCCGCTATCTCAAAAAATGTCATTCAGTGATCATGTTAAGTCACAACATGAAGATAACGGAGCCATCTGTGCAGCGTATGTTTTCATTTTCTTTCATTCTGTCTTACCCTTATCTTTTGCTTCTTTGATCATATGTGTATTGTTTCTTTATAAACTTAGCTAGTTAACAAAGACTGTACCTTTTTTTGTTTTTCTGAATGCAGATTGTTTATAGTGTGCTGTTGCTTTTGCTGCATTGAATCCTGCCTTTGCCTACGCACTTGCTGTTGCTGTTGCTGTTGCCCTCCACCGCCGCCTGTTGAGCAGAATGCTGCATAAGTGGACCTTTAGTTTCTAAAAGAAACTATGAAAGTCGTTTGGACACTGTATTGTATAGTACTACTCTGTCATGGGACTTGTATTTGGAATAAGACGATTGGTTTGTATTTTTATTTTTATTTTTTTAAACTTGAAACTCCGTAGTAGATTGTTTTGTATCGTATTTAAGCTAAGTTAACAACTTTGCTATATATGAATGAATAACCTTTACATTTATATGAACTTATATCTAATGAAAACTTTATTCAATTAAAAAATAATTTTTTACTTTATTTTATATGAGTCTAATAATAAAATAATAATTAGTAAGATCTATAAAGAGTTGTCATTTACCCCTAAAAACTCAACTTAAAAAATTAGATCAATAGATTTCTATTTATTAAGTATACCATCCAACTCTTAGGTTTTAGAGAGGACTCGTAATATTAAACTTTGAATATCAGATTTTAGGTACTAAATCTCGCAAACTAAATTTAAGCATAATATTTTAGCTTGAATATCAGATTTTATAATAAAGAGCTTGATGATGATGATTATGATGATCAGATGATGATGATGATGATAATAATAATTATAATTATAATTAAAATCAAGTACTTTTGCAAGCAAATATTTGTTGTTATGCAGTAACTTTTTTTTAATTTTGGAAATGATGTTTCATATCAAGTAATAGAGATTTGATCTCTTTTTTACCCTTATATATCAGATTTTGTTCCTCCAATATCAATGGTACTGATTATTAGTAGCATTATGCTAACTTAGTAGATACAAAGAGACAACAAGCCTCTGCCTCTGCCTCTGCCTCTGCATGTATAATATTTTTGTTTGCGTATTGTATAAAGAAAGATTGGTGAGAAGGATCGCCATCAGTTACGAATCTCATGTTGTGGAGAGCTCTCAATGTTCTGTGGAAGTGACTTTGAGCCAATTATGACCTCTTTGCTGAGATTATGTTGCCAAGGTAAGGCAGGTATAACTTGTCTGTCTCCATATCCCCTACATATAACAACCAAAATAAAGTTACATGATCAATCCTTAGAGGCTCTACAAATATAACTTTATAATATATATATTATTTAATTCCTTAAGAATCGAAAATAACTTTGTACCTTTGCTATCTACCTGATAGACAAGGAGAAAAAAGTTTGAATGGGCAATTTAATTCAATCTGCAAGTGATTCAAAAATTATCTAAGTGTACTTTTGTTTTCAAGAAATAACTCTCAGATAGACTAAGAACAAACAAAATGACAGAGGTTATACAGTATGCGGAGGTAAGTGTCCAGACAAATACGCATGCAAGTACATATACCAATGATTGCAAACTAATGATCATATGGGGATAAATCTCAATTTCGTAAGTTGAGAGGTCTCTTCCTAATCGCATAAAGAAATATGAACACTTATCGCAAGGTGTTTGTCGTTAGACATGTTCAAATGGAAGACTCCGTTAAGGACTTTTAATCGGTCCGTTTGTAAAAGTGTCTAATCAATAATAGGCATAATATGTCAATCTTTTAAAGAGTCATATTTTATTGGGTTTTTAATGGATCAAGTCAGGTCAATAATGGGCCAATAGTTTTCAAGATTTTTAAACACTATCAGATAATGAAGTATTTTCATTTACTTGTCGATGGTCTACTATCAAAGTTTGGAGATGATATACATGTAAATTATCATCCTCTATTGATAAAAACTTTACTTTCTTTAGATGGCCCGGCCCGTTATGTATCTCCTTTGACCCGGCTCGATCTGTTCTACCTGTGACCCATCCCAACTCTAACCCGGTCCAATTCACGGGTTTATTTGTGGTCAACAAACCATAAGCGGAACTCAATGTTAATTCCAAATAAAACTCTTTTTTTCTGTAGATTAAGAGTCCTAATAGGCATTTCTACTGCTCCAATTTTCAAATATGCAACATATTAACTAATGAGAAGTATTGAGCATGCATTAAAAGTAGTGAAAATTGATTGCATCCTCACCCTATGTTAAGTACCCGAGTCAGACACAGTTATCACAGAGGACACGTAACTTTTCATTTTAGGTTTTCTTGCGGAAGTACTACGACTTAGACTAATTTAACACAAGGATACACGAGGGTGTACATAAATGGTTAATTGTACCGATAAGCTTTAACGGTACGATTAACCGTTATAACGTTTATTGGAAAAGGCTAATCGTATCCGTATCGTTAAATCGGTGTTAACGATTAACCGTTAACCGTTTCATTCCATTTTTATGCACTTGTACGCCTAATATTATGAAATTATTTGTATGATTCATTAACTCATTTGGTTCTAAAACAATAGTAATTACACATATTTATATAAGATTTGATCATCCATAAAAAAAAAAATTGTGATATTCATTCATGTTTTAACCTTTTAAGTTTAGTTTTAAAAATAATAATAATAACAATTAACCGAAGGTTAACCGTTATAAAAATTTCATTACCGTAAACAGCTCCGGTAATATAATCGTTAATATAAACCGGTTATACACGGAATGCAAATCCAAGTAAACATCTATCTTCACCTCCAATGCAAAGAAGATATCCAACCAAAAGCTATACCTTCTGAAACTATTAGAAACAATAGCTTGCTTATCTACAATTCTCAAATCTAAACATACCACTCAACATTCTTCAATCCTTCCTATCCAGGATGAAGAACACTATTTCACCACAATGCAATTAAAATTCCAAGTGATCACAAATAAGGTTGATACAAGAAAGATGTTATCGTATTTATCTAAGAACCATCTCAAGCCTCAAAACTGTATGGCTAAGTGTTCCTGAAAGGGCCACACAGTTGGAAAAACGAGTACTTGCAGGGCGAGCTACGGCCAATCAATAGATAACTGATTAACATAATAAATATCAAGCTTCATATTTCAGTCCCTGCTGCGTCCAGTTGCACCTTCACCGTAACATATATTCATATGTAGTTTACAATAGTTATGCTTATTACACCAACAAAAAAAAAAAAAAAAACTGCATTTATGCATTACACCGAATGATGACAGCAACAAAACAAAAGGAAAACTAGACCAAACTATCACCAATTCACCACTCAATGATATTGCCAATTAGTCCAGACAACTTACGATCAATAGGTTTCCAAGCAAAACAAAAGGAAAACTAGACCAAACTATCACCAATTCACCACTCAATGGAGAGTCTACGCTTTTTGCACCCTTCAGAAACTTCCACTATCCCTCCATCGGGTTTTGATTTGGTTTCAATTGGTGAGATCAATCAAATGAGGCTTCAGTTACCATTCAGGTGGATGGGGCTTGAAAGGTAAACTCTAGCAAGCCAGGGATGGGGTGGGAGATTTGTGATGATAAGGAGAGTGTGAGAGTGGGAGAAGGAAGTTTGGCCCGTCTTTCCTCCTTAAAGTGGTGTGTTTCTAATGGCCTAATGTCGATTCAAGCTCTTACCAATTCTTCTGTTTTGGTTTCTAATCTTCAAGATGGTCTCGAAATCCATTGAATTAAATCCATCTCTTCTCAGTTATAGATTTTCTTGGTGCAAAAGGTTGATCGGGTTCAGGTTGCTAGGGCACACGCCAATGCAAATTTAGTGTTGCGTTTGTCTAACTGTCTTAGTGTGTTCAGTCGTTGTAAAATTAAACTATTGAAACACTGATATGATTCCTATCTGCCCTACTCAACTACGTAAAATCCCTGAATTAGGGAGCGTAACTCCAGATAGATCGAATGTGTCAAATCCTCAACAGCCGCAAGAATCTCAAGTTGCCCTGTAACATACACCTGGGACATAAGATGCAAGATTCACACATGCAAGCACCTTCCTACAGACATGCCTGGGCGTAGGAAATGTTCTTGGCGTGCTTTGCCCTTTATAAGCTTATAGGCTATAATTCAACCTCTTTGATCTTGACCTTGAGGTATCATTACATAAAGTATAAGAGCCTCAGAAAGAGCTACAAGTTTGCTTCTGGCAAAAACACAGTCAATGAGATCATGCTTTTGGCAATTCGTTTTTGAAAATAGAAATAAAAGCTAAAAACTGACACTATATTACGGTTTCCATGTCTAGTTTAGTTCAGAGGGTGGATAGCCTTGTAAATTGTAATCCACAAAGGAACATCTCTGCAAGTATATATCTGGCCTTTGTCTTTCAGAGAACTGATTCTAAATTCTCATAACAGCTAATGTAATCCATAAGAAAAGCCAATCGGTCCATTTTGCATGAAGTCTTGACACACAACATTATCAACCTCTACCTCTTCCTCTTCCTCTACCTCTTCCCTTACCCCTGCCCCTACCTCCTCTACCTCTACCCCTCCCTCTTGAACCAGATATTCCTTGATCTCCACCCTCATCTCTTTCATAACTGAACATGCTCATCCTTATATCCTCTGCCTTGTCTCTATGTGGACCACTCTGCTCCTGAAGAGCAACAAAGAACAATATACATAAGACACAAAAGCCCTAAGTCTTCAACTAGGACTATAAGGAAAACAGCAAATTTTAAAAATCTTCCACAAAAAAGTAATACGGAGTACTTACATCTATCACACCTTGAATGGAACAAATTGAACTCAAACAGGGGAAAAAGGAAGAGAGATGAAAAAGTAAATTCATAGATCAAATGACGCATGAATCAGAGACAATGCGTAACACCCTTGAGACCTCACACTCAATCACCCAAAAATCAAATTGAGCATTGAATTTTAATAAAAGACTTATTGACACTGACCTGATCTTCCAAATTAAATTGGTTCTGGAGCTGCCAAGCAAGAGCCTCATCATGACTGAGATCAGGAGGTTCTCTTCTAGCTGCTGGATTTGCCTCAGCCTTTCTCCTTTCCCACTCTTCTAGAGTGAAAACCTGTTTCTCTTCTTGATATCCCTTCCCCTTGTACCTTGAAGCCCTGTTATATCTTTCATTGCTATGGTTTGGATTATTCATTTTTTGCAAGAGCTTCTGTGCAGCTGCTTGATTCTGAATAGGGATGTATTCAGCCACTGACAGGCACGAAAACACAACTCATTTGATCAGTTATTGATACATCCAATAAATCATCATTATATACTATCACATCACTTTACACAAAATCATTTTTACCTTATTGACCAAGCTGTTCTTAGAAGAATGATACACAAAAAAACACATGAAAAACACTTGATTTCATGAACATGCACAAAATGGATCAACATAGGGTAAAAAAGAAGCTGGACCTTCTTTTGGTCTAGTATCAGAGCTAGGCTTTTCTTCAGCTCTTTGGGAACTTGAACCAGATTTCAGATTTACATCTACATCATCAGCTTTATCATTATAGGTTTGCTTTTGATCCATCTGCCGGATATCAGTATCCCTGGAGGATGTAGCAACAGCAGGTCTCCTAATCTTGTAGGCGGATGACACTGATCCAATGTAAAATTAAATTTCAATGAAAAGGAATATAACTTCACAAAACCCTAGAAATGTAACATCCTGAGATATTCTTTGCAAAAATAATTTCTTTTCTTTAGGGATAACTGGACAAGGAAACTTTCTTTTGGGATAACTGGATAAAGACCCTAGCAATGATAATTGATACATCCCCAATGTAGGCTCTATTTCTCTTGCAACTAACTTTGCCTACATAGAATTTAGGCCTTAACTCAAAACCAAGGACTGAATATAATGGCAGCAGTAGCAAATTAGCCTTGAGAATTCCTCCTCTGTTTGAAAACTCTGAGGTTATTAATATACTGTCTGACATACACCATATATAATATCAACTTACAAAGATTTTCTATGGAGGCGAGACACCTGTTGCCAACATGCAAAGGAGCAAAAAAAAAAAATCAACCTACTTGGAACTGTGACCGTGAAAAATAAAGTAAGATGAGAGGAAAAACCGTTACGAGCAAAACTGTGTTTTGGTCCTCCAATCTGCAATTTTTCGAAAGGTGGGGGACCTCCACCATCGCCCTCTCGAACTACCCTCAGAGAGGTACGGGAGAAACCTGAATATTTTTGGTTCATCTGCCACTCTTCATACAAAGATTCCACAACTCCTCCTAGCACAGTTAGCACATCTGAAGTAAGGCAGACAATACCATAGTGTACCGCCACTTTCTTTTCTAGTCGGACCTGCCAATAAACAACGACTTGAATTCATCAATGATAACTAATTATAAAAAAAATTGAAAAAGGACCTCATAACAAATAGGCAGCTATTCGTATCTCATACAATATCCTGTAACCAATGAAACAGCTAGATACGTGAAGATCATTGTCTTCAATGCCATTCATAGGATGACAACATGTAACCAAATTTGATTATAATAACAATTCAAACTTAGCATTCAAGTTCTATACATGTCATCATAATAACACTTAAAGTTTTCCCCAACAACGGGAGTTCCAATCAGAGCATGAGATGTCTTTTCTTCCTTGTATTCCCAGTTGTGTTTTATGTAAGGTGAGCAGATAAGTGCACTTGTAGCCTATGATTTCAGATGTTATATCCATTATCCATAGGTGCTCTCTAGCAACATGCATTTCCAATAAAGCAAGATTCCAACATCTCAAATAAAATAAGGAAATCGTTTCTTCAGCATTATACAGCATTACTGCACAAAATCAAGTCTAGAGTTAGAATCTTCTTCAAGACAAGTTGGACAAGTTACTAATATCGTTCTTCAAAAACATTGGATGACCATGGACAGGATTAATCAAACGTCAAGTCGCATAGCCCTTTAAATTCTATTAGATATATGATTCATCCTCATACTAAAAAAAAATTAATGACATTTTCTAATAAACCTCAACCAATGTTACATTGATACAACGTTCTCTACTAGGTAAATATATGCAGTTGATATTGAATATTGCATATTTCGTTTAGTTCCCAATTGAAATCACAAAACATATATAAAATAACTTCCTCCAATTCAGTCTAACTAAATTTTACACACAACAGATCAAAAGAGAAAGCAACCTTAGTTCCGGGTACAACATTATCGGACAACGAAGGAATGGGAGAGTACTCCACAGCCGCAACTTCAGAATGCCCATCACTCAACATCAACTTCAGAAGCCTCCGATTACCAGAACTTTTAAATCCATCCGCCTCACTGCTCCTGCTTATATCCCTCAATGAAGCTATCTACAAAACCCAAACCCTAACTACAATCAACAACAGCCAATTAAACCATAAATTGAAAACCGAAAAAAAATAACCCTGGAAATTTGGGGAAGGACGAATATTGAAGGGAAACCCTAGAAATTAGGGGGAATTGTTACCTGAAGAAGTTTGGGAGGGTGAAGAAACTGCGACGCCTTGCGGAGGAGAGAGGATTCAGGTAATGATTTTCCGCCAATGGAACGCAAGTCGACGTCACAGAGCTCGGATTCCAAGGAATTAACGGAGAAGTTATCTCCGTTGATGGCGGAATGAACGGTGATGATTGCTCGGACTTGGTCAAGGTTGAGGTCGTTGAAACACCAGCCTCTGTTAGTAAGCGTTTTCAACAAGTTTTCAGTTGATGATGAAGATGACGACTCCATCGATCGCACTCTCTCTTGAAATGTGAGTTTTGGGGAAACCGTGAAACTTTCAATCTTGCATTCTTGTTGCTGTTACTCGGTGGTTTGTAGCCGTCTGAGAGGGTGTTGCCCGATGTACTCTGCTGGGCTTTATAACATTCGCGTCGAATGTTCAAGTGTTCAACTATCAAAAACACAAAAAACGACCTCACTTCAGAACAACTCAATAAAATCCGACCTACACGTAGACGCTAATGCCGACATTAATTAGACCTTACACTCGGGTGCATGATGACTGATGAGCATTGTATATCCGATGAACATTCTGTATAAAATATTAAACATTGTCAGCTTCAAAATTCCCCCATTAAGTTCAATGATTACGGTTTGATTTCCCACACAATATGATTATTTCAATTTCTCATGCAACAAGACTATTTCGATTTCCCATGCAACACATACCCCAATATTCAGTAATTTTTTTTCTTGTAATTCATGTAATTTGCTTGGGAAGTGTATATTCAGTGCCTTTAAACGTAATGTTCAGTGCCTTTGAACATGGTGTTAATTGTCTGTCAACGTAATGTTTATTGCCTTTGAACGTGATTTTCATTGCAAATGAACGTAATTTCATTGTCTTTAAACGTAATGTTTAATGTTCATTTTAATAAATATGTGTGCAATGTATGTACATTCCCAATGCAAAAGTTTAGATTTAAAAATAATATTATAAAGTTTTATGTGCGTACCTTTTTCCCAATGTGCGAATTACGAAGTATTAATGGTGATGATTTCACATAGGAAATAATGAAGATTACGCATCACAATGTTCATTGCCTTAAAAAAAATGTTCATTATGTTCAATTCGTGTGAAATATGTTAATGTTTATTGCCTTTTTACAAAATGTTCATTCAAGTTGTATATAATGTTCATTTTCACAATATTTTCTTCACAAATGCTCCATGTTCATTTTGATAATAATTAACGTTCATTGTTATAATACTTAATGTTCATTCGCATAATATATAATGTTAACTACAGAAATACATAATGTTCATTATAATAGTTCTGTACAATATGAGTTCATTTTCATGATAACTAATGTTTATTGTCATAACACTTAATATTCACTAGATTAATATTCACAAATGCTCCATGTTCATTTTGATAATAATTAACGTTCATTGTTATAATACTTAATGTTCATTTGCATAATATATAATGTTAACTACAGAAATACATAATGTTCATTATAATAGTTCTGTACAATATGAGTTCATTTTCATGATAACTAATATTTATTGTCATAACACTTAATGTTCACTAGATTAATATTAAATGTTCATTACATAAATACATTATGTTCATTGTTATAATATATAATGTTCAGTAGAATAATATAAAATATTTAGTGGAATAATCTATAATGTTTATTCTCGTTATTTGTGTACAGTACATGAACTATTTTCAAGGCAAAAAGATGAAATTTTTTAAAGAACCTTGGGACTTGTACTACTCCTACCGCAAAAATAATTATATTTTTCCCAATTACGAAGTCACTTACATGGGGAATAATGAACATCACACATCCCAATTATAATACCCCATATTTTAGACATTATATTAATAACGTTTAGTACAAATTAAATAATTTAAAAAGTATTTTGGCACCAATCATAATTATGGACCGCCATTTATATATTTATTTATTAAATTTATTAAGAAAACCATTTAATAGATATTTAATTCCTTAACTATTTCATTAAGTTTCAAAGTATTTATAAAAATTATTTTAATTTAAAATCACTTTTTGTTAAAAAAATATGTTATACTTACAAAAAAAAAACATCATGATTAGTATTTCAAAAAAATAAAATACTTATATTTATAATTTATCTTTGTTAACTAATTCTAATTGATGTGTTTTGAATTAAATAATTTTAATTCATTAAACTATTTAATAATTTAATTATTTTAAAAACAAAAGATTTTTCTAAAAATTTGGAGGATAATTATAATTTTAAATTCATATTTATCTTTTTGTGTTTTTAAATCCTAAATTAATTCTAATTTTTACTATAAATAAATCCTTAAATCTTACCTAATTCTTCACACAAAAATCATTAAACTTTTTCTATTTCTCTCAAATTTTCTCCTTCTCTCTCAAGCCACTCTCTACATCTCTTCGGCCACCTTGTGTCACCAACAACTATCAGCCTCCGTGAGTCTCCTTTTTTCCCTAACTATTTAATAGTTTTAATTGGTTACATATTGTTTAATTTGTAAAACTATTTCTAAATTTAATTAAAGTATCAATATTTTATGCATAATTATTGTGTTGTATTATGTTGATTAGTTCATTTTAATTGATAGGGGGATGAACTTGAAGTTTAATAGAGAGTTTCTAGAAAGTACTAGAATTTAAGTTATGTATATCTTTTAAATGTTTTATATGCAATTGAATATTTTATTTTGTGAATTATATTATGATAATATATTTTATTATTTATTTTGCTAAATAAATTTTAATTGGAATTTTAGCCATACGTCATTTTTAAATATATGTATATATATGGTTATTTATTTGAAATTCCGATTATATAAAAAAAAAGAATGATATACATTTACCTTATTTTATTTAATATGTATCATGTTTTAAAAGGGTCGAATAACATTTGAGATTTAATAATTTTCAATGAGCTTTCATAATTAAAGCATGGTCTTTACATTAAAATAAATTATAAAATGAGAGTTATTATTATTATTATTATTATTATACATTGCTGCTTGATTTTTTAATCAATAAGGGTATACTTCAAAGTCCACTTGTTGGCAAAAAAATAAAAGGAAACTCCAATGATAGATCCGTGATGAAATAACTAAGTTGGGAGGTGTGCACACTTAGGATCAAAGAGGGGATATAAGAAGAAAAATTTATTTTTATTAAGTTCTTTAATAATTCTATTTGTATTGGATTATTATAATGGAAGGTTTAAAGTTTATTAATTATAAGAAGGCATGTTCGAAATAAAGGAATTTAAAATTCAAAGTATTTCTTTTAGCATGTATATGTACATAATGGAAGATTATTATAATGGTGAGTAGGTTTGCAGGAATAAATGTACATGAAAGCATTACATAAAGGGGCACTTATTAGTTTGGAGTTTTCATAATTTTTCTTATTCAACTTTTGTACCTTTGGATAATAAATTTTTTTTTAATAAATTAATTAATTTTTTCTTCTGCTGCAATATAGTAATTAGTTAGCACAGTCAAAGCTTGGTGACATGTGACGGTAATACCCCTAAGTTACTAAAATTATATTATTATTATTATTATTATTATTATGTTAGTAATTTGGGGGTGTTACACCAATGTTCATTGCCTGGTAAAAGAATGTTCATTCATTTCATTTTCTTTGACTTTGCTTGCGTTTTATTTGTAATGTCTGTGCGTTTTGGCCTGGGTGCACAATGCTCACCATGCACCCGGGTCTAGAGTCTTATTTGTAATTAACTGACTAGTTGAATCTCTAGCTTTCCCATGTTAGTTTTTCAAAATAAACCTCACTAATTTAAGGTTCACTACATATGTAATCCACATAATAATCTATCTATATAAGTATTACTAAAGCAAAACTCCTACTAACATCATACTTAACACGTGTCAAAGCTATTATAAAAAAATTCCCCGCCTTTTTTTTTTATAGATGATGTCATCCACTCTTTTTTTTTCCTACTTTACATTAATATAAGATTTAAATTATTATATATAGAAAATTGTGCGATTATATAAATTTATAAATCATTTAAAACTACATTTATTTCATCCATTCATTTTATGTTTTCTCTCTACCTTTTTCCATGATAATTTTTTTTTATTTTATATGATAAAAAGTATTATTCCAATTAAATTTTCTATGGTAATTCTATAAAACCTATAATTTTTCACCAATAAATGAAAATATTCTTATAATTGAAATATTTAATAAGATAATTTATTATCAAATCATACATCGTATGAGACTTACCTACTATATCATAAAAACATAAATGGTGATAGCAAATCGTCTTAAGTGACTATTTGAGTTTTCAAACATAGGGGCATTTAATTCACCTATTTAGAAATATGTTGGAATGAATTTTAAATCCATTTCTATCATATATTTGTTTGGTTAGACAGTTTTACTATAAAATCTCATGCTTAAGAGATTTTAACTCCTATTTATTCTGTAAGAATATCTAAAAATCTCTTACTTAGTTTCAAACTTTAACTTATTATGAAAACAAACAACTTTATAATAGTATAGGAATATGAATCCATTCCATACCATCCCCATCACAGTGAACCAAAAAACTCATAATTAACACTATCCTTCTTAAATCAAACATTACAAATTTGCAACAATTTCCATTAGCCACATTGCTAAGTTGCTAGCAACAACATTACTCTAACAAAATTTGAAAAACTTTTTTTTTTTTTTTTGAAAAACCGAAACTGGACAAATTTGAAAAACTTTATGGATGCTAAACATTCAATTTTTGTGCTAAATAGTAGATAATTTCGTCTACATTTTTACTTTTACGGTTAATCGAATACGAGTCATGGTATTAATCCGAATACGAGTATTTGAGTAACCATGGTCCAAAAAGATCCGCATCTTGTGTATTTGTATCCGCTTCGGTACTCGCACGTATGCAACCTAGCTGTGCACCTCAAGTCCTCAAGCTTTACGGTTACCCCATTCTCCCGCTCTCTCACTATCACATTAGCTGAGAAGTTTTCAGCAGGTAAGATATCAAATCTCGCGTTTATTTGAAGTTTATTTGTTGTATTATTTGACTGTATTTTCATGTTATTCGAACTAAAGTTTCAAGGTGCTTCTAAATTTGATGCTAAAACTTATGTTCAGGGTTTAGTGTGCATTTTTTTAGGGTTTTTCGTGTTCTTCACTGCTCAAATTGCGCGCTTTTTCGGACCAATTGTTACTTTTTGTAACGTTTATTGCTTTAATTTAGCATATGTTATGATGGGTAACGTCTGAAAATATTTGATATCCCTGAAAACTGCTGATTTCTCTGGGGATTTCGTCGAACAGTTGGTGTGCGTTTTGTTGATAAAAAATTAAAACCGACCTTGGTTTAGGAAGGTTGTGAAAACCCGAATCTAGCTTTACTCTATCTGATGAGAAACCCTAATCTAGTTTTACTCAAGTTGATTTGGGAGCTATAAATAAGAAAATTCTGATCCCGACTTGTTGCTTCACAGATGTTTCTGTTCGATATAAGTTAGTTTGTACCCTATTTTTTACCATCATTATTATTATGATATATGTCCAATGTTTTTCTCTGGTTATCAGTCGCTCGATCATACTTTCTGACTAGGTTATCGATTTAACGTGTTTGTAGGTCTTGAATGTTTGTTTGACTGATTAGTTCATTGTCATGTAGTTCGAATTTCTTTGACCAATAAGCCTATACAGTAGACTTAGAATTATTACCTTATTTATGCAGCCCTTTTTAGTTGTGTACCCTTCCAACCAAAATCATTGAACAAAATTCAGACTTTTTAAATCATCCTTTGTTTCTTCTTCTGAACCTGTGCTCCGTTTGTTTAAATTTTTGGTTCCATATCCATGCAGTAATTACTTGGTTTTCAATCTGTTCCTTCAATTCCTGTTATTGGTGCTTATGGTTCCTGTTCTCCTTGTAGTTGCTATTATTATTTAAGCATATTGATTTATTTCTGTTACGCATTCTGAATCTCTGATTAGTGTCCTTTTGTTCTGGATACTTCATATAGTTGACCTTGTTAAACTTGTGAAACAACAAAGTGATTTGAATTAATTTTGCCCTGTTGTTTATTTATTTTGGTTTTTGTCAATTGTGAACTGACAACGTTTTATAGCTCTTTTTCTCCAGGATTGTAGGACGCTCTTGAGTGAAGCTAAATGGCAGTACGCACTTTTTGTCTTATCTGTGATATCTCTGTCAGCAAAGCTCTAATATGAACATGTCTTCTTCAATGACTCTTTTTAGTAGCTATAAGAGATTTCAATTCTTCAGTGAATGTGATTTTGTGTACTGATTTCCTTAGTAATTTTTATGTATGTCCCTGTCCCCCAGTGACACATTGACATATTGGCTATCATGAGTATAATACATTAGCAATATAGTCTACAAAGCACTACATAAAGTACAGATAAATCTTGAAATGTGCCACTTCCATTTGGTAGTTTTATACTCTAATTTTAGTTATTAGTTATAACTCATTTATATTGACTTCTTGGTTACATGAATTATTTCCTTAATTATTGAATGAACCAAGTTTGGTGATGTCTTGGTATACTATAATACTTGACCAGCTTGTCCTTTTAGTTTTGTGTATTGAATTATAAGTTTAGTTGTTCTTCAAACCTTTCTTTTCTAAATAGTAAGAGTGGGATGGTGAAATGCATCTAAGATCTTGTTATGTTAAGAGGTTTTTATATTGCAAGTCCAGGCAGTGCAAATGGGTTTAATCCTATGGTATCCACCTAATGTTATTTAATCACAAGTCAAAACGGGAAACTAATCTGAGTTATTATTTTATCCTCACAAGCATCATATTCCCTCTGTTTCTTTTGTTAGTCTTGCTTTTTAAAATAAGCATTTTCAAAAGTTAGTCTTATTTGGAATCTTTACTACTTTTATGATATTTTTTGGTCTATAATACCCTCATTAAACTATTAAAATTATGATTTTTTCTTAATTAAGTTAAATATAACATTGATAATCTAATCACATCTAATATAATTCCCCCTTTTCACTCTTCCTCCTCCCTCACAAAGTTTTCTTCCCGTTATTAAAAAATTCCCCCTCTATCTTTTCATTAATTATTTGCGAAACCTTGATTCCCAAAGATTCTACTTTTCATTTTTCTAGTTAGATTTACCATAGGACTATCAAAAAGGAACGGAGAGAGTGTCAATTTAGAATAATTTTTTCACAAACATGAAAAGGATGTGCTAGCCAAACTAAGGAAAAGGTAACATTTGAAGCATTTCTTTTAATCACTAACATGTTCATACTTTTCGGTTTGGCTCTCTGATATGGGGATATAAGTGGAAGGTGCTAGTGTTTTAGTTTTAATTACAAGCTTGTTAGATTTTCCACCAGATTGTTGTATGTTTCTTATTTTGATGACCATATTTTTTCTGATTTTTTTCTTTGACAACATTTGTGTGCACTTTTGCAGACTGTCCCAGTTAACCCCAAGCCGTTCTTAAACAATTTAACTGGAAAACCTGTCATAGTGAAGCTGAAGTGGGGAATGGAGTATAAAGGTAGCTCTCCCAGATCTGCAAATTATTTTTGATGTTCCAGTTTCTTTCTTCCTATATCTCTTTAGTTTCAAATTGTCAACTGTTTCTCAAATTGTCCTTCACTGCTGTAGTTACGGCTAGTCCTACACCACCAAATAAGTTTCTGGGGAAAAAGAAAGGGAATGGGAAATTGCCTTCTTCTTTCATATTTTCTTCTGGTGTAACTGGTTCCATATTTACTTTTGTCATTTCAGTTGGCCACAGAGAGATATATGTGACAACGTTTTCTTGACCTTGTGCAGGTTATCTTGTGTCAGTTGATGGCTACATGAACCTACAGGTGCTTGGCTACTTATTGTATATTATGTTGTTTGACTGCATTACAATGATACTTCTTCTGAATTAGGGGATGCTTAAATCTTCAATTGGTGAATTTCGTTGTTGCTTATCTTTTTATATCGATGACATGCCTGCAGCTGGCAAACACAGAAGAGTATATTGAAGGCCAGAAGACTGGAGATCTTGGAGAGATCCTCATCAGGTTAATTACAGTTTTCTTTTTTTATTTCTGCTGTTATTTCAAAGTTGAATTTCTTTGTAGAGGATTGCGCATTTGTACTTTTTATATAAATATGGAGTATAATGTTTGATCTTGTGACTTTTGATTGTGCCCACCACCTTTGTTGCTTAGAATATGCAGAAACATTTGTGCAACTTGTCTCACCTATTTAAACTGGTGCCAAAACTTGTTATACTTTTTAGGGACGAGTTTTATGTGTTAGGAGGTGAATTGTTATATTTTCAAAACCTTAGAGGTTGTTGTTGCATGTCTCATCCACAAATTGGGCGAGATTTCTCATCCATGATCAGTTGCTTGTGCTGTGGTATTGTTTAAAAATAAATTCTTATCTGATTCGCAATCTATAAATTCAACTTATTTTTGCTGAACTTGACATATTTTTGCTGAACTTGACATATTTTTGCTGAACTTAATTGTTTTTGTAGACCCATCTTTTGGTGAGCTTATTTGGCTTTTGCTAAACTTGTTTTATTTTTACTGAACTTATATAATTTTCTCCGAAACTTATTTATATAAGTTGAGGATAATAAAGTCTAAGTCGCATGTTTTTATTGTTAACCCAAACATTCAAATCTAAGATGCCTATATTTTTTGGGATTTTTTTTTTATCTGTAGGTGCAACAATGTCCTGTATCTTCGTGGTGTACCTGAGGATGAGGAGATAGAGGATGCTGGCCGAGACTAAAAAGATGCTTAGGCTTGTTGTTTGAAGATTTTCCGCAGATGTATCACTAGCTGATACTAGAACCTAGAAATTCCTAGCTGATATGGATGAGATACATTCTACTTCATACGGAGTAGTGTGTAAAAGCCTTTATATTTTATTTGTTATGATGTTTAGGAAATCTGGTTTTTGGGATATGTTTTCAGCCTTAAATGTAGACCTGTTCAAATGGGTGGGAGCCCGTTAAGGGCCCTTGACCGACCCGTTTGTAAAGGATCTAATCAATAATGGGCTTAATGGATCGGTCTCTTAAAGGGTCAAGTGTTATTGGGTTTTAATGAGTCAAATCGGTTCAATAATGGGCCTATAGTTTTCAAGACTTTTAAACACTATCAGGTAACGAATTATTTCCAATTACTTGTCAATGATATATTACCAAAGATTGAAAGCGATTCACGTAAAATATCCTCCTCTATAAATAAAAACTATACTCTCTTTGGACGGTTCGACCCGACTGGGTTAGGCCGTTTTGAGTCTTCTTTGGCCTGACCTGACCCGTTTTGCTTGTGATTCATCCCGGTCCTGACCTGACCCAATACACAGGTTTACTTAAATGAGTTCCTTTGATGTAAAATGCAACCAAGTATTAGTTAAGAGGAAGGCTAGCACGCTATAGGTACTGTCGAAAGCCTGAAATCAAATTAAGCTGCGAAGTCTGATGTCCGTAAAATGCAATCAGCTAAGTAATTGATTATTTCAAACATTAAGCAATTAACGACTTCAAAATTAAATTGTTTTCCCATTAGTTATAAAAGTTAAGATTGATTTAGAAACTTGTTATTTACCGCTATAAAATTACTTAAGTCGTCTCTTACATTTACTATATTACCCCCCTTAATCCTTCTTCACCCTCATTTACTTTTCCTCTTCACCCAACAACCCCTCTTCCCCCTTCACACAACCGCTACTACCTCACCGTAAAATAACATGATTTTAACAATACTAAGTAATACTACTTAATTGATCTTACAATTTAATAATAATAATTAACACTAATTAACATGATTAAAATAAAATAATATAATTTTAACTAATTAATACTAATTTATTGACAATAATTAACAACACTAAATAATTGACAATACTAATTAACAAAATTAACTAACAATAATAAACCCGAACTTGCTGATGCCATAAGCCAAGAAACTCGCTGAAAAAGGGGGGAGTCGTCCAAGATTTCTCCCTTGGGCTCGCCGGATTTTTCGGACGGTTCCCCAACTTTTCCGACGAGTTTCTCGACTTTAATTTATTTATTATTGTCAATAAATTGGTGTTAATTAGTTAAAATCATATTATTTTATTTTAATCATGTTAATTAGCATTAGTTATTATTAAATTGTATGGTCAATCAATTAGTGTTACTTAGTATTGTTAAAATCATGATATTTTGCATTATGGTAGTTTGTTTAGTACTTGCTTTAGAATATAATATAATTTTTAAAAAAAGTAACTTAGGAGTATTTTAAGTTAGGAAAATTATAAGTTGGGAATATTTTAAGTTAATATTTACGGGAATGTAAATTGGGAAATAAGAATTAAAGTGTAAAATATTCGATTTTATCAAAAGGTGAAGTGAGGGGCAAGATGGTAATTTAGGGGTCACGCACGAGTAATTTCGTGGCGGCGAACAATGCTCCACTTAGTTTATATATGCTAAATGTTACCCAAGTTATTTTCTAAATTAAATTAAATTTAGTTGTTTCCTAAAATCTAAGTAAAACTTTTATGCTTGCCCTGTAAAAGGAATTATTTCACTACCCACACCGAATTTATGTAATCTTTACTTATAAATATACTTTTTCTAGTTGTCATTCTAAGTGGCGCATCACGTGACAGACAATGGTGATGTGAAGTGTAGCACTCTTATCAGGGTATGTTTCTTCTTTAAATTAAGTTAATAGATAGACTAAGTATCTTATATGGTCATTTAAGGAGGTTTAGAACTAATTATTACCTTAAACTTGATATGTAATGAAAAGAAGTTAGAATATAATTGTAGAAGTAAAGGTATCTGGTTGAAATGAGTGTAGAGTCCTAGTAAAGGATTCAACCCACTAATCATAGGGCTTAAGATGACCCTATAAAAACATTGTTAGAATACGAAGGTCTTTACTCGTTGTAAATGATTAGATTTTGAAAGTTATCATATATTGATATGAAAATATTTTAAAAAAACTCTAAAATTTTGAAATAAAAGGAATTAAGCCTTACATAATCATACAAGAAGATTTGTAACTAACCATTGCCTTAAAATTTTGTTTGTAAAAACCCAAAAACGAGTTTAGAAATTAATTGTTATACTCTTGCTAATCAGCTGAAATGGGTGTTTACAGTCGAAGCAGATAGATCTACTTATAAAACTCATGGTAAAAATATGAAAGTATTTCTCACCGGATTCTAAACTATTTCGTAAATGTAGACATTCTTATAAATCGACTTTCATCTCTTTCAGATCTTGGACTGACAGAAGAATTAAAGAAAGTGAAATACATGATTGCAACTATGGCGAACTTTCAAAGCAATAATCAAAAGTGGTAGGCATCAAATAAAAGATCCAACCAGCAGGGAACTGAAAGTGCACCACCCAGCAGAGCATGTATACAGGCCTTGTAACTATGCTCAGACTTTGACAACGTACTTGCTACTTGCTAAGGGTGTGACAGTCTGAGTAAAAATGTTAAATATAATATATATATGTCCACTGTCCTAGTTTAGCAACGCTAGGCCATTGGGAAGAAGGGCTATTCTCTTTAGATCGAAGAGCTTTCACCCATCTACAAGGAGCCTCATTTCATCTATGGGATATGCTTCTTGTTATTAGGATTTTAATAATTGGGAAGAAGGTTCGGATTCAATGTAGTTAGACTTATTTTATAAATTTTTCGTCTAAACCATTTCAACAAAGATGTTAAAGGCCTCCATTTTGAGGATATGTGACGTTATTGAATACCAATCATGACTAGATTGAAATTATGAATTCAAAATTGTATTTGAGAATCCTTAAAGTTAACTATTTTGATTACAAAATTTATTTTGATATATTATTTAGTCAATCCAGATGTCGTATTGTTTATCATAATGATGTTTTTCTTCCCGTCAAAAACAATAACTCATTACAAGTTTCGTAAGAACCGATCATAGAGCTATTTAATATATAATGATAATAGATTACTAATTTACTAACATAAGGTGTGTGAGAAAAAATGTTTCCTAAGGAGGCATTGCTGCGTTAAGAGTAGATACTAGATATAGTGTAAAATCTAATTAGGGTTAGAAGAGATACTCAAAAAATTACAAGATTATGTACTGTAGCAACTGTACACAAAAAGTTACATTATTTTATATACTTGTACGCTAAGACTCCATTTAGTAGGGCATAAAACGTTTTCAACTGAAAATGGTTTTCCATAGAAAACCTTTTACGATGGAAAATTCATTTTCAAGGAATTTTTCCGTTGTTTAGTTGCATAGAAAATGATTTATTTTGTAAACATTTTCCGGTGTTTGGTTAAACTGAAAATCAATTACTCCCATTAACTTGTCGAATTATATTCTCTTGTCATTTTTTAATTTTTTTTCGTTGTATTTTCTTATAATATAATATATTATCTAAAATTATTTTTTGTCAATTCTGTTATATACTTTATTTTTATTTTTTGTTAAAAAAATTAGGCCAACACGAGGCACAACATAACATGCCAAACACGTGGGTCGTGCTAGGCTATGAGCTGAGTCTTAGGGAAATGTAGCACAACATAGCATGACACGACCACAATTAGGCACGACAGAATATGACAAGAGGCCAGACACGAGCTGAAACGTCGTCCATGATGGGCACGGCACGATCCGTATCCACCTTTATGCATGAGTTGGTAATACGGGAGTTGTTTGTTATTTGATATTTTTTGGAGAGAATTGATGTAAAATTGTTTTACTCTTTTGAAAGAAAATGTTTTCAATAGAGTATAAAATAAATTTACATTCCAAGTTTTACATCCTATATTTTACTCTAAACCAAATAATGTAAAATGAGAAAAATATTTTTTAGGAAAAATGTTTTACTCCCTAATTTAGGAGCCTAACAATGTGCATTCTATCACCTGTTCAGGAAGTTGAATGATTTTATAGCATAAGCAAAAATGACAGCAAAAAGTAGACAAAAACTGGAGACCATGATACCGGCAATGCCCAGGTTTTCATACTTATACCCTAGACCATCCTGCAGCAGTTGCCTTATAGATACCTTGTGAACCTCGTCTGTCAACTTCACCAGAGTGTAATCATCACCATATTGTGAAGTAAGAAGACCATAAATACTCCATGCAATAGGGTTGAGCCAGTAATACCACCTCCACCATACAGGAATTCTCTGATATTAAAAAAAAAAAAAAAAAGTCAGTCAAACCATATTTAAATTGTTGCTGCATAGCTTAAGCATTTTCGTTTTAGCAAAAGAAAGAGTTGCAAAGCTCCAGCCATATGATCATAAGAAGGGTAATGCGACAGACAACACGTCTAATATCTAGCAATTAAAGAGTATCTTCTTAACTAGTAAAAGAAAAGAGATGGTGCAGACTATTTTACCTGGTAAGGAATCATAAAGCCACTGAAGAGGTTCCATACCATATAAATTGGGGCAGCTATCAAGGCAGCAATACCGTAATTGGGTGTGATAGCAGCTGTCATCATTCCGAATAAAGTGAAGTATAGTACTGTGAAGTATATGAAGAACATATACCAAATAAATTTCATATATGTCCATTCAAACGAAGCCATGGAGTAGAAAAGTACTGCATAGATGGTTGTCTGCACAAAAACATAGGGAATTTCTATGGCTACCTGCACAATAGACGGTGCAAAGCATAAAATCAGATTCAGCAAAAAAATTCCATGGAAAAAAAGGGGATAGCAAGGAGAAAGTAGGAAGAGGAACCTGTGCAAAGGCAAAAGGTAGAGCTGAATACAACCCTGCAGCTCTCTCTCTGTAAGAAACAAATCTTTCAATGGCAACAATAGGCTGAACTGCCACACCGTTTGGAATTCCAAGGAAGAGTACTGCTAAATATTGGGATCCCAGTGCATTAAAGATGTCCTGCTGGCTTTCCCTTCAAAATTTCATGTGATGTTAGCACAAGCACTAAAAATGTTGCCATAAAAAAAAAAATTTGACGATGGCTCAACGGCAAAAGCAAAATCCAACTAGTGTACTTTTTAGTGCCAAGTTTCCAGCTTATTGATCCAAGCATCAGTGAGATGATAACAGTGTAGAAGAAACGAACTGCAGTGTAATGAGGATTCCGCCAGTAAGATAGATTTTGCTTCCAAAAGCACGTCAGGAACTGATCAAAGAATGATCGAGAATATTTAGTTGGAAAACTAATTTCTTTAGAATTAACAGGTGGCTTGCTGAGGCGATCAACCAACTCTTTGTTATCCCTGACCCAAACGAAGGCTGCTAGTTAACAAGAGTATCATGCACTGATAAATGACCAGGTAAAAATGCAA
Source organism: Dysphania ambrosioides (assembly GCA_026401315.1). Classification (NCBI taxonomy): domain Eukaryota; kingdom Viridiplantae; phylum Streptophyta; class Magnoliopsida; order Caryophyllales; family Amaranthaceae; genus Dysphania; species Dysphania ambrosioides. The sequence continues at coordinate 2,639,039 of CM048667.1, forward strand.
AATAAAAGCTGCACATACTGAAATAGCCGTGAAGTTTGATAGAGTTCTGCAAAATCCACATTGAGGCGGGTTTCTTCTGCGGAAGAAGTAACATCAAGCAGCCATGCTGCGGCATTGTAACCAGGCCTGATCTTTTGCACCCCTTCCACCGCCTATAAGTTTTTCCAACAATAGGAGTCAAATATTTTTCTGCTAAAACAGAAACAGATCCAAAAGTGTATATGCAACTTTACTCACCTCAAAATAATCAATAAGTTTGCAAGAACTTCTCCCAATTGGACCAGCGTAAATGACTTTCCCTCCATGCTTCATAAAGAAAAGCTGCCATGGACACAAATTATGGTAAGAGTACATATCATTGCTGTCATCAGTAGGCTTCAGTTATGTGAAGAGTGGACAATTATGAAAGGAAAAGTACCTCATCAAATGATTCAAAAATGTCTCTACTTGGCTGATGAATTGTGCACACAATTGTTCGACCAGTGTTTCCGACATTCCTCACAGTTCTCATCACAATGGCTGCAGACCTTGCATCCAATCCAGTTGTTGGCTCATCCATGAAAATAATTGATGGATTAGCAACCAATTCAACGGCAATAGTTAATCTCTTCCTTTGCTCTATTGACAAACCATCAACTGCAGGTAGACCGACCAATGCTCCACGCAGGGAAGTGAGTTCCACAAGTTCCATAATTTCGTTTACAAAAGCCTGGAAATGAAAACCAGATAAATTTATTCAACAATAAACAACATAAAAAACATTTTCTTTATATGAATGCCAAAAAAAAAGGGGAAGCAAAATAGCAGCCTGACTAATCAATAGTCAGAAAAATTCAAAAGGATAAAAAAAAAAGGTGACACCAACCACTTGTGTCTCCAAGTCAACTTCTGATGACAAACGTAGCCATGCTGAAAACAGAAGAGATTCCAGAACAGTCAAGCATGGGGAATGAACATCAGTCTGTTCACAGTAACCAGATACTCTTGCAAATGTTTCTTGCTTTTTGGGATGACCCGATATGAAAATACTCCCTTCTACATGTCCACCAGTTTTTCTACCAGCTAACACATCCATGAGGGTCGTTTTTCCAGCACCACTGGAACCCACCAATGCAGTGAGAATACCAGGCCTGAAAGCTCCGGTGACATCAGCCAGCAGCTGTAATCTATCCTCCAATATTCCTTGTTGTACCATCTCCTGTTTTACAAGAAGGGGATCAATAAGAGTTATTCTTGAAAAATAACTACATCATGAGATCTACAATGTCATTGGTTAGAAAGTAGTGCCATACTTGGTACTTACCAAAGGAACATCTACATAATAGTTGATGTTGCTGAATGACATTGACAGTGGTTGAAATGGTAGAATCATACCCTTCAGCTTAGGTGATTTTCCTTTGTTAAGGCACAAAGACAAGAAACAATAAGTTGCTTACACATTATCAACAAGGAAAAACGAAACATAAATGTACAGTTACACACCATTTAGTGAATCTAAATGCTGCAAGAATTCACTCAACTGGATAACCATAGATTCACCCCTCCTCATCCTTTCCTTCTCTAGGAATTCATCATTAGATATTATCGCTTGTCTCTTTCCAAGAGCTGAATGCAAAAACGTAGTGATTAGAATATTTCTCCTCAATGGTCAACATTAATAGCTTCGAAGTTTGAACTGAAGATAGGACAATAAAACTAGGACGGAACTTGTTGAAAAAATGAGTGGCAGATGTAAGACTTACGTTGTAGACAAGAAAGAAATACTGTGAATATAACGTTGAAAAAGATTATATATGCAACCATTGCCCAAACACCAATCCAGTACCACCTGCTATCCGTAAACAAGCTCTTTGACTTCAATACTGCTTCACCGAGTCTCATATTCTCAAATGGCTTAAAGAAACACCAAAGCAAAAGCACAACAGTTAACTTTCGATGAAATACATATTATATATCAAATACAAGTTACTATATAGGAGAACTAATTACCTTATCCCAAGAATGACCAAGAAACTCGTTCACTGAAACTGCATTTTGACAGTACATGAGGGGAGAAAGCCAGAAACCCCAGACCCACCCAAGGGGGATGCTATCTATGCAAATCAATAAATTAAATCACGTCAATGCTCGATGTCTGTGTATAAAGATACCATCAAATTACCCAGTTAATACCTTTTGTGATGATGTATCCACCTAGAGCCATCACAACTAGCATGATCATGGCTCCAATTGTGTTGGACACAACTAAATTTCGACCAAAGGATCCAACCACACGGAAAAGTCCCGAAGACATCTGATGAAGGAGAAATAACATCAAGAAGTACTTAAAGAATCTGAAATGATCAACAGGGAAAAGTTAGTCAATAAGGATTCATGCAGCAAATCTCTGAGCATACAGGCAGAAAAGACAATTCCCCTCAAACTTAGATTACCTTGAAATGTTGGGATCAAATCCAATCATGAAATATGTGACTACCGCCCAAATACCAGATTCAATTATTGAATTTGGAATGCTCAATAACCAAGAAGGGATAGAATAAACCCAACAAGGGTAGAAGTGCATGTCCCTATGCCTGTAGATAACTGGAAGTTTGAACAGTAATATGGCTGACTCAGTAAATCCATTGAAAAGGATCGTAATCATGGAGAAGTAGAGAGCACCAACATAGAGGGCTCCATCATCAACTGTATTATGGTGCATCTTTGTTCGGATGAAAACCATCATTGTGAGGAAAGCAAGAAAAAGTAGCTGCAGGAATGCATTTTAAAAATTAGGATATAGTAACCCACTAAAAACTCCAAGGCCATGACTGGCAGAAACCTGATCGGCCTCAACAATAGTAAAGCAGGCTCTTGTTTTCAACTCAAGTTGTTATGTTACTCTCAGAACCAATCAATGTGAAATACTAGAAATCTCACCTGCACAAATCTGAAGGCATGGATGAAAGAGTTCCTTTTCATCAGGAGCCTTTGCCATGAATATCCAATCTTCATTAGTTCCCATTTCCTGACACCATATGACGACGTAAATAAGGCTGCAGGATGATTGTTCCGCCTATTGAAAGGAGTCAACAGTTCCTGGAACAAATTATGGCCAACTCTGGACAAGCTAAAAGCTTTTGCAAAATTTTCCACGGAAACATATTGATAAGCCCGATTACGATCAGACCAATACTGTTCTTGGTCATTCTTTGATATGACCTGTGAAAAAAGTTTGGAGTAAGTAACACATAAAGGTAGGAGCCTTTAATAATCAATTCAAGCTAAGGAACTCTACCTCTTGGAGGAAATCTGCAACATTCTTTCGTTCAGGACAAGTAAATCCCATAGATGAGAAGAAATCAAGAACAGAATCACATGGTCCTTGGTAAACAATCTGGCCATCACTTAACAGTATAACATCATCAAACAGTTCATAGGTCTCTGGAGCTGGCTGCAAGAGAGAGATCACTGTTGTCCCATCAAGAGTACAGGTTGCATGTTTCAGATACTTGATAATTTGGAAAGTAGTTGAGCAATCTAATCCATTCGATATTTCGTCCATAAACAACACTTGAGATTGTCCAGCCAATATTTCACCTATAAAACCAGAAAGAACTCTGTATCAACAAAACTGATGTACTAACCAAACAACATTTGTCATCAAAGAGAAGATTGCTACAGCACAGCCAATACCTGTTGTGAGCCGCTTCATTTGGCCACCAGAAATCCCCTTGATCATCTCATTACCAATAGGAGTGTCCGCACATAGTTCTAAACCTAAAATCTTTGAATAAATAGTCTTAGTGCTTTGATTTCACAAGAACGAAAAGATAAACTATTTGAGTTATTTATTGTTTAATTCTAAATCCTACTGCAATGCAATTTGTAAAAACAGTTTTAGTATACCTTAAGTAAGTAATCAACAAGAAGGCTTGTATCCTTGTCAGCCATAGACACTGCCTGCACCAGGTAAACCACATTATTGAAGGTGGGTGACTCCGAAGAAGCAACATAACTCTTTAGCAAGAACTATTGTGCAGGTTATAATACTGCATTAACCTTGAGGAATATGTCTAGATCTTCTTCTGGTTTAAGTCTTGATTGCTTTTCTCTTCTTACAAGCTCCTTAAGCATTTCTGTAGTAACAGTTATACTGTTCACTGAATCTAAGTAGGAATTTCCAATTGTATCGAGATAGTAAAATAGGTCAAAGTCAGATGCAACTAGCTTACCGTGCTTTATTCCAACACCTTGACAACGTGCAGCAAATGAAAGAGTTTCTCTAACAGTCACCTCTGCTGTATGGAAATCCTGTTGACTTACATATGCTGATGTCCTCTGAGGAACAAACTCTCGAAGATCTTGTCCATTATACGTGATTTTCCCTGACATCTTTCATTTACTAAAGAAAAATTAGGAGATAGCCCTACTTCCACAAGCAACATCCATTATGCATCATAGCATCTCATCCAAAACGCATTAAAACCCAACCAAATCCCTTCTCCAATGTGATTTCCCATTATTTCTTTGTTTTTTTCCAAATTGGCATACTGTTATGTGTCAAAAATTAGTATCACTAACCAATGAAATGTCACTCTAATATTACTTTTCAATCTAAAATATCTCTGCAATGTTTATTATCAATGTCGAATACCAATACGGTAACTAAGATCTTACTTATCAGTGGACATATTCTTTAACCACAGAGTACTTATTTTGAAACTGCTAGACTTCAATTAGGACATGATAAGCAACAAAAAGCCTTGAGATGTGAAATTGTTGATCACAAGATTACTTTAGAACGAGGGGAGTTTTTACGCAATGTAATTTGGAAACCTTGATTGCTTTTTAAACAATACGGAGTATATCATAAACACCCTTAGTTTAAGTACATTGGAATTTTGGTACCTGCAATCCAGGTGAAAGGCGTCCTGCAAGAGCTAACATCAAAGAGGTCTTCCCAGAACTAGGAGGGCCTAGTAGCAAGGTCAACCTTCAATGTTTATTACCAAGTATTATTACTAGTCAACCATTATGTATATAATCAAAGGACTTGATTAAAAATAATAATTGAATAATATTAGAAGCACCTGGATGGTCTGATGATTCCACTGATGTCATCTAAGATGACAAGTTTTTTCCTCTGGCCAGGGTGCATATGCAACATTCTCAAGACAACCTTAAACAATGTCACACATAATCCCACTGTAAACACTTCAGACAACAAATAGTTGAACATATAAGATAAAGGGTGCACAGTGCAGTGTTATAGAGTGTGCTTTCACCTCAGACAAATCCTTAATGAAATTAGGAATAGTTGGCAATGCTCTGCTTCCAAGATGAACGTAAGACTCCACTTTCAAGTTTTCAAAACGAACTTCTATCTTCGGAAATTCCAAATCTACACTGTACAATAAGAGCAATTCAAATGTACACACCTTACGTAAATATTTTCTTACAACAACCTATAAAATTGTTAGACCCCTAACTGAAGGGTGCATCAAACATCAATGCGGAAGAGGATATGGAGAATTTTCGGTTTTTACATACAATAAGCTATGAAATTATTAGACCCCCCCCCCCCCGGTTTGATTCAATGTCGTATGATATTTTATTAATAAATAAAGCTATGAAACTGTTATTATTAAATCTTTTTATACATGAAACACAAACACATGACACAGTTTCATTTCTAAACATCAGGCAACATAAAGAGATAGAGTACATATGTACACAACATATGACACAAAAATGATTATTTAATTTCCACTCTTAAGTTATAAATAGGAAATTAAGTAATATACCAATAATTATCCTTCTTTTTTTCTCCGTTTATTTAAGGTATGAGTAATTTTAGAAACAAAATGGGCAGACCTTCTAATTACTCCGTTTCTTTTACCATATAGAGTAGTAGAGTACTCCGTATATTTCTTTTATTATATGGAGTATTCCGTAGTCCGTATATGTCTATTTAAATCAATAGTGTCATACGACTCATACCCGTAAAATGTAACTTATTAAACCCTCTTTTTACAATAATACCATGCACAAAATTTCACGAACTCGATTAAAAAAATTTTAAAAATATATATATAAGGAGATAGGGAGTGCGAGAATAAGGACTGAGGAGACATAAGAATTACGCAAGAAAACGGCTGCGAATACGATCGAACAACAATTGAGGATCATAATCAACGGCGCTAAGCAATCGATTCAAAAGAATCTCGCGCTCATCAGCCTCCAGCTTTTCAACACGGACCTCCTTACTCTCACCTAGACCATTCCAGAAGATCCCACGTCGTGCCCTAGCATATGTCGGAAGCCTCTCAAGCGCCGCCCATTTCCGCGCCTCTTCGTCGCCGCCGCTGCCTTCTCTAACCAATTCCGACCTCGCAAACACCTCCTCCACCGCGTTCGATTTGAACATTGTATATGAAACGACGAAGTATGACCAAACTCCTCCTCTATTTCTAGAGAGAGAAGTTGAATTAGAATGTAGACGAGGAGAAGATGGAATGTGGAATACTTATATATTTCGGTGCCTGCTTTTCTGTTAAAAAAATTACATAAAAATTGTAATGTTAAGCTGCAGTTGAATTTTACCCCAATTTCTCTCTCCTTGCAACTTCATAAATCTATTGAGTCAATTTGTACACCTAAGACTTATGCTACATTATTATCCTTCTAGCTGTTGTAAATGTGGTTTTGTATTGAAAAGTTTAAATTTTCTATTTTTAGACGCCATTTAGTTTTGACTAAGATTGTAATCGGAGAAAATAGCAAATCTCTCTCTTTCTCTAGCAAATATCTCATATATATATATATATATATATATATATATAGAGGAGGGATCCAATGAGAAGGGTATATATATATATAGAGGAGGGATCCAATGAGAAGGGTGCTTAAAATAAGAAGGATGAGAAGGGATCTTGACACTTTAAGTGGTAAGATTCAACGCATGAGATTTCACGTAAAAAAATTAGTCATTATAACGATGAAAATAGTCACTATAACAATGAATATGATCATTATAAGTGAAAAAAATATTTTGGTCACTATGAGTTAAAAAAAGGTCACTATATATACGTAAAATGTCATGCGTTGGATCTATGAGATGAAGGGTCAAGATGATTTCTCATTTTAAGGACCCTTCTCAATTTAGATTTGTTAGTAATAATGAACTTAACCGAGCATTAAACAAGCTAAGTCTTTTGGATAATTTATCATAATTATTTCCCTTATTTGACTTTTTACGGTTTTGAAAACACGACTTAAAACATTTTTATCTTCAAAACTGTAAGAAAAAAATTATAAAAACTTAATATTAAAAAAAATTACATGGAGATGCATACAATATTACTTGAATATATTATTATTTATAACATATATGATGAGAATTTTTTTGTCAAATTTTTTAAATTTTGACTTTATGAAAATAAAGAGATGGAGTAGTAGGTATGAACTATGAAGTGGCAATTTGCCTGCGTAGGTATGCTATTATAGCTTATGGTTTCATTTTGTATAGTACTATGCATGTAAAAAAAACACTCAATTGTTTGGAGACAATCATTACTTTAATCAAATCTAAATTTGGAAGGTAGGTCTATATGTTTTGGTTTTAGACATGATGTTTATTAAATACATTCAGAAATCTTACAAGGGCCTTAAGGTTGTTGAAATAGTTGCTAGAGCTTCTAAAACATATCGATGTCAAAGCTACGTACCATTAGTTTTTCTCTTTTACTATATCGTTGTCAACATAATTAAATAATAATGTCTCAAAAATTACGGTTATTAATCCCAAAATTCCAACACCCGAATGCGTGTTTATTTCCTTCAATATTTAAGCATGTACATCTCTAAACGATAAGGACCTTATATATATAGTGAGGATACGACTAAGGTAAGGTTGTTTTATTTGCCTCTTAAAACGATTAGTACGTATCCATGTTTAATGATTATGAACCATGTGATATTGGTCATAATAATATTGGGCTGTTGCACACCTTGAGTAAGATTGTGGTCATTTATCAGCCCACCTAAATTGTCAGCTGGAAAGCAATTTTATAAATGAACATTCAAGTATTTCACCAAAATTTCTCTCATCTTTGAAAATCAACCAAACTAATTAATTGGTAATGTTTGGAAATCATGCACTAATTCCGTGCCCATTTTTGGCTCATTTCTATTTATAAAATTAAAGTTTAAAAAGTTTGACCATAAATTCTTATTATGGTATAAAAAATAATATCTTCATGTTAAATCTTGTTACATGCGTCTTAATATAAAAAATTTTGAATATCAATTTTAATAATTTTTTATCTTACGAATTTGAAAAGAAAAACATTTAAAAGCGTGTCTTGAATACAATTAAAAGTCAAATATGGCAAAAAAATTAAGGACGTAGGACACACGACACAAATACACTCAGCTTTGTAATTTACTAAAATACCCTTAGATGTACTTGTCGGACTTCCAACGTTGGCAAAGTCCAAGCTAGTTGCAAGGTCAGTAGTCTCAGTACATACTGCCCTACCACAGTGAGGATTTGTTAGCGGCGAGCCAATGACCCAGTGATACATTATTTCTCTATTCAATATAATATAGGCAAGCCTATCATCGCATCAGTATAAGAGTCAAGACACAAGACTTTGGGGGCCAACATAACACGTGCCCCATTTATGATCATACACAATAATGCTGTGGGTCGGATTTGTCCATGGATCTTACTTATGTGCAGCAGATGAGCAGAAGACTACGACTCGATGTAGTTCAATTATTCTAATTTTCTCCTCCTATCCTTCGCTTTTAGTTTGTCTTCCCTTGGCTAATCTTGTTTAGTTGCTTCATATGACTGTCTTACATTTTGGGATTAAGCTGTCAATTCATAGTCAGATCATATTCACATGCATGTATTTGAGAATGTGAAATGCAAAGTTGCAAATGTGCTGTAAATGAATAAAATCTAAGCTACTCATGCAAGCCAAATGCTAATGCTAATGCACAACAATAACAAGTTGATGATTTTTACATATATAACTATACAAATATTACATATATTACAAAGTATTATTGTTACTATTTATTATAGTGCTTCGAACTGAGTATTTTTTTGTTGGCCTTTTTAATGTTGTAAATAACACTTCGCATAAGTTAGTATCAAATATTAGTATCGTATATTAATATGGGCATGTCCACATTCCGATTGTAGCCATCTCTTCTCGCATCATTTTCAGCGACACCAAAAGTAAAAATATGACCAATATTATACGCCATCCATCACGTTTAATATTCTCACATGAATTGTCCCTTGTTTGTATATGTTGATTGGGATGGTGGGATGAAATAATATACTTTAATGTGATTTTGTTGGATGTATAGTAATGTAAATTATTCGTAATATTATATTTTTATAATTTTTAGTCTTATATCTTTGGAGATAAAAACGTTTTAAGTCACGTGTTGAAAATCGGAAAATCGTTAAAAGTGATACTTTTAAGTAGAGTATTTTTGGTAAGTTAGCCCATACGTCTATGCTAATAATTCTATTAACTAGTACTCGTAGCTTCTAAAAACCATGCATGTATCATTACATATTTACATCATTCCAATATATGTTTGGCATGGTTTTTAGCAGCTATCATTAACTAGTGGATAAGATGGCTTACTATTGTCAGTTCGACTAGCTCCCTTGAGTAATCTCAATATGCTCGGCGGATGCTACCAAAATTATGCTGCTATTAATGACGATTTTGACATTTATACTGCTACTATTTCTGGTTCTTTTAGGTGTTTATGAATGCCCAATGTTTGTTGGAATTAAGTTAGTTTACCAATTTTTAAGGTTGTTGTTGATCTATCTTTGATCGGATTAGGACATTTCAGAGTCATTCTATGCATAATGTTGCTTAGAACTTAGAACTATTATTTTCTTCTAATTTTTTAATTAAACAAAATAAAATTTCATTCCATATGAGATTGAGTTAGCTTACGTTACGTTACGAATAGATTTAAGTTAATAGTCATGACTTTTTAAAATTGATTTGATTGTCATTATTAGAGCATTAAACATGTCACACTTATAGGCACGACCTAACTACGGAGTATTTTTTTTGTTGATACAATATAATGTCATTAATTGTGTCATAAAAGAGTTGAAAACACTCTACTAATTAAAATGAGGTTATGGATCAATTATATATACCAACATTTCTTCAATGTTTTTTTATAACAAAATAATATTGCTTGATTGTTGAGTGATATAGCGCCATCTCACTACCAATTAGTAATGATACATGACAAGATAATATATTGTGCCATGAATTTTGGACTTTTCGAATTTAAAAAAAAAAATTAAAAATGTTAATTTGGACTTTTGCTTTTTCATTCATAGTGTGTATCCTTGTATTTAACATTTTCTTTTCTTTTTAATTGTGCATACATGCAACATGATACTTTCTTTGTTCCCTTTTGTTTGTCACATTTGCTTTTTAAATAATTTTTAATGCATATATTATAATTATAATATCTATAAATATGTATTATAAAAATATAAAATTTGCATATTTAAAAAAATATTTCGAAAAGAATCTAATAAGATCCCACATAAATATGTTTTAACTTAATTATATATACATATATCAACGAAAAATCATATTTAAGTTTCTCACTCTTCAAACATAGTATTTTAAATAGGATAAACAAAAATAAACCGAGGAAGTATACTACATTCACACTCAACTGATTTTGCTTATTTTTACGGGCTTATATTTGTTAATTGTCATAAATTTATAATTAACTAATTAAGTGAAAAGGTGATGGAAAATTATTTTCTGAAGTAATATGCAGATATTATTTTATTTTTATGTGGATTTATGTATGACCCATAATTAAACTATTTGTTGGTATTACATTTATGATGACATACTGTATTTTATTCCCTTGATTGAAACAACGACGGATACAAGCCAAGTTTGGGAATACATGTGATTCAATAATTTTTATCATATACAGGCATGTTCACAATAGTTGCGTAGATAGCAAAAATTGGAGTGGAATTCATTGTTGTACTACGTATAGTAATAATATTAAATACATAGTGTTGAAATGAAAGAGCATAGTAGTAATGCCCTTAACTCCGTAATTCCTCTGGTAGAAAAAGTCTTACAATAGAAATATAAAAATAAGTTTCTTGAATTATTTTGTAACTCTATATTGATAGACTTACTGACTTAGCCAGTTGGTTCTGTAAGAGAGGAAAGAAAAGTCCTTACCCAACTAGTTTGAGGAGAAGTGAAAGAGCTATTATAGTATGTAATCAGTTACGTGAAACTTAAGGGATTCAATCGAGAAAGGAACCTTAATCCTTAGAGTAAACAAGTAAAACTATCTTCCCCTAAGGGTCTTATATACCCTTAGTCCATAATTATATGCTCCGAGAGGAATAAGCTAATACCCATTTTTCATTTCTTTCTTTTCTTTTATTCCAAAACATAATTAATTTTGATATTACGCATCAAATAAGATTTCGATAGAGTGTGGCTTTATGTACCAACTACTTCTAGATCCATACCATACCTTTTGATCGAATAGGTTCATTAACATTCAAGGGTGGAGTTATTGGTTTTTTTTTTCTTCTCAGTTTTAAATTTTAGATAATTTATCCGATATATATTGGTAAAGGCAATCGAGTTCATACTAGTAAGAGGGATTTCTGAAATCGAAAAAAGTTCCAAAAAGTACCCCTGTCCGGCTGTCCCTCGCTTAACTTACCTGTCTACTCCCAACGGCCACTTCCGCCATTTAAAGCGTTGCCCTTTTTCGATGTCATGTAATACTACTCCCGCCACTTATTATTTCGTGGAGAATGTGAAGGGAGATTTAGATGCCGCACCTAATTAGCATAACAGAACTATTAAAGACGTCAACAACATCTATAATTCCACATGTGACTGTTAGCGTAAGGATGATGCATCAGCTCTATGAAACATGCCTTTGTTGGTAATATTTAGTCACTTAAGTTTATATTAACTTATAAAGTAGGGTAATTTGTAAAAAAAAACTACCACGTTAAAACACTATCCGGTCAAAAACTATTATATAAAACAAATTCTGTGAAAACTATCACATAAAAACATTTCAATTGCACGAAATCACAACATAGTGGTTTTTTGAGCATTGAATTGGTTTTACAATATTGACTTGTCACTTGAAAAGCACGTGATTTTGGCTTAACGTAAAACAAATTTATCTTTCTTTTCTTCCTTCCTTCATTTCCTTCAAGTGGGTCTCCAAGAGTTTGAGGTTGATGATGATTGTGATACATATCTTGTAAATTTGGAGAGGAAAGACGAGTGTGAATATTACAAATGAAATATAATGGATATACCCTGTTGGCATGCATTGCATTAGCTTGCATAGACAAGAGACGCTTGAACTGACAAGACTTTGTACATCAAACTTATCCCGTCAGCACATATGCACCCAACTTCCATGTAATGCCTAGACAAAGAAGAAGACAGTGGGAGAGGGAAGGAAGCAAAAAAAGGAGTGAAATATAGAGAGAAAAAAAAGGTTCAGCCAACAACACATGTCTTTCACGTGATAAGTCAACCTCGTAAAATTAGGTCAATGTCCAAAAAACCACTATATGGTGGTCTCGTGTAATTAGAATGTTTTATATGGTAGTTTTTCACAAGATTTATTTTATTCGATAGTTTTTTTACAAATGGTTTTTTACATGGTGGTTTCTTAGAATTTACCCTATAAAATATAAACAACGCAATATATCTTATTTAAGCTAGTCTAGTCAAATAAGATCACAATGAGTCCATGACATTAGCACAAGACAAATAATACAAAGAAGATAGATAGATCTTACTATACTATATATTTTCAAAGCCAGTATTTGAAAAAATATCTATATTAATTATATGATACTATGTACTAGTGATATATAGCGATGAACTTGATAAGAAGCATCAAGATTATTTCACACAAATCGCTATAGACCAACTAAAACATTTTAAGCTAATCTTGTTCTCCTTAAATAATGTTCTTAATAAAAATCAAGTCTCAACTTAAATTTTACACGTTAACAAGCCTTTTATTTTTAGAAAAAATAAGTTACAAGTAAATAATATTTTAATTTCAGTTCTCAAATACTAACTATTCCCTTTTTTTCAAAAAAAATTTCCCAATAATGAAAGCAAAACTATTATGTGTAAAGTCTAGCTATAAATAACCAAAGAATTTGCTCGGTTAATTAAGTTATAATTTACTACAAAAGAAAATTTTGGAAACAGAAGTTAAACTAAGGATATCTAACTATAGCACGTGAAATTTTGTTAGCGCTTCGATTTTCAAATATCGAGTCGAATCGGTTTGACTTCAAGTTGGGTTGAATCGATTTTTGGATCTCATTTTTTAAGTCATAATTAGATGGGTGTCTAACCGTTTATCAAATCGGGTGAGATTTTCTCGTCGATAGTTCAAGATTGTCCAAAATTTCTCGGCACCTTGGTACCCATCCAAATTTTACCGTTTCATTATCGCGAATGTACGCCTTTTACTGTCTAAAATATTACTCCGTATGCGAAGGATAACATGGGTAAATAAAAAGTTAAAAACCATGGGTGTACAGATTGACACACTATGACAAATTGACAATACAGAGTACTCCGTAGTACACTGTACACTAGTAGAGTGAAGGGAAGAGAAAGTGGGAGTGAATGCCTGAATGGGAAAGTAGGAAGGAAGAAATTTAATGCATGGAAGAAAAATCCAACTACCAAGGCAGGCAGGCAGCTAACATTACAGTATTACAGAAAATAAAAACAGCAACACACACAACACTCAGAAACCCACCCAAATAAATACCCCTCCTTACAATGACACCTCCTCTGCTTCCCATCCCCATTCCTACCTCATTAGCTACATTCTATCCCTCTTTCTCTCTCTCCACTTTCTCTCTCTAGAAACAGAGTAGAGAAGAGTTTCACAGCCATGTGGAATTCGACTGCGACGGCGGAGAACGTGTTTGCGAGATCGGAGTCGTTTAGGGAAGGGGGTGAGGATGAAGATGCGCTTCGATGGGCGGCACTTGAGAGGCTTCCTACTTACGCTAGGGTACGTCGTGGAATCTTCCGGAATGTTCTAGGTGATACTAAGGAGATCCATGTTGGCAAGCTTCAAGCCGACGAAAGCAAGGTTATTTTGGACCGACTTTTTAGCTCTGTTGAGAATGATCCTCAATTGTTCTTCGATCGTATGCGCCGCCGTTTTCTTGCGTAATTCTCCTCTCTTTCTCTCTCCTCCAATTTTGTAAATTATTACGTTTTTCTATTTATTTTGATTTTGGAGAAACTTTCAGTACAATTTGTTGCATGTGTACTGTGTAGTGGTAGTTCCTTGAACCAGATCAAGTGCAAATTCTTGTAATAGACGGTAGTAATGCGTTTAAAAAACTGACCCAATCAACCGTCTTCTAAAATACTCCTATTTAAAGTGACTCGTATGGATACATACTATTATATGATTAGACCCGACACATTCATACATAAACTATCCTTTACCCGATTTAACTGTTTCTAATGACGAGTTCATAAGACTAACGTTTCGTCAAGTGGGCAGGAACGGTACGGAGTTTGTAAAATTTTGCAGGAGTGATTCAGAATATAATCCAAGTTTGTGGATCCATTTAATTCATTGGAACTCTGAAAATCTGTGGAAAGTAGATAGCGTAAATTGTTTGATAGTAGACGAAGTGGTTATTAGTTTTTGTATTTACTCCCAAAATGGGATACTCCACTTGACCACTAGTCTCTTCTAGCAGTTGGAGAAAATAAATTTTGGACGAATAATAGAGGTGAGAGGGGAAAAAAAAAAGGAAATTAAAAGTGATGAACCAGACACTGTGGAGTGTGGACAATTGCATTTATTATTGGCAAATTACTTTTATACTCCGTATACTTTTATATTAGTAAATAAAAATAATATAATATTTTATTCCTATTTATTTGCTATATTTTACTTTTAATACGAAATAATATTTAATAGATAACTTCAAATGTTTTTTTTCTTTTTAAATTTATAAAATAAAAAATTATGTGAATTTACTTGAATATAATATAATTAGACTCCACTTAATCCAACAAAAAATATATTATTTGTTATAATAATTAGACTGTATAAGTGTAATTCTAAAAATGAAAATGTAGAAAATAAGTAGGTACAAAGAGAGTATTGTATATTCAAGATTGTCGTAATTGATGAGTTAATGAGTATGTTACGTGTTTGATATTTAGAAAAGAAAATAGGTCAGATGTTATGCGCGTCCTCATCTTGTGATAAACTAATTAATGTTTTTGATAACATCTCCATAGGTGCTTGTACGAATGCACTAGTGTACTACTTATCTACTTAACATTTAAGATATGTTGGGGTACTCACGTTTTGTAGGATTAGGATGTGTGGTAATGGAAAGGCTCACTTTTTGTTTTTTTCGCGTTACAGGGTAGATTTGGAATTTCCGAAGGTGGAGGTTCGCTTTCTGAACTTGACAGTGGAGTCTTATGTGCATCTTGGAAGCAGAGCGTTGCCAACAATTCCAAATTTCATTCTCAATATGACTGAGGTGATTAAAAGCAGGCTCTAATTAAGATCCTTGTCTTATTAGTTTAATTATTTGTTGATTGAGGTCTTAATCACGGAGTTATTTGCGACACTGTTGAAGGCTTTGTTTAGGATGTTGCATGTGTACCCTGGCAAGAGGAAAAAGCTTACCATCTTAGATGACGTCAGTGGAATTATCAGACCGTCCAGGTGCCTACAAAATGATTCAATTCTTGTTCCTAAGTCTCTTTACTTATACTATACATAGAGTTGTTGACTGGTAATAATAAACGTTGTAGGTTGACCTTGCTACTAGGTCCTCCTAGTTCTGGGAAGACCTCTTTGCTGTTAGCTCTTGCAGGACGGTTACCGCATGGATTGCAGGTACCAAAATTCCAATGTAATTAAATAACGGGTGTTAGAGTCCTACTTACTATGTCACTTTGGGATTTAGGTATGTTACAAGGTCCCAAAGTAGACGTTTTTTTAACTATTTATTTTGTGATCAAGATAATGACATCATTAGTTAATTTATGGTAGTCAATGTAGAAAGTGACTAGATGGTGATGGAAAAGTATCCTCCCAGACCGTTAAATGAATAAGTTTTCGCTATACCTTCCAAATCCTTTTTGAGGAAGCCCCCTTGTCACTTTATTACTATCATTTTCAAGTCGATCCTTAAGTGACTATCTCAAGGTTTTTGTTGCTTTTCCTGTTCCTCATTAAAACAATGTCTTAAAGTAAATATCATTTCAAATTATGTCCACAAAGATGTTCGTTAAATATCAAATTAGTATTCTGCATTGAAAATTAAGCATTGCAATGGAACTTTAGATAGACAAGTTTTTGGGCTAATATTGACATTTTATTTAGAGATAACAGAAAATAAGAACAGTAGCTAAGTGATACAAGTACTAATTTTTTGTACTCATTAGCACTATAGCAGTATGCTGTATGCCAATATAACCCAAAAAGAAAAAAAAAAAGAAATAATAATGATAAGATTAATATCAGAAAATCGAATTAGAGAAGGGAAAAGATTGAATTTGAATATAATCTGGATGACATGCATAATGGATATGACTTGTTGTAGTTTGGCGTTTTCCTAATATCTCTTTAGTAATTGAAAGATGTCAGGGAGAATCACATATAATGGGCATGATCTTCGGGAGTTTGTTCCTCAGAAGACGTCAGCATATGTTAGCCAACAGGATTGCCATATAGCAGAGATGACTGTTAGAGAAACCCTTGCATTTGCTGCATGTTGTCAAGGTGTTGGAAGCAAGTACGGTAAGCTATTTGTATCTGGATTTCTTATTTTAGTATCTCAATAAAACTGGAAATTTCTTTGTAATGATGCATTGAATTGTGTAATCTTTACTACAGATATGCTTTTGGAGCTTGTGAGAAGAGAAAAGCAATCTAGACTAAAACCTGAAGAAGACCTTGACATATTCATCAAGGTTAATCCAGTCCCATAATCTGTACAATAGTTCTTGCTTAAGAGTTTATGTCGCATCTTCGAAGTCACCCACCCTCAATAATGTAGTTTACCTGTTGCAGGCAATGTCCCTAGATGGCAAAGATACAAGCCTTCTTGTGGATTACATATTGAAGGTATTGTACAAAAGACTTTTCAGTTTATCTAGCACCAGGATCAAAGAATAGATAGACATTTGGCAGACAATCAATTTATTTAAAACAACCAACATTTTGAACAATATTGTCATCATTGTCTGAATGTAGCATTTGGCTTTATCTATTTTTTTTTGTTGCGTGCGTGGTATTAAAGCACTAAAATTATTTATACAAAGATTTTAGGTTTAGATATATGTGCGGACACTCTTGTGGGCGATGAGATGATCAAGGGTATTTCTGGAGGCCAAAAGAAACGGCTCACAACTGGTAATTTCTGTGCTATTGAATCTTCTTGGTTGATGGCAAATGCTGGTCTTATTATTAGTACGTCTATTTTGTTGATGCGGAGCTCTTTTTGGTTTGATAGGTGAACTATTAGCGGGACAATCCCGAGTGTTGTTTATGGATGAAATATCAAATGGATTAGATAGCTCAACTACATACCAAATTATTAAGTATATGAAACATGCAACCTGTGCACTTGATGGGACCACTGTGATCTCTCTCTTGCAACCTGCCCCGGAGACATATGAACTTTTTGATGATGTTATACTGTTAAGTGAAGGCCAGATTGTTTACCAAGGACCACGTAATTCTGTTCTTGAATTTTTTGCTTCCATGGGTTTTACTTGTCCTGAACGTAAGAATGTAGCAGATTTCCTGCAAGAGGTAAAGTTCCTTACCTTGAAATGGTTATTCAAGGTTCGTACTTGGATGTCTTACTTATTACGATCTTTGGTCACAGGTCACATCGAAGAAGGACCAAGAACAATATTGGTCTGATCTTACTCGAGCTTATCAATATGTTCCCGTAGAAAAATTTGCAGAAGCCTTTCGCTTTTTCAGTGTGGGCAGTCATTTGTGCCGGGATCTATTTACACCTTTCAACAGGCGGAATAGTCATCCTGCAGCTTTATCAATCTCTCCATATGGTGTCAAGAAATGGGAACTACTTAAGATTGGATATTCATGGCAGAGGCTCCTAATGAAAAGGAACTCTTTCATCTATGTCTTCAAGTTTATACAGGTAAGATAGCTTTGTTATCCTAATTATTTGTTTATGGAGTAATATAACAACTTAAGTAGAAAATAAGAGTTTGTTTTTAGTTTTTTAGAGGCCGTTAAGGTTTCTGCCATTCTTTGTCTTTGCTTTAGTACTGGATTACTCTATCCTTATTTTTTTGCCCATCCACCCTGCAGCTGCTTTTGGTTGCTTCCATCACAATGACTGTTTTTTTCCGGACAAAGATGCACCATAATACAGTTGATGATGGAGCCCTTTATGTTGGTGCCCTCTATTTCTCCATGGTTATCATCCTTTTCAATGGATTTACCGAGGTCTCCATGTTAGTTATGAAACTTCCAGTGATTTACAAGCATAGGGATTTGCACTTCTACCCTTGTTGGGTTTATTCTATCCCTTCTTGGTTCTTGAGCGTTCCAACTTCACTAATTGAATCTGGGGTTTGGGTGGCAGTCACATATTTTGTGATTGGCTATGATCCCAACATTTCTGGGTAATTTATGCTTTAAAGCAGAATTTTCTTTTTCCACCTGTAGTTCTGTATGCTTAGAAGGTTTATGGCATGAACTCTCATTGACTAACTTTTCCCTATTGTTTTTTTCCCCAGATTCTTTAAGCAGTTCTTGATATTCTTTCTCCTGCATCAGACGTCTTTGGGACTTTTTCGTGTGATGGGATCCTTAGGTCGAAATATGATAGTGGCCAACACATTTGGATCATTCGCCATGTTGGTTGTAATGGGGCTAGGTGGATACATTATTTCAAGAGGTAATAAAATAATAAATCGATTGTTTACAGGTGTTATAATACATAGACATCCAACTTTGATTGTGATTGGCTGATTTGGACAGATAGCATCCCCCGTTGGTGGGTCTGGGGATTCTGGGTTTCTCCCCTCATGTATAGTCAAACTGCAGTTTCTGTGAGCGAGTTTCATGGTCATTCATGGGATAAGGTAATTAGTTAACCTATATATGCTGTATTTAAGACATTTGTGCTGTATTTCAGAGAAAATAACCGTTATTTGCTTTTTGTTTAAGCCATTTGGGAATATGAGACTCAGTGAAGCAGTACTCAGATCAAGGAGCCTGTTTACAGAAAACTACTGGTACTGGATTGGAGTAGTTGCATTGGTTGGATATATAATCTTGTTCAACGTCATGTTCACAGTCTTCCTATCATATCTTCATCGTATGTGATGCATCTGCCATTCCGTTATTTTACAATTTCTACTGTCCTCTCTTCGATTCAGAATTTGAAGCTATAAAAAATGAACCATTGAGAAGTACTAATCCTAATCACATTATGTTTTGCTAATTCAATCAGCTCTTGGAAAGAGACAAGCTGTTATTTCTAATGACGAATTCCTTGAGAAAGAAAGAACGAGGAGGGGTGAAACTGTGGTCATCCAGTTGAGAGAGTTCTTTCAGCATTCAGGCTCATTGAATGGTGGGTAGCTGTACATGTATGTTTAATTCTTCATTGATTACTCTGTAAAAGTAACTTATTGTCTCTCTTTCTTGTGCCTTCAATCAATAAAGGGAAAGCATGTAGTCAGAGGGGCATGGTTCTACCATTTCAACCGCTGTCAATGTCATTTAGCAACATCAACTATTATGTGGATGTCCCTATGGTAAGTACAAAATATGGCTTAAAGAATGAAATATGTCTTTACTTTCTACTCAATAACAAAGTAAATTTCATAATTTAGTTTTTTAGTTATATTTCTCATTACTCCCCTATTGTAAAACAGGAGTTGAAACAACAAGGAGTATCAGAAGACAGATTACAGCTGCTGGTTGATGTGACAGGAGCTTTCAGGCCTGGTGTTCTCACTGCATTGGTGGGTGTCAGTGGTGCTGGTAAAACAACCCTCATGGATGTGTTAGCTGGTAGAAAAACTGGCGGATACATAGAAGGGAGTATTTTCATTTCGGGTCATCCCAAAAAGCAAGAAACATTTGCAAGAGTATCTGGTTACTGTGAACAGAATGATGTTCATTCCCCATGCTTGACGGTTTTGGAATCTCTTTTATTCTCTGCATGGCTACGTTTGTCAACAGAAGTTGACTTGGAGACACAAATGGTAAGTGTCACCTGTTTTTTCCCCTTGCAAAACTCCCATACTACTGATAAGTCAGGCAGGCTGCTGTTTTTATTCCCTTTTTTTTATTAAGAGAATTGTAAAGAGGTTTTTTTCATAAACTTTTTCTACGGCAAACACTGTATTAAGGTTGGAAGTTTTCATTTAATAACTTTATCTAATATTCATTTCTAGGCATTTGTAAATGAAGTTTTAGAACTTGTGGAACTCACTTCCGTGCGTGGAGCATTGGTTGGTCTACCTGCAGTTGATGGTTTGTCAACAGAGCAAAGGAAGAGGTTAACTATTGCTGTTGAGTTGGTTGCTAATCCGTCAATTATTTTCATGGATGAGCCAACAACTGGATTGGATGCAAGATCTGCAGCCATTGTAATGAGAACTGTGAGGAATATCGTAAACACTGGTCGAACAATTGTGTGCACAATTCATCAGCCAAGCATAGACATTTTTGAATCATTTGATGATGTACTTTTCCTCTTTCTTGACTGTACATACTCCACATTACTGAAGCCTATTTGACAGTAATAATGTGTGCTTTTACAATTTGTGTCCATGGCAGCTTTTGTTTATGAAGCGTGGCGGGCAAGTCATTTACGCTGGCCCACTTGGACCAAGATCTTGCAAACTTGTTGATTATTTTGAAGTTAGTGAAGTTGCAACTATACTTTAAGATCTGTTTCTTTTGAAGAAGTATCTGACTTCTATTCTTTGTAAAAACTTATAGGCAGTGGAAGGGGTGCAAAAGATCAAGCCTGGTTATAACCCTGCAGCATGGATGCTTGATGTTACTTCTATTGTGGAAGAAGCACGCCTCAATATTGATTTTGCAGAAATCTATAAAACCTCGCGGCTTTTTCAGTATGTGCAGTTTTTATGTTTGATTTTTACCTGATTATTATCTTTGTTGTATGATACTCTTGCTTAACTACCAGCCTTCTTTTGATTCAGGTATAACAAAGAGTTGGTAGATCGTCTTAGCAAGCCCCCTATTAACTCCAAAGAAATCAAGTTTCCAACAAAATATTCCCGACCATTCTTTGATCAGTTCCTAACATGTCTTTGGAAGCAAAATCTGTCATACTGGCGTAATCCTCAGTACACTGCAGTTCGTTTCTTCTACACTGTTATCATCTCACTGATGCTTGGATCAATATGCTGGAAATTTGGCTCTAAAAAGTACACTTTTGTGACTTTATTTTTGCCTTTCAACTATCTTCAAATGTTTGATGGCTACAGATTAAGTGTTTTGGCTAATACTTAATGTTGAAATTTTGAAGGGAAAGCCAGCAGGACATCATTAATGCACTGGGATCACTATATGCGGCAGTACTCTTCCTTGGAGTTACCAATGCTACGTCAGTTCAGCCTGTTGTTTCTGTTGAAAGATTTGTTTCCTATAGAGAGAGAGCTGCCGGACTGTATTCAGCTCTACCTTTTGCCTTCGCACAGGTTCTTCTTCCTAATTTTTTCCTCTTTTTTTCTTTAAATTTTTTGCTGATTTTGACTTTTTGCTTCCACCATCCTTGTGCAGGTTGCCATAGAGTTTCCTTATGTTTTTGTGCAGACTATAATTTATGCAGCGGTTTTCTATGCCATGGCCTCGTTTGAATGGACTTCTATAAAATTTATTTGGTATTTGTACTTCACGTACTTAACAGTACTGTACTTCACTTTTTTCGGAATGATGACAACTGCCATCACACCCGGTCATAGTGTTGCTGCCATAATAGCTGCCCCATTTTACATGCTGTGGAACCTCTTTAGTGGCCTCATGATTCCGTACAAGGTAACATAGTTTGCACTAAAGTTAAAATCTTTTATTTAATTTTTTTTTTTAAAAATTTAACTAGGTAACAGTGTTCTTGGGTATGTTTCCTTGTAAAACGAGATTCCTATCTGCAAAATACTAAAATGAAAGGTTTAAAGCCTAGAAAAAACCAAACACCAACATATAATGATTCTTTTAGGATACTGTTACTGAGATCTTTTCCGCATGTTTTAATGACTGATTAATTCTTTCCAACATCAGAGAATTCCTGTGTGGTGGAGGTGGTATTACTGGCTCAACCCAGTAGCATGGAGTCTTTATGGCCTTCTAACTTCGCAATATGGTGATGATAACACGTTGGTGAAGTTGTCAGACGGGGTTCACTCAGTACCTGTAAGGCAACTATTGGAAGATGGCCTAGGGTTCAGGCATGATTTCGTGGGTATTGCCGGTATTGTGGTAGCCAGTTTCTGTTTGTGTTTTGCTGTCATTTTTGCTTATTCCATAAAATCATTCAACTTCCTAAAAAGATGATAGAACTCTCTGCAATAAGTTCTTAAGAAACATGTAACCTGTATAGCAATCTACACATATATATAGCCATTGATTTCATACTTTGGATATTCATTACATTTTGTTTTTCAATGTGGGAAGGAATTAATCATGCACTCTGAGACCCCTCCAATATTAGTCGTAATAAGGGAAAAGTTCTTTGACCTTATTTATTTTTAGCATTGTGAATTAGTTAGTATGGTGTTTGTTATATGCTAAAAATTGCCGACTAAACGGCAATTCAAGTTTGAGATGTGGATGATTAGATAAGACTGATATGATAAATGATAGAATAAACATATGGCGACACATAATATGGTAATGCATATAACCCAAAATAAGGTAAAATCGTGTGTGACTATGAGTACATCACTCCACTATAATACAAGGGAGTAAAGAATAGTAAATGTACGTTATATAATAAAATGCAAATAAATGAGACTATCGTAAAAAAATAATGTATTGAGTGTTGTGTATGTGTTTAATGGATTTGCGATTTGACCAAGGGAAATTGGGGTGTGATAGTATAACGGGCAGTG
Organism: Dysphania ambrosioides; assembly: GCA_026401315.1. Classification (NCBI taxonomy): domain Eukaryota; kingdom Viridiplantae; phylum Streptophyta; class Magnoliopsida; order Caryophyllales; family Amaranthaceae; genus Dysphania; species Dysphania ambrosioides. The sequence continues at coordinate 2,662,261 of CM048667.1, forward strand.
GCGAAGAGATATAGATTATGTATACGGATGACCCGGCAAAGAGGACTTGATGTAGGCTAAACCTATGTATTGGGTCGGGTTAAGACAGAAATGAGTTAAATGCAAAACGGGTCGGATCGGGTCAAAGGAGATATATAATGGACTGAGTCAAGGGCCTTTAATGGGGTTCTTCTCATTTGAACACCTCTAATGTAGGTTAATATTCCATAGTAGTTCGATTTTAGTGGAATAAAGGATATTCTATGGAGGAAAGACATTGGTAAGCTTATACCAGATGTAGCATAGATCATCGTTACAACATTTTGGAAATCTTAGGATGGCTTATGGGATTTAGGATATGCGTGAAATAATGGATTTGTTGTCAACCTTTTGTTGTTGTAAACTTATAGATAGACCCGTGTATTGTGTTGGGTTAGGGTCGGGATAGGGTCATATGCAAAACGGGTTAGATTGGGCCAAAGAAGATGTAAAATGGGTTGGGTCATCCAAAGAGATAATAGTTTTTATTTAGAGAGGGTCATAGTTTGTCTCTATCACCTTCAATCTTTGACAGTGGACCATCGACAAGTAAGTGGAAATAATTCATTACCCGATAGTGTTTAAAATTTTTGGAAATTATTGACTCATTATTGACCCGGCTTGACCCATTAAAGACCCAATAAAAAAATGTCATTTTAAAAAAACGATCTAATTAATCTCATAATTAATTAGACCTTGTTAAAAATGGACCGATCAAAGGCCCTTAATGGAGCCCGGCTCGACTCGACCCATTTTGTATCTTCTTTGACTTGACCCAACTCGGCCCCTTTTGCATCTTCTTTAGCATATCCCGTCTCGACCCGTTTTGCATGTGACTCATTCCGATCCATGCCCGATGCAATGCAGAGTTCTAATTCCATGCATATATTTTTGACTACCCTATTGATTCAGCTAAATGACAAAGCCACCGCATGTTAGATGTGTAGTGAGAACCCAGGTGAAAATTGACGGTTGATCACGATGCTTGAATTTCTACCCTAGCGAATAGGATGGGCTGTCTCCTAAGTCTTCGGTCAATCGTCATGTAGATTTTCACCAACAACAGTGTTAACTCGCAATTGTATAGCATGAAACCAATCTATGGAAGTAGGAGAGGAGTGAATGTAGAGCTCTGTGCACTCTTGCCATACCATAACAGAAAAAAGAATGCAACAATTTCTGTGGTCCGACCGTTTTGAACTATTCAATGAACATTTTGTTCCGAAACAACAATAAAATGAATATGAAATGATTATGACACTACTACGACAGCACTACGTATGCAGTTTGGCCAGACACAAGGCTTTTTTTTAAATATTTTTTCTCTTAAATCTATATTAAAAAGCGACAGTTACAACGACCTATATGAAGCGCAAAAAAAAAAAGAAAAAAGAAAGCCAGTTAATAATACAGTTACGTTAACAGAAGAGCAAAAAAGTGAGAAGAAATAAACAGCGCAGAAATATAACAGCTTTTTTCATGAAGTTTGCAATATAATGGCAGCTCTGCTCTCCATGCTCCTCCTTCCATTTACATTCCCATCGTCGTTGTCGTCTATTTTAAAATGTACCATTCAACTGCGGTGGGGAATGCGTTTGTTACAATGAAATCGTTTAAAGAAGAAAGTCATGACGAAGAGGCTCTTAAATGGGCTGTGCTTGAGAGGCTTCCTACGTACGATTCGGTGCGCCGTGGAATCTTCCAGGATAATCTTGCAAGTACTAAGGAGATTCGAGATCCAAAGATCCTAACCGACGAACGCAAAGTTATTTTGCATCGGTTTTTTAGCTCTATTGGGAATGATCCCAAATTGTTCTTCGAGCGACTTCGCCAACGTCTTCAAGCGTAATTCTTTCGCTCCTCGTTCTCTCTGTCTTTTTAAATATTGAGGTCATGCAAATTATTGTAGAAGACGATTTGATAAGTTCTATTTCGTAATTAATAAAAAGTTGTCTGATGTGGTTTGAAGGTTTAGCTAGATTGGTAGGACATATGAAAGTTCTTAAAATCTTACCGAGTATGTGATCGGATTATTCTACAAACATTGAACCATTGAGTTTAAGAAATGATTTTGTAGAAAGTAAACCAGAATTGCGGTATTGGGGTCAATATTATTCATTAAAAGGAAAGTGAACCAGAAAATTCAGCATGAACTACGAAGTTATTGAAAATTACTTAGTAGTCCGTATACTGTGGAAGTAGTAGTACGGTAGTAGCATACGAGTAATGTTACATACCTGATGTTTAGAAAGGAAAATCACACATATTCATCTTGTGGTAAACTTTGTAAGATAAATTAGGTACTAACAATTCCATAGCGTCTTGTATGAATGTATATACTTATGTAAACTATAGTAAGATTAGGATGCCTAGATATGATGGGTAATGAAAGGCTATGATAGCTAGCGTTTCAATTCACTTTTTTTTGTCGCGTAACAGGGCTGATTTGGAATTTCCGAAGGTAGAAGTTTGTTTTCTGAACTTGACAGTGGAGTCATATGTTTATCTTGGAAGCAGAGCATTGCCTACAATTCCTAATTTCATTATGAACCTGTCCGAGGTGAAAACATACTATAACACTGCACCCTTTATCTTATACTTCGTATGTTCTATTATTTGTTGTTTGAGGTCTTAATCATGGAATTATTTGTGACATTGTTTAAGGCTGTCTTGAGGATGTTGCATATTTACCCTGGTCAGAGGAGAAAACTTACTATTCTAGATAACATCAGTGGAATTATCAGACCTTCCAGGTGCTTAAATTAAAATTCAGTTGTTATTCTTAAGTTAATTTATTAGTACATATAATTGACCTAATAATATACATTGTAGGTTGACATTGCTCCTAGGTCCTCCTAGTTCTGGGAAGACCACATTGCTGTTAGCTCTTGCAGGACGCCTTTCATCTGGATTGCAGGTACCAAATTCCCAGTGTAACCAAATTGAGGGTGTTTATGATATGATTATGTAAAGAGAAAACAATGAAGTTTCCCAAATGACGTAGATTATCCATTCGTTTTAGATTGACTGATTCATGAGGTTATGCACCTTTGAGCTTGTGATAATTTATTCTTACATAATTTCCCCTCTTAGATAAACTTCAATATCACTTTGGGATTTTGCAAGTTAGTAATATAAATTGTGGCAACAGGTTCATTAAAAGGAAAGTGATCTATACGTTGATTGCAAAGTATATCCTCCGACAAAAAATGAATATTATGTTGCTATATTTCTTCTCCTACGGAATCATGGAGAAAGTCCTTGTCATTAAATTATTATCATCTAAAGATTTCTTGTTGCTTTTAATGTTCTTCTTAAACTCTCACAGTTTCAAAATGAAATCTTCTTTTTTAATATGAATAAAATTTGGATAAGATGCAATGTTGTGTTATGGATGCCGGCTTGTAATAGTATCTGGCTCTCCTGATTTCTTTTTTGTAATGGAAAGAAATCAGGAAGAGTCATGTATAATGGGCATGATCTTAGAGAGTTTGTACCTCAGAGGACATCAACATATGTAAGTCAACAGGATTCTCATATAGCAGAGATGACTGTTAGAGAAACTCTTGCATTTGCTGCACGTTGTCAAGGTATTGGAAGCAAGTGCGGTAAGCTACTTGCATCACTCTCGATCTTGTTTTATTAGCTTGATACATTGGGAAATTTCTAAGTAATGATGCAGTGAAATGTATAATTATTTTTCAGATATGCTTCGGGAGCTTGCCAGAAGAGAAAAGCAATCTACATTAAAACCAGAAGAAGATCTTGACATATTTATCAAGGTTAATGCAGTCTTACAATCTGTATTATAGATCTTCCTTGAGTGTTTATGTTGTTTCTTCAAAGTCGCCACCTTCAATAATGTAGTTTACATGGTGCAGGCAATGTCTTTGGCTGGCAAAGATACAAGCCTTCTAGTGGATTATCTACTTAAGGTATTGTACTAAGACTTGCATTTTGATTAAGCAAAAGATGACTGTAATAGACCATTAATAGTTAACAAATAAAAATACAGATTATCTGAAAGTGGCCTTCGTTTATCTTTTCTTGTGGTAATGAAGCACTAAAACTATTTACACAAAGATTTTAGGTTTAGATATATGTGCGGACTCTCTTGTTGGTGATGAGATGATCAAGGGGATTTCTGGTGGTCAAATGAAGCGCCTCACAACAGGTATATTGGCTGTACCATTGCAGTTGTCTCATTGATGACAAATGCCTTTTGGTTAGTTTATCATTTTTGTTGACGCAGAATTATTTTGCTTTTATAGGTGAACTATTAGCAGGGCAATCTCGAGTGTTGTTTATGGACGAAATATCAAATGGACTAGATAGCTCAACTACTTACAAAATTATTAAGTATCTGAAACATGCAACCTGTGAACTCAACGGGACCACAGTGATCTCTCTCCTGCAGCCTGCTCCGGAGACCTATGAACTGTTTGACGATGTTATACTAATGAGTGATGGCCAAATTGTGTATCAAGGACATTGTGCTTCTGTTCTTGATTTCTTCTCATCCATGGGATTTACTTGTCCTGAAAGAAAGAATGTTGCAGATTTCCTTCAAGAGGTAGAGTTCCTTACCTTGAAATGATTATTCCAGGTACATGCCTGGATGTGTGACTTATTACAAATTTTGGTATCAGGTCATATCAAAGAAGGACCAAGAACAGTATTGGTCTGATCGTAATCGTGTTTATCAATATGTTCCCGTAGAAAAATTTGCAGAAGATTTCCGGTTTTTTAGTGTGGGAAGTCATTTGTGCCGGGATCTGTTTACACCTTTCAATAGGCTGAATAATCATCCTGCAGCATTATCTACTTCGAAATATGGTGTCAAGAAATGGGAACTACTTAAGATTGGATATTCATGGCAGAAGCTCCTAATGAAAAGGAACTCTTTCGTCCATGTCTTCAAGTTTATGCAGGTAAGGAAGCTAGCAAAATTAGGTTTTTGCACTTTATTTCTCGAGTTTGTAGTGGGTTAGTCTACCCTGATGTTTTCGTCCATGCACTTCTGCAGTTGGTTATAGTTGCTATTATCACAATGATGGTTTTCTTCCGAACAAAGATGCACCATAATACCGTTGAAGATGGAGCCCTTTATGTTGGTGCTCTCTATTTCTCCATGGTTATCATTATTTTCAATGGATTTACTGAGACCTTTATGTTAGTGATGAAACTTCCAGTTATCTACAAGCACAGGGACTCGCACTTCTACCCTTGCTGGGTTTATTCTATCCCTTCTTGGTTCTTGAGCCTAAAAACTTCTCTAATTGAATCTGGTGTTTGGGTGTCTGTCACATATTTTGTGATTGGCTATGATCCCAACATTTCAAGGTAATTATATCTAGGTGCAGAATTTTTTTTTTTTACTCTGTATGCTTAAGATTTTTCCTGCTTGAATTGACAGTCCATTCCTTATTGTTCTTTACAGATTCTGTAAGCAATTCTTGATATTCTTTCTCCTGCATCAGATGTCTTTGGCACTTTTCCGTGTTATTGGTGCCTTCTGTCGACATATAATAGTGGCCAGCACATTTGGATCCTTTGTCATGTTGGTTGTGATGGGTCTAGGTGGATTCATCATTTCAAGAGGTAATAAATTGGTAGTTTACCGGTGTCTTATACATAGACACCCAACTTTGACGTGATTTTTTTGCACAGATAGCATTCCCCGTCATTGGGTCTGGGGTTTCTGGATTTCTCCCCTCATGTATTGTCAAAATGCAGTTTCTGTGAATGAGTTTAGTGGTAATTCCTGGGATAAGGTAATTGTTTCTCCTGCAATCAAAGTATGTTCTAACTAATGATATATACTCTGTATTTCAGAGAAACTGATTGTTATAATTTTGGTTTAAGGCTTTTGGGAATATGAGACTCGGTGAAGCAGTACTGAGATCAAGGAGCTTGTTTACAGAAAGCAGATGGTACTGGATTGGAGTTGGTGCAATGGTTGGATATATAATCTTGTTCAACGTTATGTTCACAGTCTTTCTTACGTATCTTCATCGTAAGTAGTACATCTGCTACTTTTTTTAGTAACGAGTTCCATCATAGTTTTATTGCCCTATCTTCAGTTCAAGCGTTGAAATGATTAAATTTTAAATATTGAAGAAAACTATCCTAATCACATTATGTTTCTAAATCGATCAGCTCTTGGAGTGAGACAAGCTGTAATTTCTTATGACGAGTTCCTAGAGAAGGAAAGGAAGAGGAAGGGTGAAACTTTGGACGTCCAGTTGAGTGAATTCTTGCAGCATTTAGATTCACTAAATGGTGAATAACTGTACACCTATGTTTCATTCTTGATAAAAATGTGTAAGCAACTTATTGTCTCTTCTGTTTGCACCCTTACTCAACAAAGGGAAAGCCCGTACGCAGAGGGGTATGGCTCTACCATTTCAACCACTGTCAATGTCATTCAGCAACATCAACTATTACGTGGATTTCCCATTGGTAAGTACAAAATAAAGGCAATACTTTCTTAAAAACTACAATGTAGACAAAGTAGATATCATGTTGTTGCTGGTTTATAATGAATTTTGCTCAACTCTACTTTGTAAAACAGGAGATGAAAGAACAAGGTATTTCACAGGACAGATTACAGCTGCTGGCTGATGTCACTGGAGCTTTCAGGCCTGGTGTTCTCACTGCTTTGGTGGGCGTAAGTGGTGCTGGTAAAACAACCCTTATGGATGTGTTAGCTGGTAGAAAAACTGGCGGACACATAGAAGGGAGTATTTTCATATCAGGTCATCCCAAAAACCAAGAAACATTTGCTAGAGTATCTGGTTACTGTGAGCAGAATGACGTTCATTCCCCATGCTTGACTGTTTTGGAATCTCTTCTATTTTCTGCATGGCTACGTTTGTCATCTGAAGTGGACATGGAGACACAAATGGTATGTGTCACCTGCTTTCCCACCTTTTTTCAGACTACTGATTAAGTGATTAGTCAGGCTGCTAGTTTGCTGCCCTTTATAAAAAAATATGTTGGGGTTTAATTTTTTGAATCATCTTACAGCAATATTTATAAAGTTTTGTTATTATTGTTGTTGCTGAAGAACTTTCTTTTTCTTTTTTTCATTCCAGGTTTTTGTAAATGAAGTAATGGAACTTGTGGAACTCACTTCCCTGCGTGAAGCATTGGTTGGTCTACCTGGAGTTGATGGTTTGTCAACAGAGCAAAGGAAGAGGTTAACAATCGCCGTTGAATTGGTTGCTAATCCATCAATTATTTTCATGGATGAGCCAACGACTGGATTGGATGCAAGGTCTGCAGCCATTATGATGAGAACCGTGAGGAATATCGGAAACACTGGTCGAACAATTGTGTGCACAATTCATCAGCCAAGCATTGATATTTTTGAATCTTTTGATGAGGTATTCTTCTTCTTCACTATCTACTCTGCACATTACTGAAGCCTATTTGACGGTAAATGATGGGTATTTTTACCAAAAATTTGAGTCCATGGCAGCTTTTATTTATGAAGTCTGGAGGGAAAGTCATTTACACTGGCCCACTTGGTCGAAGATCTTGCAAACTTATTGATTATTTTGAGGTTAGTGAAGCCGCATCTCTAATTTTAAGATTTATTCTTTTTAACAGAAGTATCTGGCTTTTTTTTTTCCTGGAAAAACATGCAGGCAGTGGAAGGGGTGCAAAAGATCAAGCCTGATTATAACCCTGCGGCATGGATGCTTGAAGTTACTTCTATTGCAGAAGAAGAACGCATCAATGTGAATTTTGCAGAGCTCTATAAAAGCTCGCAGCTTTTTCAGTATGTGCAGCTTTTTTTACGAAGTAGTATTTTTACTGAGTACTTGATTATTAATATTGATGTATATGATACTCTTGCTTAAGTAGCAGCTTCCTTTTGCTGTAGGTATAACAAAGAGTTGGTTGATCGTCTCAGCAAGCCACCTCGTAACTCTAAAGATATAAAATTTCCATCAAAATATTCTCGACCATTCTTTGATCAGTTCCTAACGTGTCTTTGGAAACAAAATCTATCTTACTGGCGGAATCCTCAGTACACTGCAGTTCGTTTCTTCTACACTGTTGTTATCTCACTGATGCTCGGATCAATATGTTGGAAATTTGGCTCTAAAAAGTAATCATAATAGATTTTACTTTTACCTTTCAAGTTTCAACCTTCATCAACTGTCATATGGTACCGTTTTAAGTGCTTCTGCTAACATTACATGTTGAAATTCTGAAGGGAAAGCCAGAAGGACATCTTGAATGCAATGGGATCATTATATGCAGCCGTACTCTTCCTTGGAGTCACCAATTCTATGGCAGTTCAGCCTGTGTGTAACATTGAAAGATATGTTTCATACAGAGAGAGAGCTGCAGGGTTGTATTCAGCTCTACCTTTTGCCTTAGCACAGGTTCCTCATCCAACTTTCTCGGAGTAATTCTTTTTTTTTTCTTGGAAATTTTTGGCTGAATACGAATATTTGCTTCCAATATCTGTTATGCAGGTATCGATAGAGTTTCCTTATGTTTTGGTGCAGACAACTATTTATGCAATAGTTTTCTATGCCATGGCCTCATTTGAATGGACTGCTTTGAAATTTTTTTGGTATATGTTCTTCATGTACTTCACAGTACTATACTTCACTCTTTTCGGAATGATGACGACTGCTATCACACGCGATCATGGTATGGCTGCCATAATAGCTGCCCCATTCTATATGTTATGGAACCTCTTTAGTGGCTTCATGATTCCTTATAAGGTAACATAGTCTGCACTGACATTAAAATCTCTATTCTAATACTAATGCTACTAATGCCCTTGATTTGTTTCTTTAAATGAGATTCCCGTCCTAAAATGAGAAGTCTTGGACTAAAACAATCTCTATCATGTAACTATGTAAGCCCTCTCATGTGGTAAAGTAAAATATGTATGTGCTTTCTCTTTTACCCTTTCATATAGTTAAAAAGAACAAAAGTAATAATCATCAAGGATGATAATTATTTGGCTGAAAATTAGGTTAATGTATAATAGGTGTATAGATTTCATCAACCTAAAATAGTAAAACAAAAAGTTTCATGTGTGTACATATTTTAAAAGTCCTTGTGTGCATCGCATTCATAATAGCTAGTAATTATAAAAAGAAGTCTCCTTTTGCTAATTAAGGTATAAACTCTTCAAATTTACTATTGATATTTTTTTTTTTCAAAAAAAATTCAAACTTTATTTAATGACTTATACCTCCATATTTACAATACCACTTTATACGGTTAAAAGACACTTCATTGTTGGCAAGGTATTAGACTGTGTTATGAGTTGCATTACCCTAGTTTCTAATAGAATCACTGGAGCTCTGCACCCCTTTCTTTAGGTAAAATGAAAATACCAAAGCTATGGTTCATTTCAGGATACTGTTACTACTAAGCAATGTTCTCCTAGATATTTTTCATAGACTGACTAATTCTTAACATCAGAGAATTCCTGTATGGTGGAGGTGGTATTACTGGCTCAACCCAGTAGCCTGGAGTATTTATGGTCTGCTTACTTCACAATTTGGTGATGATAAAACACTGGTGAAGTTGTCAGACGGAGTTCATTCAGTACCTTTAAGAAAACTCCTGAGTAATGGTCTTGGATTCAAGCGGGATTTTGTTTGCATTGCTGGTATCATGGTAGCCAGTTTTTGTTTGATTTTTGCCGTCATTTTTGTTTATGCTGTAAGGTCATTTAACTTCCAGAAAAGGTGACAGTACACTTTAAAACCAGTTCTTCAAGATAGTTTATGAGTAATATGTATAGCAATCTTCATATGTCTAGGCCTTAAATTTCATACGTCGTACTAGGGATAAATCGGATTATGCTTGAAATTAGTTTTTCATTGTTATGAGACCCCTTAATTTTAGAAATTAATATTCATTACTTGTTTTTTTAAATCATTGTCAATTAGTTATTTTGTTAACTTGCTATAGAATTGCAGAAAAAATAAAAAAGGTATTGCAATTGTTTGGTATGGAACATGTACAATGTATTATGTAATCTGCAATCTACCCAAACAAACTCATCATATTGTAGCAGTAATGCAGTACCATTGACAAAAACATTAATCCATCACCATCTGATTTCACAACGGGCTATTAATAAAACAATTTTTTAGGGTCAAAGTCTTTAACTCTCAATCCCACATGTAAATCGATGTACAACCCTAACAGGAAGACATATCTAGATAGGGTATGAAAATTTTATTAACAGTATCCACACGAAAAACATTTTGCGAAATGGACGGTCCTACAATGGGCACGCATGAGTCTGCAAAACTTTTAAACTACTATATACTGTCTCTAAAATATTCATAATGTCTCCTAAATTTACCATTTGCTCTTAATTAAATTAAAATTATCTATGATTAACAACATAATTAACAATACTAATTAACTAAGTAATATATCACTAATTAAACAAAATAATACTAAGTAGTACTAATTAACTACAATTATACAAAAAAGAAAAAAAAAATAGAAAACCGTTTAAATTTTTAGACGGCTCTTTTTAATTAAAAAAAGAGATTTCCAACGAGTGGTGATAGTGACCAGCAAGATTCACTACGTGTTGAAGGTGGAAGGGAGAAGATAGAAAAAAAGGTGAAAAGTAATAAAAGGTAAAATAATAATTTTGAGGGACAGTATAAGTATTTTAAGCAGTAAATAACAAACTTTATACGGAGTAATAGACGCTAGTACACTACCAGTACAGAAACGTCGGTAACAAAAGAGTTGGAACAAATGTTTGTGTATTTGTGTTCTCCACAAGAATAAAAGTCTATGCACTTCAAAATTTGTCATTCATGACGATGTAAGTCACAAATTTCGAAGAGGGGTAGTCTTCTTTGAATACGATGATACAGAGAAGGCATGAGTTTTTTTTTCATATGATGAACTTATTTGTACTGGTATGATAGATCCACAATATTTAGCAAGTTTACAACCTAGAAAAATCAGATAACAACCTGCAACTCAGTATAGCAAGTGATGCACTTTAAAGGGGAAACTATTTCATTATCATCTTACAACTGCTGAGTTAGCACTGAAGAAGAAGAAAAAAAAAAAGGCAAAAACAAGCATGTTCTATGCAACCCTACTCACTAAGCAGAAGATAGTTCGATTCTAAGTATAAGATTATGAACATGATTTCTATTATTAATCTCAAACACATTCCAGGAGAAGTTTCTAAAAGCAAAGGCTGTTTAGTTTTTCGGCCATCCTAAAACAACTTGAAACCCCAATTACTTCCAGAGCTTTACACACTTGTCATGGCTAGCAGATGCGACCAAGCCCGAGACACTGGATGTAGCCAAGGACGTAATCTGCCCATCATGTGCTACCAAAGTCATTGTCTTGTTCTCCGTCATGTTCCACAGTTCCAGATTCTGGCAAAGGATACAATAAATTTTTTAAGAGTTCAAGAACAGATGAAATCTTGAGGTATTCTGTATCCAATAATAGGCTTTACACTAGGGGGAAATTGTAACTAAAAAACCATAAACTGGGTGTATATATATACATACATACATTCACATTATCAAGAACTTCATGATAAGGCCAATATACATGTGTACAATGCTAATATAAAACTGACCCCCCCTCCAGTTAATACATTTGCAAAATTATAGTTTGAAATCTTTGGCATTATTTTAATTAATGCCTAAAGTACTTGGTTATTTTTTTTAAGTACCAAAACTCAGCTGGTTCATTTTGACAAATGAATACAGTTTGTGCAAGGGTTTGATGTAGAAAAGAAACCAGTGGAAAGATATAAAGAGGAGAGAGAAACCTGGTAACAACCAATTATCAGAAGAGAAGGATAAACAGGGTGGAAAACACAAGTGTTGAATTTGTTGCCAGTGCCGGTCAACTCATGCACACATCGCCATTTACTGCTGCCAGAGCCGACACTCCAAACTCTGATCATGTCCTCACTTACACACGCAAGAAGTTCACCAGTAGGATCCCAGCAGCATGAATGAAATTTTTGAGAGTGGCCCTGGTACAGAACAAGTTCTCGCAATCAGACTGATGTATAAAGCGTATTGTTGCCATGTAAATAACCCTAGGATATGCTTGGCCGCAAACGTCAAACCAGTATAACCAAGGAGAAGACAGGATTATCACCTGTAGTTTCTCTACAGCTCTGAAGTTCTCTATATCAATTATGTTTACAACCAACTCCGACACAGCAGCAAGATACTTTCCAGTACGAGGCTGAAATCTGACCTGAACTGTGCCACCCTGAAGAAGTAAAAAACAAGTCTTGTTTATAAATGAAATACCCAATGCAAAACAAAAGAATAGCGGTATTTCACACTTTATTATACCTCTAAAACCTTTGGACAACTACCGTTGGTTATACTCCATATCCGTATCTCCCCATTCGAATCATTGGAACAGATAAGATCCTCTTTAGCTGGATGAAAGTCTAACGACATAACTGAGGATGAGTGGCCTGTGAAATTGCGAAGCGAGTAGCTAGTCTGAAAGGTAAAACGTTTAAAATTCCGTGAGAGACTATAACATCGAAACAAGATTCAGGCAGCAAAGCAATACACTTCTGAGAAGAAGGTATAAAAAAGAGATGACAAGGAATAAGGAAAAAACTCAATGCCCTTCAAAATTTGATGATTGCTAAGATTCAAAAGAGAATTAAGGATAAGATGATCTGGTCTTGCTTCCAAGCTCCATCGTTAATTGTTGATGAATGGGCGAGATATTAGCCAGGAGAAAATTTGCCAAAAGATTTGCAAAAAGCTGCCTACAAAACAATCATCTGGAACAACTCACCTTGCCCCCACAGATACAGCACTGTCTGGAACCAGAGTACAAATAAACATTTGCTGAACAATTAACTACTATAGATGGGTAGATGGAAACTGAGCAATACTTGTAAACATAAAATTGGCAATAGCCCACAGGTTAATATTATGTTGAACTCTTTTAAGTTTGTCATGAATTTAAAGCCTTCTCGCCAAAAAAAATGTTTACTTTCTGGTACATAAGCAGGACTTAATTTGAATGTGCCTATGGCTATCCCACCTAAATGCAACACATTCATGTATATAGATTGAAATTTTCCTTTACAAACAACTAATCAAAAATATCTTTCTTTGTACCAAAAACTGCATAAACAGGAATATAAAAAAAAATTAAATGCACCAATGCAGACTGCACAAAATATAATGTCCATGAAATCATAAGTAAATACTACTAACAATAAAAACAGATCATAGGAAGTAAAACACGTATATACTAACATTTTCGGCATCCCAGACCCTGACAGTTCTGTCAAATGATGAAGTTGCCAACCGCGACATGCTTGGACTAAATCGAACATCCGTTATCATAAGGGTATGTTCATCAAGAGTGGACTTTGGTTTATGAGTATCAGTGAACCATAACACAGCCTGCACAAGGTTTAAAGTTACCAGATTCATCACACATGGACCCAAGTCTCCAGTAATAAACAGGATGAGGGATTCAGGTCTCCAAACACAAACCTTCTTATCATGGCCACCAGTGGCAAGCAGCTTTCCATCTGAGGAGAAGTGACAGCAGTTGACTTTGCTTGCACTAGCTTGAATAAGTGCCATTTCCTTGAATGCAAAACCTATGATAACGTAAGATTAGACACTTATATAAAGTGGTCACTGGATGCACCTTTGATGCTAGGAATAATGCATATAAAAACAAAGTACCTTTGCTCACTTCCATACTACGACCCATGACATCCCTTGGATCTCCCTCTTCGTGAGACAGGAATGACTCAACATTATCATCCAAAGTTGCTTCATCGCCAAAGCGGTTCATATCAGCCTGCAATTCAGCCACAATGTTTCTCATAGCACATCCAACTCAGATCCACTATAACTTCAATAAACTCACCAAGGAAGATCTGATTGCCACTACTTCCTTCACAAGTGCCATTAAGATATCTAATAAAATGCCATATTGGCAAAACTTTCTAATTGTATCTCAGTTCTGCCACTAAAAGAAGTTCCGTTACGGATATTGCAGATAAGGAGCGTAATGCTAAAGATATCTAAGTCAATATTGTTAGGTTTGGGCAGCTGAAAAGTTACATTAAACCTAATACCTAATCTTGCCAGCCTGAACCATATCTATAGAATCGAGTAAAAGGTAGGGACTTACACTGACAGACCCATCCTGTTAAAAATAGACTATGCAATTGTTCTTGTTATTTTTTGTTTCCATTTTTACTTTGAGAGGGGGGGGGGGGGGGGGGGGGGTATTTAGGACACTACAGAAGTTATCCTCTTATCAAGCAACAGAACTGAGAATATTTTCTTTCATTCAAATAGTAATAATGTACCAGATGCAGAACACCTTCGATAAGTAATAAAAGTGCTCACCATTTGATTTGGGGCTGGAGTGAGTGTGCCCACACTATCAGAGCCAAACACAAGCGAAGGCTTTGAGGAGCCACCATTATGTTGTAAATTTGGCATGGACATTACGTCCCCTGGTGTATGTGTTGATGGTGTTGATGGTGCTGAACTGGGAGAAGGGCCTGCAGTATTTGCAGTACCTGAGCTATTAGCAGGACCAGAATTTGGCTGCTGCTTTCGCTTCCTCCCTACCTGACTTTTGGAAGCCTTAACCACCAAAAGGAAAAATACAAATCAATTCGATGATGGAACAGATCTTGGGCCCTTAGGTGTAACTTTTCCCAAAAAAAGCATCTTAATGTCTGAGAACAAAATCAACAAATATTATAGCTGCTATTTATAAAAATAAAAATAAAAAACTTAATGTCACACTTTGGAGTACTTGATTTGTTTTCTAAAATAAAATAATCCTCGATCTCAACTCTGGTCATTTTCATCACACGGTACTCTAAAAAGCTTTTTTAAAGGAGGGCAGTAATTATTTTGTTCCGCAGAGCATAGTCATCCAACGCTCTACTGCTTCTGCAACTAGATGGTTTCATGAATTAGTATATACAATATAGATTCAGCATAAGTACCAAAAAGACGATGAGCAACATAATGAAGAGCTAGCTACAAAGACTTCCACAAAGTTAACACTATATAACAAACCTGATCATTTCCCCGAAATGAGTTAGACATATTAGCATCCATTGTCATGCTGGTAGATCCCATTTTATCAGGCTGGTTAGAAATCTGAGGTGACTGACTTGAAAGTGCATTTTGAGAATTCTGAGGTTGAGGTTGGCTGTTTGGTAGTTGTTGCTGCAATAAATCAAAATGTTAACTTAACCTGCAAGGTATTTAATACAATAATGCATACATCTAAGTATACACCTTCATTAGCATATCAGAGTCCCCTCGAGGCAAAACTGGACAACCAACTTGTGCTGGTGAACCGGCATTTTGGACAACTTCCCCTACAGTACTTAGCTGTCCATCTTTCCCAACACTCACATTTCTGTTGTTACTAAGAATCATTCTCCTTCTGGCCTCCATATCCATGGAGGGGGAACCCAAGTTTTGCTGTTGCATTATAAGTTGCTGCTGCAGTTGATATTGCTGCAAAGGCTGGGGTGACTGACTCATAGATTTTTGCGGAGGGAGAATCCCAGATCGCATAGGATCAAAAGCCTAAAAATTATGGCAGCATGGCATAAGGAATGTAACAACTGCAGCCGATAACATGAAGCATAAAACAAGTATTTGATGTAAGGCAGAAACCCAAATATCACAAGACGGGATTTAGACTAAAAATTGGAGAGAGAAAAATTAATGACCAAAGCATGAAAAAGTTTCATCCTCAGAGCACCAAAATAAAATCTTATAGACACATTTGACAGAGGAAACAATAGTTGAAGAGAGAGATACATAAGTACATAGGCAGAGAGTGCAACAAGAAAATGCACATTAAATTGTCCTTGCTAAGCTTGATAATCAACAAATGCTAAAAAAGTAGCACAAACAAAACATGAGAAAGCAGAAGTCAAGTCCTCGCAAAGTTCGATAATCAACAAAAGCTAAAAAAAATTAACATAAACAAAACATGAGAAAGCAGAAGCCATTGGGAACACAGTACTCTGTATTTGATTCAAAATGCACAATTCTTAACTCAATGAATAAGGAACAGAGAGAGAGAGGCTGAACAATGGAGTGATATCTAAAAAAAAGGATAATAACAAAGCAGGAGTACAAGAATATTAAGATAACTTACTGTCAGTGGCCACCCTTTTAAAGTCAAATTGTTACCACCTTGATTTGATCCTGCAAGGTACATATCTGATTAACATGACATATAAGAAACAACAAATCTGAGTGAAAATTTCATCAAATCAAAGCTGGTAAATCTTAGAAATCATACACCCTCCAATCAATAAAAACTTGCACCAAAATTTAGACTAAACTAGCCAATATTGAACAATTTTCATGATTTACCATATGAAAATATGCAATAGTATTTAGAAATTTCACTACCAAAGTACGTCCATAAATGTATCTTCCTAAAAATCAGGAGTATATACAAGGACATGATATTGTGGTTTAATATCTTGAAGATATTTGAAAGGCAAAGAGAAACTTTATTCTGCAATGAAAGAAGTATTGATTGCCACAAGAAAATTGATAATAGCTTGTAAAATTCTTGTAAACAAAGTTTTTCCATTGAACTCCAAAATGCTCATATATCACAAACAAAAGCCTATTTCTTATGAGGAATCACTGCTTAAGTTGTTTCACAGAAATGTTGCGTTAATTATTCAGGTCATCAACAAGATAATAACAACGCATGAGACATTTTGTAAACTCAGGCTGAAAAAAGTTTATAGTTTTGAAAGATTCAAGAATCAGTTAGTCCAAATTCTGAAATGAACACTCATAATAGAGGGATGAAGAAGACAGTAAGTATCAACTCTGAGACATGTAGTTTATTGGAATATCTTAAATATAGATCAAGACATTAAAGTGGTAGACACTCAAACTATTAAGAAACTAAACTTCTAAAATGATATCTTTTGAATTTCCTTAACTTACCAGGAACTCCCATCAAAGACCCATCTGGGCCAGGTGAAACACTGGCTCTTGCATTGATCATGGAATTCATCTCGGGTTTCATGTCCTGTGTCAAGGTTTGAATAGTGTATGAGCACAATTAAATCAAGTAAATTGAAGGCTCTTGGTCTACAATTCTTTAAGCCAAAATATCAAAAGAAATAACTAGGGATGTCAAGTCAGTCTATACAGACAAATGGAAGATGAGACATGTCCAAAACACAAAGAGAACTCATTTACATACTTGTGCTGAGAGAGGAATCTGTTGGATCCGATTATGAAACTGATGAAGATTCCCTGAGATACCTCCAGAAGTCCCATGCAAGGTTTGCCTTAAGAAAAAGACACTCATTGCATTAGCAAGTACAGAAGCAGGAAAAGACCAATGAGATTAGCAACAAAAATAAGCATATTCACCCTTGATGTTGGCCACCCATTGCAACTGATTTCAGCATTGACGCATGATTTGGATCTAGAAGAGGGCCCACATTGTCCCCATACCTTGGCTGGAAAAAAAAAATAATAATAAGGGGCATCACCTACCGACTGAATTTATGAAAAAGAGAGAGCTTTAAGTAAACGGAAAAGAATATCAAACAATTCACTCTACAGTTACCTTCATGTCTTCTGAAGCTTCTCTCTGGAGCGGCAACTTTAATTTATCCTCATACATCTTTGCGGCCATAGCATTTGCACCTCCAGGGTTTTGTCTCATAAGAGGATCAGAATTTGTAATTCCATTGGCATTGACATTCAGAAGTTGGGCACCATCTCTCCGTGGTTGCTGCTGCTGCTGCTGTTGTTGCTGCTGTTGTTGCTGCTGCTGCTGTTGTACCTGCCTTTGCAACATCATCTGCTGTTGTAATATCTGTTGTTGCTGCTGTGATTTTTGTTGCTGTTCTCTTGCTTTTGATATCTGAGTCTGTCATTCAGAAGCAAGAAACAAAACAAAATTAACCTCCAAAACGGCTAAATATTAGGGAAGAGCACACAGTTACATCATACTCTGTAAAACACACTATAAAGGAGGGAAGAAGAAAAATTACGAAACAGTAAGGAATAGTCCCACCTCAATATAAGAAGCTGCAGCATCTGAGTGCTTTTCATTAGTCCTGGCAATGAATATATCCCAAAACACCGACCACCACTCAAAGAGAAAACCGCCAGGAGCATCAATTGCTACAAAATCAAATGAACAAAATACCAGCATGTAACAGAATCAATTAAACAGCGCCTTTTTCAAAATTAGCATATATGTACTACTTTCTTGAAGCTTCACTTACCAACCGGGTCTGTAGATACTTTTCCCTCTTGCTGAAAAGCTTTAGCAGAAGCATGTAACTTCCTCTTTACAAAGTAGTCATGTATATACACATCTAACCTGTCACCCAAGTAGCAACTACCAAGTAATAAGACTCATCATACAATAAAAACAGGGACAAAAACAATTAAAATTTCAACCCAAAGAAAAATAACAAAATCATTAAAATAACAAAAACCCTAAAATTTCACATTTAAATCATATGCACAATCCAAAAAAGATTTCAGAGAATTGGCTCATTAAATTCTGTAAAAATTATAATGATCCCAACAAAGGTAAAAGCCCTAAAATTTCAGATTAAAATCAATTTTAAAAAATCAACCTCAACAATCAATCAATTAAACAACAAATCCATATTGAAAAACAGCAAAAACACAAAAAACATTAAGAAATACAATCAAAGACTCAATCTGCTTCATACCCATCAAAACCCCAACTCAAAACTAATCATGATAATTGGTTAATTACAAAACCCAATAAAAAAGATTGGATCTTTTTCAAGTCTATGATAATTGGAAGCAAAATAAATCAAGAAACTAATCATTTTGAGCAAGAAAACTTACATTTTATCGGCTTCCCAATTGGTCTGAGACATAGTTGAAAAGCTCAAAATAATCTGAAAAAGTCAGATTCTTGGAAAAAGAAAATGGAGCAGTGATTGAGTATTGATGAGTTGAATACTCGAAAGTGTATTAGCAAAGCCAACCCTTTCGAAACCCAGTATATTTTCTGCTACATATTTCGGACCTTATTCCAATTTGACACACCTCGGTTATAGGGATTAGTCGGATTACCTAACTTTTCTTTTTCTCTCTTTTTTTCCTCGTATTTTCTTCCCCTTTTCTTCGACTGAAAAGTGAAAACGAGTTGACCAACTATGAATATGGTTGTGAGACTAGTGACTTGTGAGATGAGAATGGGCAACGGCCTCAAAAGGGTGTAAGCTGCATACTGTTGGGATCACATTTGCTATTTATACTCCCTATATAATAAGTTAGAAGTTTGGGTAGCTTTCTCTACTCAATTTACTAATATTATCAGGACGAATTTGAACTGCATTGTTCTACACTATCATGTACTCCTTAATAGATAATTAAAATTTAAGGTAAAGTAATTTTGCTTACATACATATTCCCTATTAGAGTATAGATTAAAGATACCGAAAGCATTAGTTAGAGCAGGATATTCTAAATTTGAAGAAATAAGGAAAGAAGTAGACCTAAGTAACTCAACTCCCCTCATTAATATCTCAAGATGAACTCGAACTACCATATACTACTCTATCTAGCATGTAATCGATAATTAAAGATCAAAGCAAAGCGGTCTTGCTAGCTTTCTGGTTACTCTGTTTTTTTCATTTGGTCCAAACCTATTACTCTGTTTGAGACCTTTGAGTATGGTGTGGGAGAGTTTGGTTTCAAGTTTTCAAGAGAACTAGTTAAAGCACAATCCACTAAATTTGAAGGAATAAGGAAAAAAGCAGATTTGGACGTTTTATAATGATATTATCAATCTGGTGTCAATCGTATGTGAGATTTAGGCATATTGCGTTGTCATTATTGTTAATACTTGTTTCACGAGTTTTTCGCACTTTTAAGTAGTTCAAATTAACTCTATAACATCACTAGTCAATCCCACTTGACTCGAGTTTTACCGTGTAGGTCTCAAGCAATTTGTGAGTTGTCATCTTAATAAGACCTCTAATGATAACAATTAAATTAACCTTTTTTGAAAGTGATTAAATAAAATTTCATTAGATATGATAATGCTTAAAATATGCTCAAAGATATTAACAACTAAGTTACACTTTTTCAGATATTGTAATGATTAGATAATTCTTTCATGACAATGATAATGACTAAATAATACTTCTTTAGATAATCTGAAAATATAACCGTCTTGTAAAATATCAAGGGATAAATTATAAATATATCCCTTAAAATATTTGAGAACTTTGAGATTTTCAGAATCAAAATTTGATTTGTTCCCTTTTTCGCTTGATTTGCTACCCTCTGAAAATAGTCAAATTACAAAGATCAATTATTTTGATTTTTACAGACTACAAATTCATGAGATGGCACAACACTTTATTGAGCCTTTACTAGGTTTTCCCTTTTCAATTTACATTGTAGGCATCACGTCGAAATATTAAAACAAATATTTAAAATTTGGTATGCAACTGATTGAAAGAAACAAGAGATAATCCAAAGATCATTTAAACGTTGCGGTGAATGCCATAAACATGTGCTTTAGAGCTACTTTAAATATAAAATGCAGAAGGGGATACCGGATACATCACCACATTCACCAGTTCTAGACCTTCTAGTGCCTGAACAAAATTGACTACTAAAAAATAAGAAGAAATTTGCCCCAAAATCCTGACCTAACCAAAATTCAGTTCTATTCCAGATGCAATAAGCAATGGGTTGTGGAAAAGAAGGGATCTTAGATTTGGCCATTTTTGGCAAAGAATTTGACTCCCACATTTTGAGAACTTTTCCACTATTCTTTAAAATCATCCTTGTCATTAGCAGGAATGGGCATATTTCTCCAGTAAACAGCAAGAGCACTACCTCCTAGCTGCAAAGGTCAAAACAATGGAACAATGGTTCAGTGTCATGTTTGCAACTCAAAAGTTTGAGCAGAAATGAAATTTAAGAGAAAAAATCAACACTAAAACTCGTACCGCCATGAAAACCACACTCACAGCTGAAGGGACAGCAACAAGAGGGTTTGTAAAATGTTTTTGCGCCAGCAGAAAACCGAGTGCAGAACTCTGCAGAAACATGCATGTAGAAACATTAGGGTCTGTTCTTTTCACCCAAAAAAAAAATCAGGAAAAATAAGTTCAATAAAAGGACCAATAAATTCAAGGGTCGGTTAGTAGTGATAAGTACCTTAGTCAAATTCAAAACTAAAACTATAACATATATTTCAGACAAGGGCCAATACGTTCAAATAAAAGCCAAAATAAGTTTAGTTCGATAAGAGCTACAAAAGGTCAGATAAGTTCATATAAGACCTTTTCAGGTGAATAGAAAGAATCCTTAAGGTCCTTAACTACAAGTATGCACCACCGTATGGACATTATCCCAAAAATGATGAATATAGAGTCAACAGAAGCATCTTTTCTGCTTGAACTGCTCATTTTCAACAGCTGTTTGATATTCTGCACATCCAATACTATGTGTCCAAGGAATAACCAATTCAAGAGGAAGAGATGAGGAGAAAGCTTCTATGCATGTATAGAGAATCTTAATAAAAAAATTCAGGTTATGTAAGACCATAAGGTCCATAACAGACCAAGAATGAAAAATATAGACTCAAAATCAAAGTATTAAGCTGATATCATGGAGGAAATAAAACAGCACAACTTGTCCAAGAAGATGAGCTTAAAAAAAAAATGGGGCAACTTGCCTGCATTCCACATTCTATTGAGATAGTACGAGAAGTGGATTCACCAAATGATATTTTAGACATCCAGTAACCAAGTGCAAAGGCAGCAGCATGCAAAAGTGCAACTGGCAGTATAAGTTGTGGTCCTTGTGATTTCAGGACATCTGCAACTTGTCCAATCTAAATGGGGATAGAGCAAAAGTTAGCCAAAATCATTTTCTCAAAGAAACACCAAAAAAAGAACATAGTTATTTGCATAATGGATAAACTTACAGGACTAGCACAAAGCAGGGTAGTGAGAATCACTCCAATCAGAGGGGTTATTGTGATGATCTTTGCAGTGAACTTGGGGAAAAATTCATTTGCCAGTACTGCAGTAACGAGGAATACAATTTAACTAATTATAATTCCATTATTTAGAGATAGAGCAACAGTAGCAACAGTTCAAAGTATGAGACCCCACAGAAATTCTTCTTTTCATAAATTTATCCAGTAAGAGAACCAGTACACCAATCACTTCCTTACTCATGGGTTGGTTAAGGAACTGGTCATGCTTGTGATGAATAGCTGGTAGGACTCAGTTAATCAAAAGAAGCACAACAACAATGCACTATGACTCATGCCATTGGTGGAATTCAGGGTGACCAAAGCATACACAAGCTTAGCTTTGACCAGTCAAAGCTAGTAAAGAGGATGTTTCAACCTCTTCTAAGACCATAAATATCCAATTATCCATGATAGGCAATGAATATTCAACCCACTGGCTATCAAACGATGATATGCTGATAGAAATCTACCATAAAGGATGAAGGAAAAACACCATCTTCAAATTACCTCCTATAATTGTCGGTACCAAGACAACCTGGAAAGTACTGAGAGCCAGACCCTGGAAAGAGGAAAACAATCAATAAATTTTCTCTTTTAGGGACAGAAAACACAGACCATTATTTTCAACACATACAAACAAACAACATTCAGAAACCTCAGAATCTTTGTATATAATTGTAATCAGTGGATGAGAATCACTAAATCTCCTCATTCATGGCATCTCAAAATCCACCCTCAAGGCCTCAATGGATTATGGAACAAGTGGTTGATTAAATTTTGTTAATTTCTTCACTTATAGTAATTGATAACTCTTTTCTTTCTTACAGTACCCCCTATTTTCTCGTTATTTTACAAAATTTGACACGAGAACAGGTTAACTAAGCTCCTTCAAGCTATGGCAGCATTTTCACACCCATAACATGGCAGATTTAGGGATAAGTTGGCTTACAGCTGCATCAACTGGGACCAGTTGGCCAGCTAGAAGCTTTGTGAGAAGTGGAGTCATAATAATAGCTCCAATAGTTGAACACCTGCGGATATAAGGAAAAATAACAATATAAAGGAAAGCTAAAGCAATATTTTATTGTTATACTTCACGACAGAATTAAGATATATTAGTGTTACCATGAACCAAAACCAAGTCAGAAACTGCGTCTTCACAAGCAATCAAGTATTGAAAACTTCATATATATGTAGATCCTTAATTTGTGTCCATAGCTCGGTCCTATAGCTCATACTACAGTTACATCCCACACATTTTTTGTGTGCTCTCAAAAGATCCCCTTGGCAAGCTAATGGGAAATTAAGATACATTAACAAACTAAACTTACGTTGTCATAAGAACTGAGAGTGCAACGTTCCCTTTTGATATATAGGTTGCAACATTTGACGCCTGACCCCCGGGACAGCATGAAACAAGAATCAAACCAGTTGCAAGTGGCGCGGACAATTTCAAGGTCTGTACATAAGAACAATAACAGTCAGTGAAGGTAGCTTAAGCTATGTTTATTAAACCAAAATTCAACATGTAAAACTCCCTTTGTTTAGTAATAAAAGAAAATCTCAATTAATTGGGAAATAGAACAGATCAACACTTTTCTCAAGGCTCCAATGCTTCTCTTTAGCCATAAGTCACTGCTACATATATGAGGAATAAGACAGTCATCAATCAACATGATCGACAGATACCACAGTATTACGACACATATAAGACCTTCAACAACAAAATGTTCAGATATGACGACAAAGTGAGAACATCAACCACTACAAATCTCCATTACTCCTACATAATATAGGGCTTGCAATCAATCATAACAAAATCATTTAGATTCAAAGCAAAAGTTAGAGCATCAAGCATTAAACAACTCCACTAGTTCAGCATGGTAGCATGATACAGGACTTGCAATCAATCTCAGATATCACAAGAAAAAAGGACAGAACGACATCAATGCATAAATAGCTTCAAACAAAAGTTTTTGACTTAACCAATGTTGTCTGGATATCTCTCTGTGGCCTACAATCAAGAAGGTCCAACATCTTTACGAAACTTTGATAGAGGAACCTCACATTAACTTAAATTTCCATCGATCCTGTTATTAAAGGGTATACTATAGGGTCAACCTTACTTAAGTAGTACCTAGTAAGCACCTTAACCAGAATGTAGGCAGACTTTGACTGAAGGAAGTGCAACCACAAGTTAATTCAGAAACTGTTAAGTCAACAGTTTTTCAGGAACTGTGACATAAACAATGAACTACAGTACAATGAACTTCATAAAAGAAGTTGCTTGCAAATATGAAATTACAGAACTTAAATAACTTGTACAAAGTATACCTAGTGAAATTTCTTGTTTCTATTTTCTTCAAAAAAATTAATAATTTCATTAATCACCATACTACATATTATACAGTCCTTCAGAAAAATCATAGAAGGACATCAAATTTTCAAGACGTAGGTCAAGACATACCATTGCAATAAAGAACCCAAGCAAAGGCTTGATCATATATTGAGCTACGAAACCAACTCCAACCTGAAAATTGAGGGGGAAATGTATAACCAATTCATTTAAACAGCTTACCAAAAACTTCTTAATATATTCTATAGGAAACAACAGATGCTTAAATGTACTGAAAATAAATTATTACAGTCCAAGGATTCCGCAAACACCGCTTGAAGTCGTCAAATGTTAAGGTCAACCCCATTGAAAGCATGAGAAAGCCCAAACCAACAGTAAAAAGATCTGTTTCCAACCAAGTTACCTGCCGAAGAAACACATAGAGGTCATTTGAAAGATAGTAAAAGTAGGCCTTACAGTAAAGTAGCCGAAGACAGTAAGGTTAGCAAGTGTACCGCAGAAGGTTTATAGATGCCAATAATTGTTCCCAATATGACCTGTGTAATAGATTGCATTGCCACAGTTATTATCAGATAATGTAACACCATATTTGAAACAAACAAATCATTGACATAAGCATATATTTCTAATTATATACCCAAAAAGACATACCCAGACAGGAAATAAGGTTGTCAAGGTCTCAATAATTTTCTCGTACTGACTCAATTCCTTTAGGGCATCACTGGGAACATCTCCAGAGTAGTCTGTTGCTGCCTTGCACAGAAATAGAGAACTCCTACATCTTCAGCCAACCAACAGTCAATATGAAGACAAATAAAAGACAAGCACCCGCAAAATGAAAGTTAGTCCATAATCAGTTGGCAACCTGCCATTCCACAAGTCCAACATTTATCTAATATAATTGAAAGATTCCTTGTCACAAATGATACTGAGCAAGACCCTCAACATGAGCAATACTGATAACAAAATTCAACAACAAAGACAATGAAAAGCAAATAAATTGTGAGGACAATTAGTTTCAACAATGCTTATGAATACATAACAAATTCCATCTATGTAGGTGCTACATACGCTGGTTGCAGTTAAAAATAAACCCATAATTAATAATAAGTAGCATTATGTATGTTCTTATATGATGCACTGTTTTCCTTATTGAGACCTCATCGATTACAATGAAACTTTAGAAAAAGGGAATAAAAAACCATAATTTTACACCAACAAAGAGCCATTTTTCACCCTTAAAAAAACAATTTTACAGCCACCTTCACAAACCAAATATAGGAATATAGGGAAAGGGAGGAAAATCATTTTCTTAGAAAATGTTTTACATAAAATCAAACACTCCCTAAATGTTGGTAGAAGGGAGGAAGCGTTGGAGGGAAGAAACTTATTCCACCATGAAAAAAAAGCTAACATATTATGAGAAACAATTTCTTCAATTAGAAATGTTTCAAACATCAATCTACATAAGTTCTACTTTTGACACATGAAGAAAATGATATTTACTCACCAAGTGCAATCTATCAATCATCAAAACCAACGCTGATGTCTTTATATAATAGTGAGATAATATGCAATCCCTAACCAATCTCATATTCAAACACCTTTCCTCCATTTGTTGTCTCTCGGGCATCATTATCTTCATATGATCCACATTTTAAAAACAAAGCATGTGGCAAAATCATTATAACCACGAATACGAAAGACACTTTATAACAAAACATCTTACAATGACTTAAGAGAATTCATTCAAACCCGGGTTCACTGCTATACAAAATATCACCCATTCAAGCTGCTAAAGAAAATAGGAAAATGCCCAAAAGCTCATGAGCGTTTAGAAGCCTCCTATCCACAGCAAATTAGATGAAAGATGGTATAGGAAAGTTGATAGGAAATGGAACAACACAAGAATTGAAGGAGAATTATGGCTTTCACAGGGAAAAATTAAAATTGCTTCTTATTGGAAAATACAAATCCAACCGAAATGTCATGTTTGGTTGGAAACTCATCAATAGAGCCCTTTGTCTAAAGCCGGTCTTGTTAAAAGGAAGATCATTTCAAATGACACATGTCCACTGTGCAATAAAGAACCAGAAACCCTTAAACATCTATTCAGAGATTGTGAAGTAGCAACCCATGTTTGGCGCTCGTCACCCTTGGGACTTAGAATTGTCCTACAAAACCAGATTTAAGCACATGGTGCAAGAATTGGTTGTCCTACTTTCTCAAAACATACTGTCATTATATAGGAACTCCTGAAACGTTCCTCCGGCTTCACAGAAATGATATTTGCTTCAACTCCACTACTCCTAACCCTTCTGCTGTTTTCTTCATCTTTAACGAACGGAATTCCAGAAGAAAGGTTCAAAACAACCCACTCGCTACCGAAGAGATTATCCGAACACCCCCCTCCAACTATCCTGGCATGGACAGTAGGAAATCTGCAAGGTAAGTCTCTAATTATTGTTGAAGTTGATGAGGCATGGAAGAAGGTAAAAATGAAGAAGCAAGGATGGCGTGTTGAAGCAGGTATTGGATGGGTTATCCTCAGTATGGATGGAAGAACGAAAGGAGGAGGAGCTGGGCGCATTTAGCACTCCATTAAGAACTACTTGTAATAAAAAAGGGTATGACAGAAGCAGCAAAGAAAGGTGATGACTGGTTAGTACGTTCAGACTATTGCTGTCCAGATGCTCTGCGACCCTCGGAGATCACCAAAAAAATTTACGCAAACTTGTTCATGACATTACTCATGAGGCATTATCTTTTGCTTTTTTCTCCTTTTTTATAGTTTATTGATGTCTTCTTGATAAGGCATATAAACTAGCTGTCATGGCTAGAAATGGGTCTGTCTTTTAAGTGTTTTTAGTACCTTGCCCAAAAAAAAGCCTAGTTGCACTACAATTAATTCCCTAGTATAGTCCTCAATCATTGGCCCGTTTATGTTTAAACATTGTGCGAATGTTTGCGAAAAGACACTCAAGAACAACAGAAGTTCCAACCCATACAACATAGAAACACACCTTGAAGACTGACTGATTGGAGAAGAGGAGGCAACAATAGGACTCAATGACTTCTGAGTAGTAGCAAGGCAAGTCCCTTGACTTTCAATTAAAGCTAAACCTGTCAATCAAAAACAACTCAAATTCACATATTGCAAACTGATAAAAATCAAAACTTGCAAATTTCAAAGCATATAAACACAACCCATTTTTCAAAACAAGAAATGAATCAAATATACAAAAAAGATATGAAAAATCGAACATACCCAAATGAGATTGGACAATTCTAGACGCAAAGCAAGATGTGGGTCTGTAATATACAACATCTTGAGGCAGAAATTTACAGTCTTTCAGCAAACATCTTGACATCGAAGCCATTGAAATGATGCAAATTTCTCAGAAACACAAAAATAGTCAGATAAGATTAAGGGAATTAGAAGGAGGTTTACGCAATTATGCTATTGATGAGTTAGTTAATTGGAGACAAACGCGTTTCAAAATGTCAGAAATGTGAGATTTTTCAATAAATTGTGGAGATCACTGAACCACACAAAAGTTTGGGCCATTCCGGAAGCTTACAAGTTGGACTGTAAAGTGCAGAAAGTGTGGGGTACGGCACTATTATCGGTTAGTGTCGTATTAGATTGACGGCTATCGTTGAGTCAATACAGGTTGCGTTGGCTGTGCATTTGTCCCCATGACTTTGCTTGAGTCACCATCTTCCAACAAACTAGCAGATACGGTTAATGACTAAGAAATGTAGAACTCGACCATATGAACTCGACCATGACCACTATCAGCAGTGGACAAAATTTTGCCATCAAATTATCTCTCTAACCACTTTCTCACTTATCCCACCCAATTATCGTCATGAGTTTTTTTATGAATAAAATGTCATCCCATCAGTGAGTAAAAAAAATTCCTCACCAATCTCTCTCTTACTTTTTCCAATATCCCACCACACTTTCTCTCTCTTTCATATTCACCAATTTTACTTAATTTTCTAATTAATGTATGATTATGATTAATAATTTTATATCGTTATTAATTAATTTATGTTATTATTGCATAGTTAGCATTTCAATCAATTTGTAATATACTTAATATTTTTAATTAGCGGTTATAGTTATCGTTTTTAACTACAGTATTTAATTATCGTTTTTAATTATCGCATTTTTATATCGTTTTTCATAATCGTTTTTTAATTTCCTTTTTAAACCATCGTCTATTTTATTATTGCATTTAATTAGCGTTTTTATAATAATTATAGTTTTTAATTAGCGTTTTTAATTAGCGGTTAACAGTAGTGTTTTTAAATAATTATCACTTTTGATAATCACTTTAAATTAACGTCTTAACTAACGTCTTTATTATCGTTTTTATGAAAATAACAGAAGAATAATTTATCTTAACGAAGATTTGCAAAAAAATGTGTATGATAATAATTGGGAAGTAGATAATGGTGAAAAACGAATTCAATTAGGAAAATATATTTTTTTAAGTTGTGGAAAAATATAGCAAAATGGGTGTCATTTTATAGAGAAATTTTTTTTATGACCGTTGGTGATTTTTAATATTTTTTTTAAATTGTTTAAATGCCGAAATAGTCGTTGAAGTGTAAAACGGAATAAAAAAACATATGGGGCCCACCTGAAGTTTTCCTCATGAGTTTTCTCATGGGATGAGGAAACTCATGAGTTTTCTCACGGGGTGACCACTATCGGGATGCATTTTTCACTCATTTTACTCATCATTTTTACTCGTGGGGAAAATTTTACTCACTGCCGGTAGTGCTCTAACGCTTACAACACCATTCGTATGGTTGGACGACTTAGATTTTGCTTAGAGCCAATTCATGTGATTTAATACCATTTAAAAAGTTTAGACCATTCTAATTTTTTGTTTATGATAAGGTTAGAACCGATGCATGACAATAGGATAACACTTAGAATATTATCTGCAATGAGGAGAGATAAAAATCTCTCTATCCACTTTTTCAATCTTCATATTCAATTTCTATCATGAAAGATTTTTTTTTTACCACACCAATACTTAAAAAAAAAACTTTTCATCACTCTTTCATCCACTATTTTCTATATCTCACCATAATACATATCACCTTATTTATTTTCTCTTTAATTTTTTTAATAATGTTTATGCTACATATTTAATTTTTCAATACAATTAAAATAGCTTAATATTAATAATATTTTATTTTTTTAATTACGTGTTTAATATAGAATTTTTTAATTGCTAAAGCTCATAAAATTGCCGAAACTCGTCGCTTGTCGTGTCTCATTGGTCCAGCTGACCAGTGCTCAGCCAAAAACAAAAGTAATTATGTTGTATGAGTGGGGCCCACCACTGAGTTCACCCACAACAATTATCTCCACGCCTGACGCCTGGCAACGGGGAGAAACCAAGAATTCAGCCAAAAAAAAAAAAATTCACGTTGTGCATTAATGGATCCCACGAGATGTTCACATGAAAACCTCTCACGCCGTGCGTGAATTTCTTTTCCCTCAACCATGGTTTTTTTTTCCTCTCACTAGTGTGAAGCTCGGGTATTTATTTTGCACCCTTACTTTCACTCGTGAGGAGTTTTTCTCTCACAAGTAGGAGTGCTCTTAGAAGATTAAATGGCCTTTGTGAGCATGTGTATAATTGCTATTTCTTTCAATGTTTACTTGAGTTTCGAAAGATGTAAAAGACATAAGAGTAGTATAGGTTTGTGTAAAATGGAATATTGTTGGTTGTAATAATTATTTATGTCATCCTATATTTGATATCGTCGTCGTTCAAAAACGAGGCTTGAGATAGTTCTACTTTCTTGCTATGTGTATTAGGTCATTTGTATGTACATAGCAAAATATTTGCGTCGCACAATGCATGTATATAACAAGAGAAATGATGTTGCAAGAGATATTATTTTTACATGAACAACTTCTACTGGGCCTCATGTTGGAACATCTAAATATTGGTCAGAAACCGGAAGAACCTATAATATAATTCACTTAGAAATTAGTATCAAATACTAACAAAATTTGTAATGCTACATAAGGTGTTTGCTTGGAGAAGATTCCCAACCACAACATTGGAAAGTTAAGCACATTGTGTCGAACTCGGAGTTGTATGGCATACAATGGACGTCCATCTATATAAGTACATTTATGTTCCCGTAAAGTATGTTCAACTTCATCAAAATAATGTCCTTGTAAGGTACTTTTTCATATTTTGTATATTAGCACAAGTCTAATGACAAGAATTCTTTTTATGTTTGTAATGATAACGTTAAATTTCCAATCAAAACTATTACAAAAAAAATTTGGTTACTAAATATACATCATTTTTAGGGTTTTAAGAAAAAAGAAAATTGAATGTAATTTTGGTATTAAATTCATTGACTTTCTTGATGTGAACTACACTATAATGGGTACGACTCTTGGATGTGAAGACCAAGAAATTTTCAAAAATTTTATAATTAAATTATTGGAGAAGTTGGGCCCTTTTTATGTAACAGACCATTTATTATTTCCTAATTAAATTAATTTTGCTATACAAATGGGGGAATATTGATCACATAATCGATAAAAATGCAAATTTTATTCAAAATTGATTGATCAACTTGATTTTTGAATATCTCTATATTTTTGTATTTAGATAAGAAATTAAAGTAAAATGCTATAATTGTCATTTTTAAATAAAGACTATTAAATTAAGTTAAGGTATTAAAAGCCGGAGAAATTATTTATAAAATTAATAAGGTGTAGTTATCATGGAGCATCATAAAATTAGACAACAACATTCTTGCCTGTATAGACTTAGTTGAAGTTATATACTATTGGAAAATAGCTAGAATATATGGGTTATTCCTTTGTCCCTTAAAAATAGTCTCCTAATATATAAATTCTTAGCATGTGCCTTATAACACAAATATTTCTACATTTCTTTAAATATCGTACTCAAATATTTATGACTTTTCTTTTTCCCTTAAGGATTATCTCCAAATATGACATGTCCTTACTAAACAATTACATAAATGCACATCTACCATTACAAAATATATGTACCACTAATAATATCATATTTACTTATTTGACAAATATATTATAAAACAATTACATTCAGACATGTAAATAAAATTCATTCATATTGTGTACTACGTATATCCATTTTATAATGACAATGGAAGAAAATTTCCATTTGTCCTTTGATCCTTTGCCCATATATCTTTATACTATTTATATCCATTTTAGAAGTAGTTGCAATTTTGTATGTTTCTGCAATATTATGTAATAACATAGTCGAGTCCATTAGACTTCCCAAACCATAACAAATGAAAGGTTAGATGTCATAGACTTGATTATATTTGACATCTGGATATGACATGATTCGAATCCGAACACAATAGCCCAAATAATAGCCCAAAAGCACACCACAAATGAGCCCATACAAACAGCCCAAGATGTCCAAAAACCTCATTTCACCCTCCCCGTATAGTACCACTAAAATATCGCAAATAAGACTATGGGTTCGGGTACACAGTGAGCATCCTGCACTCGGGTCAAAACGCGTGATTCATACACATAAAACTCAAGCAATAACACACAAACTGAACAGAATGAACATTCATTTACAAGATAGTCTGACAGTGAACGTTGGGATATGTAATTTTTCATTATTCCCTTTGTAAGTGACTTCGTAATTGGGAAAAGTTGAATTATTCTTGCATTGGGAGTAGTACACGTAGCACTATTCTTTAAAAATATGAACCTTTTGCATTGGGAATAGTACATGTATTGTACACAAACAATAAAAATGAACATTATGTATATCTAAAATGAACATTATATATTATGCCAATTAACATTACGTATTATAACAATGAACATCAGATAAATATAAACTTTTTGCATTGAGAATAGTGTTCAAATATTTGAAAAATGAACATTCTGTATTTATGTAATGAATATTCATATTAATATAGTGAACATTAAGTGTTATAACAATGAACATTAGTTATTATAAAAATGAACACATACTTTACACAACTATTAATATAAACATAATTTACTTCTGTAATGAACATTATATATTATGCAAACGAACATTAAGTATTACAATAATGAACATTAGTTATTATCACAATGAACATGGAACATTCGTGAAGAAAATATTGCGAAAATGAACATTATATACAACTTGAATGAACATTTTGTACAAAAGCAATGAACATTAACATAATTCACACGAATTGAACGGAATGAACATTTTACAATGCAATGAACATTGTGATGCTTAATTTTATTATTTCCCATGTGAAATCATCATTAGTACTTCGTAATTTACACATTGGGAAAATATATGCATAGAGAACTTTGTAATATTATTTTTAAATATGAACTTTTGCATTGGGAATGTAAACGCACTATACACATATTTATTAAAATGAACAATAAACATTACGATCAAAGGCAATAAATATTACATTCATTTGCAATGAACATCACGTTCAAAGACAATGAATATTTCGTTCACAAGCAATGAACGTCACGTTCAAAGGCACTAAACATTATGTTCAAAGGCGCTGAAAATTAAGAAATAAACTTCATATATAATGAACATTACATATAAATATAATGAACAATATACTCAATTGTAATGGACATTTAACTAATCCCTAATGAAAACTAGTAACGAATATACATAAAATAACAAATTTTATGAATTACAAGCAAAAAAAAAAATATTACTGAGTACTTGGAACGTGTTGCGTGGGAAATCAAAATAGTCATGTTGCATGGGAAATCCAACCGTAATCATTACGCTTAGTCTTAGTGGAGGGAATTTTGAAATTGACAATTCATTGCTTTGTACAAAATATTCATTGGGTGCACAATGATCATTATTCACCCAGGTGCAAGGTCCAATTGTGGATCGCTAAATATCGCCCGTGATTATCTACCTATCGTCCGTATTTTATACGCATTTTAAACTTTCTTTACGATATTGCTTATATTTATCTAATACTTGTATTTAATAACCTAATTTAACCCATTTACCAACCTAATTTACTAATTATATAACATTTTAATTTACTAACCTAATTTAACCCATTTATTAATCTAATCTACTAATTATCTAACATTTTCATTTACTTACCTAATTTACTAATTATATTACAATTTTATTTAATAATCTAATTTACTAATTATCTAACATTTTGATTTACTAACCTAATTTAACCCATTTAATAACCTAATTTATTAATTAGCTAACATTTTAATTTACTAACCTAATTTAACCCATTTAATAACCTAATTTATTAATTAGCTAACATTTTAATTTACTAACCTAATTTAACCTTTTTTTATGTCACTTATTTGGAAATCTAATCTAGTAATGTACTTATCTAATCAATAACCTAATCTAATCTAAGAAGATCATGCATAATGCATTAGAAACAGTGTATCCGAAAAGATGAGAAAAGTTAAGAAATGATCAATCGCGAAGCATATATAAATCCAATATTCTATTATGACACTCGTTTTGGCACGCAAAATCGCGATCTACAAGATTTTATACTCAAAACAAACAACCAATTAATTCTTCATAGATTTCGGGTGCAATCCAAGGTTTTGGAAAATTCGGAGATGCATATATCTTATCCCGGTTGTCCGAACGATGTAAATTTTTTGAAACCCTCTATTATTGAAGGTACTACACAACCATGTTTCCCCTTAGTAGCATCGGTGGCGTCTTCTTTGAGATATTGAAAAAAAATCTTTGACAAGTCATAAAATTGGTTATAAGACTCCGAATGGGACATATGATATGTCTAAATTAGGTATTTTTCGAGATTTCCGTACGTCAAACTCCCCAACGGAGGATTTGTCCACTTATTTTCTCTAAAAAAAGCCTAGAACGACATATAATCCATGAAATTCGATTTTTAAGGGTTGATTCATATGAACACAACATAAATCATGCAAATCTAAACACAAAGGGAATTTTTGTCTTTACATTAATGTATAATAACTTATGAAAAAAATAATTTATAGTTTATTTTGATTTCTAAATAATTTAAAGTTAATTTACATGGATTTATATTTTATATTTTGATGTTTAATTATAAAGATTATGTATTGTATTTTGTGTGTTGTTCTGATTTCCAGATCTAAGTCAGGAAGATGGATTGATTGAAATTTGAAAAAATAGGAGAACCGTATAAAATACACGATTTAACCATGGTGAAACCATCCAATTTGGACGATTCTACGATGGTGAACCCGTTCAATTTGGACGGTTCTCCTTGGTAGAACTTTTTTTATATTTAATCTAGTGTTTTTTAACCCTAATCGTAGTTAAATTATTGTTAAATTGAGACTAATGACTAATGATATAATTAATTAATATTTCTATTAGTTAAGATTATGTATTAATTAAGATTACATATTAAATTATTTAATATTTTTTAATTACTATTATTAATATTACATATAATAATATTTGTGTCTTGTAGTTAAATCATGTTTAATAGTTAAATCATATACTATGCTTAGTTATTAATTAGATATAGTTAAAAAATATTAATGTTATTAGGTTAATATTATTATAGTTAATAATTACAATTCATTTTTATATAAATTAATATATATTGGTTAATAATAATAATAATATAAGATTTGTATTAGTTAATATTACGTATTAAGTATATTAGAGTGCAAAATAATGAAAATTGAGAATAAAATTGAAATGAAGTGAAAAACTTATAGTGAGAAATAAAATAAACTTATATTAAGTAGTGAAAGTGAAAATACATGTATAATATATATATATATATATATATATATAAAATAAGGGTAAATTTGATAATTAATGTATGAAAAATTAGCGATAGCCGGAGATTCTTTGCGATAATTGGAGATTCCGTGGCCCGGTCCAATTACTCCTAAAATATCTCCTCATGCTCTTATATAAGACCCCCTAACACCGCAACACATGACGCAATCACACAGGTACACAACCTCCCCCCCAACTTTATCTTCATCCCCTCCCGCCTTCGTTAACCCTAATTCTATCTCTTTAAGATAAACCCAACGAGATCCATTAATGGCGGAAGAAGAGGCTATCACTGTCCTCTCCGAAGCTCTTTCCGATCACAACCTCAAGCGTAAGCTTGAAGGTTTAGAGGACCCCACTCCTGACGTGTCGGCACCTGATTCGACCGCTGAACTCAACGAGGATGCTGACGCTGTCAATGGCGATGAGAAAGAATCTTCTAAACGCCTTCGGTTGGATGAAGAACTTCCCGACTCTTTAGGTTTACCTCAATTTTCCATTTTTTTTTAATATATATATTTTTATTTTTTGAAGGATTTGTTAGATATTAATTTTGAATATTAAGTGATTATTTAGGCTTTATTGTCCTGAAATTATTTCAAAAGTAATGTTGTTGCGAAACTCGGTTCGGAGTTCTTGTTTAGGCCTGATTAGTTTTGGAATTGATTTTAATGATAGCTAGTGAGAATGGACATAAGCCGGAGGACGATAACGGTACTGATGAGGTGGAAGCTGTAACCGACGTTGCTATTGAGGGTTCCGAAACAGTTTCTGATGATGAAGAAGGCGCTAAGGAGACGGTTACTGAAGAGATAAATGATGCGGAGCCTGTTGTTGTTGAGGGTGAGCAGAAAGTTGATGGTTCTGAAGGGAAGGTTGCTGAGATACCGTTGTCTGGGAATGTGGATGGTGATGAAAAGAATGCCTCTGAAGGCGTGGAAGTAGGTGATATTGCGAAAGAGCTACAGTTTGGTAGTAAAAGCATGACTCGGAGAATTGAGATTCCGAATAATAAGGTAGTTATTTTTTTGCATTGTTTTATTTCTTACTTATTATTTGACTGATATGAGTGATCGTGTTTTTAGAGCATCTTATAGTATTGTGGTAGCTTAGCTGCTTTCCTAATGTACCAATTCGGTTAATTATAGTAAATGGTGATTATGGTAGTGATTTTATATGTAATTTTGGAAGAAAATATTATGTCAGCAAGCTCATTTTAATGCTAATCCATCCATCCTCAAATACATGATTTTTTTTTTCGTAATATTCATTTCTGTCTATAATTGGCAAGAAGGTAGTATTCAATCATCTAGTGGTTAAGAAAATCTATTTAGGAAAAACTATGTTTGGTATTGAACATGAACTTCCCTTACAAAAGAATCCACAAACCTATCACCATTCTTGTCATTATAATTGCTTATGGCAAGGACCGTCATCGAGCTTTGTTGCTGAAGAATAGTTCTCGCTGAGGTGATTTTACTGTTGACAAATCCCCAATTTTACTAGCCAGCTCTGCTGTAAGGGGAACTGGGGTTTTAGGTCAGAGTTGAATTTACTTGATTTTGTGTTGGTAGATACTAAATAGGCTTCAAATAGATGAGTTGGTTTTGGACAAGTTGTTCTGTTCTTGTGCTGGGCATTGGGGTTCCAGTTTTTCTAGTAACTTTCCATATCTAGTTTAAAATGTGCTCTGATTTATGTTTTGTTTACTATACTTCGAAAGTGGTATCCTTGCATTTGTGTCCAGTTATAGTTCAGTGTCCTCATTTCCTAAATTTTTGAGTTGTATGCATTTCCAACACTAAGACCTCTACGTAGCATATGTTGGAAGTAATTCCTGCTATTTCTAGTGATGATTTGCTTTGATATTGCTAGGATTGTTTGTCCTTATGCAAGTTCTTTATTTTAGGCATGCAAATTAACATGTATGTGCACTTGATGGTTGTAATGTTTATGAGATTGAAGGATATCTTATTTATTTGCTGCTGTTGGATTGCCTTGGAGTGGTGATGCTATTTTGCAATCTTGTTTAGAGCCATTGGTTTTTCTAATCCCAGCAAATGAGGATGCTGTGAAGTTAAATAATGCAAGCTTGCATATTAAGCCCTTATTGTCTGAAATAGGTTGAGTATATTTATCTGTTGGCTTATTATGGTGGATGTTGGGATTTCTGTGTTGCTTTGAATGATGTGAATGGAAGCTGTATTTTTTTTCTACCCTTGATGCATTGGTGTAATGTCTTAGATTGTTAGGGCACTCAATTACTTGGGGAAAGTGTGCTTTGATAGAGTTGAGCAGTTAGCTGCTACTTGTCGAATTGTATATCGTCATTCAAGTTGCATTCATGGAGCATGGTTTAATAGACATTTGAGAATTATATTTCCATTAATTGAAAATGTGATCCAGGAATTGAATTGTAAGTTGATGATGCCGGGATTTTTTTTTTGGGATGTGTTCCAATTTTTTTATTTTAAAATTTATAAGTCAAGTTTTGAGGAAGAAGTTTGTTCACTTGACCAATTTTAATTTTTGCTTAGACTGATGTGATTTGAATTATTGGTTGAGGCCAACTGATATCCTGATGGTTTTTCAATTTTGAATCTGCAATGTTGCAGGTTGGAGTTCTTATTGGAAAATCTGGGGATACTATAAAGTATCTACAGCTTAATTCTGGGGCCAAAATTCAAATCACGAGAGATGCAGAAGCTGATCCGCGAGCTGCAACTAGGCCAGTGGAACTCGTGGGGACGCTTGAAAGCCTAAACAAGGCTGAGAATCTTATAAAGGATGTTATAGCAGAGGTGTGATTTGTTGCAAAGAAAATCATCTACTGTTTGACATTTTGTTTGTTACTGCCCTATTTTTCTGGTTCTATTGTCTGTCAAATATTCTGGCTTTGTTATTCTACCTTAGGAAGTTTGTCACCTAACTACTTTGTATGCAGCGCTCACCTACTGCCATACTTTAGGACCTAAGACATGGGATTGAATCCTGATTACATTATTTGTCGGCTTGTTGCTTGCGGCTCACTCTAAAATGAGCCATATTAGTTACAAGCCTAAATATAGTTTATCCTTTTCTGTTGGTAATTGACAAGTGCAAATTCATTATGTTTGCTGTTTTTGCATGTCTAATCACTATGCCTCCCCCATGAATTCATACTCAAATTGTCTAATTAAATATTTGTAACGTTTTTGTATGTTTTCTGCAGGCTGATGCAGGAGGCTCTCCATCTCTCGTGGCTAAGGGTTTTACTGCCGCTATTACTGCTGGATCTTCTGAAATAGAGATACCTGTTCCTGGGGACAAAGTAATTTGATTTATACTTTTCTGTTATCCTTTTTATTAGTCTTTACTGAATTACTATTTACGGCATAGCTGTGAATAGTTCATTGAAAAAAGTTTATGCTAGTTGGCAAAAACAAGTTTTGGAAATGATAGCTTGTATAATCTTTGAAAAATATCATTGTGATAAGTCTAGCATGGGGTTGTTGCTTTTTAATGGAATACCCACTAAACATGTTAGTTGTCATGCAGGTTGGATTAATCATAGGCAGGGGCGGGGAGACTATTAGGAATCTGCAGACAAGATCTGGGGCACGTATCCAGGTACTTTATACATTATGCTAGTCACACATGCTTATTAAGCATATTTTTGGTTGCTAACATGTCTAATTGTTTTCTCATCTATGCTTTCATTTGTTGCCTGTAGTTGATACCACAAAGTTCCTCTGGGGATCAATCTAAAGAGAAGAAGGTGAAAGTCACTGGTGACAAGAAACAAGTGGAAATGGCCAGAGAACTCATTAAGGAGGTTATGAATCAGGTACTCGATTGGACAAATTTTGAAGTTAGTGCTTATGTGGATGTTCATGAGGAGCTATTTATCTTTGTTTCAGTGTTTGTGTTTCAATGATCTAGGTCCATTTATGATTTCTGTTCTGTCACCTCTTCTATGTCATTATGAACAAAGCCTATATGTGAACTGGCATGTCTGATTTGAGGGTTTTTTTATTAAAGTAGGTAGCATGTGATTTTTTATTCTGTTTTGCATGTTGGCCTAAATGAAAAGTTAGCTTCTACACAATATATTAATATTTGTGGTTTCCTTCTATGTGAATATTGCAAAGTTTTATGTATGATTTTCGATGATATTCTATTGAACTCTTCATAATAGACTATAGTTGGTATTAGGAAGAATAGGACCAAGGGTTTTAGATGTTTCCTTGGGTCATAGTTGTTCATTTCAAATAAGCTGATCCTTTAAGTTAGTTCTTGCTTCTTCTTTCCTAAAGGAAGTCAGACACAAAAGCTTATACAAGTTAACATTTAATTGCTTCTATTACCAACCATGACGTTACATCTTTTTAATTTGTCTCCCGTTTTCTTCAAGGTTTTTTTAAAATATAAATTTGATCCAAAGCTAAATCTTTATTGTAGATACATTCCTTTTGGCATAACATCTGTACCCAGTATGTATTCTTGCCTTCAACAGAAATATGATCTGTTGTATCTGTATGAGCTATCAGCATTTTCTCCTTGACATATACGTAATAATTTTAAGGTTTTGTTAATTTTTTTTACTTGGGGGTTGAATTTATGTTGATCAATAATGTTTGGTTCTGCAAGAGACAATATTGCAATATTTATCATCATGATTGAGTTCAAAGTAATAATACAAGTGACAAACCTTCCCTTAATTTAAGTTTTATTGTTGAAGTGATTTAGTAATCTTTTAAACTAGTATGTTGCTTTCTTAGAAGTGTCAATTAAGTTAATGTGTGAGATTTTATTTGTTGTTACTTTTGGAGCATCTTTAAACCTTTGTTGTTAGGAGGCAAGTTCTAAATTGGCTATGAAAGGTTGCTTTTGTTTGTAATGGGAAAACATATATATCTTTTTTGGTAGTTGGTAGTTGCTGATCCTATATGAGAGAGGGGAATGTAGAATATCCTGACTCGAGAGAATGAGATCTATTTGGGTGACATTAATGAGAGTTCTGCAAAAATGATGCATGATCCGTGCCAAGATCTCATGCTACTAGTGGAAAAATCTTGTATACCATCCCAATGTCGATTGGCATCTTTATATATGTTAAAAGTTCCGACTGCGAACTGGTTGGCTTTAAAAATGCAGATGTGGCTATTGCCTTCCAAATGCGGTCAGCTTTCGTTTCTTGGTGTTTCAATAGGCATCCAATTTTCAGTGTCGTCCACCGAAGAGAGTTATCAGGCGTTAAGTCTCGCCATTGCTGGATTTTGCTAGTTGGTAAGATTGCTTTGATGCTTGGAAACTGAAAACAATGATTTTTACCAAGAGTATGTTGTGTGGACCTCAGTGTTCTATGGTGCCCCATGTACAAAAATATGTTTATTTAGAAAGCAGTTCTGGCTGATAAACTTCCTGTTTGTATGGATGAGAGTGTTGATATTCTAGTACCATGATAACTGATAGATTGGAACATTTCACCTGTTCTTTTTTTACACTTGTTAATTCACCTTGTGGATTCATATAATGTATCAGGCAATACTTGAAGAGAGCGAGGCATGCAGATTCAACTGTATATGAAATTTAGGGCTGCTCATTTTTATAACCTCTGTTTCTGTGTGAACCTTTTTGTATTACTTCTCTGAACAAATGTCTGATTTTCTGCAATTGTTGCTCTTGCCTCTATAATATTAAGTTACTCAAGCTGACAAATAGTGGATAATTTGTAGTTATTCCAACTGCTGTATTGAAATTTTTATGGTTTAGTAATTAATTTTGAGGTTGTCAAAACCTGCACTATTACTGATCTTGGTAGTTTAGTATAAAAGATTGGAGTATATATAAATTATTTGCATATTCTTGTGTACTGGATTTTTTTTTCATTTATATTGAGGAATCCAGTTGTGAAGGCGTGCCATTGTAGACTCTTTTTGGTACATATGTAAGATGAGTTTACTTTCCATGCTAAAATATGAATGAGAGTTGTAGGTTGTACTTGATATTGTCTAGGTGCTTGTAGTTTTTGTTATGTTTCTTGAATTCTTCTGTTCTTTAGTTTCATGTTCTTAGTTTCTGATTCTAGTATGCGACCCCTCTTGTATTGTGACTATTTATATTTTCAGTTATGATATCTCCTCATGATTTGCTAATAATGTGGCTTTTAAGCATTTCCCATCTTTTTTAATCAGTTGGATCTTGATTTTACAAACTTTCGAACTAATCCTTTTTCCTTGATTTCCCTTTAGATGCCTGGGAGATCCTCAGTGTTCTCCAGCAACAACTATAGCCAGCAGGGGTATCGTCCTCGTGTACCTGGTGGCGGCCCTCAGTGGGGTGCCCGAGGTCCTCATGGTGGTCAGTCAATGCCATACGATTATCATCAACGAGGGCCTTATCCTTCTCAAAATCAGCAGTACCCACCTCAGCATTATGGAAATTATCCTCCTCAGGGTCCCCCAAGAAGCGGCTTTGGTTCTTGGGAACAAAGACCACCTGCTCAAGGACCACCATCTCATAGTGGGTATGATTATTATGGACAAGGTGGTGGACATGGAGCGAATGCTCCAGTATC
Source organism: Dysphania ambrosioides (assembly GCA_026401315.1). NCBI lineage: Eukaryota > Viridiplantae > Streptophyta > Magnoliopsida > Caryophyllales > Amaranthaceae > Dysphania > Dysphania ambrosioides. Next base: position 2,704,106 of record CM048667.1, read on the forward strand.
TGCTCAACACTCTACACACATGACTGGTCATCATACATCTGTCCCATCCACGGCACCTCCCCCTCATTCTCAAGCAAATTATAATTATGCCCAGCCTCGAGGTGCAGATTATGCTCACCCTACTCTTTACCCCCAAACTGCACCACCTGCTCAAAGTTATGGTCCTGGTTATGGGGAGCCGAAATATGATACACAGGCTCCAATGCAGCAGCAGCCACCGCCACCTTATGCTGGACAAGGCTATGCACCCCAGCAGCAGTACAATAGGCCACCACCATATGGTATGCCATCACACGGTGCTCCTCTTCAGGGTTATGCACCTCCAGCTGCAAGTCAGCCTGCTGCAGATACACCTTATCAAGCTCCAGTTTCTGTAGCTCAACCTTATGGTCAAAACATGCCTCCACAGCAGCAGTATCCACAAGCACCATATGGCTCTGTACCTGTTGCAAATGATGGTTATAGCCAGTCCCAACCTGCTGCAGCGGGTTACCTGCAGGCTACTGGCCAGCCTGTTCCTACATATGGCCAGCAGGCCACTGGTTATGCTCAAACTGCCGTATCAACCACTGCTTATGGTCAATACCCACCTACTACACAAGCAAACTATAATGATCAAGCTGCTGCTATTGCTGCAACTTATGGGTACCAGGGCCAAGTTGATTCTTCATCATATACTGCAGCAGCGGGACAACAAGCTTACAGTGCTGCACCTGCTGTAGCCCAACAAGGCTATGCCCAGCCAGCTCCAGCACAACCTGGTTTTGACCAGTCAGCAGTGCCTCCTCAATCTGGCGGATACGCTACTGCTCCTGCTGGTGCACCTGTTGCTTATGGAAAAACTGTGTCTCCCCAACCTCAGCCTGGTTATCCTCAGTATGATGCATCCCAGCAGGTTTACACTGCACCCCGATAATTTGATAGTTTGGTAAGCATTTGCTGTTCCTGTCAATTAGTTTGTTTTAGTTTTCTGCTATGGACAGGACTAATAGTTTGCCTAGCTATTAGATTTTTACGAGGAACTAGCAATTTTGTGTTCTTACATTAGTCAGGAATGAGGATGTTGGAGCCTCAACTCCATTTGCCAAAAACAATGAACTTCTATGTGCAAGTGTTTTCTTATCTTTGCCTGATAGAAACTTTCCCATATTAGTTCTGTTGTGCTCTGATAGCTTTCGGCCACAACTTGATCAATCTTGCTCTATGACCTAATTAGTAGCGAACGTGTGGCCTGGTCCACAATTGATATCATTTACTGAATATCTTTGTAAATTAAGTGAATTTAGGTACAGTACTTTGAAATCCATTGAAGCCATGTATCAGAACTTAAGGTCAGAATCTGAGTGTCATTAAACTTTTGCCTCCCTGATTTCAGTTTTCTAACGGTATATATAGCCTAATTTCCCTGCGTCAATTACCCCCGCCTTCTTTCTGTATAAATTACAAATCAACAACCACAGCTACAAGATATGAGATTCTAAATATGTAATACATTTCTATTGATTCGTCAACGTTCCTGCTTTTTATCTTCCTTTTTCTTTTTTGTTTATTAATACTTTACCATACTTTTCAGTCTTGTATTCCATGGCTTCGAGATTTAAGCTGGACCAAATGACCAGTCTCTTTCACTTTGTACCATGTTTCACTTTAACGTCAAGTAATCATTTTGGTATCCTAATGCAGTGATTTGATAGCTACGTTCACTTAGGAAAAGCCCATAAGTACATTACTGTTTGAAGGGTGTGTCAAATCAAATCTTATCTATGCTACAATATTATACAGCAGTCAATATAAAAACTTTACACCTAGACATTATGATATATTGATTATATTAAACAGTAAACAAAACTTTTGATTAAACTGTTTTTCTTATCTTGAATAATGTAGATATGAGGATCGAATCCTAATCCCCTTGTATTCAGGAGTTTAACTATAAGTATAATTCTATCTTTACACAAACTCTAGTTATTATGATTATTTTGTTATGTATTTAATATTATCTTTCATTTTCTAGGCTCCCTTAAATTGGGTTTCAAAATCTATTTTACCCAACTTGCTTAACACACTTCAAACACATGACTACCAACTACCTTGGTCAAAATATCAGCCATTTGATCACACAATCGAACAAACAAAAGATTGACTAATACGGTCTCCAAGTTGTCTTTGATGAAATGTCTGTCAACTTCAACATGTTTGGTTCGATCATGATGAACAAGATTCTTGGAGATGCTAACTGCAGCAATTATCATAAAAGATTTTATAGCTGTTTTCTAGAGGAAATCCAAGTTCTGAAAGGAGTTTTCTGAGCCAGAGAACCTCTATAATTCTTTTTGTAATTCTTCGAAACTCCACTTCTGCACTAGACAATTGCTAGTTTATGTATTATATGACATAGTCAAAGTCTTGTGGAGAAGTAAATGACTAATTGCTTCTTTTTGAGGTAAGCTAAGCTAATTGTAGATTTGTACTCCGTAACAAGTTCATTATTTCTTTCACGAATTCATACATGAGTATAGCCCTACAAAAACATGTAATGGTAAGAATTTCAAGTGTAAGTATAGCATATAAAAGGATATGAGTTTTGATTGAATTCTTGTTAGGATATAAATCAATGGTAACATTAAGACTCCGTTTAGTAGAATGGAAAATATTTTCCCTGAAAACTTTTTTTTCCATTTTATGTTGTTTGGTTTGGAGTAAAATATGGAAAGTAAATTCATTTTATACCCTATTGACAACATTTTTCCTCAGAACTGGGAGTAAAATAATTTTACATCCAATCACTCCAAAAAAAATTACCAACAAACAATTCACGCATTACCAACTCACGCATAGAGGTGGGAATAGATTGTGTCATGCTCGTCATGGATCGTGCCAACTGGTACTTGGCTTCTTGTCGTGTCGTGCCGTGTCGTGTCTAATTGTAGGCGTGCCGTGGTGTGTTGTGCTACTTTTTCCTAAAACTATGTACATGTCCTAGTACGACCCCCGTGCTTAGCGTGACATGTTATGTCGTGTCTCGTACTAGCCTAATTTTTTTAACAAAAAAAATATATAATAGAATTGAAAAAAATAATTTTAGATAATTTAAATTATATTATAAGAATATAATAATATTAAAAATAAGAGTAATATTAATTGTAGTAGTAATAATAATAATAATATAAAATAATATTAAAAAATAATATGTTTCGAACCGTGCCTCGTGCCAAATTGACATGCCACTCGCGTTCTCGTGGCTACTTTTTTTTTGCTGTCTGCGGCTTGGCCTGCGACCCACTCTACGAATAGCATACCATGACCATACTTGTGTCTAGGGGTGTTCATAATCGGGTACTCAGGTTTTCGGCTACCCGGTAGATTGAGTACCCTCTTTTTCCGTTAGTTTGAAAATCGGCCCATGACCCGACCCGATTTAAGCGGGTACCCGCTTAAACCGAGTTGGGTCACAGGGTACTCTGCTTATTTCCTAAACTCTTTTCATTCTCACTAAAGTACCTGTTTAAACCAGGTCGAGTCACAAAGTACCCGCTTAAACAAAGTATGTACTCGCTTAGCGGGTACCAACTTAAATCAAGTCGGGTCACAGGATACCTGATTGAAACCCTATTAAAACGAAAAAACCAAATTTAAAAAATTATTTTGGGTATTCAGGCACCCGATTACATTTTTTATCCGACCCATGATCCGACTCGAGTACTCGATTTTTTTAACGGGTTGAGTACTCGACTCGAAAAATCAATTTTTTTTTAAAAAAACCGACCATTTATTTTCGGATCATCGAGTAATCGAGTCGCTTAGTTTTGAACACCTATGTCGTATTGTACTAAAAGCGTGTCTGCTCGGCCCTTGTACCGATCCGGCCTATGACCAGCTCTACTCACACATTCTTCATTTCTCATCTTTTCGATAGTCTCTCTCTCTACTCCACACTTCTCTTTCTTAAAAGTTGGGGGAAAATCCTCAATTTCTTTTGATCTTCTTCAAATATCATCAATTCAATACGTTTTATTTTGAATCTCATATCTTGATTTTTAAATTATCGTACTATATCATGAATTCGAACAATTTTATCCATTTTAGTCGAACATAAAAAAAAATCCAGATTTTCTCCCGATTCGATTGAACCATGAAAGTTAGTAGAAGTAATTGTTTTTCAATTCAACCAAACAACAGAAAATATTTAAATGTAAAATTATTTTCCATGCAACTAAACAACAAAAAAGTTTCATGAAAATGAATTTTCCACCGCAAAAGGTTTTCCATGGAAAATCATTTTCAATTAAAAATATTTTACACGCTACTAAACGGAGCCTAAATACAAATATCAAAACTATCTTATCTTGGTTTTTTTTTTTTATATAATAATATCCGAATGGAAACTATCTTTATAAGTTGAGAGAAAACTTTGCATATATATTACTAATATGGGAAAAAAGATGCCATTCCCATGAAACTACCCTTATCTTCGTCATGCGATGAGCTTACGTCTCCGCAACTGGGTTGTCACTAGCTTACGGGTGAAATCATTGCAAAAACTTTGCATCTCCAAATATTGAGGATGGAGATGTCAAGGGCCCGGCCATAGTTGAATCAAGACTTGATGATGGGAATATCAACTGGTCTTGAGTATAAGGAAACGATGGTGTTGAAAGGTCGTTGGAATATATTAGGTCGCCATTGAAGTCCATCATGGGCGCATTATAAATATCACCATGAAAAGAATTGTGGTCTGAGAGAGGCGGCAACGGCGGTCTCGATGCGCTAGACAAAATATAGTCAAGACTGCAAAGTGGATCATCAAATATATCATCATAGCAAGTTTCAGGAGGATTATAATCATTGCTTGGCCCAACAACATTGTTGACGGGAAATTGAGGCTCCACTACTGTTAAAGTTTTAATTTCCTCGGCCTCTTTGATCTGTGTTGGGTCTGGCTTTACGTGTTTCTTTGCCCCTCTCTTACCAGCCTTTTTTTTTGGTTGTGACCTGGATTTTCTTCTTCGGTCTACCTTCTTGTAGATTCTGCATAGCACATAGTCATCCAGCTACAGAATCCCCAAACAATGTTTAATCAATTAGAATTACCAACATTCGAGTACCCAATACGTCTAGAGTTTATTGGAAAAAGTGGCTACATAACAAAATTATACAGCATAGTAAGAGAATAATGAGATTTTCCTAATTCATCCTTAATCTAAATTATAAAAATAAAATTACGAAAATATTATATCAGATATAAATTAGAAATTTCTCTTGACATTTGATTCACTCCAAGGTATGAGTTATATATGAGTTTGAAATCACTCAAGTCTGAACTAGACTTGTGCATTCAATCGGGTCAGGGCCGGGATTGGTCACAAGCGAAACGGGCCGGGTCTGGTCAAGTTGAAGAAAATGCAAAACGGGTCAGGTCGGGCCAAAAGAGATATATAACGGGCCAAGTCGGGCCAAATGAGATATATAACGGGCCGAGTCGAGCCAAATGAGATATATAACGGGCCGAGTTGGGACGGGTCATCCAAAGAGAGTATAGTTTTTATCTTTAGATGGGATAGTTTATGTGTATCACCTTCAATCTTTGATAGTGGATCATCGGTAAGTAAGTGGAAATAATTCGTTACCTGATAGTGTTTAAAAGTCTTGAAAACTATAGGCCCATTATTGACCCGACTTGACCCATTAAAACCCCAATAAAACATGACCCTTTAAGAGACCGACCCATTAAGTCCGTTATTGATTAGACCCTTTTACAAACGGGTCGATTAAGGGCCTTTAACGAGCCCCCGTCCATTTGAACAAGTCTAATCCGTAGCGCTTGTTTGGTTTTACAAATGTGATACACTTATACTTAAGGGGCCACATTGCAAATCTCTAAGATACGAGGTTCTCATACCTTGAGAGGAGGTGGATTTGGAGGCAAATAAAATAACATTTTCACAAAATGTTGTGTAATATTATACCACCTTCGTTAGTAATGATTTATCCCATTTGAATTTTTACAATCTTCAAAACATAATTTAAAATATTTGTATCTTTAAGTTTATAAAATAAAAAATTATGAAAACTTGATATATTCAAAAAATTTATATTGAAAAACATACTATAATAAGTTGTACATAATCATTGTCCACATCTCACTCTCTAATATTAAATAAATAAAATTAACCATTTTTCTCTCCTTTAAGAGGAAGCCCCTCCTGAATCTCCGATGCCAAAAAAAGGAGCTTCACACCATGTCTAATGGTACGAAGGCCATAATTTTTCTTTTTGGACCATCAAAATGTTGGTTGTTTTATAACTAGATGTAGTTAAAGAACCAGTAATTTATTGTTGAAATTTGATATTTTTCGTGGCAGTCGGACAAATTAAATGTTTTAGATATGACTCATTATAAACTCATAGATAAGCATGATCTTATCTAGTAGTTCCGCCAGTGTTATAGTAGCAACATCACTATCTAATACTTCAAAAAAAAAAAAAAAAAAAAAAGAAATCCGCATACGAATTATTAACTAACAAAATCATACAATTTTTTTTTTTTTTTTTTACATCAAATCATACAATTCTTTAAGGGATAAAAATATGTAACAGACTAATTTCAAACGAAATAACAAGTATTAATCTTAGAAGTTACTCGTATTAAGGTAATATAATTTATTAGAATAGAAACATTATATTAATCAATACGTCAAAAATTATTGATAAAAGGGATAATATATAGCCAATTTTTTTTTTTTAACAACTCTAGCTTATATGCCTCCACACCCTATAGTCTCAAAAATATTATAGTGACGAGATCACTATTTAAATCTTATAAAATAAGCATACTATATTATATGTTTTAAAATTTTAACTAGCCAAGTAATTAACAAAGTAATTTCAAAGTGAATGACATACGAAGTATATACATTTAAAAAATGAATAATAATAATAATAATACTAATGCCATATAAAAAATAAATAATAATAATAATAATAAAAATAATAAAAATAATAAAAAATACGTACCCTCATGCTAGTGTCCTCAGAAGTAGAGGGCTCTGTTATCGTCTGCCTATTGGGAGGGCCATCAATCCTATATTCATGCATGATCCAATGCGTCTTTTCACCCTTTGGAGGTTTTCCTATGTAGAAAACCAAAGCCTTTCGATATCCAACCTTCACACCATCCTCATCTTCGATGATTCTATCAGCTCCGGTAGCTTTCCAATACCCACTTCCAGCACTCCTGCTCGGCCGACTCCCATTCTTGTATTTCTTGTCCCTTGATGTGAAGAAATACCATGTATTCTTTCCTTGTGGTCTGTGTTTCTTGTCTATTTCATTATGATTAATAAACAACATACATGTTTTTAATAATACTTCAATATGTTTTTAAGAAATTGAAAAGATAACAAACTTAATTATTTAGGTAACAATTGTATTAATAGCTATGGATTAAAGTTAAACGAACTACGATTTAAAAAAAGAAAAACTACGGTTCCATTAAATATTGCGTAGTACTTTTATGATTTATTAATAGTACTCGTCAAGTCAAACAAGTTAATAAGAAGACTCCTGATTGTAATTAACAAGAAACAAATTTCCTCTATGATAAATAATTCCATATATTAATTAAGAACATAACAAAAACGTTAATGATAACTTCACACTCAAGTGCACTATAACAAAATTTCATATAATAAACCCGGGAATACACACGATTAAGAGATAAAACATAATACTAGACTATATATATTAGAACACGTTAAATTCCTAATTTACACATTATTTCTAAATATGATATAAGAATACTTATATCTGATACAACAATGTTTATACATGATACAACAATACTTATACATAATGTAATAATACCTATATTTAATACACCGGCCAATACCTAATATTTCGATATGAATTAGGAAAAGCTCGTTAGAATATACGTTAATGTAAGGTATAAAATCAATCACAAGACTGAAACATAGGGCATGAATCAAAGTGGTGGAAACAAGACAAAGGTGTAGGTGATTAATTAAGAAATATCTCAGTTCATAAGGTACGTAAATAGCATAAAAAAAGAAGGTAAGTACCAAGGATGAGATCGTCAGGATTGTACTTGTAAATATTAACATCATGCATGAGATTAAGGGGCAATTTAGAGCCTTCGATCTTGGGTTTGAGATAGTGTAGAATAAGCTCATCATCAAATGGATCAAATCGATAGCCAATTGGGTAGTCTTGGAAGAAAAGATGTTCAGTAGGCTGTTGCTCGCCGAGGGGCGCAGTAGTCCTCGTAGTACCCTGTCTTCCTTCCATGGACTTGGGAACTTTATTCCAACTTTTATTTGAGGTTAGCTTTTTAATGCCGTCCAAATTCCACGTTATTTGTAGTCGTCAATTTCTCAAAGGATATAATTTAGATAGATTTTTTTTAGATTACTTTGTGTTCTAATTTTTATCTCTTTTCAAACTATATCTTTACAGATTATATTATGTTTTTATTTTTATTTTTTATGCAGCCAAGTGTAATGGAATATTTTTTTTTATTTTTATAAAAGGAGGATAAATATTTTAATTGGCAGAAAATATTACTTTATTAAAAAGAGAAATTATCTTTTTTGATGTAAAAATATTATTTTCCTAATTTTTATTAATCTTGACTTTGATCAATGCTTTTTTTTTTTTTTTTTGATGTAGTCACATTAAAAGAGTAAGTAACCCGGTGGCACATCTAGTCGCAAGATCTTGCCCAAATGAGTTGCATGAAATTGTACGATTTAAACCTTTTCTAGAAAGTTTTCTACAGCTTGCGGAAATGAATATTTCTTAATATTAATTCTACTTTTATTAGCTAAAAAAAGTTATAATTTGATCGAGTAATCAGTTGGGATTAAATGAATCCTAGAATTTTTTTTTTGATCAAATCCAGACTGTGAAAAAGTAAATCCGTTAAGGTTTGTCTGTTCATATATTTGTTTTTTGACATATGTGTTCGTATTGTTAGCGAAGGGTAAAACGTCTTCAAGACTTGCTGATTTTTTTTGTTGAAATGATTGAAGTTCTTTTGGTCTTATACAATGTTTATACTGCAAGAAGTAAAAGTAGAAAATTTATTTGTTGAGGTGGGTTATTTTTTTGGCAAAATTTACTATATTAGCTACGTGTTACCAAGGCCTGGATAAAAGCATTAAACACAAAGAGTATTTAATACGGAATGTATATGATGTTGTTGGATAATGTACGCGAGAAAAATAAATATTTTCAAAAAAAAAAGTAGAGGGATAGATATTGTAGAGCATATCTTTTCTCTTTCCATATAGTATACTGACTTTTCAGTTTCTTCATTGTTTCCAAATTATTGACATATGATATTAAGATAAAATATTTTACATGTAAACTAAATTCGATTGTTATAAACATTAAAAATATGAATAAAGTACAATTCAGTTTGACATTGTACAAGATTTACATTTAAATATTTAGGTATATTTAGATCATTTGTGTAATATAAAATATATATGTACTTTTCATACTAAATTCATAATGAACATGATATACATCACATATATATATATGTAATGTATATACTCCTAATGAGGTTTGTACATATTTATATCATATAATGTACATAATAAATTCTCATTATATTATAAGAAATAATCTATTTTAGTAAGATATTGTTATGCATTTCAATATAAATTTTTATAATATCAAGTTTTTATAATTTTTTATCTTAAAAATTTGGTCATAAAAGTGTTTCAAATCGTGTCTTATGAATCAAGAAAAATCAAATGGGACAAAAGATTAGGAATAGAAGGAATAACAACTGGGTTCTGAACAGTTATTTTTGTCAAGGACAAGTTAGCAAGTCGATCTGAAGTAGTCTTTCATGTAATGTGACCATACATTGAAAAATTTTGACTCAAATATAATAGATGGTATAGGTTGTGACAAGCTCTATCATTTATTGGTGTGACAAACCTAATTTAAACAAATCCAAACCCGCTGATAAAAAAAACTTGAGATAACACATTAGAAGCTCTTATAAATACTTCAACAAATTATCGCTTTCATCAGCATCACTACCTAGGGAAGGCAAGCGCATTAGAGACCTTGAGTGGCCAATCTTATGGAGCTAAGCAGCACAAGAAACTGGGAATACAAACATACAATGCCATATTTTGCTTGGGCATGCATTTATTTACACAACGACGTATGTCGTTCTAATTTTCCAAGTCTCCACTGTACTATTTCTTCGTAAATAGAATGCAAGTGTCCTATCAAGTGTTTTGTATGAAACTAGTACTTCCTAAAGATGCCTTTGCTAGGTATGTATCCATGAACTTTATGTTTAACGTCTAGAGTCACCGACATTTGATGCTTTGGTCAGCATTGATGAATCCAAAAATATTCATACCATATCGATTCACGTTACACACCGATTGATCCTTCCTTGTGCAGCTCCCACAGTGGACATTTGTGCTCCAAATCGCCATGTTCTTTCCCCCGCTTTACAACAGACAAGTAGAGTTCGAGAAATTTGTTGCTAGTTCGAGCAGTTTTGGTCCCTGATAGCGCAGGTGCAGATGCCCAAGCAAAACCTAGTAATTTTGGCTCTCCTTGCTGGCATGTGTGCTTGTGTTCTCCACTCTCCATGGAAATATTCCATGGAATCGGAGAGTTCTTCCGCTTAGCTATTCCTTCTACTATAACGATTTGTATATCTGAGATAATAAATTCAATACCTGAGATTTTTATTTATATATCTAATATAATAAATTCAATACCCGAGACCTTTATATATATATCGGAGATAATAAATTTAATACCATAAATCTTTATTTGTATATCTGAGATAATAAATTCAATACCTAAAACCTTTATTTGTATAATTGAGATAGTAAATATAATACATGAGATCTTTATTTGGATACCTGAGAGGCCCGAGACCTTTATTTGTATAACTAAAATAATAAATTCAATACCTGAGATATTTAATTATATAACTGAAATCATAACTTGTATATGAAGGATATACCTGAGATCTTTATTTGTATATCCGAGATAATAAATTCAATACCTGAGACCTTTATTTGTATAACTAAAATAATAAATATAATATATGAGATCTTTATTTGTATACATGAGACCTTTATTTGTAAAACTGAGATTATAACTTCAATATCTAATCTGAGACCTTTAATTCTATAACTGACATCATAACTTGTATACGAAGGATCACCTTACCTAAATGAACGCGGGATGACCTTTTATACTTTACTAATGTCACACCACTCGGCTAATGTGACGGTCTCAGCCAATATTTGTCCCAAATGTAAACTCTTTATTAATAATATGACATATAATTTAGGTTATAACGTTATTAAACACGTACTTACTGATGAATCCTTCAGAAACATCTAAATCTAACTTTGCAAGAAATGTAATTATTATAGCATTCCCGTCTATATATGCCAACACATAAAATTACGGATGATATGTGACACCAAATGAACAGATTTCCACCATCTCAATTGTAAAGGCACCAAACCATTGAATCACTAATCAAAGGTAAAAGACTAACCATTCAATCACTAATCAAAGGTAAAAGTAATTAGGTTTATTATAATGCAAAATCTGGTCTACCATATGTAACAGAAGTATTGCAATTGGCGACTTGTAACATTCAACTATACTAAATTTCTTCAGTAGTTCATTAATTGTCAAAACTATCACACATGTAAATTCATTAAATTGTATATTTTACACTGTTATTTACTGTCTATACTTTAATATGTAATTAGTAAGTTTCAATTACAGTAACATTTTGCTTATATTATAACTATATATTGTGAGCATTTTCCAAACATTTTCTTTACGTATATGAAGTGTTTTGCCCCTACTTGACAGTGTTATATTGTCTTACTACGTACAAAACTAAACCAAAATGCAGAATTCGTATTTGTGGTCAAATTTGCTAATGTAAAATCGGTTCTGTCACATTCCATTCACATTAATTACACAAAATACATTACCTTAAAATTGCACCACAATTAATTCGAAAACATGTTCACCCAACTAACAAAGCTACGCGTATTTTGAAGTACTATGATTTTGATGGTAAAATTTCCTATTTTATTAAATAAAAAAAAATTTGGAGACAAATATCTGTGTAGAATATTCACAACCATGAATCATTTATGTAGAAGAAGGTAGGTTTAAGCTTAATGAAGTGGATGTCAATCGCTCTCTACTTTTAAATTGAAAGGTACATATTAGACGAAGAAAATATAATAAACTTGATTCTCATTGAAAGGTACGGTACATTACGCGTTAGAAATTTACAAGATTCTTATGCGAGCCTTGGCCTATCTATCTCTTGTCAATTCTACGGAGTATTATTGAAATATTATTACATACTGAATTTAATGAAAACGAGGGACAAAATAATGCATATTTGGCAAGGGACCAAAAAATAAATTGGAAATTTAAGAGCAACTCAGAAGCAGTTGATTTTATAATAAATGTAAAATAATCTTTTTTTAAAGAAATATGTATAAAATTTGATGTAATGTATTATGTATAGAATATTGGACACTGTTATCATTAAATCTACTACAACATTCTTAAAAGACAGAAATATCAGGTCATGTAGTTTTAAATATACTAGAGTATGAGTAACTGCATATAAGAAATATTTTGAATTACATACAAAATCACTTGAGAGCACTGATTGTTGTGCTTTAGGCGCAAGAATATATGCAAAAATCAATAGTTAAAAGTTTGTAAGATAGTGCATAAATTAGTTTCCTTCTGATTAGGGTTGGTCAACATCTTCGTGTCTAAACATATATAGCAACCAGAACCTTCTGGCTGAGCTTCTCGTCCTCCATTCATTTGACAAAACCACCACATGGATCGTCAGAGAAATGAACAGCTAAGAAACAAAAAATGCCGTGTTATCATGTCATCTACTCCTCCTTCTACGTATGGAGCTTCTCCATTAAACTCCCCCAATTTATACCCATCATTTCCTAACCTTCTCAACTTCTTCATCATGCTAACAACGACATCCCAATACCCTTCTCACCAACGCCCTTCATTCTACCCCAACATTGACCAATGTAGCCGGAATTGGTACACACATGTCTCCCTGACGAAGACTATTGGTTCGATTTCCATTTGGTTGAACAGCCGGTGAATGTCGCGGCGAAGAAGGTTTATAAATAAGGTTTGGGTATCCGAAGCTCTGGCCTAAGAATGACCCAAGTGTTCCGGCATTTCGTAGTTGTTAAATTTTGTAGTATATATTCTTATCTTTTGGAGGGCAGGATTATAATGGAAATGATGCTAATCATTAGAAAAATATGAAAGAATAATTTCATTAAAACTTTCATTTAAAATCATAACCTTTATCTCTCGTAAACTCTATACCTGAGATCTTAATTTCTATCCTAAGGTCATAATCTTTATACTTTGAATTATAATCTCTATATTTGATATTATGATATTTGTACCTAAGATCATATTTCATACACCTAAAATTATTTTTTTATACTTGTGATCATAAGTTTTATACCTAAAATCATAAACTCTAATGCTTAGATCATAATCTTTATATCTGAAATTATAAGAACTATACTTAATATCATAGCCTTTATACCTATGATTATATTTTATATATATGAACTTCTATTTCATATATCTAAGATTATATATAATTTTTATATCTAAGATCATAAATTGTATAACTAAGATCAAAATCTCTACAACTAAGAGTATATTTTCTATATCCGAGATAATATCATTTATATCCAAGATCGTAATCACTTAACTTGAGATTATAATCTCTTTATTTGAGGTGAAATCTCTATACCCATTGTTAAAATCTTTATACCTAAGATAATATTTGGAATTTCTTAATTTCTTAATTATTTCTATATCTATGTATATATAATGTTAAATTCATATCATAATCTTTATAATTGAGATCATAATTTCTTAACATAAAATCATAATATCTATATTTAAGATCATAATAATCTTTATATCTAAAGTCTTACTTTATAAAGCTAAAATAATATTCTCTATACTTGAGATTATAAGCTCTATACCTAAGATTATATTTTCTATATGTGATATCTTAATCTCTAAACTTTAGATCATAATCACTATCCTCGAGATTGTATTTGTTATATTTGAGATCAAATTCTCTATTTCTAAGATCATTATAACTATATCGGAGATAAAAATTTATCACTATATCGCAGATCAAAATGTCTATACCAAAAATCATAAATTTTGTTTTAAATAATACAAGGGTTGAGTAGATAGTCACACCATTTTGATTTGTGTGACTGTTTCAACCAATATTTTCTGAGTTAATAAACACATATATACTTAAATTATGTGGATTCAACATGTCATTATCTCTATAATGCAAAACTCAAATTTGTAAGACTATAAAGTAGGCGGAGTATGTAGGAATGTAGATACATAATGCGCAATCTGAAGAAATAATTTCTTGCATCTAATACAGGATCTCATGCACATTTTAATACGAATTATAGGATTAGAATTCCATACCTTTGAAGTGTGATTTCCACAAAATCAAAGCACTCCACACTTCTATACGGAGATCCTTAGAACACCAAATGTTTCTCCTCTAGTGTTGGTCCACAAGCAACGATTGAATCCCCACGTATGCTAGTACGAAATAAGGAACAATTCCTTATTACTTTTCTTCGTGTTGGCAAATTGAGAGAGTGAGAGAGCTATTGAGAATATGGCTAAGTGAAGTACTTAGTTTATCATAATCATGGTTTATTTATAAGTAATATTCTTATGTTACAAAATAAACTTAATAGTCCATACTTCACATAAGTATGACCATTTAACTTGTAAACATCTTTTGGACTTTAATCCAATCATATACTTATATGTGTGACCTCATAGGACCAGTTTATTATTAGTCGTGCACTAATAAAATTAGCTCACAAATCATAATTGATTTCTAGCAAAACACTATGATCACCTAAAATAACCAATTATAGTTATCTCCATAAAATTGTCTATGTTATACTTAATCGTTACACTTGATCAAATGACATTTTTTCTTCAATCTCCTACTTGTCCTAGAACAAGTGTGTAACCACAAATTTCTTAAGTCCCTTAATGTCAAATTTGATAATATGAGGACATGTCATGTTATCCATACTAGTTATCAACTCATTTCTCGAAATTCGAGCTTAAACTGTCGAAACAAATGATTAACTCTTAATCCATTTGAGCACGACCATGCATTTTTCAATTCTTACTCTTCAAGAGGCCTAAGACAACAATCCTAACATTTAGGAGGACTTATTCAATCTTGAACAACCAAAACTTTCACTTAAATTTTAGCAGACCCGAACATTCCCTTTATAACCTCCTTTTACGATACGACGTTTGACAATGTCAAAGACATACTAATCACTAAATGAGACTAGTGTTGCACTCATGTCAAGGAATCCATTAAATATAACAAATGAAATTCTTGAAACATTTTGAACAATATTAAGTAGGTATATCCAATATGCATCCATATACATATCCATGTAAATAACTAGACATCTCCATATCCCCATAGCCCATGAAACTGCGCTATCAATCAACTTACAAATTAGTCTTTGAATGAATTATTTATGTCCATATTAATGATTTGGACCAGGGACTAATAGTATTTATAACTTTGGTTCACTTAATAGGGTTTCATTCATCAAATCACACATTTGACAAACCTATCGAATGTTATACAATACTTTGAACATTTTATTTAACACCAAACCACAGTTAAATAAGAACAAAACTTTATTGATAAACATAAACATACATATCTAAGTGTTTTATGTCTGTGACTAATTCTGCAATAAAATAGTACACAACTAAAGTCACTCTCCAATATGCTTAAGCCCTAAACCCCTAGTATGACTTTCATGCTTGGGTTGAGGCAATGGTTTAGTTAACAAATCGGCGATGTTATCATCCGTGTGAATCTTGCAAACTATCACATCTTTACTTTTCACTATCTCACAAATGATGTGAAACTTCCTAAGTACATGTTTGGACTTTTGATGTGATCTTGGTTCTTTGCTCTAAGCAATGGCACCATTATTGTCATAATGTAAGATAATACCATTTCCAATATTAGGTACTATTCCTAGTTCAGAAATGAATTTCTTCATCCAAACTGCTTCCTTTGCTGCATTAGCTGCAGCAATCAACAATGTACTCAACCTCTGTTGTGGAATCAGCTATGGTGATTTACTTTGAGCTCTTTCAGCTCACTGCCTCTCCATTTAGAAGAAAGATGAACCCAGAGTGAGATTGGAAATCATTTTTGTCTGTTTGGAAGCTCGCATCCATGTAACATTCAACAATCAACTCACTTTCACCTCCATATACTAAGAAATGATCTTTAGTTCTTCTCAAGTACTTAAGGATATTCTAAGCTGCATTCTAGTGCACGTCGCTTGGATTTGATTGATATCTGCTACACATACTCAAAGCATATGAGAAATTTGTTTGATTACAAATCATGGCATACATAATGGACCCTATAGACGAAGCATAAGGTATGTTACTCATTCGCCTAATCTTATTAATGTTTGAAGGACATTGAGTATTGCTTATTGATAAACCATGTTGCATGGGGAGGAAAAATCTTTTTGAGTTTTCCGTATTGAACCTAGTAAGAACCTTATTAATATAAGTTCTTTGATTAAATCCAATTAATCGTTTAGATCCATCACTATAGATCTTGATCCCCAAAATGTACTCAGCCTCTCCAAGGTCTTTCAAAGAGAAACGATTCTTTAGTCATTATTTGACAAAGTCAAGCATGGAAATATCGTTTTCTATGAGTAATACATCATCTATATATAAAACCAAGAAGACAATGCTTCTCCCACTAAATTTTTTGTATACACAAGATTCTTCTTTATTTTTGAGAAAACCAAACTGTTTGATAGCCTCATCAAATTGAAGATTCCAACTCCGAGATGCTTGCTTCAATCCATAAATAGACTTTTGAAACTTACATACCTTCCTAGGATTCTTAAGATACACAAAACCCTCAGGTTGTGTCATATACATATCCTCTTTTAAGAACCCATTCAAGAAAGCGGTTTAACATCCATTTGCAAAATTTCATAATAAAAAAGGCAGCAATCGCTAGGATTATCTGAATGGACTTAAGCATCACAACTGGTGAAAAAGTCTCATTATAGTCAATACCGTGAATCTGTCTAAGACTTTTTGCAACCAATCTAGCTTTGAAAACATTAATGTTTCCATCCTTGTTTGTTTTCAATTTGAAAATCCATTTGCAACCAATAGGTATAACCCCATCAGGCAAATCAACCAAGTTCCATACTTGATTCATAGACATGGATTCCATTTCATATTTCATGGCTCCAAGCCATTTTTCAAAATCTTGACTTAATAAGGCATCTTTGTAGCTAGTAGGTTCCTCATGTTCTAAAATCATTGTTTCAGAACTTTTAGTTAATAAGAAGTCTACAAACCTTTTTGGTGGATTTCTTGGTCTACTAGATCTATAAGGGGCAACAACAGGAGAAATTTCCTTCTCAACGATTTAAGAATTTTCACTCGAATTAGATTCGAGTGGAGAAGTAGGAGGTTAAACCATTGAATTCTCTTCCTCCAACACAAGGCCATGCATGGATAGGGTTCATGCATTGGATGCACTACCTCTACCGCAGACAATGACACAAGTACTTCTACTTCTGACATGGGTTGAACCATATCCGTATGTTGCTCTTCTTGAACTTATTCGAGAAATACATTACTCCCAATTACGTTTTTGGAAATGAAATATTTTTCTAGAAAGGTACCATCCTTAGCAACAAACACTTTATTTTCTTGACGGTTTTAGAAGTAATAGCCCCTTGTTTCTTTAGGATAACCTACAAAGAAACATTTGTCAGCTTTGGGTGTGAGTTTGTCAGGCTGTAAATGTTTTACATAAGCCTCGCAGCTCCAAATGCATAAATAAACAAGCTAGGAACTTTTCCTCTCCATAACTTATATGGTGTCTTATTGTCTGCCTTTGACGGAGTCCTATTTAGTGTAAAAGCAGTAGTTTCGAGAGCATATCCCCAAAAAGATACTAGAAGGTCAGCAAGACTCATTATATATCGAACCATATCCAATAGATTTCAATTTCTCCTCTCATACACACTATTCATTTGAGGTGTTCCAGGTGAAGTTCGTTGTGAAAGAATCCCACAACTCTTCAAATGATCACTGAACTCTTGGCTCAAATATTCACCATCATGATCTAATCGGAATGTTTTTATTGTCTTACCAAGTTGGTTTTCTACTTTATTTTGAAACTCTTTGAACTTTTCAAAGGATTCTGACTTATGTTTCATTAAGTAAATATATCATATCTACTTAAATCATTAGTAAAGGTTATAAAGTAGCTATAACCTCCCTTAACTTTTGTACTCATTGGTCCACACACGTCTGTATGTATTAGGCCCAATAGTTTATTGGCTCTTTCACCTTTTCCAGGTGATCTTGTCATTTTTCCCATCAAACAAGACTCATATGCATCAAATGATTCAAAATAAAAAGATGTTAGAAGCCCATCTTTATGTAACTTTTGGATGCGATTTTAGTTTATAAGGCCCAAACGACAATGCCATAGATAGATGGGGTTTATATCATTTAATTTATGTTTCTTGCTTTCTATGTTAAGGATGGACTTATCTTGATTAAGTAGATATAACCCATTAGTATTGTTAGCACTAACATAAAATATGTCATCCTCATAGATAGAGAAACAACATTTCTTTATCGTAAAAGAGTATCCTTCATGATCTAATATATGATTTAAAACAATGTTTTTATCAATATTAGGTACAAAATAATAATTATTTAGTTCTAATACTAATCCAGAAGGTAGAGGTAGATAATAAGTTCCAACTTTTGTGGCAGTAATCTATGCTCCATTAGCTACGCGCATTTCTATCTCTCTTTTTTCCAGCTTCCTTCTCCTTTTGAGTCCCTGCACATTTGAACAAATGTGAGAAACACAACTGGTATCAAATACCCAAGAAGAAATAGAAGTTGCTAAATTAGCTTATGTAACTTTAATACTTGAAGTAGAAGCACCAGACTTCTTGTCCTTCAAGTATTTGGGCCAATTTCTCTTCCAATGACCAATCACGTCACATTAGAAACATTTGCTCTCAGCAACCACCTTTGGCTTAGCTCTAGCCTTTAGCTTTGCAAAAGTTTTGGAAACAACTCCTTGTTTACCCTTCCTTTTGTCAGTCCCAATCTTCTTAAACTCTTTCCCTTTTTGAACCATTAGAACATCCTTCTTAGGTTCAAATTGGATGTTTCGCTCAGCACTAATGAGCATCCCATGTAACTTTGCAAGGGTTTTCTCCACTCCATTCATATGAAAATTAAACTAAAGTTCTTAAATCCATCATGAAGTGACAGAGCGTCGCCAACCTATCAAATAATAAACCTATCTCGGTCCTACTAACTAGTAGCAAGGGCAAGAAAGGGTCGAACCCATGAGAGGCATTGTATCAACCACCAAATGCTATTGTTTAAATAATCTAAGTCAAGTCAATCTCTTGGAGTGAATTGTGTAACTATCCTAATGAACCAACAAAAATAAGTAGTAAAAAGGAGAAGTTTGATAATAAAGAGGACTAGGATTTGGGTTACACCACTCAATTTTGTCATGGAACTACAACTACAACAAGGGGAACAATTATAAGGGGGAATTAGGGGAAGTCATCTAAAACACCCAACTACTCTTTCAAGCTAGAGGGATTGCCTAAAAGTATGCATTACAACCTATTTTCATGGCTATAATCACAAATCCAAGCATTAAACACATAAACATGATGACAATGAGAATTCCCTTGACTAGAAATCCCTATTTTCATGGTCTTTTAGCCAAATAAGAACAAAGGAACCTACAACCCAACTTCATCTTTCGATCCTTCGTTGAGGAGATTAAGAATCAAGCTCTAATGGTGATCAATCACAAGAACTATGCATAAAAACCCCTTGATCTTAACTAATTATAGCCCCAAAACAATTAAACCCCAACATGCAATTAACTTTCCATGACTACATTGAGGGTTTCACCCAAAACCTAGAAATAAACTACTCACAATCCATGGAAGTTGCAATAAACATCATACAAATATAGTTCATGAGCAAGATTGAAGTTAATTTCAAGTAATTACCAAGGATAATTGAAATCAAGAGCATCAAAGTTACATGCAAAATAAGAATTGAAATCAAGAACAAATAACAAAATAGAAGAGAGAGAGAGTTACTTAAAGCTTCAAAGTTTCATTGAAAATGGAGAGTAGAGTTCTTCAATGATTAAAACTAAGAAAATCCACTAAGAATTACAAATAATTATGGGTTTTTGAGTTTTTCTAGTAGGGAAGACAACTAGGGGGGAGAAAGTGCAGAAAATAATGTGTGTTCGACCCCCAAAGCAATTGGGGGTATATAAACAATAACCCCCGAAAAGACAAAACGCCGCGCTTCGGAAATGACGAACCCAGGTCGCCACGGTCGTGGCCAAAATGCCACGGTCGTGGGGCCTGGAAAGGGGGAAGGCAGAATGTAATTCTGGACATTCTGCCTCGGGTTCGCAGGGCTGCCACGGTCGTGGCCAAAACGCCACGGCCGTGGGACTTCTCGGAATGGGACAGCTCGACTTCAAATTATCATAACTTTCAGCTCGTTCATCAGTTCGGGGCATATGACCTATCGTTGCGAAGCTAACGAGACAAAATTTCACCTCCAAGTGGAATCACACCAAAATAATGAGTGGTGAAAAACTTATGGCTGTTTGAATCCAGACGTCCTGCATACGAGTACTCCAAAATACGTCCAAAAGAGCCTAAACCTTCACCATACACACAAAATACCCGTGAAGCATCAAGGGAGCCAAAACTAAATAAAAACATGCAAATTTAAAATAAAATGCATTAATGATGTATGAAAATGACTTCCAATAAGTGCCTAAAACACTAACAAATAACCACTTATCAAACTCCCCCAAGCTAAGCAAATGCTTGTCCCCAAGCATTGTAATCATGGAAACACACGAAAGAGGAAGATAAGTCCCCTCAGGAAATACACATGCCATAAATAAAAAGAAAAGAAGTAGAAAAGAAACAAGAAAAGAAACAAGAAAAGGTGAGAAGGAGAAGAGTTACAAAACCACCATAGACTTCAAGCACTCGAAACTAGCAACCGACATACCACATATCTCCCCCAAGCTTGACTCGGTCATATGCAAAAAGCTTCTCACTTTAGTTGTGCAAAAGAAATAGAGTCACTCATGTGTTTGCAAAGGGTAAAGCTTCGGCCCTCAAACTAACATTTACGTTCGTTGACTCTATGTAATCTTCCTCTTTAGGCTTGCCTATCGTCTTTCTCCACTTGATTTGGGGTGACAAAAACACGGGGGTCATGAATTCCTATAAATGGGGTAGGCTTGGTTGGATAGGGTGAGACAATGTAATTTGGGAGTGTGGGGATCAACATAAGCAAGGACTACATGGAAATAAGTCCGCTTAAACCATACAAATACACCAAATGAGGAACAAAATCCTCCCATTTTTCGCATAGATCATAAGCTTTCAAAACCTCCATTTTATCTCAAAAGAAACTAGGAAAGGCAACAAAAAGCAACTGATTATAAGAAGGTTATTTACAACCTCTTTTGATTTTTCACAAAAGTTTTGTTCTCTTTTTTTTTTTTTTTTTCTTTTTTTTTTTTTTTACTTTTTTTTTCTTCTTTTTTTTTTTTTTTTTTTTGAATAACGGAAAAGTAAATATATACAAAAATAAAACAAAAACACAATTTCCAATTCCATCCCGACATTTTCTCCAAGACTCAATTAATACCAAAAGGCAACTTACGGAAGGGGCTTGGGGCTCATTACGTAAGGTGACAAGAATGGGGATAAGGCTCAAAGGGCTTGTCCTAGAGGTAAAATGTCAACATGAAGAGAGAAACCGCTAGCCTTAATCCTAAAATCTGAGGCTCTAACTACCTAAGGAATTTTCAATCGTCCCCCCGCATAAAAGTCACAAAGTCTCAAATAGTACCAAGGCAAGTCCAAGATTTGTATTACATAGAGCCGAAATCCTAACACACATGAAAGAAAGAGGTCGATTCAGATGCGTCGACCTAAATGGGCTCAATTTCCTCACAAGTTTCACAAGCTAAATGCATCGGTTGAGTCGGGGAGACCATTCTTACCACAAACCATTCCAATTCCAAGTCAATCAGTGCTATGGGTTTTTGAAATATCTCTTTTTTTTTTTTTTTTTTTTTTGAAAAACACACATGTATTTATATTCATCCTTGGGGTACAACCATAAGTGCAATCTACATGTATGCATGAATGTAATTAAGCATGCAACTAAATGCAAAATTACGAAAGCGAAACCTAAGAAGACCCTATATGCAGCTATACTAAACATGAAAATGCATGCAAGAGAGACTAACTAAACTACATGCAACTACACTAAAAATTTGGATTAAAGGGGTTTGGATTTTCGAAGTGGGAGCAACAAAAGTGATCCACCCCCCCCCCCCCCCCCCCCAAGCTAGACATCGAATTGTCCTCAATGAGAGAAATATAGCATGGAAAATAAGCTAGGGGAAGGTAGGAATGGGCTCATTCGCCCGAAGAGGGATCATAGAAATGGTCACGGAGTTCATCACGGAGGTGCCCGAACTCTGTGGTCATGTGGCTATATTGTTGTTGCATTTGATCAAACATGGAAGTCATTGTCTCATTGGAGCGCCTCAAGTCTCCAACATCAGTTCTGAGAGCCCCGAACTCCGTCTGCAATGCCGCCATTTGCTCACCCCAATCGTAATTGCCTCCAAAACCAGGGTCCAAGGGTTGTTGTTGTTGTTGTTGGCCTACATCCTCCTCCATCAGCTCACCTTGGTCCTCTTGGGCCGCTACCCAAGGGAAGTCGGGTGCAAATGCCCAATTCGCCTCATCATAAATGACGGTGCGGTTTGGGTCGGGGAGAATAGCATAATCTCGTCCTCCCACCTTCCATAGGTAGCCCCTCCCTTGCCCTTGGTCTTCTATCCAATGCATGGAGGTGAAGGATCGCATATCGAGCCTAGTCCCCCCAGGTACCTCCTCCAAACCTGTAACATCAATACCAAGAGACAAAGCAATAATAGTGATCATGCCACCTATAGTGATATCCCCCCTTCCCCTCCTAGATACTTCCTCAAGGTGGTCAACTAGCCAACATGCAGGGTTAATGCGCTCATCTCCCTCAGTCATATGCCATAGGAAATAAAGCTCACGTGCCGCTACCACACCTTGACTATCTCCACGAGCGAAGATAGTGTTGGCGAGGAGGCGGTGGGAGATGCGAAAGCTTGGGTTAATTATGCTTGCTGCCTTGGAGCTAGATGGGTCGTAGTCATATCTAGTGGTCAAACGTCCCCAAAAGTGCATAGGTTCATAGCGTGAGGCTAAAGGGGAAGTGGGGCCTATTTTCCCACTTCGTGGCCATCCAAAACAGTCATTGATTTCAGTCACAGTTTTAGAGTACGTTTGACCCATGAGTTGGAATGTGAGCCGCCTAGGGTTTTGGCCTTCTGAACGACGGACTGTTAGGGTCGAAAGGAACTCAAGGGTCAACCGTTTATAGGTAAGAGCATGCAAGTCTAACCAAGTTTCCCACCCCATTTGAGCAAATAGGTGTTGAACATCATCATGCACCCAAAGCAATTGGGAGGCGGCTTGATCATAGAATCTAGTGGGTTTAAGCCGCCTTCCGCTTAGTCTAATGAAATTGTTAAGTTGGTCGGGGTGCCGAAACTCAATTCCAAGGGTGTCCAATTGGGGAGGTGCTAATGGGGGTGGGGGAACGGGGTTCCTAAGGTTGGCCGAAGAGGTGTTGCGGGGTTGGTTTCTCCTAGAGGCCATTGTCTAAAATTTTAAATTTTTATAAATCAAGGCAAGAACACAACAACACAACAATTCAATTAACACTACCAACACAATAAGTCACTTATAACTAAGTCACCACAAGTCAAGCAAATAATCACAATAAATTCACAAGAATCAAACTAAAATAAAAAAAAAACTTTCAACAAGCACAAAGTATCAACAATTTAACTAATACAAGTATTAAGGATTAGTAAAATTGAAGAAAAAAAATGACATGTATGGAAAAGTAAGAGGAGAAATTTTTACCCAACAATGCTTGGTGATGGAGTTGCAATTGAACTTGTAGGAACACTTAGAACCCAAAATGTGACTTTCTAATCAACCCAAAAGCTCCAAAAATCATCAAGAACAAAAACCCCCAAATTGATTTTGAAGTTAGGGTTTGGGGTTTATGGTGAATTTTTGGTGAGAGAGTGGGGATGTGAGTAAATTTGAGTGAAAAAGGTGAGAAAGAAGAGAATGGAGGTGAAAGATTTGGGTGATTATGGTGAAGGTGAGAGCTTGAGGGAGATAGGAGGTGAAGATGATGGAGAGTGAGAAGTGAGAGAATGGGGATGGGTCGTGGGGTTGTGAAAGAAAAAGGGTAGGAAGAAAAATAAAAAGAAGCTTGATATAATCTGCTCGGCGCTCGCCACGGTCGTGGCCAAATTGCCACGGTCGTGGTGAAACTGCCACGGTCGTGGCGATTTGGCCACGGTCGTGGTGAGTTTCCTGCACCGAAGCAGATTGTTTCTGCTTGCAGCTGCGAAGGCAACCACGGTCGTGGCCAAACTGCCACGGCCGTGGTGATACTGCCATGCCTTCGTCTCTCTTTTTTTTTTTTTTTTTTTTTTTTTTTTTACACACTCGGGTTGCCTCCCGGAAGCGCTTCTTTAACGTCACTAGCTTGACGCCCCTTCAGAATTTATGTTATTCCGAAGCTTCGACCACATCAAATTCATCAAGAAAGATCACATGAGCTTGCTCAATTGCCGAACCATCATAGTATATTTTCAACCTTTGCCCATTCACCTTAAATGGTTCGGTTCCATCATTGCCAATTTCAACTGCCCCGTAAGGGGTCACATCTCTTACCACAAAAGGGCCACTCCATCTAGATTTGAGCTTGCCCGGGAACAACTTTAATCGGGAGTTGTACAACAACACCTTGTCACCTACCTTGAATTCCCGCTTCACAATATGCTTATCATGCCATGCCTTAGTTCTTTCTTTGTAGATTCTTGCATTCTCATATGCATCTCTTCTTAGTTCATCCAAGGCATGCAAGTCGAGCATCCTCTTTTCCCCTGCGGCTTGCAAATCGAAATTTAAAAGCTTAATTGCCCATAGTGCTCGGTGCTCGAGTTCAACCGGTAGGTGACACGATTTTCCATACACAAGCTTGTACGGGGTGGTGCCGATCGGAGTCTTGAAGGCGGTTCGGTAAGCCCATAATGCATCATTCAATCGAATGGACCAATCTTTCCTTGACCGCTAGTTTGGGGATGGTAAGAATTACAAATAATTATGGGTTTTTGAGTTTTTCTAGTAGGGAAGACAACTAGGGGGGAGAAAGTGCAGAAAATAATGTGTGTTCGACCCCCAAAGCAATTGGGGGTATATAAACAATAACCCCCGAAAAGACAAAACGCCGCGCTTCGGAAATGACGAACCCAGGTCGCCACGGTCGTGGCCAAAATGCCACGGTCGTGGGGCCTGGAAAGGGGGAAGGCAGAATGTAATTCTGGACATTCTGCCTCGGGTTCGCAGGGCTGCCACGGTCGTGGCCAAAACGCCACGGCCATGGGACTTCTCGGAATGGGACAGCTCGACTTCAAATTATCATAACTTTCAGCTCGTTCATCAGTTCGGGGCATATGACCTATCGTTACGAAGCTAACGAGACAAAATTTCACCTCCAAGTGGAATCACACCAAAATAATGAGTGGTGAAAAACTTATGGCTGTTTGAATCCAGACGTCCTGCATACGAGTACTCCAAAATACGTCCAAAAGAGCCTAAACCTTCACCATACACACAAAATACCCGTGAAGCATCAAGGGAGCCAAAACTAAATAAAAACATGCAAATTTAAAATAAAATGCATTAATGATGTATGAAAATGACTTCCAATAAGTGCCTAAAACACTAACAAATAACCACTTATCATGAAGTGAGTGGAGTATGATGTCAGTAGGCAAATCTTGGCTATAAGGAAAGCCCAGTCTTTCCATGTTTTCAAAATGACCTATCATCTTGAAGACATGTTCTCCCACTGGCTTGCTCATCTCTAGCTGACACTTAAGGATAGCCTTGTGAGTCTCATACCTCTCCACTCTAGCTTGCAGTCAAAACATAGTTTTCAACTGTGCATCCATTTTCTCAAACCTCTTTTAAAGGGAAGAGTCCATGGAGGCCATCATAAGGCAGGTAACAATTACCGACCTCTCTAAGACAGCCGTGTGAGAAACTATCTCAACATCCATAGGAGTTGAGCTTAAGGTTGGGATAGGGGTTTCAAGAACATCTTCTCTTCCTTAGGACCTTAGAACAATTCTTAGGTTCTGTTCCCAATCAAGGAAGTTTTTCCCATTTAATTTATCCTTCTCAAGGATCGAACACAAGTTGAAAAGTGATGGACTGTTGTTGTTGTTACTAGACATGATATCTACAATACAAATATGCAAAGATT
Organism: Dysphania ambrosioides; assembly: GCA_026401315.1. Classification (NCBI taxonomy): domain Eukaryota; kingdom Viridiplantae; phylum Streptophyta; class Magnoliopsida; order Caryophyllales; family Amaranthaceae; genus Dysphania; species Dysphania ambrosioides. The sequence goes on from CM048667.1 coordinate 2,730,815, forward strand.
CATTATGTTTATCATAAAAGCTTTAAGTATTTAAACAATTTAAATAACAAAACCCAAGCACGCTTAATTCAAGTTAAAAATGTCCCTTTTTGAATTAAGTGATTCCAAGATCCCTTTTAAAATAATTATAAGCAGACTTGGTCCCTACTCTTAAAGTTATTTTATTGAGGTAAGTAAACTCTTTACGAATTACAATATTTGTAATTCTTGGTTGATAGGTGGTAACTTCTTACCCAATACTCATCCCTATGCTTCAAAATCCAAAACCCTTTTGATGATTTTATTGAGTATAACCAATCAAACATGTAAATTCCCAAATTTACTCTATTTTATCCTATATCAATTAGTGACATCCTGCTTAGGCAGAACCTACAACTAATGATCAAGACTTCCATTGGTGTTTGTATTGAAAAAATAAATTAACTCAATATTATATTAGGGACCTAAGTTCTATGTTGATTTATTTAATAAGTGAACACATGCAATAAATAAACAACATAAAATTAGTAAAGCATATTAAAGAAATAAAAGCTGAAATATAAATGTGATCCTAGTATGGCCCCTAAACCCTAGAGACTACTTGTCATGGGTTTTGTCCTTAAACCATGATCACCATTGGACTTTCACTCCTTGGATCTCCATCCATTGTGAATACCTAATATTTTTGAAATTTAAAATAACAAATTTAAATAAATTATAAAAATACAAACGATATGCAGATCGTATTTAGGATACAAAAAAACTTTAATAATGCGCATATCGTATTTTCTATCCTAATTTGAGTCATACCAGTCACCACATGTAATTAAAATATCATATATTATAAATTGCATAAAACAATAATAATATCATATATTATTAAATGCATAAAATTAAATAATGAAAATAATATCACATATTATTAAAAAAAATGCATAATAACAATTATTAAAAATTAACTATTAAATATGCCATTAAAAATAATTAAAAAAGCATATAAAGCCTAATTAAATTAATCAAAGTAATTTAATTGATCATTAATTAAAACAATTACTTTTAAAATTATTATTTAATCTTATTAATCATATTAATAAAAACAATTAATGACAATATAAAAGCATCCATTAACCATCCATATCATTAATCAGATATGATATTAATATTTAATACTAACATTTATTAATCATATTAATAAATCAAGTAATAACAATATTAAAGCATGTCATTAACTACCCATTTATATTAATTAAATTAATAAAAATATGGTAATAATGGTCATCAATAAAATCAGTCAAAGGAAAAAAAAAAAAATTAATCACATTGATTCAATTATAAGTTAAATGTAGTATTAAGACAATTAATTAAGCAAATAAATGAGAAAAACAACCAAAACAAGTTACACGGGTTCCCAGCACGTCGAGGCCCATCGTGACCCGCGAAGCTTCCTAACAGCTCCTCCATGCTTGCGTGCGAACATAGAACACCTCACCGACAACTATTTTTGGTGAACCACAACAAGGGAGCCCCACCCCATCAATCCCCGGCAACTGGCAAACCACCCAAAACCATCAATGTCGTCATCCAATCACCGAAGCTTCACCACGGCCGCCTCAAATAGCCGACGAAAACCACTTGATTTTGTGGCTTTTGGAGAGTAAATCATGTAACTATCCTATAATTATAGATTGGTATGGATTAATTGTGAAATTTCTCAAATTTCAAGAAATTTAATCAAATTGGGGCATATTTTAGGGTTCTAGATTTCAAAACTTTAATTGGGCAAATTACGTCTGAATTTTCCAGCAAATATACAGTCTAATTGTATCCAATTGCAATTCAACCAATAATAAGTCAAATTTCGAACAAAAATCATACAAGAAATTCACAATTTCTTATTTGACTATTTCGAATTTGGGGTTTTTCAATAGCACCGAAAAGAATTTTTTTAAAACAATTTCAATTAATAATGTTACTATTCATGATTAATTCGAGCATCATAATACATCAAATTACATCAATCAATTGATTAAAATCAAATTTTAATCATGTAATTTTTATACTACATATCAAACCTCCCCTAATTGAATCAAAATAATCATTCATAATCATATCAAAATATGCAAGAGGCTAATTGATACTACTGTAGAAATGTAGATACATAATGCGGAATTTCAATAAACAAATTCTTGCATCTAAAACATGATATCATGCACATTTCAATACGAAACAAATCACACTTCTATATGGAGATCCTTAGAACACCAAATGTTGCTCCTCTAGTGTTGGTCCACAAGCAACGATTGAATCCCCACGTATGCTAGTATGGAATAAAAAATAATTCCTTATTGCTTTTCTTAGTGTTGGCAAATTGAGATAGAGAGAGCTTTTGGGAATATGGCTAAGTGGAGTACTTAGTTTCTCATAACCATGGTTTATTTATAAGTAACATTCTTATGTTACAAAATAAACTCATTAGTTCATAATTCACATAAGCATGACCATTTAGCTTCTAAACCTCTTTTACACTTTAATCTAATCATATACTTATATGTGTGACCTCATATGACCGGTTTATTATTAGCCGTGCACTAATCAAATTAGTTCATAAATCATAGTCGATTTCTAGCAAAACACTATGATCACCTAAAATAACCGATTATAGTTATCTCCATAAATTTGTCCATGTTATATTTAATCATTTCACTTGATCAAAGCACATTTTTCCTTCAGAGTAATTCATATACCCAATTATACTCCATATGAGGGAGCGAAATTATTGTCAACTCATAGTGTAATTATGAAAGGACAATAATAATACAAAGGCTATTGGTATCATTATACAAGTATTTTTTTTATAAGCTAAATTGAAGATTTGCTATTTTGTTACATGTCCCCCTTTCACCTAATGACCCTTCATCGAGTGATAATTTATACGATAATAGTGACTTGTTAACATGTGAAGTTAAGTTATAGATATATACTTCTATTCAAAAAAATTGTCAACACAAAGATTTGTACTTAATACCTCCCACACGAAATAATTATCTCTTATGAAATATCTGCATCGAGAGCTTTATGGTAAAAACTATGCCAAATGTTTTTATGTATATAAGAAACATGTAAAGAAAACACCAAATCCAAAATGTATGAAACTAAATGGATCATATAAATTACATGTCTATATTTTGTTTCCAAAGGCTATAAAGAACGAATATAAGATCCAATCATAAAAGTTTTGAAAATGGATTGAAATGAGCGTTTACAGTCAAAATAAATGTTCAATCACTCGTAGGGCCTATATATGGTCCTAAAAGCCTCATGATAAGCATAGTATGATGTTCCCTCAAGTCCGACGTTGTCGATAATCATCAAATTTTGAAATTTATTAGTTTTTAGGCCCTTGTGTTGCATGAATTGTTTAATATTATTTCCACCCACTTGTATGAGTTTGTAGTTTTATTCATTGATCAATATTCCCTTTGTCTCTCAAAAATTGTCCCATTTTTCATTTTGGTCCATCCTTTAAAGATTGCCTCATTCTCTTAAAAAATTTTCATTTTGGGTTTTCCCCATAAAGATTTTTCATTGTATCTTAAAAAAGTTAAAATTTATACTTAAGGCAATCTTTTGGTGACGAATGGAATATCAATATGTAATATGTAGTATATGTATGTAAATTTGTAATATGATATAGAAATAATAAATATATTTAATAGATTGTTGACTCTGTAATTTTTTAATCAAATTATATTTAAAAGTATTTTGACATGTAGTCTTTGTAACACAACTTGATCACTTTGGTGAGTTTGAGCACTTCTTCATAAACAATATTCTTGGTATGCTTTATGTTTTCTTGGTTGGAATTATCAATTTAATATCCCTGTTAGAATTTTATCGGGCTATGACTATAACCACCCTTTAATAATAATTTTTTATAATTTTAAAAATAAAAAGGGCCTTTTCTTGAGGTTATTTTAAACCCGCTTTTTTCTAGATCAAGTCAAGGTAAGATTTCAATCCATTTACTTGTGTGATGTCTTGCTAAAAAAAACATCTTATCAGTGACACACCTACAAGTAAAGAGTAAAAGTCTGAATATAAAAAATGAACACTAATACTCGAAATAAAAAATCGATGGCTTCCATGTTAAACTTAAAGTGACAATTTGTTGAAAAGCATGTTTATTTAAACGATTCCTTTGACCAAAAGAAAGTAATTCATAAGTAAAAGAAATCGTGTTACAAGAAACGTACTAAGTGTTGCAGCAGAATTGATCATTGGACAAAAGAGATTGGCTACTCAACTCAATATTCTTGTCAAGTGAAAGAGAAGTTAATCAGCATACTTAGTTCTACACATAAACTCAAAATTCTCACCAGAATGCTCATTTTCAAACCTTCCTTTAAGAATACACACAAGGCACGCATATTATAATCATGATTATCATACCAATAACCATAACCATAACCATAACCATAACCACTATAGTTTAATGGGTTTCGTACAACTTACAAAACCCCAACACACAGCACAGCTCCCATTCCATCTATTGCTCTCTGACCACTGTCTTCCCAGTTCTTTTGCGTCTTTCAAAAGCTCCAGTTCTGACGCGCTACTTATGATGTGCATCAAACATTCACATTTTTTTGTCCTAAATGATTAGAGTATAGTAGAATATTTGTGAACTCCGTACATATACTTAATACTTTCTCACTCTCTCTTTTTTCTTTAAGCATGTTCGAATTCGAATTAGATTTTTATATTATTCGCACATTTTCTTTTAATCATTTTTGTAATTATGTAAGGAAAAAAAATAGTTATGAGAAAATTTGTTAAATATGTCTTAATATATATACTTTTAATATCAGTTTTGTTTCTAAATTTTACTAAAATATTACTAAATATATTCTAAAGTTGTGTATTAACAAAGTAAAATCTCATATGATGCACGCAATTTTAAAATTAAAGAATGGAGGAATTTTTGAATAGTAATATAACTTCAAATCAAGTAGATATATTCTACATTAAAGATGAATAACATTGATTTTTTATTCCAAAAAAAATTTGATCCAAATTACTTGAAAAACAAATTCAGATGTTTAGCTTGGTTAACTGTAGTCCAGTAGGTAGTACAAACTAGAGTTGGGTATGGGCTGAGCTGGCATGCAGGCCGACCAGACACAACACGCTTTTGGCATGGTACAACACGGGCACGGTCACAGCACGACACGCTATCCATGGAATGGGCTACATGTAAGACCGCGGACAGTAAGCACGCTAGCGGCACATCAATTTGGCACGAGGCACGACCTATAAGCACGACCCGAAGCACGGCTCGAAACACGCTATTATTTAGTATTACTTAATACTATTATTATTAGTAATAATATTTTTATTATTAGTAATAATATTATTATTATTACTAAAATTAATAATATTATTATTTTTAATATTATTATATTCTTATAATATAATTTAAATTAGCTAAAACTTTTTTTTCAATTCTATTATGCACTTTATTTTTATTTTTGTTAAAACAATTAAGCCAGCACAAGGTACGACATGACACACAAACACGTGGGTCGTGCTACACCATGAGCCGAGTTTTAGGATAAGGTAGCACGATACAACCATAATTAGGCACGGCAGGAAAATCCATGATGGGCACGCGTGCCCATCTATAGAGCATACCATAAAGATTCATTGAAATAGTACTCATAGACTAGTAGTTACGATAAAATAGCTATTATGGATTGATTAATTTTCTAGAAAATATGAAAATGTAATAATAGTCCAAAATCCAACAAACTATGAAGTATTTTTCAAGAAAGTATAAATGTATTAAGGGTATGAATTGATTTCATGGCATAACTAAACTTGTTAGAATGTAAAATTAAGAAAACATAAGAGAAAAGATTATGTCAATGTATGTTATGAACAAAGTTGCAATAGGGTAAATCAAGTAAGGAGAAGACCAATTATCTAAGCAGTAGTCCAGTAGAAGTCCAATAATTGTGTGAAGGTTTCCATACTTAGTTCAAGTTTTAAAAAATTAAGAAAACAAAGAGAATTGAATAAACAAGCAAAGGAAGCAATGAGTAAAAAAGTACGCCTACCTTCACCTGTAACTCTGTAAGCTGTAAGCCAGCAAAGCAGATGGCCCTTAAATAGTTAAATCTACTGTCTTTATTATTATTATTTTTTAACAATGTCCTTTCTTTGTTCGTCTCGTGACACTCGTCTCCACTCTCCACACACATAACACTCCCTCTGCTTTTGCCCATTCACATGGGTTCTCCTCATCGGAGAACCACTGCTGTCTAAGTCCTTAACCAACACCTCCACACATTTCACTGTTCCCACTACTTTCTATATTTTGTTTACGGCAAAATGAAGCTACTCCTCGCTCTGATACTTCTTTCTTCGGTGTTCTTACTGACTCAGCGATCCTCCTCGGAGCCTACTCAGGAGGACAAGCAAGCCCTTCAATCATTCATCTCCCAAGTCCCTCACGCCTCCCGCGTCCAATGGAACTCCTCCGACTCTGCCTGCAACTGGTTTGGGGTCCAGTGTAACCCTGCTCGAACCCACATCCAAAGCATCCGTCTCCCTGCCGTCGGATTAGTAGGCCCCATTCCTGAAAACACTATCGGACGGCTCACTGACCTGCGTGTGCTCAGCATTCATTCCAATCGTCTTACGGGTAACCTCCCCTCTGACTTCTCCAACCTCACCTTTCTCCGCGCGCTGTACGTCGGGGGAAATCAGCTCTCCGGCGATTTCCCGGCGGGTTTGACTCAGTTGACTCGGTTAACTCGCCTGGATCTCTCCAACAACAATTTCTCCGGCCCAATCCCGTTTTCTCTCAACAATCTCACTGCCCTTAATGGACTTTTCTTGGAGAACAACAATTTCTCCGGCCAAATCCCGAGCATCGACGCTCAGCTGATCGACTTCAATGTTTCGAACAATAATCTTAACGGCTCCATTCCCGCGACCCTCTCGAAGTTTCCAGAAGATTCGTTCGCGGGGAATTTACAGCTCTGTGGTGGCCCACTCCCGCCATGTAACTCGTCGTTTTTCCCCCCGCCGTCGCCGTCTCCGGAGGCGGTTGTTCCTTCTTCCCCTGCTGAGGTCGGCAGCAAGAAGAAGCTGTCGAAGGGAGCACTCATTGGGATATCAGTGGCGGCTGCAGCAGTATTATTGTTACTATTACTTTGTCTTGTTTTCTGTTTGTTGCGGAGGCGGAGAAACAGGGGCACCTCTAAGGATGCTGCAGTTAAAGGGATCGCTGCGGGAGTCGCAGGGAACAGGGCAATGGGGCTCGGAGGAGGTGGGGCTGGGGAAGCTGGGACTTCCTCATCGAAAGACGACCTTACAAGTGGAACCGGCCCCGAGGGTGGAGAGAGAAACAGGCTGGTGTTTGTCAACGGCGGAAACTACAGCTTTGATCTCGAGGATCTGCTGCGGGCGTCAGCTGAAGTGCTCGGGAAAGGGAGCGTCGGGACAAGCTACAAGGCGGTGCTGGAGGAAGGGACGACGGTGGTTGTGAAGAGGCTTAAGGATGTGGTGGCTGGAAAGAAAGAATTCGAGACACAAATGGAGGCACTGGGGAAGTGTAAGCATGAGAATGTGGTGCCTTTGCGGGCATTCTATTACTCTAAAGATGAGAAGTTGCTAGTCTATGATTACATGTCCGCTGGTAGCCTGTCTGCTCTCTTGCATGGTATCAATCTCTATTCTCTAATGCATTGCATTACTTTTTTCACACTACGCTTACATTTTTCTTTAATTCAACCAATTAACCTAATTGAATGGTAAATTAATTACTATACACTACTCTAAATTCCCCATTTCCATGGCTAGATTGAGGTACAATTGCTTGGCCACATACTCCATACCATAGTATAGATTGGATCACATTATTTTCTTATAAAATTGTTTTCACTTCAAGATAATTGGCGTGTTGAATATTTTTGAGTGGTGGCCTGGTGGGTGGATATAGTCATAGATGATAGAGATTTCTTGCTTGTTTTGGTTGCTTCTTGTACACAAGTACTTGAGACTTGAGAGAGATAATTAATGGCAAGAGCGATTTTTGTTTTTATTTTATTTTATTTTTGTTTCTAACAGCTATAAAATTTGATAATGGGAATTGAGTTGGGACCAAGATTGTAACATACCCTTTCATGATTTTAGGCACCGACAAAGGTCCTTAAGACTATGGTATTCCTATTTATTTTTTAATGATGATTTGATTTAAGCCACTCTGTTCTACCTTTGTCTCACATTTTTCACCTAAGAAGATTGCAATCAAAGAAAAAGAAAAAGAAAAGTAAAAAAAAAGTTGCATGTTGCAAAATGTTCATCAAAACCTATAAATCACTTTAGAGGGGCGTTCAGAATTATTGCTGCTCATTTTATGATTTTGACATAGTGACATTCTGTGAATCCCATCCTCAAAAGGGCATTTTGGACTTTGCACTTAGTTGTGTTCTTTTCTTTATTCGGGACCATGGAACATAAAGCATGGATAGAAACCAAGGGCGTGGCGAAAGCTGATTAATGAGAGTAGTTGTTATGAGCGAGTAAATTAGGGAGTTCTTCAAGGCAAAAATTTCCACCTTTAGCCAACTGTTTTCTGGCAAATTATGTGAGGGTTTTTGAGGATGTTGGTAAAAAACGTGGGACTGCTGTACTTATTTCCGTTAATGAGAACCGAAAGAGTAGTTACTGACTTTAATAATCTTGAATACTGCCATTGTTTTTGGTCGGAAAGGTGCTCTAAAATAAGAAACTGTTACCTGTGATCTCTGTTCTAGTAGGATTTGCCGTGGCTTAACAAAATTGCCCGTCACTTGTTTCATGTAGGATTTGCACACCCCTTTGTGAGTAGAGAACAAAAAACTAATTAAAACTGTGGTTTTATAAGGGGGTGTGCTATTTACAAAAAAGGGTGTGCCAAAGTCAGTTTCCATGGTTCATGTATCTCGAATATGCAGCTTATTCTGATAAACTAGTTTTGATGTATTTTATGAATTTCGTCGAGTCTTAAATTGTTACGTGAACCAATAAAGATTGAGAAAAATGTGGAATGTAAGAAGTGGGGTAGAACATTTGGATTCTGCTATAGCTTAACCAGTCATGCGCAACCATTCTTCAGGGAAAACTAGATTGTGGGTTAGTGCTATATATGTCATAGAGACTACCATTTAATGCTTGTTTAACAGATTTTGTTCAAGCTAATATTTTGAGGAGGGATGCATAGCTATTATGAGAATCCAATAAGCTCATAGTGAAAAAAGTATTGGCGACCTTTGATGTCCAGCTTTGGTAACACATTGTGAAAATGACTTAGTCAGGATGTGATTTGGTGGCATTAATCTCTCAACTTCAAGGATATGCATATCACAGGTTTGAGCTTGAAGTAGTAGCAGCAGGAGCAAAAGGAGTGGGGATTGTGTTGAGATTAAGAAATTTCTGCCTTATCATGTCTTTGTAGTACCATTTTTTCCTAGTTCCTTTGAGTGGTCCACTGCTCCACTCCCTCTTGCTCTGTTAACACAGCCGGCATAGGCTTGCTATCTATTGAAAGGGCTCACTTATCTATTTTGAAATTTTGTGCACTAATGCTTAACAAGTTGCTGCTATTTGTCCTGATGGCATTGCCTATTTGCACTAGGACAGTGAAGGTTTGGTCCAAGCAACTTTGATATAAAAACTTATGTGCTTGGAATTTTTATTTTAGGCACAAGGATCAGCTTAAAGCTCCTCAGTTTGTTCTGCATGATTATGACTTTTGGCTACTGTATTGAGTAAATTTGTTACTTTGCTTCATGTGTACGATTATACAAGTATTATGGTCTGTGACATTGCAGGTAGCAGAGGTGCAGGCCGCGCATCACTAGACTGGGATAACCGAATGAAGATAGCCCTTGGCACTGCTCGAGGCCTTACTTATCTTCATATATCAAACAACCTCGTCCATGGCAACATAAAATCGTCTAACATCCTCCTGCATTCCAACCGTGATCCTGCAGTATCCGATTTTGGCCTCTCCTCTCTCTTCTCCCCCAATACTTCGTCCAACAATAATCGCATTGCTGGATATAGAGCCCCAGAAGTAGTGGAAACCCGAAAACCAACATTCAAATCCGATGTGTACAGCTTTGGCGTCCTTCTTTTGGAACTCCTTACTGGAAAATCTCCAAACCAAGCCTCATTAGGGGACGACGGGATAGATCTTCCTAGGTGGGTACAATCAGTTGTTCGGGAAGAGTGGACCGCGGAGGTTTTTGATGTTGAGCTAATGAGATATCACAATATTGAAGAGGAAATGGTGCAGCTCTTGCAAATTGCTATGACATGTGTATCAACTGTGCCTGATCAACGACCCTCAATGCCAGAGGCGCTCCGTATGATTGAAGATATGAACCGAAGTGAAAGTAACACTGACGATGGGATCAGACAGTCTTCGGATGACCCTTCTAAAGGGTCTGATGGACAAACCCCTCCCATGGAGTCCCGAACACCACCTTCTTCCGTTACTCCTTGAGAAAGTGTAAGGAAAGGGGAGTTTTCATCTCTTATCATCAATTATTTTACAGAAAATTGAACAAAAGATGAGCATTGCGCGTATTAAGTGTATAAATTTGCAGAGGGAAGTGTGGAGATGAGGCTAGGTTGAGGAGAACAGAATATGTTTAGTTATTGGTTTTTTGGAGAAGTTAAACTTGATAAATTTTTTTTTTTTGCTTCCAAAGTTCCAAGAGATTGGGGTCACTATTACATGTGTGAAATGGTTTTTGAGAGGGACAATAGAATGGTGGGATTTTATGGTTTGTTTTATGTGAAGGGGTTGGGGATTCCATGAACTTGTTGGAATTTAGCTTTTGACCATTTTTATAAGTTGGTGGATGTACTCTGATTGGGAGGGATTTTTATTTTCTTTTGTTAGTTTTCACCTTTGTTTATTTAATTCTTTCCAATTAAGTAGTATTTTATGATTTTATCCTCAGAATATTTGTCTTTTGTCTGTTGCAAATGGGGCTTTTATATGTTCTTTCCAGTTCATGCCAGTTTGATTGATTAAACTGCACCAATCTTAAAAATTAAGTATTTCTGATCTGTAGAGTATATTATTAATCTCCCTGTTATTGAATTCGAATAAGGTCTTTAAAATAATACTTCACTTGGATCAGCATCCTGTTTAGAATAATTTTTTGTTCCATAACTTTTGCTTCTGTGTCCAAGGTGTGCTTGCTTGCATCACTTTTAAATTCCTTGTCTTCCATCATTGCTATTTATGATTGGTGACTATAGCCGTCGGTTTTCTACTCAAACAACTAATTAAGTAGATATCAATTTGTATTGGGCGTAGAGGTGTTCAAATAGGAGGGGTCTCGTTAAGGGCGGTTGACGGGTTTGTTTGTGAAAGTAGATGTCTGATCTGGCCATTCAGTCTACGAATTAGTGGGAGCCATTTTTGTCAAACTTTTCAACCCCCAAGTACAATTAAATGATAACTGATCTTGTCAATAGTCAGAGTGGACATGTGTTGGGTATTATGTTCCCTAAGTAAAATGTTTGACAAAACTGTTAACACATTTATTTGGGCAAGGATGACTTTTTATACAAAAAGTAGGTATATTTTGCATAAATGGTGCAGGGACTTTAAATTAAGGTAACTATTTGTATAATTTAGGTGGGTATTACGGTACAGGGTGCTATTAATAAAGCAAGAGACATTCTTTTTCCGTTCCTTGATCATGAGTTATGAGTCACAGTATGAGATTGTCACGTACTAGAATTTTTGTAATACAGAGAGGAGAATTGCAAAGAGATGGTAGGAGGCATGACACAATTCCATAAGACCATAACCATTGAGGCATTGATCGATCATACCCTGCATGAGGGTATTGTATTGACCGTATAAAATCACAAATTTCTTTTAAAAAAAGAGGGGGTGAGAAAGAAGGCAGCACTACGGGAGCTTTGTATGCATGTGGGAGCAGAGGGAACCAGCCTGGCCACCTTAACTCTACTCCATTCACATTACTGACAATTTAGTCCCTTCCCAATCTTTTCTCTCTTTTTTTTTTTTTTATGAAATTTTTTAGCTTTATGTTATCATTTCATTCAATTATCAGCCGTGTATCCACTTAAATTTGAGTTTTCTCTTTACATCTCGATTCTTCATGCTTCTGATGATTGAGTATCTTTTTTCTTTTTAATCTTGCTGGCTTTCAAACAAGCAATTTAACCATCAATTTCCTCAATTCCTTCTGTACATCCTAGGGCTGGATATGAGTCAAGCTAGCTCGTAAGCTACTCGTAATCGTATCGCCTAAAGCTCGGTTCGAGCTCGGAATAAGGCGAGCCCAAGCTCGAACTCAAACAATTCAGGCTCGAGGGCTAAATGAGCCTAAACAAGCCGAGTTTAATTAAGGGCATAGTTGAAACAAATCTTTATATAGAATCGAGCTCAATTACCCGAATAAGCCTTCGGCAATTCCGAGCCAAGTGACGAGCTTATGTAGAGCCGAGCCGAGCCACGAGCTTTTATCAAGCCGAGCTCGAGCTCAAATTTTTAAACTCGGCGAGTCACGAGCCCGAGCTTTATGAGTTACAGGCGAGCCGAGCCGCGAGCTTCTTAAGCTCGGGCTCGACTTGGCTCGTTTTCAGTCCTAGTACATCCCAAATTAGCTCTTGCCTTAAAAGTCCATTCAAATTCCTCTTGGTGCAAATATTTCCCAATTACACTAACCATAGCAGCTCAAGATTGGTTTCAATGCCTACCATAAAATTTCGTTTTCAACTTCACACAATTAGCTAATCAGTTTAAGTGTCATTTTGTTAGTAGCAAATGCAAAACAAAATCCATCTTTGAGCTAATGAACGTCATACAAGAGCCCCATGAGAGCCTCCAAGACTACATTGGGAAGTTTAATCAGGAGGTCGTTCTCATCCTCATCTTGGAACAGGGCATAACTTTGTACGTCCTGAGAAGCAACTTAAAGCCTGGAGCCTTCAAAAGTGACTTACTCTGGCAAAAATAAGAAAATAATCTACTAACATTGGGAAATGAAGGTGTAGAAAGAGATAAAAATGTCTAAATGCTTAGAATGATTGTATATAAAGTTTCGAGTAAACATCATCACAAGTTAATGAAATGGCTTGGGTAGCTACCTTTTGTCACAAAATCCTCCGATGGTAGATGCCATCCTAACCGACCTTTTGTAAATCTAGACTTAAGGGAAAATCAAGAAGAAGGCTAGGTAACAAAGAGGCTTTGAGTATGTTAATGAGACCTTGTATAATATGTTGTAAAATCTATTGGTTAATTGTTGTATGAATTGCTCAAAAGGAGTATGGGATTTCTATGGCCAACGTTAATTGAAAGATTAACATGGAATGGTGTTATGATGTTGGTTGTGGATATTTATTGTGATTAGATATGAGATGTGAGTAGGTTTGAAACTTGTTTCAAAAATGTGAAATGTTCAATTTATAGAGGAAACTCTGCCAATTTTTTTTGTAGAATCTTTAGTCATAGAATTTTTTTTCAATGTGCTACAATTACTTAGGATTAAATTATTGATTGGCTACTTAATTTAGTGCTGACTAAGCAGCATGGGATGGGATTCAATCGTTAGAGGAGTACTAACCTAAACTATATAGTATGAGTGGTGCGTTCGTGTTGTTTACTTAATCTTGTTTCTACAAGAAATAAAGAAGGAAAACATATGAACTTAATATCTAACTAAATTTTAGAAAGATGATGCACTCTTAGTCGAAAAAAGGAATATGGTCTTTAAACATGTCTTGGTAGGGACAGACTTGCGAGTTGGTTTTGCAGGTATCTATGGAAGAAGCGAACGTGATGTAAGAAGCTTGCTATTGAGGAAAATAACTTGGTGGTGATAAATGGTTGGAAGCGTATGTGGGAGATCCCATAGGAGGTAAATTCAATAATTTGCAACGCTCAATAAGATATCTCCAAACTCAATAATTTCATCATCAATCATTGTTACCAGAAGGAGAATAGATCAACTGATTTTATGATATGCAAAGGAGTATCTTTGCCTTAGGTGTCAGTCTTTTTTTCCCCCTAATTTATACCCTTCTCTCTTTCCGCTACTAAAAATCCTTGGTTTCCTTTCCCTAATCCAAAAAGAGGTACTCCCTCCATCTTCCAAAAATTGCCCCTTTTAACCTTTTTTGGTAAGAGCTTTTGGTCAAAATGATGCAATCCTTGAGAGATGAAGTGATATACAATGAGATAATATTATACTTTTATAGAAGTAAGGTGATTAAATAATTATGAAACGACTAGTAGTGAAAAGATTACAAAGAAAAGATTGCTAAATGCATCGTACCCATTCATGTATGTTTCACATGCACGCGCCACCAAGGACTATTGGCCAATATGGCACATTTGCACTTGTGAAGAATGAAGCAAAAAAGCCGAGAAAGAAACCGAAGCACCGAAAGCGATAATAGCAATAGCACTTTCTCTAGTCATGAAAAATTTGACTTACGTTAATATCAACTGTGGCAATTTCACTAATTTCTACGTAAGTAGTAAGTCGTAAGTGTCTTGCTTACTAAATTAGCGAGATTTAAGGTGGTTCTTAGTTTCGTGTTGAAGAGAACCACTGTAAGTTGGGTTGTATCCATACCAACGTGTTTGTTTATTTTTTCTGTGGACCTTAGGTTCTAAGCTGATAGTTTATGGATTACTCAACTTCTTTTCTACCTTTTATTTTACTAGCCGTTAAAATATCAGTATCATTTCAAATGAATACCATGATTGGAAAATAAGACCCCAACAGTGTAAATCATACACCAATGTAATAAAATTAACATGCCAGTTCAAATAATGTGTCGTACTTTATAAAGTGCTGTTGCTTCCATTTAAAACACATATTGTCATATAGACTAGAGAAGATTTGGACGCATCAAGCTTTATGATTAGTGGTTTAAAGACGAAGAAAGCAACAGAAGAAATTAATGGAAGAGAAATCTTTCAAGACTATATTCTCCATTGCTTTATAATATACAAAGGAATAAAGTAGACACACTTTTTTTATACTTTTCATGTTTCTAATTTTTTTTGTTTCATTTGACTTTTAATGATTTTTAATATATGACTTAGAATTATTATATCTCTAAATTCGCAAGACACAAAATTATAAAAAACTTGATATTAAAAAAATTAAAATGAAATGTATCCAACAAAATCTCATTTGAATATATTATTTACAACATAATTATAATTTTATCTCTAAATCAATAAGACAAAATCTCATTTAAATATATTATTATTTATAACAGGACGAAAATTTATAATCAACTCTTTTAAACTTTGACTCCATAAATGATAACGGGTTAAAAAAAAAACACTATGAACAAGAATCATAGATCTCAACTGGGTATGCAGGATTGATCTGTCTTTCTCAACGGGTATCTAACATATGATGGCATAATTAGCATGGTCCAATCTATAATCAGAAAATATATATATACTTCATTTGTAGGATTACATTGCATTGGACAGTACTTTGGATATGGAGCGTATGTGTGAGGTCTTGTTTTTGCTTTCTTGTGGAGAAGGGGAAGGGGTTTTAATCTTCAGGGATTTTTTTTTAAATAAAAAAGGATTTGCTTGCTTTTGAATTTTGATTAGCAGTCCCAATTTGCTAAAGCTCAACCTGATATTAAGCCGTACAATATTAAGCTTTTCAATGTTTCATTATACACTTTACCGAAGTCATTCAAAATTATCATGTCCTTTTGACTATTAGTATATCTTTAACCATGAACATAATCATTTCCTAACCGTTCACCTAATTGGTTCGTATGAAGAGCTTGCTTCTGAACGAAGTCACCTTACTTTTACCATATTTGTTTATGGACAAAGCAAGGAGTATTTGCTACAAGTTTTGGATTTTTATTGTTTCCATAATAACCATAATAAAGTTTCTGGCCCGGCCCTATCACTATGATTGTTAAGAGGTAAAGAAAAATATGATGTGAATGTTTGGCAAAAGAATATTCTAAGAGATGTAACCAACTACATCTAGCTTAATTATCATTGAACCAAACACTGACAACATGATTAGGGTTTGAAGTTTCAATGACACTGTCCACATATAATATAGTTCTTGAATTGCAATTTTGTAAATATAATTGCTACTAGTTTAATCTTATGAAACATAATACGTGAGTATCCTATATTGATAAATTAAGAGAGTTCTCTATTATTATTTCTAACTAGTTACATTCGATCGAGTAGAAGTTATGAAAATAAGAGTTTAACAAGTACGTTAAGTTTTTAGGCCCCAAAATAGATGTAAAAAGAAACTCCATCAATGATCTTCATTGGTGAGGGTCAGCAAGCAAGCTTTTCAACCCACCAAAAACAGCAGCAATAAGTAATTACCAAATGCATGATATGACAGACAAGCATTAGGAAACTGAATGATAATATGAAGCTTGTTCTCTTTCTTTCATTAGTAAACAAAAGAAAGTTTTTGTCCAACTTTTTCATCATTCTTTCTTGCAAGAAAAACCAGGAATAGAATTTGTTGAAACAAAACAAAGAGGGTTCCTCCCATGTGCTTTAAGACTTCTCTTGAACAGTTGAAAAGAATTATATCTGTAAAAAGGAACTATAGTCCATATTATCACTTACTCATATACCTAACTCATATGTATAATTAATACAGCAAATCAATATAATTTGTCAGCAGAAATATGCATATAACTGAAAATCATACTCCATTATCTTATCTATGGATCAAATGAAGATGACCGTTAGTTGACATGAAGTTAAAAATCGTGTTTGTTATAATGTAAGTTGTGTTCATCTGAAGTCTAAATTTCATCAACTTAGGGCATGTTTAGCCGTATTGTTGTAAAGGATGTAACAATGATAAATAATGATAAGGATCATACAAATACATAGAATTTACGTGATTCACTAACAATATATTGTTACGTCATATGTTAGCCACGTCCACGGGCAGGGGAGACCAAATTTTATTGATATGTGAAGAGGGAGACAAAATACAAAAAGTCAGAATACAGAGACAGTACTAGAGAAACGTTCAAATGCTGCGATTGTTGAGGAAAAACACATATAGACGAAGCACGTGCGATATATGCAAATGGTGCAGTTTTTTATGCATAAATAAAACTTACAAGTTCTGCGATTTTTCTAGAAAACCGTAGCATTTAATAGTCCAAATGATGCAATTTTCTAGAAAAATTGCAACACTTATGTAGAGTTTTTTTTGGCAATTTTTTAATCTGGATCCATCAAGTGTTGTAGTTTTCTGAAAAACTGCAACACTTGATGGTTCCAGAGTAAAAAAAAAAAAATATTTATGATATATTATATTTTTTAGGGTCATTACCCAGGAACTGATACTTACTGCTCAATATAATACACATGATTTTATGTGATAATAACATATAAAAGTATATATATTATTAATACTTAATATCTCACAACATTGTTATATTTATAAATCTAATCTAGTCTAACCTAGTAATGTACTTATTATATACAATTACACCACCTTTAAAAACCTAATCTAATCTAAGTTAAGAAGATCATGCATAATGCTTATAAGAATAATGTGTCCTAAAAAGTAGACCTAATATGCCCATATTTCCTTTATCTCCATCATCTTGGAAGGTAAGAATGGCATTGTCCGTCTAAATGCCTGAAAAGATGAGAAAATATAAGAAAAGTTAAGAAATGACCTTACTTGAAGCATATAAATCTAATATGGTCAAATGACCACTTGATTTGACACGCAAAATTGCAACCTATGAGTTGTTATACTTAAAATGGACAATCAATTATTTCTTTATAGAGTTCGGGTATATTTTGAGGTTTCGGTAAATTCGGAGAGGCATCACTCTTAGCCTTGGAGTCCGAAAGGCACAAATTATTTTTGAAATCCCATATTTTTTATGGTACTACACAACTATGTTGCCTCCTAAAGCCCTCGATTCATTTCAATTAGAGATAGAGCAAAAAATCTTTGACAAGTCATAAAATTGTCTACAAGACTCCGAATGGGGTGAATTTAATGTTGAAATTGTGTATTTTTTGAGATCTATGCACCATAAATTCTTCAAAGGGGGGTTTCTCCACCTATTTTTTTTTCCAAAAAAGTCTCTAACAACATATAATCTATGAATTCAATTTCTAAGGGTTAATTCTTTCATTAACACAACATATAGCATACAAATCTATCTAATAAAACACACTGGGGTTTTTTCTCTTTATATTAATGTAGAACAAATTACAAAAAATAAAAATTTAAATAAACGTATATTAGGGTTTAGGACATACGCAAACCTTTAGATTTTGAAGTTTAAAGTATGTAGGTTATAGAAAGGAAATATGAGGGATTAGAAGTGGGAGAACTAAGTGTAATGGGGATTTAGGGTTAGAGAAGTTGAGGGGAGTTAAGTATAATGGAGATTTAGGGTTATGAAAAACCGCATCATTTAGTTTAGATGCTTCGGTTTTTCATTAAACCGCAACACTTGTGGTACAAGTGCTGCGGTTTTATGGAAAACTACATCATTTGATCTTTAAGTATTATGCATTCTTTAAGTGTTTCGAATTCCAAATAACCCCAGCATTTGTATTGAAACAATTGATTGATTTTCTACTAGTGTGATTAGGTTAACAAGGGTTAAATGGAACCCGTAGAAATATCCTAATTAGTCCCCCGAACTTCTGTGAAAACCGAGTGCATAAAAATATTACTCATATTATGACAAGTATCTTTTGGAGAATTGATTTACATTAATGAATGACTCATAGAGAAAACTCGATGAAACATGTCATCAGCAAACTATACATACTGAAAATCA
This sequence comes from Dysphania ambrosioides, assembly GCA_026401315.1. Lineage (NCBI taxonomy): Eukaryota > Viridiplantae > Streptophyta > Magnoliopsida > Caryophyllales > Amaranthaceae > Dysphania > Dysphania ambrosioides. Next base: position 2,749,694 of record CM048667.1, read on the forward strand.
GTTAAATTATTTTTTTATTATCCATAGATTCAATTAGAGTAGAAAACTCTATCCGGTAGTAGATCATCTATTTGCTATCCAATCAACTAACTTCGCAGAGCAAGTCGTTAGCTTTTCATGCGAAGCCTCCCATTGATCAAGTAGTTCAGTATACAACAGCAAAATTGTCCCGTATATTACATCCAAAGTAATTAGTGAGTTTACAACTACTCTTAAGAGTAATGGATTTCTAAATTTTTAAGTAGTTCGGTATGCAATAGGAAAACTGCTCTATGCAACAGGCACGGCAGGCACGACCTTACGGGGCCCGCTACTGGCTCGGTCTGACACGAAGCACAAAAAGAGAGGCTAGGGCATGCCACAGATTTTATGATTTTATTATTTTTATATTTTTATATTGATTAATGAATTCAATTCTTATTTTTTGGTTTATTATTTCGTTAATATTTCCTTCCTAATAATAGATTGTATCACAGTGATCCGAAATTAATGTATTCGATTATATTACAATTATGTGAAATTATTTTTTACGAATTAATTACAAATGTTTTAAAAGTAAATACAATAGTTTGAAATTAGTTATTTTGAATTATTGAGTATTTTAAAAAAAATTAAAAATAAAATTATGGACCGACACGGTGACTGATTTAGTATGAAATGACGGGCTAGCAGGCTAGGCCATGGGCCTGATTTTGAAGGCTTCAGGCATGGCACAACCAACCAATAACATAGCCCATGGCGGCACGGGCGCGACATTAGGTCTAGTACTTGTCGCTTTACAATAAAAAGTTATCTCCAATGTATTTCTCATTTTTTCTGCTCTTCTACAACACTACCGCAGGAACAGGTGAGGAAAGAGTTAACATAAAGACCTCACCAGTCACCACTACTCAAGATCCATCTTCACATTCAATCATTTGTAAACTATTAGATAATATGCTATTACAGCATGATTAGTGCCTAATTTTGAGTACAACATAAATGTTCTATCTTTTCTGGAAGTTGAACATCTTGGTGGAGAAGCAGTGCAGGAAAATGAAGAGCAGATTGAAACCAACCATAATAGCAATCACAATTCCCAAGAAGTCATACTTGTAACCATAGAAGTCACTTATGAATTGGGCCACTGTCTCTCCAGTGTCAAGTTTGGACTCTATATCTCCATATTGAGAAGTAACTGATCCATACATGCTCCATGCTACAGGACACAACCATGTATACCATTTCCACCACACTGGAAACCTCTGCACGTAGAAACCAACCAAAAACAACATAACATCATCATCCACGAAACAATTACATACATGGTGAGAATGTCATAAAAACACAACAAACATCGCATTCCAAGAGACCTTGTTAAGTTGTTATGTTCATATCAAAATATGACTAGTACTTACATTTCGAGGAATGGCAAAACCTGCAAAGAGATTCCATATGGAATTTATTAGACCAGAAAATATGGCGCATGTTTCTTGGTTAGGAGTCATGGATGAGACTGCCATGCCAAAGTATGTGAAGCACATCAGTGAGAGGAACATGAAGAGATATTCTTGGAAGAACTTCAAAGCTGAAAATTCGAACCCTATCATTCCATAAGCTATGATCTGGAAAATGGTCACTTGTGCTAAAACGTATGGAACCTCAATAACAACCTGAAATTTAGTTGCCGTAAGATCAGAAAGGGAATTGAGACATAAGCATTGCATAAAATCATTTTTGTTCAAGTCCTCGAAACTACCTGTGCCAAAGCATGAGGTATGGCTGCGTATAAGCCTGAAGATCGCTCTCTATAAAACACAGGCTTACCCCTGTTCATAACTGGTATTACACCTGAACTAGTCTGAGCTCCCATGAACATTGTAGAAATATATATTGCACCAATTCCACCTACGACATCAACTTGCGATTCCCTTCAAAATTCGCTATAATCTTCAGGATGTAATTTTTCTAGGAAAAAGTTTATTAACAGGACTAATATAATCCTAAATTTTTGTGAGCATTTCATTATCCAACTTTGTATTCACTTTTCTCAAAATAAATCCATCTTCGCAAAGTTAGTTGAAAAAATTCTTGAAAGAGTTCCTATCTTAGCTAACGTGGATTTTACCTTTTGGAACCAATCTTCCAGAACACAGCTCCAAACATGAAGCCGGATGCTAATGTAATCAGAAATCTAACACCGTTGTGAGCTGTATTTCTCCAGTATGACTTGTATAGCCTCCATAAGCACATTTTCCATTGAGTGAAATGTGATTGTGGGTATGACGTTGGGAAGTGGAGGTCTTGAGAATTTGGTGGAGGTATACTTAACTCCCGAATCAAAGCTTTGTTTGTCCTGGTTTACAGGAAGCAAATCATTTCTGAATATGCTGATATTACAAAGGTTACACCACGTTTGTTTGGCAATCAGGAACATTGAATATACTGTTGATCATTACTTCCAATAACCTTACCTGTAAAGCTCGGAATCCATGTAAATGTTAGCAAAATCCACCCTTAGCCGCGCCTCTTGTTCTCGTGCAGTCACCTCTAGCACCCACGTTGCTGGGTTGTACCCATCTCTTATCTTAGGTATTCCACTGATTTTCTTCAAAAATTAGGAAAATCTTTTATCAAACAATATTCAGGAAGTTAACACTTAGCCATGTTCTATTCACATGATTTTTTACATAACGAACGAAATGTTATAGAACAAAACTTGTTTTTTAGCTTCTATCCGTTGAAAAGAATACGACCTTAAACCAAAGCAGCTATGTACAGGTCAAATCTTAAGATACACGCCTACCTCAAAGTAACTGATCATCTGGCTACAGTGATGGCCTATAGGACCCGCATATAACACTTGACCTCCTTGTTTCAAGAGAAAAAGCTGGGATATTCATCACAATCTAGTCATAAATCATGGGAAAATTTATAAAAAATAGACTAAAATCATAAACAGATGTTGTTTCATACCTCATCAAAGGATTCAAATATGTCGATGCTAGGTTGGTGAATGGTGCAAACAATTGTCCTCCCAGTGTCAGCCGTATTTCTCACAACTCTCATGACAATTGCAGCTGCCCTCGCATCGAGTCCTGAAGTAGGCTCATCCATGAACAAAATGGAAGGGTTTGCAACCAGCTCTACTGCTATGGTAAGCCTTTTTCTCTGCTCTACTGAGAGGCCATTTACATTAGGGAGTCCAACTAATGCATCTTTTATTGGAGTGAGCTCGATCAATTCCATGATTTCATCCACAAAATTCTAAGTTTGCAAAAATATTCACAGCATTAATTCTCAAAATACTAAAAGAAAGGGTGGTTTTAGATTAATCTCATATGAAACAAAGAAAAAGAGAAAACCTGTTTAGCTTCAGAGCTAGTATCCTTGGGTAATCGTAGAGATGCAGAGAAAATGATTGATTCATAAACAGTCATGAGGGAAGAATGGATATCATTTTGTTCACAATATCCTGAAACGCGAGCAAAAGTTTCTTGATTCTTCGAATAGCCTGAAATTTTGATGCTTCCATCTATATATCCTGTGTTTTTCCTTCCTGCTAAGACATCTAATAGAGTGGTTTTTCCAGCTCCTGTGACTCCCATTAAGGCTGTTAGGACTCCAGGTCTAAAGGAACCACTTATGCCATTAAGTAGCACCAAAGAATCATGAGGGTTTCCCCTTTGTTTCCTCTCCTACATCACATAGAACATTTCATTTTTTTTTTTTTTTTGTCATCTAGAACTTGTTTAAATAATGAGTGTCTGTTCTCGAATATTGTGGTAAAGTGGAAGTAGTTAGTAGTTTACCTTTGGCATGTCTACTGAATAAACGATATCCTCAAAAGTCATGCAGAGAGGTGTAAAAGGTAGGCTTGTGTTTTTACCACTATTTGGTGTTCGGTCCGGGTTGATGTTTCCTGCCTTGGTAGCTGTTTCCTCTTCCTTGTCTTCGAACACGAAGCCTGATGAGTAGGATTGCCCGTATGCTGTGAAGGTAGAGATCATGTTAGTTATTTGTGTAACAGTTTACATATTTGTTGTTAAACAGAGCTGTTGTTAATCAAGGATACGGATGGAAATGGAGAACTGAGATACAGCACTTGTGCAATAGCAAATGCAAGGCTTACGTTTGAGAAAGGCAAGCGCGAGATTGGAAACCAAGGCAAAGAAGAGAATGAAGCCGATCAATGAAGACAGACCAATCCAATACCATTGGGGATTAGTGATTGTTCCACGAAATTGCAGGACAGACGTTCCCAATGCTGTGTTCGATCCTGGAAGATGCTGAATGATAATAATAATATTAATAATTTCACCAAGGAAGAACATTGTTAGTCTCGAATATATCAGATAAGGGATATTATGTTCTGATAAGGACGACGTCTCAATATCATTTTACAGCTTAAATAGGTTCAGACAGAAAAATTAGTTCGGAAAAATTCTGTGTAGGGCTAATTAGTACAAGTGAAACATAGGTGAAAAGAACAAAGCTAGAATGATGATATTACATGTTTTTGCCATGATTGTCCTAAGAACTCATTTGCAGCAATAGCATTGCTAACATACATCAAGGGAGACGTCCAATAACCCCAGAGTAACCAATTCTTCATTTCCCCTACGGAAGAGTTGAAACGTAAGTACTGTCTAAACCAGGAAAAAGGTACGAGATTGGATATCAAGCTTCTGACAAATAGAAATCAACTATGTTAAGGATTTTGTGTTACCTTTAGTTAGCACAAACCCGCTGAACATAACAAGCCACATAACTGCAAGATTTGCTACTACAGTTGCTATTGAATAATCTCTTGTTAGGGCACCAATGCATCTGAAGAAACAGTATGACATCTGCCCACATAGTACCAAGATAAGACCATGTTTCAAAAACCTGAGACCAAAAATTAGCAAAAGTAAACTTAGCAAATTAAGTTTTGGAAAACAGTTCTAAGAAAGAAACATGCATAATAAACTTGCCTGAAGAAGTTTGGATCAAACCCAATGATAAAGTAAGTTGTAAGCACCCAAATCATGACTTCAAGACCAGAGAAAACCATCCCAGGGATCAATGTTGGAAATGAATATGCCCATGAGGGATAAAATCGGAGATTCCTTTGCTTATAGTAGACTGGAAGTTTGCTAATAGTCATGGGTAGAACAGCAAATCCTGAAATTATAATTGTGACTAGTCCAATGAAGAGAGCCCCCATATGAACTATCCCGTCGTCGATTGTATCATGATGGTTTTTGTCTCCGGAGAAAGCACTTCCAACAAGGAACCCCAGAATCATGAGCTGCAATGAATAATTTACAGGAACAGTTATTGAAGTGTGAATGATTTATCCAGGCCAACTATGCACTTATATAAATCTAATAGACTATTGCTTCATTTTCGATTCTATCGTGATAACAAAATGCAAATGTATGTTTTAAGGTTAGATAGAACTTGAATAAACATTGTTAACTTACTTGAACCATCTTGAAAGCAAAGACTAGTAGGTTTCTTTTCATGAGAAGGAATTCTCTTGATAAACAAGTTTTGAGTAAGGTGATCTTGCTAGTTCCATAACTCGACTTTGTTAAGGCAAAAGGGTAACTTTTTGACTTATCAAAAGGTATAGCAATCTCATTTTGGATGTTTCTTCCAACATGAAATTCCTTAAACTTGTCAGCAAACTGCTTAGTAGAGACATAAGCGTATTCCTCTTCTCTTTCCCAGTATTGAGCTTGATCCTTTCTTGATATTACCTATAATATAAAGCTAAGTAAGCAAAACATTCCAGGAAAATAATTTCCCTTCCAGTTGGTGTAATTTAAATTTTGCATAAGATGGATAGTGCATAAGTACCTCTTGCAAGTAATCAGCAACAGCCTTTCTCTCAGGGCGTCGAAAACCCAAGGATTCAAAGAATTCAAGAACATAAACCCGAGGGCCTTGATACACAATTTTCCCCTCAGAGATGAGAATTATGTCATCAAATAGTTCATAAGTTTCAGGAGGAGGCTGAAGCAGAGAGATTACGGCTGTTTTGTTCATAATGTGTACAGATTGCCTGATTGAGTTAATAATCTGATAGGTTGTAGAGCTGTCTAAGCCAACTGATATGCTGTCCATGAAGTATGCATTTGCAGGAGCAACAAGCATTTCCCCTACATTAAACCATTAAATTTGTGGTTAGTATGAATCTTGCAAGTGCCAAGTATTTTATATGCACTGACAAATTCAGCAACATATTATACTTGATGAGTATGATGACAACTACAGAAGGGATTCTCTCTCAAAACTAGACGATTTAATAGGGGAACTAGAAGGGGATTAAGGTGTGCAAATCATTAATTTATTAATGTTCTTCTGTCCCAGATTCTCAGTCCAGTAACTGAATGGTCTAGTAACCAGAGAGAACCCTCGTATTTCAAACTGTTTTAAGTCCATTTTTACCAATTGTTACTCTCTTTTTTTGACCACCAGATATTCCCCTTTTCATCTGATCCCCTATAAGTGTATCAGCACATTCCTCCAATCCCAGAACCTAGAAAACAAATGCAAAGTTGATTGATTAAAAACATTGCAATTTCATCGAGAGAACAATTAACTTAGTGCAAGTAAGTTTAAGCAATATGTAATTAAGTTCGATCAGTTACCTTAAGAACATATTCAGTGAACAAAGCTCTTCTTTGTTTATCCATAGCTGATGCCTGTATACAAATGTGTAACACCAAATATTTTTTACAGTCAACCTTCAGACTTACTTCCTCCGTTTTTTACTTCCTCCGTTTTTTATTAGTTGTTTCATATAGACTTTTAAGCATTATTCAAGTATTCATCTTATTTCATTTGACTACCTCTAGTTATTATTCCATAACAAAAAATATATTCCGGTAAAACATGTTAGATTCTTTAGTTTCATACTAACAAGTTTTTTGTAATTCATACTTACATATTATTATATTAATGTAATACATTGATAAACATACCAAGTCAAAGTAGAATAACGAAAAAAAATAATAAAGTATAGATGTTTTCATTTTATCGGTTAAAAGGATCACAATCTCTAAGTTAACATATTATTAAAAAAAATGTCCCAATTTTGAATAATGTCATAAATTATTTAAAATAAAATTTCTATTCTCGAATATTTTCTTTTACGGAGTTAGAGACAAACCTTCATCAGCGCGTCAAGTAAAGGATCTGGTTTGGTGTTCAATTCCTTTTCTTTTCTTAGCAGATCCAAGAGTAACTCTTTACATGCATAGAAAAAACATCGAGCGTAAATAAGAATCGGATCAGTCTGAAAAATATATATTTCCGCGTGGATTCAATCGTCGCATTTATACTTGAAAATGATAGTACAACTAAAACCAGATGGAGAATAACGGTAGGAATCCAAGGTGTTTGGGATTCAGATGTACCATATGCATTGCCAACTCCTTGACATGTGGCAGAAAAGCCTAACGTTTCTCTTACAGTCAGTTCACAAATGTGCACATCATTTTGACTAATATAAGCAGAACACCTCTGAGGAACGAATTCATGCAAGTCACGTCCATTGTACGTCACCTTTCCAGAAACCTGATCACGTACAACCATATTATTATTCAACTCATCATTTCAAAATGATAGGAAACGGAGCAGAATTTATGCATTGTCAGTCCTTTTCACCATTCAATTCAGTGCATGCAAAGGTAATTATATTGTTTATTCATGATCAATGTGCATGTAAACGTTTTGGTCAAGAAACAATCAATCTATTAAAATTAAAAAAAAAAGAGTGAAACATCTATTTTCGAGTTCTTATTTAACATTTTAAGGCATACTTTGTTATGGTTCTTTGATGCCATTTCATTACTAATTACTGCACACTTAGTGACTTAGCAGATATAAAGTACGGAATATTACACTGATATAGCTATTATATTATTAATTAATGAGAACTTTACATTTCAAATTTACTATTGTGCAAATAATTAGAAATGGACGGAGTACCTTTACATCGGAATCAAGAAGACCAGACAGAGCTAATAGTAAGGTGGTTTTCCCTGAGCTTGGTGGCCCTATTAGCAAAGTCATCCTAAAGGGAAAAAATAGGGGTTGAATATACAATATTGTACAATTGAATTATTTGAAATAAATTTATCAATATATTATCATCGGGGCATCACACACTAGGGTGAAAAATAGTCATCAGAATTTTACCTGCCAGGTTTGATAATACCACTACAATCCTGAAGAATTTGCAATTTCCTCTTGTGACTTGGAAGTACATGGAGGTAATTAAGCACACCCTATACAACATAATGAGAAACAAAATATATAATTGATGCTCTCATCAATTCATCAAAAAAAAAAAAATTGTTATAAAAATGAATGGTTATATACCTCAGCCATATTAACCAAGGAGTTGAAGAGTGAGGGTAAAGCTCTACTGCCCACATAAGCATGCGCCTCAACATTAAGATTCTCAAAACGGACTTCTATTGAGGGTAGTGTCAATGAAACTCTACCTCGTCATCAAGTGTGCACCACATTGTATTAGTAGGTAATTAACATAATGGGAATGCATGGTTTGTAATTTGTGGATCTTCTAAAAAAGTATTATGCCACGTATTATAAAACTCCTTCAAAGCTTCAATTCACTTAGAAGAAGATTATTCATGAGGATTATACATTTCTTACTTTATATATATCCCCCCTTAATATTATTATTGAGTATCAAATTTTTCTAAAAAAAAAAAAAAAAAACTTGCCCATGAAACGAGGATGACATTCCTCTTGATAAGGATGATTTCCTCTCTTCCTCTTCCATTCCTCTTCAAGAGAGGAATCATACATACTCTAATGAAAGAAAAAGGCACCCATATCATGAGGGTAGCAATTCCTCATGAATGTCGGTACTCTTAAAATGTACATGTGAAAGGGACTTTAAGAGGTAGAAAAACTCTTTGAATTGTTTAAAAAAAATATGTTCTTGAAATATTTTTAGTAACATTTACATACATGAATAAAGATTAGAAGTACGAAATTACACCTTAGACTAACATAAAAAAAAAAAAAAAAAAGCAAAATTTACCTGTCAAACCTAGACTTGATTTTGTGCAAGAAGATTTCATTTTCAGCCATATTTCTAACCATTCTGTTCAACAAAGCCCTCCTCTCAGAGATTTGAAGTTTGGTTACATCAACCTCTTGAAATTCACCCGCCACTCCGTGCAAAAAACTAAGTTGTGCTCTTACCGATGTGGGTAGTCGTTCAAGAGCTGCCCAATCAATTCCATCAGTAGTCTCACTCTGACTATTTTCATCAGAGGTACTACAAGAGCTTCTCCTGTGTTCAATCTTTACACTTCTAAACAGCCTCATTCTCTTTTTTTATTTTTTCCTAAAGTTTTAAAGAATATTTTTGCTTGAAAGTTGAGGTTAAGAGAAAAGTTATGGTTTTTTTTGTGTATCAAATGCTCATAGAATTGTTGAAGCTAGGACTCTTGGAGGCACATGTATGTGCTAATGTGTGTATATATAATAGAAAACAGGATAGGCCGCAAAAGGCCAAATTAAAAGCAATCACAATTATTATATGTTGGTATGTCTGATTAAGCTAGTTAATATAATTTCAATTGATATATTAACTTAAGAGTTAGGATTTTAATTTTCATGATCAAACATGATAGGCTATATAGTTGATAGTGATTTACCTTCTAGAAAATTGATTTGTTCTAGGTTAAATGGCGAAAGTTGCACAATCTTTGCTGATTATGATGTTGATTGTGCTTTATCCCACAAATCGGGATAGTGGTAATCTCCTAATGTAAACAAATTTTTTTCATAAAAACGGGTACAAGTGTTGGTATATATATTCTTGGCACTAAATTAAATAAGCTCTGTATGAAAGAAGAAACCTAACATTAAAAATTAACAAAGAACTCCCACTCCATGAAGAATGAAAGCTAGCATTTAGAAAACTTAAGGTACTATTAAAACCTGTTATTTAGATCTATTTATGTGTATATGGGACATCAAAGACGTTTGTAGTCCAGATAGTTGCCTTCTAAGCATTAGACCCGGGGTCGATTCCTCGAAATTGCAAACTTACATTCGACTTTGTCCTTTGATCTCAGTGGCATTTTTGCATCAACAGCCACAAAAACATGAGTCTAAGTTAGCAAAGCAATCACAACTAAATAGATCTAAATGCTAGCAAATCACCTTTGATCTAAATGTACGCGCCAAAGCAATTAAGCTATATTGGTTGAGCTAACAATGCTACGGATTGCTTGGGCCTGACCGCTGTCTTTTAAGCGAGCGCGTTGAATAAGCCCTTAATTTTGGCTTACGTAAATAGTTGGCTGTATCGCCAGCTTGTTTACATCAAGGTGGGCAGCTGCAAAAATGTGCTGGACACTTGTGTTGGGCTCAAGTATCTCATAAGAATGACTTTATCACCCAAAGTATAGGAGTTTTGAAATTTTGTTTGAATAGGATTTTAGAGTTAAAGTAGATGGTTGTAATTAGTGGTGCTAAATCATCAAGCTCGTTAAGCTTTGCCTCGGCTCGACCTCAAAGCTCGATGAGCTTTTAAAGTGAAGCTCGAGCTCGATAATAAAGCTCAGGCTCGAACCCAATAATTTTGAGCTTGATAATTGAAGATTGGACTAACTAAACCCAACTATTTCAATATAGATTTGACCCATAATTTTGGCACTTGCTCAATCCTGAAGTTTAAAACTTCTAAGCATTTAAAAAAACCGAACAAGTATTTAAAGTTGTGGACTAGTCTAATGCAAAAATTAAATAAAGTTATTGTCTATTTATAGACTCACAAATTCCTAAGTTTTATTTACTCTTTGATGTGGGACAATTTCAAGTCTCTTCCTCATCGGTATGGGCATGTTTTGACTAGGTTGGCTCTCTAGCATTAAAGCCTAGATCTAATCATCTAAGTGACGTACTGACTTCTTCTCCAACTTCTCTTCATACAAAAATCGAGCTGGAGCAAAACTTTGCCTTTCGTGGCATGCCATTATGGGTAGCTCCTAAAGATGATGGACACTCCTTTAACCTCTTTCATTTGTACTTCACTCTTCAGTCTTCACTTTCACACTTCACTTATTTTACTCTCTTGTTTTGATGTTGATGTTGTTATTCACTGGATATGGGGCGGTGTACTGATGTTCCTGTTGCTGCATTTCTGTTGCTTTTCTTGGGTCTTAACTTGGTTTCAACTCTAGAAGATGGTGCGTGAAAGGCGTGTCGTGCACCTAAAAAAAATAAAAACCTAACTAATCCTCCTAATTATGTAGTAGGGTAAGTCAGGGTCGATCCTATAGAGAAATAACGGTCCAATCTAATCAACTTAAAACTAGAAGAGTAAAAGGAAAGAGAATGATTATACTACTACTAACCAATAAAGTACGAACTAAAGACATCTAGAACTATGTATTTCCGCTAGCAAGAACTAATGCAATAACAATTTCTTCTTTCCTTATTCAATTACTAAGCAATTCATAGGATAGATACACCCTAATCAATACCAATGATTTCTTTCAATCAATTATTGCTTCTTCAACAATGCAATCATACCTATTTTCATGGACTCATGAAATTCAAATACCTTAAGCATAACATCTTAACATCCTAACAAATTATATCAATACTTTCGTAATAATTTTCTTTATCTTAAATTAGGGTTTTAGATTCGATTAAGGATCAATTTTTGTTGTAATCTAATCACATTCAATAAATATTATTTCTATTCATTCATTGATAATAAAGCCAATCCTAAAATAAATGAATTATAAACTAATCAAAAAGGGATTTAGGAATTAATACCACATCAATCTATGCTAGTGTTCAACCTAACCCTAGATTATGAAACTACTTAAACATAATAATTAAATAAACAAAACAATGAATAAGAGAAGACATAATAACAATATAATAAGAGATTAGAGAAGAGAAAACAATACTTGAATTAAAATAAAAGATTGTTGAACACCAAAGCTTTCTTCCATAGTTGCAAAAGAGAAAACTAAGAACAAAAGTAAAAACTCATAAAACCTAAACTAATGAATGAATAATGAAAAACTAAAACTAATGAAAACTAAAATCTAAGAAAAGAAAATAAGAGAAATTCCTAAAACTTAGCCTAAAAGTGGCGTGAGAATTGATGGCCAAAAGGAATCATAGCTTAACAAAACACTCCATCTAATTTCTCTCCTAGTGCATAGATTTTAGGTTTCAAAACAATTCTTCCCTAGTGGCCGCCAAGGTGTAGCGGCTCAGAGTGAAGGACCGCCATCAAGGTACGGTGTTTGCTGCGAGCTTCACCCTTTTGCTTGCCAACTTTACTTGATACACCTTGAATGGGAAGATCAACAACTTAGCTAAAGCCATGTTGCATAAAGTCTTCAAAAATACTCAAAACAAGGCTAATGATTGACACGTAAACTTCAACCATGAGTCGAGCGATAGGCTTGCGATGTTAAGAGAGCTCTAATTATGTAAAAATCCTACAAAACAAGACAAGGCATACCCGAGAAGAGCAATATCGAAATATACGAAATAAAAAGCTCATAAATGAGGAAAATATGGAGGAAAGTTGATAAAATAAGATCGATTAAGACATTAAAACAATGAACAATATCGTGATATTAATGCGCCTCTTCCCTTTAACTCTTGTTCTGCTTTCACTAATTTTTGGATTTAATTAGAATGTTAAATGGTAAGGATCTACCACTTTAAAATGAACTTCGTAGTAAAGAAGTGATAGAATTGAGATAGTATGGGAGTATTATGGCTTATGAACTTATGGATTACATGATTTTCGATGTTGTCTGTTTCTATCTATAGACCACATACTATACATTCCTCATACCACATTGTCGGATGATGTTGTGTATTTTGTGAGTAGGAAAATACTTTTCTTTGATGAGTTCATTACTTCCCTTTTTTTTATTTTTTTATTTTGTGAGTAAGATTTCTTATAATCTCCAAGTGACATAAAGTTATTATTTGTGATACTAATTTTGATTTAGTGAAATCGCGGCCTTAGACATTAATTTTTAGCCAAAGCTAACATCATCGTATTTTTCGTGAAATATTTTGAGTCCGAAAAAGAAAGTAGTTTGAAAACTCTTATCCTCTCCTCTTCTAAGTCCATAGTAACGGGACCTCAAAGTAATTGGGGAGTAGCCATATTGAATAAAGGCATAGTTTGGTCAAGCAACATTCTAGTCCTGATCGCTTCGTGTATAGCAACTAATACAAGACCCCACTTGAAAAGGCAAAGATGCCAACGCGCATTGCATGGATTTTGTGCATATGCAGTGTTGGATGCACGAATATGGGTATACAAGGAATTGAAGAAGATACATCCATTATGGAAATTCTATTTAACTTTTTTGCAATGTATTGGTGCTGCTGTGCTTGTGCTTTTGTCATTTCTCATTATTCTCTTATTATAAACATTTACCTAAGTATTTAAAATATATATTTCTACTTCGATGCCGCTTCCTACGACAACAAATCAACTATACCAGAATTTAATAACAATATAGTTAAGGTCAACTCTATACACATAATGGATTTATACACTTATTTGTAACGTAACATATTGAGGGTTTGAAATTCCTATCTTGAATTGCAATCTACAAAAAAAAAAAAAAAATTCAGCTTTAAGAAAGTGTAATCTTTTGCTAAGAGGCCGACAAGAGTGGTTCTGATTCTAAATTCTATTCCTTCCCCTTTTCAAAGTTGTTTATAGAAGCTATTTTTGCTCCTCTATTATATTAGTCGATCATCATTATTTGTATAATAATAAATAATAATCACTTCATGCTAATCAATTACTTGTGTAAGCTAAGCTAAGCTTATGTGAAATTCATCATAATTAGCTAGACTTATCATCATCAAATAATTCTTTGGTGTGCCTTCTTAGCGTTTAGCAAAAGATAGCGGATTCAAACATGCATGAGTTGGGATAAGAATGCGTTTAGGGTTTTAATGCTTAAGGTTAGGTGTTGTATTATGCATTATTAATAGAGGCTATCTATACAATAGTTAAATAGATTTCTAATATTACTAAAATAACTGAATGTTTTAAATTACATGATATTCTACAATCGACTATAGAAAAAAATGACTTGAGGTCACTCCTTATTAAGAACAATAAAGAGTATTGTATACACACAGAATAGAATAAAGTTATCGACTATCTAATAAAAGTGATCACTCAATATTATAAAAGTTACTCCTCGACACAATATATGTCAATCTTTATCAACTTTGAGGGAGTAATTTTTATTATATTAAAGAGTAACTTTTACTAGAGACAAAATAATTTTATTGTGTCTTATATGTATACAATGTATAAATATAATAAGAATTAGTTAGAATACTAATATGAACCAGTGCAGCCTATACTTAGGAATAGGGGAAGCATTTATATAAACTTAGACTTTGAATATAGTACACACTTTTTAGAACATAGTTTATTTCATTGATAAACCATCCTAGTCATTTCCAATAAAGAAGATCGAGTAAGACAAAATCCTTCAAACAAATTAAAGGAAAGCATCCAATAAAAAAAAAAAAAAAAAATCAAATACCAACAACAAGCAATCATCAAATGAATGACCAAATCCTTAATAATATTCCCCTCTTTGAATAACATGTACAAACTCTTTTTTATCTGAATTGCAAGCAATATTGGAGAATTTAGTTAAACATAATTAATCAAACGTGTCACTGATTAGTGCTCGTATATATATTTTTTTCACCTTTGGTTCTTGACAAAGAAGCACTACGGCCCGTAAACGTAGACATCAGTCTCTTTCCGCAAAACAAAAGCAAATGCTAAAATATTTCATGTACATACAAAAACAAATAAAAAAGGCAATGCTTTTATTTTATTTAATTTTTATACTTAAGTAAATAAAGTCAGTCCAACTGAACGTAAGTTGAATAGACATTTAAAAATATTTGATTTCTGAATTATTGATATACGTACGTGATTATCCAACTTAGATAAAGAGGAATAGAATCCAATACACTTAGGTATTTGCATTTTCTTTCCAGACTTTAGTGATTATTCTTAGTATCTAGGCTTGCCCTGTGTGGAATTATACTGTTTTGAGGACCATTATTTATTTATTTATTTATTTTTAATAAACTGGTGCATTCAAATATGGCACCTTGGACATAACTAGGCTACCCATCAACATATTTTCTGGTCTAAAAGTACTAGTGGCGTTCAAATTCTAAATTTCAGACCATATTACTGTCCAATGTTCCACTAGAAATGATTAGTCATTTATGTTCGGACAGGGCATTGGTCGAACGAAAAAAATTAAGTGTTCAATAAGTTTGTCTAAGAAAGATAACAACTAATAACAAACCAAAGAAAAAGAATAGGCTCAAGTAACTTGTAAACTTTTGGAGTTTTATGGTACAAAATAAACTCAATTCAAGCTCTCTGTACATACAGATAATTGGAAGAGATTTTTATTTATTTTGTACTAGATCGACCTTCAAGTTTTCAGCCCATAAAATACTATGAAACTGCCAAACTAATTTAAGTACAACATTATTTGTTAATACATAAATTAGATCAGAATGACATTGGAATAAGGGTCCATGAATTCAATTAATCATGTATTACAATGTTAATTACAAGGACATTAAGGTTTATGAAAAAGTGAAACTAAAAATAGGCATATTCAGAGAATAGGCTAGTGGAAGAAATTCATGCATTACACTGTATTTGACTTGCAATACTGCATGCACTAATAATAATGTAAGGTTCTGATAAATATAATATCCTTAAAGTATGGCCTTTTCCACTATGGACTGATTAGCATCAACTCCTTAAATAATAATGATTCAAAATTATATGCATCGAGCAAAACTTGAGAGAAGGGATGGTCGTGATGATCCTTAAAATAGGCTTTTTCCTGTTAATCATTGCGATAGATGGACTTGCGAAGAATCTATATGCACTTCAAGTGGGGGGAAAGACTAACCAAAAAAGCTAAATTCCAACTATACCTTCATTAGTACATTTTCAACTTTCGTTTTTTTTTTTTTTTTTTTTTTTTGAAATTTAGTGAAGATAAGATAATCAAAATTTGTCATGGGTAGTTCTCCATAACCCGGCACTAGCTCTTTGTACTCTTCTACACCTAAAGAGGGAAAAGTTAGAGCTAAATATAGAAAAATTAACTATACTAAATTACACAATTCGACTTATAAAAAAAAAAAAAAAACCCAGTTGTACCTACTGCCTAAGTATATACGGCTTCTTGATCAAAAAATTGGTATAACTTGAAATAATCCAACCTAAAATTTACTATGATCTATATTTTGAAATAATCCTGCCTAAAATTTACTATATGGTTACTTGTAGCACCATTATTAATGATAAGTCTTGAAATAATTATGATATGAATAAAGTAAGTATCAAATCAAGTTATTAAAAATTTCATGTGTCACATGAACTCAAATTAGCAAGTAGAAATATGTATTCCCTCCGTTTTGATATAACTAATACAATTAAAATTTTCACAATAACAAGGGAAAATGAGTCAAAATGATTGAAAAGTAAGTAATTAAAAAAAAATTAGTGAATTGTGAAAAGGAAAAAAATTATAACGAACTAAATATAGAGACAAAAAATACGTAACAATATAATAATTGTAATGCAATAAAAATAATTAAAAATAAAATAAAGTAAAATATAACAAATAATATAAAACAAGAGCATATTATAATGATAATAGTGAAATGTTTACAAGGGTATTGGGAGAAAGGATAAGAATAGGAGGAGACAAAAGGGATATTCAGAGAAGGAAGAAATAGGAATGGGCAGGGAATATCTATCTGAACGCGTGTCACGAGGAGAATCTTTATTTATTTCATTCAATATATACTAATGAAAATCACAACTACAAATACAGCAACAGAGAATCTATAGAAAAGTAAGGTGTTGGAGTCTTGTACTATAAGACAACTGATTCCCCATTGTTATTTGAAAGTGACTATCCTTCTCTTTCATTACTCTTAGTCTTACTCTTTCTCTTCTGTTAAAAGATTATTCGATTCTTAAGCTTTCTTTCTTTTTTCACCCCGTCTTCCCTTACTTTTTCGCTATCCCCAACAAGCCCATGCACCCCTTTTACCAAATCCCATTGTCCTCCTCTCCCTCTTTTTTTTTTTTTGTATTCGTCGCATTATATGCATGCCACCCTTTTACTCTCTGTGGACAGTAGACTCCCTTGCTAGCTCTAACTTCTACGTACGCTTTCTACAACATATATACACTATGATAGATATTTTCAAACTCTACTTAAGTAAGGATCGGACAACGTTGTGTACATGTTATCTCTTGATTTTTCTTTATTTGTAAAATCTTGGAAACAAAGAGCGCACTGCACATAGAGAAAATGGAAAAGGCAAAGAACCATACTACTCCGTAGATGACTTCAGGTGGCTTGTACATGAATTTTCCAAGATTGAAGCACGAATTGAAGGGTCCATCCATAGTTGACTGTGTAACTGGCCTTACCATCTTCTTGAGATTCAACTCGCACATAACATGACCATTCCTTCTTCAAAATAATGGTCCCAAAACTAGAAAATTAATACCATACCCAGATCCAGAATGTTCACCAATATATATAATCGAACTTTAGGTTATTTATAATGATTTTCTTATTATTACTATTTTACGTTTGAGCACGTACTATCCTACCAATTGAATGTACGTGGTACAACTGGTACATGCAAACTCACTCATTTCTTAAACGTGATATGACGAGGATAATAAAAGAAAAAAATGAAAAAGAATAGACTTAGTTTTTATACTCCTTTTATTTCTTTATTTTCTTCTCTTGAAATTATAAATTTAATTTTACTAATTTACTGTAATTTATTAGAAAATTCATAATCATTTGAGATTTTGATATATTCGTTTCAATTTAAATATATCAAATATCACTTTCTATAAGTTTTACAAACACATTCTTATATATATTTAAGTTTTAATTTTTTTATGATCGGAACAAAAGTAAATAGAAAGAAACGGAGGAAGTAAAATAGATGATGCCCTCGATACGGTGAGCGCTGCGGATTAGAGCAACGTTAGTCCATACAACCTAGACATTCGAAGAGTTTAATTAATCAATTGTATAATTGTAATTACTTAGGAACAAATAAACTCATGTTTTAGAAAAGAATCTATTTACCTTCCCAACGACTTCACTAAAGTTTTAAGTAGCAGAAGAAGATTCCCCCTCCCTCCTTTATTAATCTTTTGGGCTGTGTTTTTCCTCCGCCATTCTCTCTTTTCATTTAAGCTTTGTGTCCTTAATTTACAGTCGCACAATTCTGGAACTAAGATATTCTTTCCTTACATCAAATAAATTATTTATTCCCCCTCTCTCCCCCTTTATTTTTCTTTTTAATGAATGTATCAACTACATTTTATATTCTCACTCTTTCCCAAATATTGAATAATTTTATTTTTATTCTCACTCTTTCTCAAATGTTGAATAATTTTACTTTTTGAAACCAAAAAGAAAGTTGAATGGTTGATAGATACTCAGCAATGTAAGCATTGTTTACTTTTAATACAATATATTTGATGACATTTAATTATTAAAACAGGTGAAATAGTATATGCTCTTTTTTAGGGATCACTTTTGGTTTTTCTTTATTCAATTTCCTCTTCAGAAATTAAATAATAAAATTAGATTCATATGCGGAGTAATTCATCATCCAAATAATAAGAGAATTAGCTGTTCCATTATTAGTACTTAGCCGTATGGATGTCTGACATCTGCCCCTCCTTTTTTATTGTCATTTATTTTTCTTTTTTGGGTTTTCTGGGGGAATTTAATTTAACATATGATCTGTAAATCATTCATCTCATCTTTATTTTTGCCTTAATGTGGGCCCTAAAACATCTAAGTAATACCAAGTGAGATCTTTACAAACATGAATATAAATAAAAGCTTGGGAAAAGGTTTGTTCTGGATGGTTTTCTAACAAAAAAAATTATTAAAATGACAAAAGCCTCACAAATTACTAGGATAATTAGATACATGCTGAGTATATTAAAAAAAAAAAATAAAAGGCCATGTGAAACAAGATTTGTATCTGTGAAGTTATGACGATTTTTTTCAATATCACATTTTTATGTAAATAATCCACATATTCACAAATATACTTTAGAAAAATTATAAACTTACGAAAAAAGTCAAGCATTAATCTAAAAAAACGATTACAAACCACACAGTATATTCCCTCCCTACACGGCTACCATTCTAAATATTCATTGCAATGTTATTGTTAATCTCAAAGAACGATTACAAACCACAAATTATACTCCCTACACGGCGACCATTCTAAATAACCTATTCATTGCAATGTTATTATAACATTTCAAAAACTAGAAAGGAACAGCCAAGTTTGTGGTAGTTATTAGTAACGATCTCATCTTGCGGTAATATTAAAGAGAGGCTAGAAAATTAGCAAATACAAATATCTAAAAAATTGCAGCTGCTACTTAGTTGGTGTCCCCCAAAAATGTACTCTAAAAGAAACATGTTAATGAATCCTATTTTGATTATTGTGTTATACTTCTATTATAGAAGAGTTTTTTAATCAAAAGGAGGCTACTATTTGCCAAGGGAAAAAAAAAAAGAGCGGCTTCATAGCATGGTCCAGACTCCAGAGCATCTAGCAAAGTCATGAATATACGGAGCAGATTGAAGCTAATCACGCATATGCAGCATATCTCAACCCTTGGGATAAGATCTTCACATTAGAAAGGATAATTTTTTTTCTTAAAGAAAGGGTTTGTGATGGAATTTTTTGGATTTTAAAATAGGAACTAACAGATGATAAAAGCTGAGCATGGAAAATTTTACATTTTGCAAAAATCATTATATTCAGTTGATATAAATAGATTTAAAATTAAAAAAAAAACATATAAAATGAATAAGCAAGAAAGTAAAAATGAAGGTAACAAAAAGGAAAAGATAAAATGAAAAATTAGAGAAAAGGCAACAGAGGGAGAGGATGGAGAAGCATTTTTTCAATTGGTTTTTTTTTTTTTGAAATTCGGGCAGCTAAAGAGGGAAGAACGTCTAAAGGTTTGTAAAAATACCACAAAGGCTCAAGCCAAATGACCCACTCTTCCTATATACAGTACAATTACTTCTTTTATTTTTTTATATTTGCTTCATTTCTATTTATAAAGTTAAAATTTAAAAAATTAAACCATAAATTTACGTCATATTATAAGAAATAGTATATTAAAAGTTACCGATTTATCTCCCCTAAACTTTTCCTTTACCTTCCCAAACATCCACTTTATTCTCCCTCGAACACGACTCTAAAAAGCAGTTGATCCTCCTTGTGTTCACAAACATCCTCTCTCTCCACCTTTGCTCGTATTTGTGCCCACATCCCCCCTCACCCTAATTTCTATAAGTGCATGAACATTTGACACAATAAAGTTTATTGCACTATAATATACACGCATACGCATATCAGAAAGCTGAGGTGCAAGAAACCATCTACAATAGTAATACTTTGCTAGTCATCACAGGTGAAATGATGGCATCTCCGTCAGAACTAACCCTAGAGTGCAAACCTCAAAGCTACTCAATGCTCCTCAAGTCTTTCAGTAGCGATCGCAATAACTCAACAGATCAAGCAAGCCATAAGCTAGAAGAATACCTCAGTCGCCTCGAGGAAGAGCGGCTCAAGATTGATGCTTTCAAGCGCGAGCTACCTCTTTGCATGCAGCTTCTCACCAATGGTATTAACTTTTAGTTGCATCTTCATGTTCCTCTTTCCTTTTCTTTCTCGTCTCCTTTTCTCATTCTTATTTTTGCATGTTTCCCGTCACTGTATTTTAAGTACCCACTAATGGAGATATGATGAAATTAAACAACATAAGCAGAATGTTAAATCAAGCAAAGCAATGATTTTTTTTTAAAATGTTACTGTTCATTCTCTTTGTGGAAATGTGAATACTTTAAATCTTTGCTTCTTTTTCCTCTTATTCTCAAATAGATGAGGATAATAAGGCTTTTTTCTATGCAACTTTTGTTTGTTTTAGGCTTTTAGCTTTCACTATAAATTTACAAACATAATCTAACCTCAAATAACACTAGAAAGGAACATATTTAGGCTTTCACGGAATTCCACATACAAAGTTAATAGAGTCAGATGGTAAAGAAAAGCTTTGTTTCTGTTGAAGGATGAGAATTTTCTGCTAAATACGTAAAAAAAAATGGTCTAATAGCTTATAGCTCTTCTTTTTTCTGGGATCAGCCATGGAGGCGTCGAGGCAACAGTTACAATCTTACAAAGGAAATCAAGGCACAAGGCCTGTTCTTGAAGAATTTATGCCCCTGAAACATTCCCACTTGGAAGGATCTGATCAAAAGACAACAAACATTTCTGACAAGGCCAACTGGATGGTATCTGCACAACTATGGAGCCCAGCAGGTGACGCAAACAAGCAACAGCCCTCAACATTGCCTAAATCTGAAGC
Organism: Dysphania ambrosioides; assembly: GCA_026401315.1. Taxonomy (NCBI): domain Eukaryota; kingdom Viridiplantae; phylum Streptophyta; class Magnoliopsida; order Caryophyllales; family Amaranthaceae; genus Dysphania; species Dysphania ambrosioides. The sequence continues at coordinate 2,771,229 of CM048667.1, forward strand.
TGGCGATGGCTTGAGTATCAGCAGCTCTAAACTGGCTTTAGATACAAAACAGAGAAACGGAGGAGCTTTTCTTCCATTTGCAAAAGAACGGTGCTCAGTACCCAACAGTTCAAGCATAAGGCCTCTCCCAGATTTGGCTCTAGCATCTAGTGAGAGAGAGATAGAGGATAAGAGATGCATCGACAGTAACAATGGATTAAGTTTATCAAGGAGTGATAATTCTAGCAAAGGAGAATATGCAGTGGCTGGCATGGCCATAGATAGTCAAGCACCCATCAAGACAACCACCAACCCTACTACAACTCAGACTAATAGGAAAGCAAGACGGTGTTGGTCACCGGACTTGCACCGACGATTTGTAAACGCCCTTCAGATGCTTGGTGGTTCTCAAGGTAATTCTTACATCTTTGACTTTATAATATAAATGATGAAGTTATTTCCTTCTCATTTTAGGATGATCATCATCATTAAATTAACCACCTAGCTAGAATGCCTTTAAAGAATTACTATGTCGTAAAAACAATTATGTCACTATCATTGGCTTTAAAAAGATGAGGGAAGTTGGATGATCATTGGTTACTTATCTGTGGAAACAGTGGCTACACCTAAACAAATTAGGGAGCTAATGAAGGTTGATGGCCTGACCAATGATGAAGTAAAAAGTCACCTCCAGGTAACAAACTCTCTTTTTCTCTTAATTATGAGCATGCCGTTACGAATAAGAAAAAAAAAATCTTACTGTACCCTACACACATTGCCAAAGCTGTTGTACTGTATCATAATGCAGAGCATATACTAATTGTCTCTACTCTTTTGGTCTTGAGGGTTTTTCATTTTCATTTCTATCTTTACTGATTGTGGTAACTTTTTACGTTTTTACCAACATGCAGAAATATAGACTTCACACCAGAAGACCAAGCCCAAGTCCCCAAGCAGCTGGAGCCCCGACACCACAGCTGGTTGTCTTGGGAGGAATATGGGTCCCACCAGAATATGCCACTGCAGCTACTGCTGGGCATGGCGGTGCACCCACCATCTACAGTACTCACCCAAGTACCCAAGTCTCATCACACTATTGCTCACCAACAGTACCACCAGAATTCTACCCACAACCAATAGCACACCCACAAGCTCACCCTCAGACACTGCATCACTCATCCCTCCATCAACACCACCACCACCAGCTGCATGTTTACAAGACCACTTCTCACACACAGACTCATAGCTCCCCAGAAACAGATGCTCAAGGAGCAGGTGACCGATCAGAGAGCATTGAAGATGGGAAGTCTGATAGCAGCAGCTGTAGAGGTGAAAGTGGTGAAAATGGAGAGAGGAAGAAGCTTGCAACATTGCGAGATGATGGTGAGGAGAGTAATGGAAGCCATATAACATTAAAGTTCTAGTTGGTTACTGTTGTAGGGTTAGGATTAGGGTTTTCTAACTTTATCCTTGATTCTTGTGTGAATTATTATGGGTAGTGAGGGAGGGTAAAGAGCGCGCAAACAGAAATTGAGTGTTTGTTTTGTTAATTACTATATCATTTCTTAATGTCTAATCACTATTCAGTGATGAAATTCTTGAAAAGATTTTAAATGAAGGCAATAAAATTCTGGATTGGCAGTTTTATGGTTTATCCCTGGATTTTATGTTTACTATTCTAAGCAAGGATAAGGTAAGCTGGTCCCAAGACTCCCCAATTCATCCTCAACCCCAGACTGTAATAAGATACCAATACAATACAAATTAAGCTGATCCTGGCTATTGGATAAAAAAGTAAGCATATGAGTTTAAATGTTTCATGCTTTTGACGCCACAAAGTAAAAAAAAAAAAAAAAAAAAAAAAAAAAACTCATGGTAAAAAAGTTGGGTTTTGCAACATGTAGTGAAAGTGAAGAATAGATGAAAGTATTGCTTGAATTAAGGACAAAGCATTGCATCATTACGAAAGTTTTTACTAAAAAAATTCATCTTTTAATTTACTTCACATGCTTAGTTCACTGTTCTCCATGCGTCAAAATCTTATGGTTTACTCCACTTGTCTGTAAAAGGGCAATAATCAACCAGAGAAAGTGAAAATTTTCCATACAATTTTAGTTCTATGTGTTACGAAGTATGTCACAACCAAGGCTACCCCGTTACCAGGTCAATTATCGTCTATGTAATGATGGACGAAATCATTAAAGAAAATACTTCTGCTGTTCTGCATATACATAAGCGATTGCTATGGTCATGACTAATAAGAAATAATACAATCATCTTTGATACTATTAAGGGTCATAAATGATAAGATAATAATGAACAACTTTACAGTATCCCCACTTTCAACTCCTCAATCCTACTCCAAAGTGGATTTTACCGTAACTTGTTACAAATACCGAAATAACAATCCAATAACTGCACTACCTACCATATATTTCATTCTAAATGTTATCTACCTGTGTACCATAGATGCCCATCTACCGTAGAATAATCCCTAAATTCAGCTAGCAAGGCTTGGGTTCATAAGGCTGTGTTCATTTCCACATAAATTTGCAACACTTCCTTCTAAGCACTCAAGATTCAATCCAGAGCTCATTAGTTGATCAAATCATCATAAATGAAGTCAAAAGATTTGTAGCTATTTGGTCTTTTCATCAAGACAACTGTAGAGAATAAGAAAGCACCTTAACTTGCATAAATACACTCCATTATTTTGTGAACCATAGACCTCAAGAAACTTTTGTCCTTTCCGCTCAAGTTTTCTGTGTATAAAAAAAGCTCGTACTTATGGAAATCATACAATAATGGTCGGGAAAATCAGGATGTGTTCCAGGCTCATTTTCCAAGAATTTAAGTCTCCCTTCAACCCACATTATAATTTGGACCCACACTAACGCATTTTCTGGAGACTAAGGGACCTCCAGCCTTTACCAAAGTACTTATGATTGGAAAATAATTGTGAACCCATTGTGGCAAACCTGTTTCTAAGGCCGTTTCGTACTCCGTATTAGGAGATCCAGCCCCACATCGGCCAACAACCAGAGTCTTGAGTGGTCAAGACATATGTAGTACAATTAAACCTCCATAATCTATCAGTTGTAAGATATAATGAAATTTCTTCCTAGCATTATATGTTGTACAAATTAACTTGAACCATTTGAGAAAGATGGGAAATATTTTTTTTTGCACTGCCACCTAAGGTCGCTCTGGGACCTAGTTCGTGTCTCACATCAACAGATTGGCCAGGGAAACAGTACAGCACCGGTGGCTAATGTCGTCCAGCCAAGTTCAGGGTGCCGACTCACATATCTGGTCAAGTCATGTTGAGCCTAGGCATAGACATAGTATTTTTTGCCACCTCCCACGCTGTAGCCTAGCCTTGTATTGTACTGACTGTTGAGTCATCATGCTCGTGTTAGGCTAGCCCAAGACCATGCTAGAAATGAACTCCGTTTCTGGCGACCAGACCAATAAGTTTTTATTTTTATTTTTCTAAAAACACTCTGAATTAAGTTTAAACATTATATTATTATAATATTATTCACAACTGTTCATATAAATCGAGGGTTTTGGGGAAATCTTTTCCCTAGTTTCTAACTACTAATCAGCAGTCTGGTTGTAACACCCCGATGATTCCTATTTTTCCGAAACCCAAACCTTTAGGAACTATCTGTGTGCTACCGCCAGGTGTTCAAACGTTAAGGCTATAAAACAGAGTTTTGCAGCAGAAAACCAAAAGACTTATGAAATAACATTAAACGTAAATCAACTCCTGATGTAACAAACTGGAACCTCTACGGCCCTTACTGTAATGTACCAAATAACGTTTACCTCTAATTCAAATCCAATAGTTTAAAACCAAATCAAACCAATATAATTTATTCTGAAATCTAAATTAAAATAACGTTTCTCTCCAAACTGCCCATATATGAATGCTTGTTTAGATACTTGTTAATAATCTGCTACCCAATAATACAAATGTAAGTATTGGATCATTACAGTGTCATTTATAGGCGAAAGTCATGACCAAAAACACACAAGGCACGTAATCAGCAAGCTGAATACATACGAATTACAAAGTACGACTGTTGAACTGATAATTAAATAACTATAAAAATGTAAGACGTATCATGCAACATTTTACTCAACTGACACGATAAATTCATTAATGATTTGGATTAAGCAATAGACTAGGTTGTCTCCCCCATGTCCTGATTTGGACATCAAATAATTAAATAACCCATGCACTTCCATCGGAGAGTGTCAAAATACAGTATAAAAATCCAGATGGTAAACGGGCGCGACTCCGTTACCATAGCTAGATGAGATCTCAACTAACCCCAATTTTAAGTTTAAAAACTTTATAAAAGAGAGACTCGTAGATCACACGGCCTCCAATAAAAGCCACGGATAATACCCCGTGAACTCCAACCCCCTGATTGTCAATACTCTAGATGTGCACTAGCCCAAAGTTTTATTGCTTATCCTCTTTCTCTTTAAGTGATTTACTATTTAAATTCAATAAACACAATCACCGCAGCACACATATGCAAATATTACAGTCATACAATCTATCTCTGTTATACTGTAATTTTTAAATTTTTAATTTCAATCTCAACTGATAAAACTGTTGAACCAAGTCAACTGCCTCGTCATTAAGACTTATAAAATACACCTTTACTCCAATCATACTATCAGTAATGAAGGAGTAATAATAAACAACCTCATGGATTAATTAACAATTAATACCAATTAATAAATCACGGTTTCTCACAAATAATACCAAAATATGCCCCTAATACGAAGAACATGAATTCTTTCAAATGGATAACCAAACAATCTCATTCAAAGGGGTCCCTAAACATGATACTAAGTTTATGTTTCACCCTAAATCATGCTCCTAATTAAAAGTAACGTTTTTTGTAATTTGTACGTACCTGGTGTAAAATACAAGGGTATCCACTTTCTCTATTTTTAAGGACCTTTTTTAAATTATTCTCCTACACCAAATAATTCAACTAAATCAATAACCAACAATTTTACAGCAATCATACTAAATTTTTCTAAGACCTTAAAATCATACCAAAACACACACATTTTTTTTGTCTCTAGGGACATTGATGTTGCCTCTTTGCTATCGAGAAAGATACCTCTTGAAATGTATAACTATCCAAATTTAAGTAAAAGGAATCCAAACCCTAATAATAAAGAACCACTATGCAATCTATAACATGTAGCATCCTTCAAACTTATCTAGGAGCTCATCAAAATGATTTGCGCAACTCAAAAGTCATCTTAGGTAATCCAAGCCATTAATTAATAGATTGATTCATTACAATTCATTTGATAACATTGTCAACGACATCCTTACTTTAGTTAATTCGGTTTCTTAATGTAGTATTGTTAATGACCCAAGGTCCAATGCTCCTCTAACCACATAATGGCTTATATAATCCTTCTAGGTGACTGCCAAATAAAACATACGCCTATTATTTGCTACAAAATTGATCATTATGCCTACTCTAACTCTCCCATAAAGTAGGCCTTTTCATCTAGATCAAATATGATCGCTTGCTGATAAAATTGTAGTTTTCATTATCCTACTACCATAAGCATGACATTTGCCTATCATGTTTGTGTAGTGTTTTTTTTTCCTTAGACTTCGAGGAGGGGTTAGGGGAATTTAAATACAAAGAATAATTACAGATCCACATAACCAAGTAATGACGACAGAGGCTTATGTCACATGATAGGATAATAGATAATATAATTAAGTCGTCTAATTATAAAGGTCAAAGAATAAAATCATACTAATCATACCAAATTAAGCCCACATGAAATACCATGTAGCATTCATGTACTATAGGCCAACTTCTTGCAAGTATTTTTCTCGATATTAGGGAAAGATCATTGAGATAAGTGCTCAAACTACATGTTAAGTTAGTCATACCATGCATACTATTATTGCTATGCCCAGCTAGAGAACAATAGAGATATGACATTAATAAGAATTAAGGGAAACATGAGAAGAGGAGGAGGAAGAAGGAGGGTTGGGTCTGCTCACCTTGGTTGGCCGCGACACGGAGGCGGTGGCAGCAAGCACGACCGGACAATAGGCGACAGGGCTGTAGCAGTAGGCGGCAAGATGGGGTAGCAGGGGCAGCAGATGGAGTTACGCGGCAGGGAAACCAAGCTCCACGGAAGTTTTGTTTTGCAAAGTAAGAAAAGGGGGTAGGGTTTCTACGGGGGGTTATTTTCTTTTGCTTTCTTTTGTGTTTTGAATTGTTTTTATATAGTTTTATGTAGCAGGGGGTAGTTCTCACGGGGTGGGTTTCTCTTTTTATTTTTATTTTTTTTGAAGAGTTTAGACTTAGGTAAAATTATTAGGTTTAGGAAGTATAGGATTAGTAAAAGTAGAGTACTAGGTTTAAGATATTTTAGTTTTAGTGGATTTCTTAGGAAAATAAATAGATAATAACAAAATAATTATACAATTTCGAAGGATTACACATGATTCAATTAGGAGGGCAAGGGCGATGGAGGCACAACGATTGTCTTGTTTCGATGAGTGTTGCTGCTTCTCATCCATTCAAAGATGAGGATGATGATGACGCTGACGCATGACTATGAGGCCTACCTTGACCGAGCACTCGATGCTGATTAGAGGATATCTCTCCTGCACATATGACAAGGCATGGTTCCTTAAGTCGTTGTAACTTGTCCCTAGATTGATTTGAGACAAGCCATAGTTCACATAGTCATTAACGACAAATTTTATTAGATGATGATTGGCTTGTTCAGGAGGAGATTTCAGGGGGACGGTTGGATCGGATGATAGTGTTATTCCTAGGAGGATTTGGTGAGGATATGCAGGTTTTGAAGTGGTCATACTAAAGGACGTGTTTGTAATGCTCTACAAGAATGGCGGACAAATGTGCTATCACAGGAATCGAGGAGACATGTAAATTGCGCTAGACTGGAGCACTTGCCTCATACCATATTACCATGTAAAAGCAAGTTGACATGCTCTTGACTTAATGGTGGAAATCCGACACGAGCTCTTTTCACCTTTCATTTCGAGAGATGGTTATCATGTTGCATAACGTGTGACATATCTTTCATATTTCTGCTGTGAGAAATTTTTAATTTTTAAGCTTTTTTTAAAAATTAATTGTAAAAATAAGTTCTAAATCAAAATAATTTCAAAAATAAGTTTATTTTGCTTCGAGTAGAAATCGTTGCCCGAGGCATCTATTTTACTTAATTGAAATCGTTGCCTAATGGGCAGAATTCTGAGTTTAAATACAACCTATTGGAAATCGCTCCATGGGGCAAATGGGCAAAATTTTGGGAATGGAAATCAGCCTAATAAAAATCAAGCAGCGATTTTTCTTTTCTTATTTCAGTAAAAAAAATAATTTTAAATCTCCCACTATTTTTTTTTTTTGCCAACTAAATTCTAATGGACCCAAAATTGCTATCTGGGACAGTGATTTTGCTTGAGTAAAATCGCTATCTGGGGTAGCGATTTTGCTTGAGTAAAATCGCTGCCTCGGGCAGCAATTTTTACACAAAGCAAAATAAACGTATTTTTTAAATTATTTTGGTTTAAAGCTTATTTTTGCAATTATTTATTAAAAAGCTTAAAAAAAATTCTCCTTGTTCGTGGAGTGGGTCACATGCCAGGTCGTGAACAACGAAAGAAAATTTAGGCACGAGCAACCCGGCAATTTGGCACAAGGCACGGCTCGAAGCACACCATTGTTTATTATTATTTAATATTATTATTAGTAGTTTATTATTATTACTATTACAATTAATATTACTATTATTTTTAATGTTATTATATTCTTAGAATATAATTTAAATTGTCTAAAATTATTTTTTTCGATTATATTACGTATTTCATTTTTATTTTTTATTAAAAAAATTACACCAGCACGAGGCACGTCACGTCAGGCATGTGGGTCGTGTCAGGCCATAGACCGAGTTTTAGGGAAAGGTAGCACAACACGACACAATCACAATTAGACACAACAAGAGGCTAGGTACGAGCTAGAACACCACGACCTATACCCAACCTACTCCCCTAAAACAAAATTTACCTGAGATGATGACGTTGCTTCATCCATGTCATCGTCGAGTATTATCGTTGTCAAGTCGATGATGGTGGTAATTCTAAGGATAGTAGTAATTAGGGTTAGCAAATTGTGGGGGTCATGAGGGTAAAATGGTCAATTTTGCTGGCAATTTGAAAAAAAAAAGGCGATGGTAAATAACAATTTCTTTTATTTCATCATTTATTTATATGTTATACATATTTACATATACAACAAACGAATTCTAAGGGGTATACATACTAGCCAGTAGCCACAACCAGACTCCCTGCCCCCTGCTACTATATACCACGAGGAAACTTGACAAGCCATCTAAGGACTAAGACATGCTTAGGGTGGAAAATGAGACTAGCTGGCTTGCAATCTATTTAAGCTCTACTTAAGAACTTTATGAGCCATATATTTCATATAGTACTATTTAATCTTAGGTATATCAAGAATTTCATGAAGAGTATAGGAAAAAGAGGCAAAAGAGTCTCAAAACTAACCTAATGGAAAAAAAAAAAGTATGAGCAAATTATTCTGTCCCAAAGAAAGGAAAGCAAACTAGTTTTATTCCAGAGAGAATCAGAAAGTGAGAGAAAGAGCATTTGAAGCACTTAGCAGGTGTTATGCTGCGTTACCTTAAAAGTATGTACAACTAGGCAGTCAGGACATGTATGAATCTGAAAGTGAGGTAATGGTGTTCAATACACATATGCAACTATGTGTCCAATTGTCATGCTCGGATATATAATGAAATTTTCCATGTCTTTCGTCCAAAACAAAGCGTCAAATGTACATACCCAAATACCCAAGTCAGACATTGCACATAAGGCATGCCTCTGATCATTAACACATTCTTGATACAGCATCCTGTACTTCTTCGTTGATTTGCTCAGTTGCTAGGTGAAAAGGATCTATTTGCTGAAAATTCCTGTGGGATCTGCATTCTTTAGAATCCAAGGGTGCTCCAGTATCTTCTGCAGAGAGAGTCTCTTCGAGGTGTCTTTCACCAAAAGCTACCAGATGACAATGTTACATGCTCAGAAACTCAAAAAATTGTCTTACAGAGAGGTCAACCTGATCCGAAGGGAAATTTTGTAAAGTAAAAACTTACTCGGCTAATTAGATCCTTGGCATCTGATGAAACTTGCGGTGCATCTGGGAAGTTCAAATCAACCTTCATAATCCTACGATAAGGAACTACTAAGATAAGTACCAGGCTCTAAACCTATATACAGTTTTTTATACAAAAATTTCAATTATGCATTCATTCTTACCTTCTGAAAGTATCGCGTTGGCTCTCAGCTTCAAAAGGAGGTACTCCATACAAGAATTCATAACAGAGGACACCCAGAGTCCAGTTGTCAACAGCATAATCATGGGCTTTGTTTTCAACCATTTCTGGTGCCAAATAGTCAAGAGTTCCACACATGGTGTGTCTCTTGCTCCTTGACTGTACAGACCATCCAAAATCTGCAATCTTCAGACGACCCTGAAGAGAAAAAGTATTCAATACACAATATATCTTCTTCTATGAAAACACGGTTATACTCCGCAATAGCTTATAGCTAACCAGTCAAGTTTGTAAGTTGTAGTTCTTGTACTACATAACAGATTGCAAAGACAGAATCAGGAAGGCTTCTTATTGTTTTAGTGGCAGCCTATAAGGTAAAAACTTGTACGAAATGGACACCAAAAATGTTTCTGTTTTAATAACTTGTCCGGTTCATTGATTCACTATGCCCAAGAATCAAATCACAAAGAAAATAAAATGCATGTATGAGCTAATGAGGACATCAAACAGTTATATATAACTTGCTTTTGCCCATAAGAAGCATAAATTAGTACAGTATAATCCATTTCCGAAAAAGCTAAATTGAAAGCACAGCAAGTTGCTTAGAAAAATACCTCATGATCAAGCAACAAATTCTCCGGTTTAATATCCCTATGGATGACATTCTTGCCATGACAATACGCCAATGCTTCCGTCAGACTTGCAATGTACTGTATTCCATAAACAATCAAACATAAATCTCCCAAAGTAGAACGAAGAAGCCACGATCAGCCAAACTGAAATTTCATGTCCAAATAACAAACACATACCAAAAAGAAAAGAATCAAACCCGAAACACCAAAAAAGCATTATACAAGTACTTTCTTCATCAACTCAATGAATGAAGAAAAGAAACTCCCCCAGGAAAGACAGACAAAACACAAAATTTTCAGTTAATTGAACCTTCATTACTCCCTTAGAGCCCCCAATATCTAAAACAGCCATTTCGCAATCCCACTTCTTCAATTGAATACTATAATCCTTTTCTTTATTTTTTTCTTAGTTCATGATTCCATCGAAGTACAGCAGCCATTCTCAATATCAACACACTAAGAGAACTCCAAACGAGCAACAAAATTACATTTTCAACAACAAAGTCCCACATGAATCAACATTATCAAACATAAAATTCTCTGAAAAATTCAAGGAAATTAACAGAAAAAACACAAAATTTTCAGATAATTGAAAACCTTGATGAATCACTCCCATAAGAATCTAACATCGAAAATAGCCAATTGCAATCCCATTTCGCCAACAAAACTATCCATTGTTATTCGAAACACTAAGTGAACGCCAAAATCAGCAACAAAATCACAAAGGCGGCAACGAAAAACCGAAATATTTATTTTCTTTATTTCTATTTATATATATATATTCCATTTTACAAAAAAACTAAATTAAAACTGAACTAAATGATAAATGAAACGAACCACATGAATCAACAATCAAACATAGAAATTCACTGAGTACAGCCAAATAGAAATGGAAATTATGTATACCGTGGCGGCCTGAGTCTCGGGAAGATGACCTAACCGACTGAGTTCCTTATAAAGTTCACCCTTTAAAGCATACTCAAGGATCAGGAATATCCTCTCCTCGTCGTGAAACCAACCATAAAGCCTCAGCACATTTGGATGGCGTAAACTCATCTGAATCTCCATCTCTCTCCTCAATTGATGATGCAGCCTGTACTTCTCTATCTGCTCCTTGAATACCACCTTCAACGCCACTATATATTTACTCTGCTCCATCAAATTTCGGAAATTCAAAACTATATGTTTTACAGTTGAATAATCCAATCATGCAATAATTATGCTGAAAGATTAGGGGGAATCATGGGGATATGCACTGCACCTTGGTCTCGCGAGCGAGGTAGACTCGGCCGAATTTGCCCTTGCCTAAGGGTTTTCCGATCTCGAAATCGGAGATTGACCAGTTTCGGTTGATGTAAGGGTTTTGCGATGGCGGCGGCGGTTTAGATTGGGGGTTTAGTTGCGGTTTTTGGAGGCGTTGAGGTGGTTTAGAAGGTGGTTTAGGGATTTGGGGCGCCATTGATTTGGGTTGGGTGAGGAGAGAGAGTGGGGGAGTGAAAGAGAAGGGAGGGAAGGTATCGTGAGTGTTGATTTGAATTTGTGACGGGGTCTTATTTGAAAATTAGATGTTTGTACAATTCAATAAAATCAAATACTCTCTTTTACCAATTTATCAGTTTATCTCCCTATGTTACGGAAATCACTACCGGAGCGGTCTACCGATCTATCCCCATTCTTTCTTAGCTTATCCCCAAAAAAAAATCATTTTCATTTGAAGTAAAGTTGGACCAAAAAGCAAACCTATAATGCAACTAATTTGAGTGGCTTAAATGTGTTTAATTGGCTTATATTAATATGGCTCATACTTATATCACCTCTCTTCAAAACCATAACCCTAATTGGTCTCTTTTCATTTGCCACGCACTAGCCAATCTTATGAGCCCTTCTCTCTAGAATTATCAAACCTCCCACATTCTTTCTTATATAAATCCTAGATCTACATCATCAGTTTCTGCTTTTTTCAATTGTTTTTTTAGTTCGACATCTCCTCTTTACACCATGTGGTTTCTATATTATTCGTTTTGTGACGAGAAAACGTGTATGATCATGATAAAAAAAAATGGAATCGTGTAAAACATCACTAGTAGATAATGATCAATATGCGACGGGTTTTTAGTACCATATGCGGCGTCAAAGGCTAGCAACAATTCGAATAGCAGCAAATTAATCTAATTAATTTGCGGCATAAAAAATACGCCGCAAAATTATCATTAATATGCAGCGATTCTTGGCTAAGTGACGCCGCATATTAATGTTTAATACGCGGTGTCACTTAGCCAAGAACCGCCGCATATAGCACTTTACCAGATTGAAAAAACGACCTGTAATCCAGTAATATGCGGCGAGTCTTGGGGACACCCACCGCATGTAGGTTGTTTTTTTTTAAACGCTTTAATTTGATCCCTACTATGCCCAAATTTTGAATTCAAAACCTGCTATATACATTTGCAATTTCTACCAACCAAGATAAATATATACACATGATGATCCATTTCTCATTTATATATACTAATAGGGTTATAAAAACAACCATTAAGTGACATCAAAAATACGATACAATTAATGAACTTGATGTATAAAAACTACAAAATACACAAAAAGGTAATGTACATAATCTAAAAAAAGCCATTTGTCTAATACTTGGCCAGTTTGTTGCGGACGACATCGATTTTTCGATGGAGAAGGGCTCCTCGTTGAATCCTTTGTATACCTAATATTGATTAACATATCATTAAAGTGTATATAAAATGCACTGTATTTGAAAAGTATAGTTCAAACATTTATGGTCCCAATTACAAATCCGACCTACATATATTGACTCATTGATGTAATCACGTTAAATACATCACTTTCTACCCAAAACCGATACCATTTGACCTATATTGACTCATATGGATGTATTTGCAATATTTAGGTCACTTTCTACCCAAAACTGATCTCATTTGACCTATATTGACTCATATCGATGTATTTGAAGTGTTTAGGTCATTTTCTATCCAAAACCGATCCTATTTGACCTATATTAACTCATATCGATGTATTTGAAGTGTTTAGGTCATTTTCTACCCAAAACCGATCTCATTTGACCTATATTGACTCATATCGATGTATTTGAAATGTAAACATAATGACTAAGCTCATAATGGATATGTACGTTGCTCAACTTTACCATCAAATGAGATCTTTCCCTTACGATAAGGATGAAACCTATTTAAGAACCTTCGATGCATGAGATACATATGTTTCCCACAATGAGGCAAATAAGTTGAGTCCATATCATCCACACAAATAGGACAGTCTTTCTTTTCCTTCACCTTATACCCCGACAAGTTCCCATAGGCTGGAAAGTCATTAATGGTACAGAATAGGATGGCACGGAGTGTAAGTCTCTTCAGCATATACATCATACACTGATATACCTTTATCCCACAACAACTATAAATCTTCAATAAGAGGAGCAAGATAAACATCAATGTCATTCCCAGGTTGCTTGGGCCCTGATATTAGAAGCGATAACATAACATATTTACGCTTCATGAATAACTAAGGGGGCAAATTATATATCACTAACAAAATTGGCCATGTGCTATGTTGACTGCTTAAAGTACCCAAAGGATTCATTCCATCCGTGTAGAGACCAAGTCTTAGGTTCCTATCTTCCCCGCCAAAAGCCTTGAAAGATTCATCAATTGTTTTCCACTAGGGAGAATCCGTAGGATGTCGAATCATCCCATCTTTCTTCCTCTTCTCTACATGCCATCTCAATTTCTTTGCATCGCTCTTAATCGAAAAAAAATGCTTGAACCTTGGTATTATGGGAAGGTACCACAACACCTTTACACTAGGACCTTTAATCCTCACTACATGCTCTATCCCATGTGGGAGTTTGTAACGTGACTGCCCACATTTAGGACATTGAATGAACTCTGCATACTCATTTCGATACAATATGCAATCATTCGGACAGGTATCAATCTTATTATACTCTAACCCAAGGGGACACATTAACTTCTTCACATAGTATGTGGATATAGGCAAATCATTACCCTCTGGAAACATGTCCCCTAATATTTTCAATAAGGTTGTGAAACTAGTATTAGTCCAACCATATTTTGCTTTCAGGTTAAACAATGTTGATGTGGCAGACAACTTAGTGTATTTAGTACATCCAGGTTACAATGGTTGCTCAGCAGCCTCCCACAAACGCTCAAAAGTACAAGATTGACTACCAATTTGATCTCCAACCCCTTCAAGCATTTCATCTATTCGATCTTCATCACTAGGGTCATTATCCTTCAATTCATCCTTCCCCATCATCTTCCTTCTCGGCATCAACATTTTCAACGTCATCAGATTCTAATTGACCATGATGGTCTAACTCAACTTGATGAATGGGAATTTCATTATAACACGACCCCATGTCATTAGAAGCAGGAACCTCACCATGCCATACCCATACATGGTATTGTTGCCTAAACCCACGTCGGATCACATGGTCCCTCAACTCTCTTATACTACTAACTATATTCACATTATCGTAATCAACACAAGGGCAACACACCTCATCATCTCCAATGTTATTTAGGTGTTTTAACACTTGTCTATAAAACTCCTCAACTCCATTCATGAACTCTAATGAAGCACGATTACCATACATCCATTTTCGCTCCATAGTTTGTGTTATGTCCTATTTAACATGTAAGAGATTAAATAACAATCTAATCAACACTCAGTTTATGCATAGTTATATATATAATTGCACCTAAAGGGTCCTCAAGTAACTTACCAAAAACAAGGTTAAGCAAACTCCACAATGACCCACAAACACTCGCTCTATAGTTTAAGTTACTAAATTCTTCTAGCGATATTATTTTGGTTCTATGCTTTGTAAATCACTACAAATTTTACAAAAAATTTGGCAGAGTTTCCTTTGTAAATCCAACATTTCCTAATTTTGAAAATAGATTTTCAAACTTATTTATATGAATTTATATACAACCACAACCAACACACAATGCCATTTTACATTTAGCTTATCTAATAATTGATTCAAAAGAAACCAAAATAAACCTATACATGCATAATGCAAGGAATTCTTTACTTGCAAATTCTAGAGACTTATGAACATGAAAGAAAGCAAACTTAAGAGTTTCAAACCTAGTACGATTTTTAACAAAGGGCCCCTTATCTCATCTTTATGGTCTTCTTCCTTACCTTCCTCTAAATTCTCAACACATTCATCATCTTCCTCAAATTATATTTGATTCCCAACATACCCTGAATCATCATCATCTACGTAGCATATTGTATACATTACTCAATTCATATAAATTGTCTAATTCAATTCCAAATATTATACATACCGATTCATAACATAATCTAATTAATACTAATACACATACTAATTCATATACATATTTTGAAGTTTCGAACTACTTAGAATATTTATATTCTCATTTAACAACACCAATCAAACCCATGTATAAAACCACATACACAAAACCCACGAATCTTCTTATACGAATATAGCAAAATAAATATCAAGTTATGAATCAAAACCCAAAATCCACTAACCTCATGCACTAATGAAGCAAAATCAAAACCCACAAAATTAACAAAACCTAATATACCTTCGAAGGCGACGCAAGAAGTGAACACGGTGAGGGGGAGGAGACGACGACGACAACAAGGCACTGAAGAAGTGGCGCAAGAACAAACACGAAGACGTACGTGTAGTTAGGGAATTAAGGCACAAGAGGTTTAAAGCATTACTTTAGAGCATTAGGGTGCAAGAACGAGTAGATGAAGTAATGAGTGAAGAGAAGTTGCGTGAACCGAAGAAATGCCGGTGCGTGGCTTTCTTTTAAAATTTAGGACAGTAAATATGCGGTGGGTCTAATACCAATACGCCGCATATTAATTAGGGTCCAAATTAAAATGCGGCGGGTCTTATACAATACGCCGCATATTAATATTTTTTTAATTAAAAAGCGGCGGGTATACTACAATACGCCGCATATTATACACTTCCCTAATTATATTGTTGCTTTTTGGGTATTACGCCGCTATTCTGTAGCCGCAAATGACTATTATTTTACTAGTACATAGAACCAAAAAACCTACTATGTATGACCACACAAGGAAAAATCTTCCTCAAAGGTTGTAGCATGATAACTAATGAAATTCTACATGACCTCTAAATCATGATAGGATAGCTGTAACCATCAAAATAAAGTCAGGACTGTTGTGAAAAATAACCATAATAATTTCTTTCCATAGTCCTCTGATCCG
The DNA here is from genome assembly GCA_026401315.1 of Dysphania ambrosioides. Taxonomy (NCBI): domain Eukaryota; kingdom Viridiplantae; phylum Streptophyta; class Magnoliopsida; order Caryophyllales; family Amaranthaceae; genus Dysphania; species Dysphania ambrosioides. The sequence continues at coordinate 2,787,527 of CM048667.1, forward strand.
CATGTACCATTAGTATTCTGGTGTAGACTACACCTCCTCACGGATTACCAGATGTGTCGGAGGATGGGCAGGAGGGGGTGTTTAGTGTGTGGGTGATAAAACGTAAGATAACAATTAGGATCCAAACTTTCAATTTTTTCATCGTTTGGGACTTGATACCTATTTTTGCACCTTTTGCTACCTAGAATGAATTTTCGGTGGGTTCTTTTAACCATTGTTAAGTGTAGGGCCCACCCAACATTAATTAAATAGCAAATCCAAAAAAGGTAATGACGTTTTTTTACAACTATATACTTTGGCGTCACAACCAAAATTCTCCTCTGTTTCTTTCAATCCCAACTCTTCGCCTTTCATGGTTGTTCAATCATTCTTAGTCAACTATAATTCTTAATATGAACAACATTATAAACATATCAACCATTTCTTCATTCTTCCATGTGGATAGCTAGTTCACTATAGTACATTTATTTCTTGGATGTAAAATCATGAATCTTAGCTCATAAGCTCACAATCAACATGCATAGTATAACTCATTACACTAGTAGATAATCACAATCAGCCACACTTATTTTTAGAATATATATATGATTAAATTGATTTGTGCTTTGTTGTGGATAGTTTTGTTACTGTTGCTATTTTGTTTGAATAGTAGTAGTTAAGACTAATTGAGATTAAATTATACAATCATGCAATATGTTAGTTGATATTAGCAATATTAAGGACACTCTTTTATCTATAAATGTTAAATTGCAAATTGCAGATTTGCTGTTGGATTAAAAGTGGATGATGATTGTTTAATGGAGTTTTGATTTCCTTCATTAATTTTTTTGGATTTCTGAAATATTATATTTTTGGACAATATATGAATTCCCCAGTTATTTTTTGGTTTTTGTAGCTGATTTTTTGTACTGTGAAACAAGCGCATTGGGTTTAAATGTTTCCAACATATTTTTCCGTTTATAAAAACAATTATTTTTTTTGGTTTAAATGGTTGAAGTTGAGTTAATGTTGAGTTAGCTAGTTAGAAAACTAACTGCATGTCCTTAAAAGTATATAAAAAAAAGCTTTTAAGTCCCAAACGGCGAAAAAATTGAAAGTTTAGGTTAAAACCGATAACAGTAGACGGCCAGATCAGAGAGAAGACGGAGGAGACTGTAGCAAGACAAAGACGGCAAGGATATCAGACCTTAGAATAAGGCGGTGCAGGGGGAGTGGCTGGTACGTATTATGACCAATTATTGCAAGAATTGGAAAATGGACCGTACTCCATGGTTCGAGACACACATATCTAAACCCAACAAATCAAACAACTGTTCAAGTTCATTTTTGGTGAATTTGAACGAAAATTGAGCTCTCTTAACACGATTATTTTGGTGATGGTATGCTGCTTGGTTCCATTTTTTTGTGACGATATGTTGCCCGGTTCCATGTTTTTTACACGGGTTCATTATCATCATCAGGCTGTGATTTTTTATTTTTTGTGGGATGTTTTACACCAAATAAGTGACTTATTTTTTATTCCTTCTGCTGTAAAACTTAACCATAACAACACAATTAAACATGTCATTTGTTGCATTGATCCATCACCTAAGTTGCTTGGCTTGATAAATGAGGCATGTTGGGAGTCATAAGCCTAGGGTGACTATAAAGTTGCTTAATTATGCCCTAAGTTGCTTCTAATATCATACCACCAACAACAAAGTTGTTTGCATTAATGATTGCATTTGACTTGTTTTATTATGTGATGACAAGGTATATTTTCTCGCAGGAAAATATGACTCCCAAAAACTTAGGTTTCATTACACGCATAAAAAGTCTGGAATACATTTTCAAAGGGATCACAAATTGTTACAACTAATGCATGTGAACAAAAGAGTTTTGTGAACCTTATTAATGCATTTAATGCATGTAATCACAATTTTATGAACATTTAGTTTCAACATGTAAAATTTTGTCTTTCGTCAAGATCTCATCTCAAAATAAACAGTATGAAACCACAATGATGTAAAGAGGAGATTTTGAATAAAAAAAAAAAAACCAAAAGAAAGAGGAAGATATGATCAAGAGGATGGAGGATTGATTTGAGAGAGAAAGATGCTATGGTGATGTACATTTAGGGTTTACAAGAGGGAGGGTGAGAAGTTGGAGATAATTCTAGATAGAAGGGTTTACAAGAATGGTTGATTTGCAAAAAAAAAAAAAAAAAAAAAAAAGGTGAGATAATTACGGTTAAGGTTTTGGAAGGTGTTATTAACACGAGCTGTATCAATTTAAGCCATTCATATCACTTGAAATTTGGGTTTGCTTTTTGTTCAACTTTACTTTAAGTGGGAATGGGACATTCTTCTTAGGACAAATAATGCTATTTATTTATGGATAAAGGGAGTACCACAGAGTAAATGTTTTCTATTCCGTGTTTATACTTTATGAGACAAATAATTGTCCTTGTTTATGGAACCGAATTTCTGGATAGTACAGATGACCATAGATATATTGGCATATAAGTATATGCTTCAATAAAATATTGCAACATACAAGGCAAGAAGTTGTATATATACAAGTTTCAAAATTTAGCACATCGCTGCCATCAACAAGTTTCAGTGCCTGAAGACCTGCCCACTACAAGGCAGCTTGAATTTCAAACAGCAATAACCAGTTAACCACAAAAGGCAAAAAGAAAATATATGTTTCTGAACTCTGTATTTGTTATATACTGTACTTAAAACATAACATGAAAAAACAGCAAGATAGCTGTTTTTTCAGGTGATGTCGTGATGAGGAGACATTTAGAGGCTTCTCAAAGTTTTCTATTTGTGAGGTAGGCATCCTTTGCTAAGATATCCTCACCAGCATCAATTTCCATGCTCGCTGAATTGACAAGATCCTGCATATAGCAACATAGTAAGAGCAACATGTCATGGTTCCTCATATTGTTCATTTTTCCTTCACATTATGCGTGGAAAGCCACATTTTTAGTTCCAACTTTTTCTAGCATCCATCTTACGCTCCAAATAATTCCTTTATTTTTTTTTTTTAATAATTAGAGCAATGCTAAATCTAGATCACAGGATCACACAATGTTCTAGTGTCTGCTATTCAAAAAGAATGATTTATCTACACTCAATGACCAAACAAACTAAGAAGATAAGAATGCTATTTGACTAAGCAAATATTATCTCTGTATTTTATCTTCAACACTTGGCCCACTTGTTAAAAAGAACCATTACAGGGCACAAGGGCATCACTTATTATGATAACGAGATAATAGTGGCTTCATTTGCCATGCACATGGGTCAATATAATTCCATTCCTAAGGATGAAACATAATATCAAAGGACAAGGGTTAGTAACATAGAGAATTTGACTCATACAATTGGATAAGAAAAATGAAGGCGAAATGGCAATAAATGTGGAGACTGGAAAGAGTCAGAGAGACCAAGAATGCAGTATCACACAATTCAAACACATACAAATTACAAGCAGAATCAGAAATTATTTTCAGAATTGAACACCTCATGGAGCAAGCTCATTTCTCTTTTGGTCTCTCAGATACAGAGTATGTTTTTAAAAAAGCAGCCATAAAAATTCTGAAATATTGTGGCTTAGCTATACGGCTAAAATACTTGGAAAACTGACCTGGAGTTTCTCTTCAGAATCTTTCAGTCTTCTGCCACACTCCTTTACTTCCTGGAAACATTTATGTAACTGCAAGTAGTCCCAAATCACCAAGATGTAAACCTGGTACCTTCACAAGCCCAATTCAATATTGAAAATGTGCTATCTAGCCAGGCATATACCTTAGTCAACCGCATTTGACGCATTGAAGATTGTTTTTTCGCTAAGGTCAATGAATCTTCCAGTTTCTGTTACAACCATTAAGTTCCCAGTTAGTAAACCAAAAAAAACAACCAACTGATTATGCAAAGTAAGCAACAGCACCTGGGATCTTTTCTCCAAATCAGTAATTAGCCGTTTCTTCTCTTCTAACCTCTGCTCCATGTCGGATTTCTGATAATACAAGATAATCTCTTTTTAAATTTTGACATTGAGCTTCAATGACTAAAAATGTAGAAAGGCACAGCACGACTCGGATAAGGCAGTGAAAAGTTGCTACAAGGCTTCCAACGAAGAACAAAGAATAAGGTTTACAACTGATGATCATCAGAATGAACTTAGCATTGCAATCCACGTTTATTTATGCATTGCTTTGATTTGATTGGAGAATGGACACATATCAAATTATCAATGATGAGACAGAACAGCATCATATATATACAAAATTAAAAGGATCATAATTAAATATTCTATCAAAGAATTAGAGGATGAATACAAGCCTCAAAAGGCATACAAGCAGGAAGCAACCCAAGTGAAACACTAAAGACCATTTTCACACAGAGCATGTCCCTATGGGCAAGAGGGTGCCGTTAGATTTTTTTTCCCAAGATTTGAAATCTCATTAAATTAAACCAAAAAAGAAAAAAGAAAAGATTTGAAATCTCATTAAATTAAACCAAAAAAGAAAAAAGAAAAGATGTTGAAATGCCTAATTCAGTTTTTTCTTGCTCCATGATGATATAGAAGACGTGAAGCACCATTGTCAACTACATTGTGCATATACATTTTTAAGACTCAATTGAGTAGCACAAAAGAAAATTGTTCATGGCCAGGACATGACATGACAAAGGCAACCAAATATAGAGCGTAATACGAAGTATATATAATTAGGCAGACCAGAAGACGATCTCAAATTAAGTAGACTGGTTCAAAATCTTAACGTGGTTCTTAGGAAGGTAGTTTGTATATAAGGTGAAATTGCTATAACAGTATTCAGGGCTAGGGGAAGATTCTTTATCATCATGTCCAATACCCTAAACTTCTATTTTCTCTGTCCCCCCTAGAATAGCATAGAGCACCACTTATAAATTTTTTCCAAAATGATTACAGCTGATAAAACATGTGGTACCAATAGAACGAGTCAACAAACAAGAGTAGTTTCATGTATTAACTATTCAGTACTAAAAAAAGTTGAAATATAATACATTATCAGTACAAGGACAACCATACAAATAGAATGCATAATGCAAGAACCAAGAGGATGTCTATGTGACTGTAGGGCACATAAAAAAGCAACTATCCAGAAAGTTCAAACAATCAACCTAAAGTTACTCAAACCATAAGAGATCCCTCCGATATCAATCACTACAAAGCAAAAGTTCCCACCACACAATAAAAAGAGTTCTAGCCTTTTGTAGTTCCCACCAAAAGCAAAAATTACCCATCCTAAAAAATGATTAACTGTACTAAGGGATGGGATATGACTTGAAAAGCATTGACATTTCAAAGATTCAAAGCAAAACAGAGACCAGACTCTCAAATATGATCACTCAACCAGTTGATAACAGTCCTGGAGCGTTAAGTCTGGCACAAAACCCAAACCAGACCAGTTTGGCATAGTCTAGAATCAAACGATACATGAGCATCATCATAATGGTTCAGGCCAGCATTTTATCATTACTGATATCCATTATATATGCTTCTAGTAGCTAGAGTCCAGGTAACATAGTCATAGACTAAAGATTCATCTTGTACTAGGTCAATGATTATCACGATATTGTCATAGAACTTAGAACTCAAAACACAATAACAGAAAAACTGACAGAAAGATAATCAAGTAACATTACAAGAATGCTTAACTGCCACAAGGCCCACAAGCTGTATGCCCTGCTGCCAGCTTTTAAGAAATTACTTGCAAGTTAAAAAGTTGAAGGCCGACAACATTGCCAGGTCAAGCTTTCAAAATTCATTTCTATACACTGTTCATATTCAAAACAAAAGTAAATAAATATATACTAGATTTTTCACCAAAAGCCTCTGTAGTTTTGGAAACAGACCCATGTACAACTGAGATTCAAAAAATCACTAGGTACCCCAAAAATTAGCAACCTTTGCTGACCAAAACCCCCAAGTTTGTTGCTTTTGCTCTTCTTCCGGACCCAAACATTTTCTTGTGCCAATTCAACTCCTTCGCTCCAACTTGATAATTATGGTTGAGGTACCTTGATCGGGTAGTAATGTGGGAAGCGGAGAGAGATAGGGTTGAAAAGGGTAATGGAGAATGAGAGTAACGGTAAATTGTAGGGTAAACTTTAGAACCAAAAGAAACTTGCAATGGCAACATTTTTAACATAGGGGTACCTGCATGGCTGCATATACTTTTTTCACTTCAGTTCTCCAAGAAAAAGCTCATCCTAAAACCTTTACTGTACTCTGGTTATGCCAAGTATGGAGCCCAGAAAAAGTTCCAAACTCCCTGTCTCACAATGACAACACCTCCATCTGGATTATACCATAAAGCAAGCCTCAGATCAAGGTCAGTTGGGACTCAAACAGCTGAAGAAAATGCAAAATGCTATTCCAGCAAAATGTTGACTTGATAAGATTTGCAATGTACAGAATTGCTTAGCAAAGCAGTTCAGGTGATTAGTAATGAGCAATTGGGCAGAATACTTATTTGTATAAGGGAAGGGTGGTCCACAAGTTCAAAGGGAAGCTTAAGTCCTTTCTGTTACAATTATTTATCTTTATTTATAGCCTCAATTGAGCGGTAACAATATTGTTCCCCAAATGACACCCCCCAACCCAACCCAATATCGCATAGGAAGCTGCAGCAGTTCATAAAATATACTCCAAATATGAATTTTGGCCTCTAATACCATATGATACTCTACACATAAACACCCCTTAAAAAAGGGAAATGGGAGGGGAAAGACCTCACGGAAAACCCCACAAGATCATCACCTTGCCTTCTTCTCAAGATGAGAAATGAGTGGCCAGGAAGTTTCTGAGACTTTCATTTACCATCCAATACACACTTCTTAGACCTCTAAATGCAAATAAAATTGATGATATGTCCTAAGCAAAAGCATGAGAAATCCATAGGTTGTTAAGTCATGTTGACATTGTTGCCAAGTAGAGTATAATCAGAACACAGACCTCCTCCTGAAGTTCTTCTCGTCGTTTGATCAACAAGTCCAGTTGCTCTTCCATCTAATGGTTAAGAAAACTGTCAACAATATGGCAGCTTCCAGCCAAAGCTAATAATTTATATAATGTATAGATTACCCTGAAGTAGCTAACCTGGTATTTATAATCACCAGATTCTGATGAATTCTCTCTACTTTGTCGCTCACAACTACTTGAGCTGTTCGGCAGGAATAAATATAAAGAAAAGAGAGACATAGATGTTAACAAAGGCTCAAACTTATGTTATTCTTACCAAACATCTGGGCAACTTACAGAGCATGACATACATATCACACAAGAATAGCAGGTGAAATTATCTGTCTACAAGTATAGCACGGATTATAGTAAATTAGTTCTTGTCCAATTCATGTTAATTGGACTCTTTATTTCACCTTAAGTACCAATGTGAGACTCTCAACACTCGACATGAGTAAAGAAATTTCACTTTGAACCTGAATTAAGCAACATATTCAAAGGGTCCAAGTATCATGGTTTCCAATTAGTTAAGCTTGACACCTAGCAAGCTTGAATAAGTTACAAGAAAATTAAAATCACCTAAACCCATATGTACATAATATTCCACATTAGGCTAATAAAATTTAGGAAAAGATACAAGTAGGGCTCTGACCCTGTTTCCCAAGAAGTCCTCAGGTATGGCCGTATGGACTTCTACACCCAAGAAAAAAGTTGGATTTACCTCAACCCCTAATCCCCGCAAAAATATATTATACCCTACAGCTTCTAAAGAAACTCCCACTTACTAATCTTGGAAAAAGAGAGAAGGGACAAAGTAAAGGATGAGGAAGAGGGGGCTAGATATGCGCAAGCATGTATCTTTCTAAGTGTATTAACATATAAAACTGAAGTAAAATATTCTACTTGATAATGAGCAACTTCAAAATTGCCAAGATAAGTAAAAACTCTCTTGGAATTCAACACCCAGAAAATGATGTATCAAAGTATGAGAGCACATATCATTTCTTCCACAAGTAACATAAGGGCTGGAAATGTTGTGTAGGTAGAGTGCAAAGTGGAGAGGGAGGCAAAAGTGAAGGATAGGAGTAGGAGTGACCACATTACAGAGTGAGGCTAGTGACACATGACGGAGATTAAAGCTTCAACCACAGACCTCTTATAGATACTGGGTTCTAGGAATCATTCGTTCTGAACCAGTGATAGAAAAGAGGTTAAGGTTGAAATCATGATAACAGTCATCCAGTGATGAAAACAATGGTCGCAAACCAAGCAATGGTTATCGCAGCATGAAGTTGGTTGCAAAGTTTTTTTTAAGCATTGTAAACTTGTACCCAAAATTTTCCATCGGTACTTAAGCTTTTAAAATATTCTCAACATACACTCCCTTGCAAAAGGCTATGCATAAAAGGAAATATGCTGAAACTAACATCTAAAAGTGGCAAAGTCGCATCAGCAGATAGAAAACACATCTTATACCTGTTCTTTCTCTTGCTATGATGGTCTCTGTACTCGTTAGGCCTTCCTTCATGATCAGCAACACTATTAAGCTCCCTATCTAGAGTAGATTTCAAGTTATGGTCATCAAGAATTCTGCCATGCGCCCGTCCACGATCCCGTTTCCAATCCACCAAATCCCTGCTTTCTCCAGGATCTCTTCCTTGGAAATGATCTTTAGATTGACCACGATCACGCCTTTTACCCCTGACACCATCCTGCTCTTGAAAATGATCATGCTGGCCGTCTATATCAAAGCCATCATCCCTTTCTCTACCCCTTCCCTTATCCCAAGCCACATCCTTCACATTACGCCGTAAGCTGTGACCCACAAAGCTAGACCGGCCAGCGGCGTCTCTGCTCTTGACTTCATTCACCCGCACAACCCGGCCGCCAATAGTCTGAAGGAAAGCAGATAACCCCAAAGAAAATCAAGAGCAAAGGGAGTATAATTTGAAAATGAAATGGAGATAAGGATTCATACCCGCCCATCCATCTCCCTTATGGACGCTACCGCAGATCGAGGATTTTTGAAAGTAACAAAGCCATAACATCTTCCTCCCACGCCCCGATCATTAATTATCTATTTCTCAGCATCGAAACATTACCATTAATCATCAATATTGCACTCTAATAAGCCTCAAAGTACATGCAACAAAGATAAATGCATTCATGCCTAAACCAAATTATGATACTAATAACGCTATTATGATACTAATAACAGACTCGTTGTTTGTATAAGTAATTACCAGACAAAGAGCCCTAACCTTAACAGCAAGGATGGAACCGTACAAATCGAAAGCGCGACGAAGTTGGGATTCCGTGCATTCGTAGGGTAGTCCGCCCACATATATGGACTTATCGTCATCGATTGTCATTTTAGGTTCTACTTCTTTACAGCTTCTGCTTATTTCTCTCCCTTACTCTTCTATCTTCTCTACTAACTTTGAGATTTGAGAATGAAGCTGTGAGGGTGGAGATTGGTAAGCCTAACCCTGTTGGGTTGGGCCCTTTCTTATGGAAGGGTTGGCCCAATTTTTTATGGAAACTTGGAGCATATTTATCAGTAACCAACCAATATCAAGATATTGTCATGAAATCATTCAAATAATGTTTTTTTGTTCACTTTGCTCTCTCATATCACTACTTAAACAAAAGAATTGAAACACAAAAATTTTAGTAAAATGGGAATACATAAATTATAATAAATGATAAATCATTATAAAATCGATTTTGTTAAATTAAGGGATGACTTTAATAATTGAAATCTAAGCCTTTATCAATTGAAATCTTAATATCTTTTGTTATATGGGTGATTCCTGGTATATTGGTGATAACTTTTGTTATATTGAGGAGTAAGTTTTAGTGAGTTTTGTTGTATTGGAATACAATAATCTTATTTTATCCCATATGTACACAAAATGTTTCCTCCGAAAAATAATTACTACCTCATTTCTCATTTGTGTTCTCTCCTCTTGCTACATAGTTCAACCCCACATACAAAGGTATGTTGTTTTAGTCATCTTTGAATAAAATGGAATAAATATGTTGCATAACAGATCATTCAAAAGCAACGTATTGCTTCATAGCACACATAAGAACTTTAGCAAAAGTTACAAACAGAGAAACAACGAACAAATAACCAAATAGAGAAGGGAAGTCCATAAAGGAGATGGTAGTTTACGCGCAGGCATGAGGCAATGGTCCATTCAAAATGATAATAGGATCCTATGTTGATTGAAGCCATGAACGTAGGTAGGACTCGATGTGATTAGGAAACAGCTTCTATTCACTTTCGCACAAAATTTCTCACGGGTATCATTCAATAACTCAATAAAGTATTTCATTGTCTCTTTGTTCCTTGCCATTACTACAAACCTTCTTCATTTTCCTAAACCCCATGAATCCTTTCCAAAACTACTTTTTCAGCTAAAATATTATTATATTCCGTGTAAACTAGTGTATCAACCAAAACTATATAGAGAAATACCATCATCTGAGTAAACTACCTTAGTTGCTCAAACCGATCTTTCAAGATAGTAGTGTGTAATTTTTTATTTTTTTATTTTTTTGAGATAAATAGAGTCGTAAGTGATAAGGTAAGTAGGCAATAATTAATGTAGACCATATTTGATTCAAAATTTTGAATATAATCCTCTAAAACTTTAACTATGTCAGGTGGTATCCATTATGTGTATGAATGTATCATGTGAAATTGAGGACAAGTGTTTAAATCTACTTCCATATATATGTACACGCCTAATGAACTTTCTAATTGATACACTTCCTTTGTTTTAAAATAATCATAACTTTGTGCGGATAAGTATTTATACGGAACTCAACGAAGGAGATTAGGTGAAAAGAGAATCATACATGTGATTAGTTTAGAAATATGGAATAGAATTAGAAAAGAGAATTTTTAACCAAATTAAGTTATTTTCACAATTGAAACTTAAATTGAGAGTGTTATGAATATTTTAGAATGGAAAGATTTAATAGGTTTATTATTACACTAAAAAAAAAATTCATCAAATTTACTTTATTATTTTGAATGGGTTTTACCAATTAAAATTGATTTGTATTGGTATAAATTGAGTTTTGCATGCTATAAGATTTATGTAATGAAAGTTAATTATTTTACATTTAGACTCTGTTAAATAGAGCATAAAACATTTTCAACTGAAAATAGTATTCCATATAAAACTTTTTACGGTAGAACACTCGATGGAAAACTCATTTTTATGATACTTTTCTGTTGTTTTGTTGCATGAAAAATGATTTTACATTTAAATATTTTCTGTTGTTTAGTTGAACTGAAAATCAATTACTCCTATTAATTTTTCTAATTGTATTCTCTTGTCATTTTTTTAACTCTTTTTTCGTTGTATCTTTTAATTGATTGTCATTAGCTAAATTTGTTATGCTACAATAAATATTTTTTTTTAAATCTACGACATATTTCTCTAATATATTAATAGCATATTATATTGTATAAAATATCGTCATAAAATCATAAACCCTAAAAAAATTGGTTAAACATTATAAAAAACCTTAAACTAATTATAAAGAAGTATTCACAATTGATTAAGCAAACCTATCAAACATGTAAATGTATTTTCAGTTAAACAGGTAAACCAATCAACAAGTTGTAATGTAATAGTTTGTACGTTTACATTTTAAATTCCAATAGAAATAAAATTTCTACTCTAATTTCAAATAACTGTTGATTTCCCATATGTCATGAGAAACTTTCATGGTCCAATCGAATCGAGGGAAAATCTAGGGATTTTTTTTACTAAAATAGATAAAATTTGTTCAAATTCATAATATAGTACGATAATTTAATAATCAAGACATGAGATTCGAAGAAAATGTACTGAATTAATGATATTCAAAGAAGATGAAAATAAATTGTGAATTTTTTCTCCAATTTTTAAGAGAGAGAAAGTGTGGAGTAAAGAGATATTACCGAGAAGATGAGTAGGTTGTAGGCCAGGCTGCGAACAGCAAAAAAAATTAGGTACTAACATGTGAGCGACACGCCAATTTGGTACGAGGCACGACCTAAAGCATACTATTATTTAATATTATTTAATACTATTATTAGTAGTAATATTATTATGACCACTATAATTAATATTACAATTATTTTTAATATTATTATATTCTAGTAATATAATTTATACTATCTAAAATTATTTTTTTAATTCTATTATATACTTTATTTTTATTTTTTATTAAAAAAATTAGGCTAATAGGAGGCACAACACAGCAAGCCAAGCACGTAGGCCATGCTAGGCAATTGGCCGAGTTTTAGGAAAAGGTAGCACGACACAACACGACCACAATTAGGTACGACACGACAAGAGGTCAGGCACGAGCTGACATGATCCATCATCGTGATGAACATGACACGAACTTTGCACACCTCTATGCATGAGTTGGTAATGCGTGAGTTATTTGTTAGTTGGTATTTTTTTGGAGCGAATGAATGTAAAATTGTTTCACTCCCACTTTTGAAGAAAAATGTTTTACTCCAAACCAAACAATAATGTAAAATAGGGAAACAGTTTTCAGAAAAAACGTTTAAATCCTGCTAAATGGAGCCTTAATAATAAATTTAATAGAAGTCATCACTTAAATGATAAGAAAATGCCCCTAATTTTTAACCTAGACATGTCCTTTTCACTTGCTAGTTCTTTACTAGTAAAGTTAGTTTTAAAACTAGTCAAAGAAGGGGAGGCTCAAACCAAATTAACATCACACGTAGTCACGTACATATCATAACTCCTTTATACTTATCTGTTTAATGATCACTAAATATTTTCCCAGCTACCCAACCTGATCAATCTTCCACCACCCTAAAGACATTTCGCATTTTCATCAACTTTCAACTGCAGACAAAAAGGGTATGACTTTCAATTCAGATTACCCGTACATAATACTTGCTTCAATCAGACCAAATTAAAACAAAGAAATAAAGAATAACCTAGCTACAATCTAACCTCCATATGGTTGCATGCTTAGTTCTTCATTGCTGACAAAATAAAATGACCATTTCAATGATATCACTTATTCGATCACTTAATAATGAGCCCATATATTGTTACAAATACTGATGTTTATCGTGAAAATTATACTCTTTTCGTTATTTTTGTTTGTTCTATTTATAATATTCTATTTAAAATTAAAAAACTTAAATATAATCGTTATTTTTGTTTGTTCTATTTATAATATTCTATTTAAAATTAAAAAACTTAAATATAATTTTTCATTGATACATATGGATTTTATAAAATTTGTCGTAAAGTATAATTTTTTAAATATTTTTTTAATGCGTATTTAAGATATTAAAGGCATACTATGTGTTTTGTTTTGGAAGTTATGCAAAAAGAAAATACATCACGTAAACAACAAAAAATGCAGGAAATACTTTAATTAACTGAGAACAATTATTTCCCAGAAACAGAAAATTTTCATTTCAAACATCATTCATTACACAGTATATTTTAAGAGAAATGTACAGTCATAGTTTAATCCCAATATAAAGATTGGGCTCCATGGGAAGGGATCCGACTGAGCAAGGAGTATATGATAATATTATATAGCTATACTCATAGCAAAGTTAAAAAGATTCATGCATTAGTCATGATTATGTCTTGAATATATAGATACACTTGAAAGGGGCAATGAAGGGGCAATGAACAAGTATATGGAACCATATATCTGGGATTGTGGATCAGATAGAGATTGAGATATGATGGTGGGATCAAGAGATGATGAAATGAATGATCCATCCACTAAACAATGCTTTTGCCTTTACAGCAAGCACTATATATGAAAAGGAGTGAGTCTATGTTTTTTGTTCTAAAACCTTTAACTTCCACTACATGGAACGTTACCCTAAAACTGTTTCTCAGTTCTCTCTGTATTATAAAGCATTCTGCAAATTGTATCATTGTATGTAGTTTGGTCGATCATCTTTTGTACTAGCTAGCATTATTGTAACCAATATAAAAGGGGTGATGATTAGATTGATCTTGACCACTTTGTAACAAGAGTAATTATTCCCTCTGTCTTAAATTAAATGTTATATGAAGGAAATCATCAAGTTTTAGGAGAGGTAAAAAGTTACAATGGCCCACAACATTGGAAGAAGGGACAAAAAAAATAAATTACATACACTTTTCTCAATATGAGTACAATACAATTTAGGAGGTAAGCATAACATAATTTAGAAGAAAAAAATGGCACATCACTTGAATTTCACTGTAAAAAGTGAAATTTTTTGCTTCAACTTTTGAAAATGCTCCAATTGACCAGCAGAGCCATAATATAAGAGCTATAATATCTCCCACAGTTTCATCATCGAGTGATTAGGGGAAGGGGACATATCACTCTCAGGTTTTTGAGATTCATCATCGAGTGATTAGGGACCACTTATGATTAGATTATATTTTAAATCTGCAATAATCAATTCATCAACTGTAGAAGTTGTTGGAGAAGTCTAAGTTGCAATCTGTCAAGCACAAGTGAAGCTGACAGTGCATCTAAGATTCTTCAAACAGATTCCACATCAGCAAGAAGGGTAATGTTTGACTTGAATCAACCAGCTCATGAAGCACATATGGACTGTAATCAATCAGAAGACCATACAGGAGCCATTGGCTTCAACTGCAAAAACTCAGAACAAACATCAGTGTCATGTGGCTTCAACTACATAGACTCAACATGGCAAGCAGAAGCCTCTAGCTTCAATTGCAGTCACTTAGAGGGACAAGCAGGAGCTAGTGTCTTCAACTGCAATCACTTAAGAGGACAAGCAAGAGCCAATAGCTACAACTGCAGTGATTCACAACCAGAAGCATAAACAAAAGAAGCAGCAAAAGCCAATCCAACAAGAGGGTTTGTGTGCTTAGCAATAAGGACAGAGCCCATGTTGCTCAAAAGTTGTAAGAATATTGCCAAGAAGATCTGATCACAAACAATTGCAAGAAGCTGCCAACATGTTATATCAATGAACTAGCTCAAGAATTCTGAGTATCAAGATGGACAATCAGCAGAATATGGGACATAGTGAGAGCACAAATGGAGGAAAATGTAGCAATCAATGTGGACAATTACAAAACAGGTATAGTGGGAAGGTAAAGAATATCAATCAATCTAGAGGAAATTAAGATGATCCCACGAAGAAAGAGAACATCAATCAGAGCAACAGCAACAAGTATGGGCATACATAGATCAACCATACACAACCTCATCAAAAGAGGTGACACAAAGAAACA
Organism: Dysphania ambrosioides; assembly: GCA_026401315.1. NCBI lineage: Eukaryota > Viridiplantae > Streptophyta > Magnoliopsida > Caryophyllales > Amaranthaceae > Dysphania > Dysphania ambrosioides. The sequence goes on from CM048667.1 coordinate 2,802,805, forward strand.
CACAAATGCCATCAAACCAAAGTTATCAAATTCACACGAGGTTGCTAGAGTTATGTGGTGTTTACAAGCAATAGTACCAGCATTAATGACTACAAATCCAAGATTCTCAAACATGTAAAATATAATTTATGTGGATGAAAACTGATTTTACATGTCTAAGATCACTAGTAGGTACTATTTAGCACCAGAAGAGACAAAGCCACACAAGACATGCAAAAGCAAAAGATTCATTGAGAAAGTAATGTTCATAGCAGTTGTAGCAAGGCCATATATCACCCTAAATGGTGATGTGGCCTTTAATGGGAAAATAGGGATATTTCCCTTCACACAATTAGTATCAGCAAAAAGATCAAGTAAAAATAGACCAGCATGCTTATTGGAAACTAAGGATACAACAAGCATGGCAAAAGAAATCATTAAGGTAAAACTCATTCATTGCATTCTACCAGCAATTAGGGCTAAGTGGCCACAATGGGGGAGCAAACACATTTGGATAGTTCAAGATAATGCAAAGCCGCATATAAGAAAAGATGATTTAGATTTTATGCACGAGGCTACCAAAGATGGATTTACAATTTATCTAGTCAACTAGCCATCACAAAGTCCAAACCTAAATTTACTTGACCTTGGATTTTTTGGGCAATACAATCACTTAACGACCAAATAGGACCCAAAAGTGTAGACAATCTGGTGCAAGTGATGGAGAAAGCATACAATGAATATGATCAAAAGTTAATTAACCACATTTTTCTAACCCTCCAGCAATACATGGTCGAAGTAATGAAGGCTAGAGGGCACAACAAATACCATATTCCTCATATGAACAAACAATCACTAGAAAAAAGAGGGGTGCTACCAATATCAATTCATATATCAAAGGAACTCATAGCAGAATGCCAAGCATGCATGGATTGATTAAGAGCCACAGGAAGAAAAATAAAGTTGAGTAGTGTCAACATGAAGATAATGCAAAGCAAGGAAATTATTCATGTCATGTAATAATCTAATTATGTAATTCACTATGTCATGTGATCATCTTTTGTTGTAATTAAACATGTCATATAATCATCTTTTGTTGTAATTTAACATGTCATGTAATGTAATCATCTTTATGTAAGCTATGCATTATATTGGTAATGTTAAGACACATATGCAAAATCAAAATACAGGAGCACACATAAGTCAGAGACCAAGAAGACCTAGACCTAGAGCCATTGAACCAGACCCAGACCCAGACCTAGAGCAATATAATCATACACAATAGATAGACTTACAGAGCCACACCATATACCTAGACCCATAAGATATTTCTAGAGACCCAAACCCACAATCATAGAACTAAAGCCATCGACCCGGACCCACAGATCTAAACCTATAGACCTAGACCATACACCAGACCTACAATCATATACCTAGACCCACATTCATAGACCCATACCTACATATCCAGAGCCATAAACATGGAGCCGTCAACCAGCCCGCCTAACTAGAGCCAAGAGACGAAATAGAGAAGCATACGAAACACAAGGGAACACAAGGGGATACCAAAGCCAAGAGACGAAGTAGAGAAATAGAGAAAATACAAGGGGATAACAAAGCCAAGAGACAAAATAGAGAAGGGCATACAAATCACACAAGATTCAACATCAATTATCATAAAAAACAAATCAAAACACCCGTGCAAATCAAATATGGAGTAAACTCAAGAATAGGGTTTTAGGGGTTACTCTTTCCTTTGAATTCGCTCAAATTTACGCTCTAGTGCATTCGAGTACTAGTAGGAGTACCCATACCATGTTTTTTATCCCTAATGGTGGGGGATCAGACCCATCGAGAAGAGCCTTCGGAGGATTAATCATAGAAGGAGCAGGTGACTTAGTGGATCCAACTTTCTCCCAAGATTCAACATCAATTTCAGCCAAAATTTGACGTAACCGTTTTATCTCATGTGGTGGTAAGGTATCCTTTTCAAAACTGAAGAAAAAACGCTTACCAGTAAATCTAGGAGCATTCCCTTCATCAGCCATGGGTGTGTGGTGAAAGAGATTCAACTAAACCCACAAACCTTAAAGTGAAACCCGAACAAAAAATGCAAGAAATGGATACCAAAATGTGAGTTGCAAAGAGTGGAGCATTAATCTAGTGAGAAAATCTAGAAATAGTGAGTAAAAATAGATAGATCTAGGAATTTGGGTTGGGAAAAATGAAAAACAAGATTGAGAAGGGAGTCAGAAGTCTCGAGAGAATTGAGGGAAAGTAAGAGGTGGCTAGGATTTTTAGGGTTAATATTTAGGTTATTTAGTAAATACAAGTGTGAGTATAAGGGTAGAGTGGTAAAAAAAATTTATCGAAAGTAGGGATGTAACAACTAAATAATAACGTTTGTAAAAGAAAAATATAGCAACTAAATAAAGACGAAGGGAATACTATATGCGCTAAGATTCGCATACCATCGATTTAAAAAAGCTCTCAATAATCAGACCACTATTATGTAAGTTTAGTTGAAACCTTCTTTCCATTTTGGTTCCTAGCTACGAGTACTTCGTTAGTTCAAACTCCACTCCTCAAAACTATTGATTTCGAAACTATCCAGTAACTTATTGTACGAATTCATTTGTTTTTAGTAACCTAGTTCAAATCTTCAACCAATACTTTTAAATTTGTGATTGATCGATCTACCATATGTTAAGTAGTTTCCATGTCCAATATTAATAATGGTCTTGATCCATCATTTTAAGAATATAAGTCTAAACTAGAGTTATTAATTTAGATGCTTATATTGAGTTCAGATTAGGTAATTTTTCATGTTTTGGGTCATATATAGGCTGAGTTATTAAGTCAAGTTGTCAACAAGTAAACGTTTTGGTTTGGATTGGTCATGATTGTTTACCTTTTTCGAATACAGGTTAGGTTTAGTTCCTCCAATTTGAGTTCGATTCAATTTTTGGTTCAGGTTGTATTTGGTCGGGTTGGGGCTAGATTTATGGTGGGTAACTCTGGGTCAATATCATATTTGATCAGATAATTATAGAGTCATATAATTCTCATATTAAGTAATTTTTTTTCGAATTAAATTTGGGTCAAATAATTTTCAGATGAGATACTCAACTAATTAATTTCAAGTTAAGGTTAAATATGGGTTGAATGGTTGTTAAGATGAATAAATCAAACTTCCAAAAATATATATATATATATATATATATATATATTATAAAATGTTTTAAAATGTTGTATAAAATTTTTTTATAAAAAATATTATAATGCGAGTAATAAATTATAATTTCACGTATTAGATTATTTTTTAAAATATTTAATGGTTACTAGTGATTACTATGGACTATTTATGACAGTCATTTCCAAAAGGGTTTTATGATTCAAAATTTACTTATGGGTTTAATAATAATTCAAGTCATCAACGTATTAAATAAAAAGGATTAAGAGTCATCACGGGCTGGATCAACAACAAATACATCAAGTTTTAATCAGTTTTAGTCTAATCAAATTAGGTGTCATTCAAATGTGTGTTATTATTAGGTCGGTTCAAATCAAGTATCGACTTATATCGGGTCGGGTGTATGTTCGAATTTGAATCGTAAAATATTAGGCTAAATCAGTTATTGATAAATATCAGGTTAAATACATATTTAAAACGGGTGTAAATTAGAATTCATAGAGTTATGTAAATTATTCAAGTTACACGCTAAAATACTTATTTTAAGATCACAAGTTTCATTTTAATTATCTTTTCAATTTGTACTCATTTCAATCTTGTTTGTATTGTACTTTGTATAAGGCTATTTTTTAAACTTAAATATCGAGGACTCCGTATCATTATAATGGGGTTGCAGCGTACCGACAAAACGGATTAGAAGGATACATAGGTGTCTTATCAGCTATGCTAGGCGCAACATAAACACTAAACAGTAATATAGCATTTTGTAACAATGCGAAGGAGTAAAGGACGTTGGTAGTCTAGTTTCGTCTTGAACTGTCATCATTCAACAATGTACTTTCTGGATTCCATTTTATTTGCTATATTTGACTTTTTACGATCTATAAGATACAACTTAAAACATTTATTCTCAAAATTTGTAAGACAAAAAATTATGAAAACTTAATATTCTAAAAATTTACATTGACATGCATCAAACAAGATTATTCTTAAATATATTATTTGTCATAATATAATTATAATTTATGATCAAAGTTTTTAAAATTTGACTTTCAACATAAAAATATAACACCTAATATAAGACGGAGAGAATACTTTTCAAGTACGTTGCATACTTATCAACTCATTTCTACCCGTCCATCTCCTTGCTTTTTTTAAAAAAAAATTAATAATTCTGTTAGTGTACTTTTTTTTTTAAAAAAAATAAGTGTCTTTTTGTTCATCATTTGATCTTGACTCTACAACTTTCGATCTCACAAGAATATGTCTAAACTGATTTCATCCATGTGATTTCTTCGACTAAGTAGGCCAGTACACTAGAACCAACTATATTCACTGGTGTGGTACTACTCGCGCCATCAGTCGTATAGCAGTAGATCACACAGGATAAGAGTGGAAATCTTACTCAGCCCGTCAATGATAATTGATAAAATGACTTATACGTACCATCCAGTTATGTAATGAAATTATGTTATACAGTGATCTCACATGATCTAATATATATTTTAAAGTAGGCTTTATACTTTCTGATCTGCGTACGTACTTCATCACTGTGTAGCTAGCTATGTGCCAATAATGTATGTACACCAAGCATGCATGGACGATTGGTTAGCTCAGAACTCATAACTGTACGTTTGCCTGATAAGTGGGCAGATACATTTTTCCATGCACTCCCCTAATTTGTATGGTAGACTGGTAGTCGTGAACTCGGTGCACGAAGGCTGTGAAAGTTGAGTCCTAATAAGTAATAACTTGGGAAAATCTAGCTGCATATTACCCTTGCATTTTACGAATATAATTGATCGAAGCTGCTTACTTAGCTATTCCCCCCATCTCGTTTGTGAAGTTGCTTGCATTGATGTTGCATTTGTGCCCATGCTTTAGTGACTTTATCAACTACTAACTAACACTTGGACTCTATTCTTAGCTTTTGCCCTATTTGATTTTTTATGATCTCCATAATACGACTTATTAAATACATTTATTTCTAAATCTATAAAGTTGATATTTTATACATCCAATAACTTTACTATACTATTTTTTATAACATGATAAGAATTTATAGTCAAATTTTTTTAATTTTGGCTTATTAAATAGAAATGTAGCAAAAATATAAAGACAGAATAGAATACTTTCTAACAACTTTATTTCATAATGAACTCGAAGTTTTTAGTTGATGTAAGTGCTTCTATTTCTTAATCTGATAGTACTCGTATTATTTTAGTCATTTGATCAGGCAATATAGTAAAGTACTCATGGTCGCTTACTCTTGGGCCTTTAGCATTGGCTAACTAATTACGTTGTGGTGTGGCGACCGATGAGGTGATGAATGACATTCTCACTAGATTTGTGCATTGGGCTAAGTCAACATCAGAATGAGTTGCATAGTAAATGGATCAGATCGGGTCAGGTCAACTAAGATACAAAACGAACCAAGTGGGGTCGGGCTAAAGATGATATAAAATGGGTCGAACTTGTAGTTTGCCTAAAAAGAGTATTATTTTTATCTAAAGAGAGAATACTTTTTATTTATAGAGGGTGATGGTTTGCATGTATCACTTTCAATTTTTAACGGTGGACCATTGACAAGTAAATAGAAATAATTCATTACCTGATAATATTTAAAAGCCTTAGAAACTATTGACCTGACTTGATCCATTAAAAACCTAATAAAACATGACTCTTTAAAAGACCGATCCAATTAAGTTTATAATTGATTAAACTTGTTTACAAATGAGTCTATTAAAGGCCTTTAATGAGTGACCCTTCCATTTAAATAGGTCTGATTCTCACCTTATGCACATATGTTTCCCAAGTTAACTAGGTCAGTAACTAGAAATTTCACACCATTGGTCACATAAGGAATAGAATTCCACAACGAGCTAGCAAGGAAAGAAAACAGGGTTAAATGGCTTTAATGATCAATCATATTTTATTTAGAGAAAATCACTGTTTTATCACTCAATAAAATAAAAACAATTTCCTTATAAAAGGAGAAGGGAACACAAAAGAGGGACCTCGTATGCTACGCCAGCCTCCAGTCCTCCACGCCTTTATCAAAGTAGCCTCACGTCTGCTTTCGAGCAGTTCCCCTTCTTTGGCTTTTAATCTACACTTATCTCATCAGTCAGCACCTCACTCAATTATAATCCCATACCAACAACAACATCAACAACACTATCATGCCCAAATTTTCTATTCTCTTCTCCTAGTCCTAGACATTCTCTTTAGTCTTGATCATCGCGCTCTCCTCTTCTTTTTATTCATCACCAATTCTACATTATTCCCATCATCATATATATATATATTATGATATAAATACCTAGTACTTGATTATATTACTTTAAGAACACTACTAAACAATGCTAGTAGTGGTGTATGTAGTAATATAATTAATGTGCCTTCAGATCACCGACCTATGCCACGAACCTTGACCGAGCCTACTATACTTCTACGTAGGAATACTACTCTACTGGTGAACATGGAACAGCTTGGAGTGGCACCTAAATTCACCAAAACGCAAGTCTTGATGAATTGTGCGTTTCACATTACTCATTTGTGCTTTGGATCCCTCTAATTTTTAAGGATTATTATTTTTTTTTCTGAGTTTAGATAAATTCCCTTTCACATCACATCATATTATTATATGATATGTGTTACACTATATAAAATAAAATGACAACTAGAAAATAAACATATAAATAAAAAGACATAAATAACGAAACAACTAGTGTTATTTTCGGTCGATATCCCTAATTGCTGAATGAATAATGATAATGATGATTGATTCACCATATGATTTATAATATGTTAAAAAAAATAGATTTGAAAATTAGGATTTACTTTATTTATTTACTCATTCTTCTTTAAAAAACTTTAGAGTAGTAAGGCGCATTTATAATATGTTAAAAAAATATTTACTACTTTCTACATTCTTTTTTATATCACGTTTCTTTTCTTTTTTTTAAAAAAAATAAAATCTCAATATGTAAAATACAATATTAATTAAGTAGTTCTAAATTTGTATCAAAATTTAAAATGTAAAATAAAAAGCTAAATAAATAAACATATAAGAGAAATAAATATTAAGATAATCCTAATTTTTAAAATCTATTTTTGTATCCTTTATATGATAAACTGATCATCATTACTTCTATTCATTTAACAACTTAAAATATTGTCCGGACATAAGACCAATTAAATATTAATTATGTCTTAGACTATCTATATTACTTCTTTATATTTGCACTTTATTTTTCAAATATAAAAAAAAACTATGTGTCGGTTAATATCATTTCAAGATCAAATATATGTGAAGAAGTATCGTAAATTGATTGGTGCAATTACGGTAGCCCAACAATTTTGATTGCGAGTGTGGATATCATTCTCGGAGTACTACCAATTGTGTGACAAACATCTTTAGTTAGCCTTTTTTTTATTTTTTTTTATTTTGATGGGTGCTTGAACTGCTTTACCCAACCTTATAAGGTGGAAAACAAAATCATGAAACTTTTTTATTTTTTTTTTCAATTTCAACTTGTATATTTTTTAAACAAAAGGTTAGCTATCTAATATAGAAAGGACGAATGCTAAGCTACAACGGCTTGTCTATAAGCCCTAATTACCCTATTTCTATTTATCTTATACATTTATTTTAAACGTACCGTAATAATGAAAAACGCAGCATGTCTCATTTACTTTCACTTACAAGCTACACGCCTCATTTAAACAAAGAAAATATATCTAATGTGCATAACTATTAAATTAATACTGGTAAAAAGTATTGGGGTTTTTTTTTTTTTTGGTTACATATCAAAATACGCAGTACTACCTATTAAACAGTAACCATTCTTCCAAAAAAGATTAAAAAAAAAAAGGCGAGAGAACATATTAAATAATAAACTCCTTTCCCTACATAGGAATCTCTGGAACCAAAAAGCAGCTTTATCGAAGTGGTTAATTAATTAGGCGTCCGCTAAACACCACTTCCCTTCTTTTTCACTACCCACTCCTTTGTTATTTAAGCAAATAAACAGAATTAATGAACCCTTTACAGTTTCCGAAATGTTCAAAAGAGGTTGTGTGTTGTGTTGTTTTTATTCAACTCATATTTGCACGCCTTTTGTGTCTAAAAAAGCTCTCCTCCTTACGCTGGTTAAAGCCTCTTTACCAAAAGTGACCCCTCCCCTCCCTGAATTAGAGATCTGTGTGCTTCTGGATCTTCAGATAAAGCATCTGCACCTTCATTTTTAATGAGTTTCATTCTGTTTCATATTTTTCAATGCGTTTCAAATCAGCCTTTATCTCTATACATACATGTTAATTCAATCTACCAATTATTCTAGCGATTCTTTAGAAATTAGAGTCAGTTATAATAATAATAATAAATTATGTGATGCAAAGTAAGTCTAATACATGCCAAGTTAAAATCATTAACTATTATGTAAAATAAAATGAATAGAAACTTCAATAGTACATAATATAAAGAATACTTAAATGTATAAATGGATATTTAGTTACTTATATGGCTAATACGATATATTTTTTATTATAAGGAGAGTCGTGATTTACAAGACAGTAACTGATGTAAACGGAATTTAATCTCAGATTTTAAAACTTTTTTAATTAGCTAAACTATTTGACATTAACGTATCCATTTGGTATACTGTGGAAAGGTATTTCCGTCAAAACCCGGAACATCTCCTACAAGACCTAGCATAAAAAAAAATGGTTAAGTCCATAACATTAAAAAAAGAAAAGAATAGTCCTCACACATTCCAAGTTCACTTGCATCCATTTTATCCCCATAAAATTCCCTCTCAACTGAATTGGTTTCAGTGTCAGTGCTCTCTGCTCAATTCACTTCACTTCTCATCTCCCTCCCTCCCTCCCTCCCTCCCCACCCTACACTTACTCCTACCTTCACTTCCACCTTCGCTCCCGTTCAACTAAGGTACGCTCTTCACCAATTTTCTCGGCCTATTTATTTATATTAAATAAATTAATCAGCAGTTGGATTCCTCCTAATCAAATTCGCTTCTTCCACAAGTTTTACGGTGTATTATTTTTAACTCTAACTTTTCTAAGTTTTCTCAATGATAAAGTTTTCATCAATTAATTAACGTAACGAACATCACTTTGCAATCAAATTTTTGTGGATTTCGAATGTCCCAAAAAAAAAAAACACGATTAGCCGGTTATTTGCGGTTTTTCAAAATCAATTTCATATTTTTTCCGGAAATTTCTCAAAAGCTTTCAGTAACGGTAATTTATAGTTCATTGTAATTTGCTATTCATAGTTGAGAGTGGCATTAATACATGTGATAGATCTCCAAACTATGAAAAAGAAAAAGCACGTCGCAATCACACACACACACACGCAATGTAAACCACTCCGTATATGATGCTGCTGGATCTCTGTTGAGTAATGGCTGCATATCACTGCTCCTACTCTAAAAGACTAATACTATACGTCTATACCCACATTTGCGCTCTCATTTTTCATTGTGTGTCTCTCTCCTGCTTTATTCAAAAACGAATACTACTACTCATACTAGCTGCAGTACATATTCAGATTTTGAGCATCAAAAGAGGAGGAGGCTACTCGTTAGAGGTGTATATTAATGCTAAACGGCGCTGCTTCTGCTGCTTAAGGAGTATAAAACGACCAGGATACGTAAAATCAAAGCGAAAGGTTCTCCTTCTTCCCTCTACTCTACCATTCCTCCTTTATCATAAATTCATAATTCTATCTCTAGGGGTATAACTGTCATTTGGGTCACATTAGACTTTGTAAAGTAATAGTATAGTGGTTGAAATGTTTTGGGTATGGAGTTGGACATTGATTAATTTGAAAAGCTAGGGTATGTAGGACATGATCTCATATGTTGTGCATGATGTCACGTATGGGTATTGTTAGATAAAAATCTAGTAAGAGTCGTGTTTATAATAAGACTATAAAGTAAGGGTGGTGAGTTGGTGACCGTTCATAACTTCATACTTTGAGAAAAATTACTCAACTCGGAGCAATTGCACAGTGCTGAGGTTACTAGTTAAGTGGCAATACAGTAAAAACTCAAAAAAAAAAAAGTGGACACACTACACAGTCCCAATGTACTGCTTATGCTGCTAATGCCTTAGATTTGTTGTTGTTTCATAATCAAATCTCTAGCTATTTGGTATTTTCAGAAATCTCCCAACTTCATTCCAAAGTTTTGTTTGTTTGGGATTTGTCCTTTAGTTGGGAAGAGAGGAGGCTTATAAAATTGCTATTGAAAATTCAAACGCATCGTATCTTTTGTGGCAGAGGAAACTAGGAAGGCGTGTGCATGGATATTCTTTTGTTTTGGCTTTTTATTGAAGAGCTTTAAAACGTGAGTGTGAATTTGGGTGGGGGGGGGGGGGAGGGGGGGAGCAGTTATTACACAAGGATTGTGGCATCAGGCATGGCATGTCGCATGTGTGTGTGACCCTTTTTGCGTGCTCTGATGGGTCTGCCTATTTTTAGTAGCTCAGCCTAAAACATGCTAAAGGTGTAAAAGATAATCCCCTTTAGGTTATAGGCATGATCATGATGTTCTTTTCTTTTTTAAAAAAAATTAAATAAATATAAAATTAAATAATTTTGTCAGGCTGGGGTTGAAAATTCTGCTGTGCTGCAATGTGATTATTATTGCTTGTCTCACATCCTATGTGAGGAAATGACAGTAATAAATTAATAATACAGTGGAAGAACTTAGGGTCAGAGTAATGGGGTGTCCCTTTTCATTATTTTCTTAGCTTTTATAGCTAAAATTAAGTGTGATATCCCAGGTCTTTCTCAGTTACATGATATGGGTTAAGCCGTTGTTCGAGAGAATTGATGTTAATACTATGTTTGGTTACAGTAAATTCTTAGTCATCTATTTATATGTATGCGACTTAAATCATTTATATGATTTTTTTCTTTTTATGAAGTGTTATTTTAATCTTGTATAGTCTCATATGTCCCGCTCATGATTTGGATAAACAAGGTACATTTAAGTATTTAACCATAGTTTATGTATATTAATTTGACTTGAAATGAATAGTGCGGGCTATGTAATTTTCAGTTAAATGACAAAATCCATGTCTGAACTCTTGTGAGTTTGAGGGATATATGACTATATGGGTCAACACCTAAGGCCCAAGTAGTAAAATGGTCTTTGCACTTCTGTTTGTAGTTGCAGAAGTGGGCTTCAGCCCGAATATACTTATGAGAAAATGTACATTCTTATACTTGCAATACTTTTATGTTAGGGAAGGTCCTGAATTAACTTGTCTTTTACTGTTAGAGTAGGTCAAACCTCAAGTCCTGAATTAATAACTTTTCAAATGAGTAGCATATTTCATGCTTCAGTAGTCCGTAGTTTGTGTTTTTTGACTGTATCTTAAGAATAAGAAAGAAGATAAGAATATCTAACCTTAGAATGTGGTGTATTATTATTTTGTCAATCGTCATAATTCTTAAGACTGAATTTGGATACATGCAAGACTTTAGAGCAAAGTCCAGAGAGTTAATTTTAAGAGTGTATTGGGTAAGCCACTCACTGAGTCACTGAATTCTACATAAGTGGCACATGTGAAAGGAAAATAAGTCCAAAACTTATTATCGTCCTAAAGTGTAGAATCATACATACTATATTTTAAGTGAAAAAAAATTCGAATATTAAGATAGTCTACAGTAAAAAATGATTTGTCCTAGGTTAGATCTCATCACTATTTTTAAGTCTATGAAAACAATTTTAGTTAGAATGTTGGGTAAGTTTCAAAGCTACAGTTGAACTCAACCCCCAAAATATGATAGGCCAATTTCATTGAGTTTTTTTTTTTTTTAATCCTGCCAACAAGTTAAAAAGTAAAGCAAAATGTAAAGTCATTTCTTAATTGTATAATTTTTTTGGTATTTAATCTGGAGTATGAAGCTCAGGAAAATCAGTGGTGCATGGAAATTATTTCACCCTTCCCCTTGTGAAGAAGCTTCCGCCGTCTAGCTTGATCATCATAAACCTAACTACCTAAACCAATGAGTCCTAAAAAAAATAGAAGCAAGAAACTAGCACAGAGGAAAGTGAAATAAAAGAGGGGAGAGTCAATCCAATAAGCAGAATTGAAGCTTTAAATTAGCACGATGCTGACACTGTTACAGTAATCGTAACAAAGGGAAGAAGCACTCTGAAGCAGTAGCATCAGTGGATGCATTGCAGATACGTTGTGTCTGGTTTACTTCTAAACAAAACTACATCACTACAACGGAATACTCTATTGGAGTATTGTGGTCCAAATTTTCAACTAGTACTTCATCTCTCTCTTTCTCTCTCCTCTTGAGTCATCTAAATTCTGAATCCCCATACAATAGACACTACCATTTTGCCCCCCTAATTGCAGTATTGTCCCCTTCCGTTTAGTCATTGTAGAACAGATACGAGTGTGTTTCTTTATGTTTCTAGCAGAATGTATAAAAAAAGGAAATTCGTACTCCAAAGATGATAAACCTCACATCTACGGCAACTTCCATGCCCAAGTGTACTTTGTACGTATTATCATATTGACCTATCCATGGGCCCAGTTCGGATATAAGATGGGACACCTTGGGTTAATGATAGCTTACGAATTTGTCCTATGAAAAATCCAACGAACCATACCTTATGGAACCACTTAGCTATTTGTGTATGAATTGATTAGATTAAACAATTACTATTTGTAATTTTGTTGCTTACTTTAGTTAATCCCAATGAAAAAAGAAAAAGCAAATGCTTCTTCCCCTTTTTTGACCATGGAAAATGGTGTATTGCCACGGGAAATTCTCTCTCGTGTCCAGTTATTCCCTTACACTTTGTGTCCCTTACCCTTATTTCAAATTATGGGTACTTCGGGATAAGTTTTTCAGAAACAAAAAGCCAAGAAAAAAAGGTTACTGTATTAATTGGGTGGAGTGAAGGAGGGGACTATCGTTGGGATTGACGTAAGATTGTTAGAATGACGTTTAAGAATGTTCAGAACATAATTAATGCAAAGTTTATGTTTTGGTTTTATTTGTTTCTTTCAGCCAAACAAATCTATGCTTTCTTTCTTATTCGGGGTCAAGTGAGAAGAAGAAACTGGTTTGATTTGAGAAGAGCTGTTCATGTTTGCTGTGAAATTCTAGATGAAATTTTCTATCTTTCTCTGTGTAAATTCAGCTGGATAGTCATTAGTGTATAATATATCAATTACTATTTGGTCAATGCTATGTTAGGAATTGGTGTAGTAAAATAGCTTTCGAGTTTTTGTGGATTGGGTTTTGCATGTTGGTTTTAAGAAACTTCTCTCATGTTCAGAACTATGCAGATTTTATATTCTTTTGTCTTCCTTTTCATGGACTTAGAGCTTTATTATTTTTGGTAATGGAAGTAACTATGTGCCATATACTCCACAGCTCTAAGTTTGACCTATAATTTGTCTTCAGAATTCTTAAGATAGTGCTTGAAGTGTTAGAAGAGTAGAAGACATAAATACTAACTTTGAATTATCTTCTAAATTATATGTTACAGAGATGCCGAATCCAAAGATAAGAGACCCGGAACAGAAGCATATGATCCCCAAAAAACCTGTGGAGAGCAGCTTAGTGATTCATCAGGCATGTAACAAGTCATCCCCGAGTTCTGGAGAGAGATTGGAAGATGTCCCGAAGAATGCTAAGCGGAGGAGAGGAAGAAGAAAGACAAAAGGTGCCATTGTGGAAGATTTGTCTGTTGATGGGAAACTTGGATTGCATGCTGAGCCTCCCACATTAAACAAGGGCATTGTGTTCCAACAAAGGCCGGGTTTTGGACAATTGGGCACTAAGTGTCTTGTTAAGGCGAATTATTTTCTTGCTGAGCTATCGAGGTCGGATTTATGTCAATATAATGTAAGTCTCTAATATACTACTTGGGGTTGTGCTATTTAGATGGATATGGACGATGAAAAGTGGTTTTTTGATCTGAGTCATTTTTTCAGGTCACTATAACTCCGGAAGTAAAATCAAGGAAACTGAATAAAGCTATTATGGCTGAGCTGGTTAAACTTCATAGAGAAACTAACTTGGGGGCTAGACTTCCTGTTTATGATGGAAAAAAGAATCTTTACACTGCTGGACTACTACCTTTTACGTCGAAGGAGTTCAAGGTTACATTGGTTAAAGAGTGTGAAGGATTTGAATCAACAAAGTATGGTTGTTTTTTTTACCTCCGTATTAATTTGAGATGGTCAATTGTGGAAGTACTGCTTCTAATTTGCTGCTCTTTTCATTAGGGAGAATGAATTTGATGTGAAAATCCAGTTCATTGGTTTTGCTCGAATGCATGAACTGCACGAGCTTCTTGCAGGTAAACAGGTTAAAGCACCTCAAGAAGCTCTTGCAGTCATTGATACTGTCTTGAGACAAATGGCCTCTAAGAGGTGTGTGCTTCCGGCAGTTGGTTCTACAACTCTAACACAATGTCCATGCTACTTCATGCTGACTTATTTTTCATTTATTTGGGAAAACTGAAGGTATTTACCATATGGAAGATTATTCTATTCTCCTGATATTCAAAAACCTCATCCACTTGGTGGTGGTTTGCACTCATGGCGTGGCTTCTATCAGAGTGTAAGATCCACACAGATGGGAATGGCCCTGAATATTGGTGGGTGTTTCTCTTATTTTGCTATTTGTTGAATCAATTATAGCTCTATCTATTGAAAGGCCATGGTCTCACCACTATTTTTTATTGAATAGATATGTCAGCTGGAGCATTCATTGAAGCACTCCCAGTAGTTGACTTTGTAGCTCAGATTTTGGGGAAGGATGTACGTTCACGACCATTGTCCGATGCAGATTCTGTCAAGGTATAGCATTGACATCTTGTTATTAGTTTGATTCCTTGGCAGAACTTCTACGACTAGGCATTTGATGAATTCCCATTTGAAGTTTTTAGCAAAATACATCAGTTTTGATGTAACAAACCTATTTGATCATACGTCTATGAAGTACTATATAGCCATCCCATCCCCAGACATGCTTTTACAAGTTATTTCTATCTTGAGCCTCAAAAATGTTAATGTGATGGATTGATATTTGTATGCTGACTGGATTTGACCAATTGAAACAAAACAATGGATGAAAGTAGGCTATAATTGGTTTAGGATATCAAGATTTAAATTAATGATAGGCAGTCATAATTTGATATTGTCAGATGCTTACTTTTATGCATATATTTGTACAGGTTAAGAAAGCTCTTAGAGGAATCAAAGTGGAGGTTACTCATAGAGAAAATGTACGGAGGAAATATCGAGTATCGGGACTGTCATCACAGCCTACCAGGGAGCTAATGTATTTGCCATTTTGTTTAACTCTATTGAATCCTCATTCTTCATTCCTCAGCACTTTGGTTGTTGTGACCGATTTCGTATTTTACCTTTTCCTGGTAGTTTTCCTGTTGATGAACAAATGAATATGAAGTCAGTGATTGAATACTTCCAGGAGGTGTATGGATATACCATACAATATGCCCACCTTCCTTGCCTTCAAGCAGGGAATCAAAAGAAAGTGAACTATTTGCCCATGGAGGTATGTCGTGGTTAATTTGGTTAAGAACATGTGGCTATCAGGAGCTAATGTGAGTGTTGTACTGATTTTATAACAGGCATGCAAAATAGTTGGAGGACAGAGATATACAAAGAGATTAAATGAAAAGCAGATAACTTCTTTACTCAAAGTTACATGTAGACGACCCAGTGACCTGGAAGCAGATATTTTGCAGGTCCTTTACATCTTTCCATTCTGATTCCTGGTGCATTAAGTTGCTCAAAAGCTTTCTCCTATAACCCTATTCTTCTATGCGTTCTCTCAGAAAACAAATTCTCTATTATGATGATCATGCATGTAAACTATCTTAATAACGTGTAATTTTCTTGTTTTTGACTGCAGACAGTTCACCAGAATGGCTACAACCAAGATCCCCATGCACAAGAATTTGGTATAAAGATAGATGATAAGCTTACAACTGTTGAGGCTCGTGTTCTCCCTGCTCCATGGGTTTGTACTCAAACTCATCCTTTGTTTCTCTCTTCCCTGTTATCAACAAATGTGTACTGAATACTCTTTGGGGTTGATGTTATTTCTAATAGCTGAAGTATCATGATACTGGAAAGGAAAAACAACACTTGCCTCAGCTTGGTCAGTGGAATATGCTAAACAAGGTAGATCCCAATTGCATGAAGATTTATCTTGGATTTTCTTAAGAAGAGTACATTAATGAAAAGACATTTTTTATGTTATAGAAAGTGATAAATGGGAGCACAGTGAATCACTGGGCATGTATCAATTTTTCAAGAAGTGTACAAGAAGCCGCCGCTCGTGGGTTTTGTCGTCAGTTGGTGCAGATGTGTCAAGTCTCAGGAATGGTATAGCTTCAGTTGCTCGAACATAAGATTCAATCTCAAATGGATCTTATCTTTAAGTTTCATATGCTCCTCGGTTCTAATTAGTTTCAAAATTGCATATCATGTACGTATATGCATATGGCTTAATCATTATTCAAATTTCCTGACATGTGCGACAATCTGTATAAAGTGATTAACGTCATGGTTTTCGTTAGTCCTTTATTGGTTATGTAGAAGCCTAATTTCTATAGCCCTTGAAGTTCATTGGATGATTTGTTTGAACTGATGTCACCCTTATCTTCTTCTAGGAGTTCAACCCTGAACCTGTAATTCCTATCCATTCTGCACGACCAGATCAGGTGAAGAAGGCCTTGAGATATGTATGTAATGCCGCTGCAAGCAAACTTGATGGAAAGGAGCTGGAGTTGGTTATTGCCATTTTACCAGACAATAATGGCTCCTTATATGGTACCATATATTTTAATTATTTTTTGTAATATTTGGATTCTGATAATTTTCTATTAGGTTCACCAATCTTTACTCTCATTTTCTTATAGAGATATGATTTATATGTGTTCTAGCTTGAGCTATGAAATTTTTTACTCTCTAACTCTCTATAATTTATTCTAGAGATTTCGTTAATATGCAAATTAAAATGTTATTACAAAATTGTAGAACTCTTGAACCATCCTGATGATAAGTCTGTGTTCCATGTAGGTGATTTGAAACGAATTTGTGAGACAGACTTGGGATTGATTTCCCAGTGCTGCCTTACCAAATATGTCTTGAAAGTTTCCAGGCAATACCTAGCAAATCTGTCGTTGAAAATTAACGTAAAGGTATGCGTGCAGAATTAATCTTATTTGACTTGGAAGCAAGCCTTAAGAACAGCTCTTATTTGATGTACAGTTAGGAGGAAGGAATACTGTTCTTTTGGATGCTTTGAGTTTGAGAATCCCAATGGTTAGTGACATTCCAACAATAATTTTTGGAGCTGATGTTACTCACCCTGAAAGTGGGGAAGACACAAGTCCGTCCATTGCTGCTGTAAGAATATAATTTCTTTTATACATACAGAAGATATCATTTCATATGTACAAATAATCTGATTACTATTTACAGGTTGTAGCATCTCAAGATTGGCCAGAAGTGACCAAGTATGCTGGCCTGGTATCTGCTCAGGCACACAGACAAGAAATTATACAAGATCTGTTCAAAACGTCACGAGACCCTCAACAAGGAACTGTCAACGGAGGAATGATCAGGTATGCATTAATCTTCTCGCAGCTTTATTTCTTCATGTAGCATAGTATGTCGTTACTTTTATCCTTAGAAATTACCTATTTGTGGCATAAGTTTGCGGTTTTACATCTTGCCAAAATACTACATGCAAACTACGGCATAGAGGAAGAAAATATAGAGTATGACTCGACTTAAGAAAAAAAAAGGAATTTAGCATATATAAGTATTTACCTCTGTAATTTGTGATTTGAAGTTGTATTTTATTGTATAAAATGTGCTGCTTTGAAGAATAAAACATGTTAGTATGTTACTTAAATTCATCATTTTACCTCCAGCTGTGTGTTGGATACCAGGCACGATGACGTGAACTCGAACATGCTAAATCTTGGTAAAATGACCAAGTCATAGTGTATATGAAATGTGAATTCACCAAATTCTGCTGCTTCATAGCTTTTAAGCAACCGTGTAATTGATGAGCATCAGATTTTAACGTATTATTGCCAATTGTTTTTTCACAGAGAGCTTTTGCTTTCCTTCAAGAAGGCCACAGGACAAAAGCCACTGAGGATAATATTTTACAGGTAAATTTCCTTATCTTGATCTTTTTCTCAACACTATAAAAGGGTGGATATATCCTTGGAAGTAATTATCTTCAAGTTTTTTTGGTTCATATATAACAATTTATTACCTGAACAGGGATGGTGTCAGTGATGGGCAGTTCTATCATGTTCTACTGTATGAACTTGATGCCATTAGAAAGGTATGCCCCAAGGCTTCCCAACACTTGAATATTTGTATCATGAATAATGCTTTTCCAGCGCATAACTTTTACCTCTTTGTAGGCATGTGCATCACTGGAACCTGGCTATCAACCTCCAGTAACATTTGTTGTGGTCCAAAAGCGTAACCATACAAGATTATTTCCAAATAATCATAATGATAAGAGAAGCACTGACAAGAGTGGTAACATATTACCAGGTAAAATTTTGATGGATCATCTCGATTAAACTTGTAGTCTTGTTGATATTCCTTGTGTGATAAGACTTTAGAGTAATTGTGACTCAATCTGTTTTGCTTTGCACTTTGCTGGAGGATGTTAATCAACATTGTAATATTGTCGTTGCAGGTACAGTGGTGGATACTAAAATATGTCATCAAACAGATTTTGACTTTTTTCTATGCAGTCATGCCGGGATTCAGGTGAGATTCTTGTAGAATCTTTCGAACCAGTCTCAGCTTACATTCTCTTCAGAAATAACAATGGCGACACTCTTAATGATTTGTCAGGGAACCAGCAGACCAGCTCACTATCATGTTCTATGGGACGAAAACAATTTCACTGCTGATGAGATACAATCTCTAACAAACAACCTCTGTTATACGTAAGAATCAAGAATCACCCCTTGTTTCATTAAATTTCTTCTTGAACATTCTTTTTTAATCTGTAAAGGTGTTGTTGCTGCAGGTATGCTCGTTGCACACGATCTGTTTCTGTCGGTAAGATAATTTTGTCTCTTAATTATTGCACTTTAGGTTACTTGCTACAATCCTAAGATTCTACATTTTATCCATCAAAATTTCAGATTTATGTAAAGTAGTTGGTTTTCTATAATGCCAGTTGCATGGAATTTTTGTGATGTAAACTTATTGTCTATTATTTCATGCAGTCCCTCCAGCATATTATGCTCATCTGGCCGCTTACAGAGCTCGATTCTATATGGAACCCGATAGTTCTGACAATTCAAGAGGATCACATAATTGTCGCACAAACAAAGGCCAAAACATCCGCCCATTGCCAGAATTGAAGGACAAGGTCAAGAATGTAATGTTTTACTGCTAATCATAGGTTGACAGTAGATGGAATCAGAATGTGTATAGTTCTCGTGTAAGTATAGTTGTAGTGACTAGTGAAATGGTGCATAACAAATTTTGATAATTTCGAGAAGCTTTTGCTAGTCTGCCATTTACGAATGTTTTGTACCACATGTTATAGTTTCCAACTTAAGCAGCACTACTCATTGAGCTGGATGGACTTTCAGAGTTATTAATAACAAATCTCTTTCGTAACAGCTAACAGAATGAAACCACATGGGAAAGTATCTTCTCAGGTGTGGCCGTTGGCCATTAATGGGGGCAGCTTAGCCAAACAACTCAAATTTAATTGAACAAATATTCATACACTTGACGTGAAACATAGACGTTTTCGAAGAAGATGCATTTTCATCTCTGGTAAATATAGTGGTACGTTAGGACAAGGTTAACCATCAATCTTCACACTTGAGGAGGGTGAGGGATTTTATGGGAGTAGACTTGTTTAAATAAAAGGGGTTTTATTAAGGGTATTTAATTGACCCGTTCATAAAATTAATTACGGGTTTAATCGAGTTATTTTTTTAAAATGTCATATTTTATTGGGTCTTTAATGGATTAAGTGGGGGTCAACAATAGGCTAATAGTTTTCGTAACTTTTAAACACTATCAAACTATGAATGTTTTCCACTTGAATGACAATGATCCACTGTCAAAGTTTGAAGGTGATACAAGCATATTATCATCTCCATAGATAGAGTTATACTCTATTTGGAACATTTCAGTTTGACTTGGTCCGTTTTGCATCTTTTTTGACCCGACCCATTTTGCATGTGGCTCATTTCGGCCAATGTATAGATCTTAAAGGGAGGTGCGTGTGGGCCAAAGGGGTAGATGAGGAGGGAAAGGAAGATGGTGGGGCCCCACGCTTTGTGGTTGTGGCACCCGTATGAGGCTTGGATTAGGTAGAAGATGCGGAAAGTTTGGAAGGGAGATGAGGTTGAGAAGGAGGAAGCAGGAGTCGTAGAAAGTGGCGTCAGGATGTTTTTTTCTTTTTTTTCTCTTTTTTGCAATAACAAAGAAGAACAGAACAAACAAAATATAAGCCCTTTCTATCTTTGATAGCTAGATTGTGGGCGTTGCTCACTAAAAACTTGAAAACCTTAAAACAAGTGAAAAATAAAAATTTAGATGCCTCAAGAGTAATATCCTTCACAACCTTCCTTAGATTCTTGGGAGATTTAAAATGGTCCACAAGGATAGGATTTCCACCACTACTATACCTCGACCCGATCTAGAGGAGAGGATGTTATGAGGGAGTGGGGGAGTGGGTTGGAGTAGTATTTATCAAAATACTTTTTATTTTTATGTGCAAGATAAGAGTTGAAACCACTTAACAAAACAGAACCTTTGTTAAACTGAAGGGCGAGACTACGACTAAAGATATTCTAACATTCGTACCTCATGCGTTTCACTGGATAAACTGATTAACAATGAAGCTGTAAATGTATACATCGGCCTCATCTGAAGATTGATATATTAGCATTAGAAACCACTAATCAGTTCCACTGTGCTACAAATAATTGGAATTAAACTTAATAATTACAAAAGTATTGTATACACATGAGATAAAATAATATTCCCAATAAAAATTACTCCCAATATAACAAAAGTTACCTCTCAACACAAAATATGTCAATCTTTATCAACTTTAAAGGGTAACTTTTATTATTTCAAGGGAGCACTTTTATTAGGGGTAATGTATACAAAATATGGTATGAGCGCTATTTACCGCCCCATAGTTACTCAAACCGCCCCCATTATTGACCATTTTGCCCTTTGACTCGTTTTTAATAAAATCGAACATCATACACTTCATTTCTAATTTCGCACTTCACTATCTCGTAAAAAATGTAACAAAAACGAACTCCACTAAATTTTCCGACAACTAGTTGTCGGCCTCCGCGGTGGCCGGAAAATCGTGTTTTAGTTGACGGAAACCGCTCTTCGGGACTCCGAAATTCACCGAAAACTATGGATGGGTCATTGTTGACAACGTCGAAGGTAAAAATCTTCGTTCGAGATCGGAAAAGGGGAATAATGGCCTAGCCGGTGGGCTAGCCGTCTAAAAAAAACGATCAGCCCAAGGGCTAGCCATAAAAAAAAAAACGGCTCCCCCTAGGGCTAGCCGTTTTTTTTGGACGGCTAGCCCACCGGCAGAATTTTTTTTTTTTTAGGTTCCAACATAAGATTTCGGCGACAATGGTATTAATTTTAAATTTTGACGACTCATTTCCGGCGACAAATAGTGGCGGCGCGGCGGCTTCTAGCGGCGGCTGGGGAGGGGAGTTAGTGAGGGATAGAGAGAGAATGAAGAAAGTGGAAAGGGTAAGGGTAAAACGAGAATTATATGGGGACGGTTTGAATAATTATGGGGCAGTGTTTAACAACCCCCTAATTTAATTGGGCATTCTCTTGGCTGTTCAAATTTACGACTATTGGAGATGTGGGGACGTTTTAGGAGGCTAAACCTGATATATTAAAGGGCTGGACCCAAAACAGTTGAAATAAAAATATATTTCCAACATTGATTATCGAGTAAAATATAGCTATTAAACGTTGTCAATTATACGTGTGTGATTGTTCATTATTAGAACAACAGTAAAACATTAAAGTTGAACGATTTTCCTCACATTAGACATTCGTTGAAAATATAAAAATAAAAATAATAAAGGTTGGATAAGAGAAGGCGTAAAAACACTAAACAATTACAAGCTAAGCATAATTTGATAAAGTCATACTATGACGAGGAGGATGAGGATGTTGATCCATCGTGTGTCACACTAATGCCATCCTTATCAGTCCTCACTTGCCAAGCAGAAGCCGCAATTAGCGGGCGATTATGCCATCCTAGAGTTAAGCACCCATCACTCTCTTGGACACTATACCCTTCGCATGAGCACATTGATAGTAGCATGTTTGCTTGCTTAAAGGCATTATACCCCATATTTAACGCCTTGAAACCGGCTTGGCCCAATCGAACCCGCCACTTGGCTAGTGGCTCGTGTCTTTCTACCCTAGCTGAGCCTTCACAGCACACAATGTTACATATTTCCCTTTGCATGTATGTCTCCGCTAAAGGCTTAGCGACTTCTACTTGACAAGATTCTAATGCGTCGAACATTGCTGAATAGTAATGTAATGCTTCTGTGAACCTGATTAGGAACTCGGGTTGATTATGATTTGCATCTTGTTCTGTTATGGTGAAAACTCTCGGGTTTAGGCTTCTAATTGACTCGAGTAATGGTTCTACATTCGTGCTAAGTAATCGATGGAGTTGAAAGATGGAATTAACAGCTATGACTTCTTCAGCATTAGTTTGAAACATCCATGGTTTGATGTCCTCAAGTCGTGTCGTAACAACACGAAATGAAAACTTCACATTGATGGACCTAGCCAAGTGGGCTAGCCTTGATCCGGTCTCATGGAAGAAGTCATGCCCATTTGGTGTAGTAGATGGGCTAACTGTAGTTAGCCTGAACGATGGTGGGCCACCGGGTCTTAGAGCCAAAGCTTGGATGAGAGCCGGCCATTGCAGGCCGTGTATCAAGCTGAAGTCGATGACGTGTACATTAGCATGGCCTTCAAAGGCCTCCAATATGGCTTGGTTAGCCGTAAAGTGTGCAAATTTAAGGTAAGGACAAGCCTCATAAAAGTGATGATATAGTACCTCGTTGGACACCTGACCTGGCTCGGTTAGGCTCTTACCTAAGCTAGGCTGGTACAGGCGCCGGCTCAGAGCATCAATGAAGTAGCCGGCTACCTTGCCAATCCCGCTAGTCGTATTAACACGTGTCATCAACCCATTGTTCATCTCGACAATAAGCGAGTTAGCCAATTGGAACTCGCCACGTTGAAGTGACTCAGCACAAGTCAATAAAACATGAACCAACCTTATTCCCACATCCTCTTCCATGTCACATACCATAGTCATTGGCAGGGTTAGACTCTCCTCACTTGGCTGCTGCTCTTCAAACTGTTCCGTCCACATGCCACCAATCACCCTCATCAGTTCGTTCGGAACAGAATCCGCACCACCAAGACCCGGATAAAACCCGGGCCCTAGAGTGGGCAGTGACCCTAGCTCAGGAACGAAGGTATTGGCACATGACATGACACCATACTCGCCAAGCAGCTCATCCACGTCTGATGCCGAATACGATGCACTGGCAAGCTCATGGGACTCCATCATATTAATTGAACGTACTCCGTATGAGATAGATTGGATGGACTAGAAAGATCTATGTTAACAAGAGAGAAACATGTAAATGCTCTGCATATATAGTATTATATGGAGAGCATTTCTACTTACTATATGTGGTATGTGAGGAGATATTTTGAATGGGTGGATTGAGCGAGAAGTTTCGAAAGAAGCAATGGATGTGGAGTGGAATTTGAGAAGTGGGTTGAAGGAGAAGTTTAAGAGTGTACGTAAGGGTGAAATTAAATGAGATTATGGAAATGGTAGGTTTTGGGGATGACTCGGAGAATATAGCTACCTAGTCACATATATATAGAGTACGTGAAATGTAAGGTTACCACGTGAATTATGCACTAATTCGCCTGTTTCAAATTTCTTTCATTTTTATTGGTTTTGCCATCGTTTGTTATCTCAATTATTATAACTATAAGTGGTTGTTTTCCCATCAAAAAATATACGGAGTATTTTGTATAAGAAAACTTTTTGTGGTTTTATTTTGTATAAGCCTGTGGAGAGCAACCTTATATGAATTATGCGTACCAATCAAATCACTTTGTATCTATAATTACGCTACTAGAATAGAATTACATACTCTGTAAAAGTTGTACTCTTTAAAATAAGTGTGGTCATTCGGTTCAGATATGATTATGTCTAGTAATTTCGATAGAATTAAGGTAATCAGATACGGATTGGTTTTGCCAAATCTAGCGTAAAGTCCTAGGCCCGACTTAAGAGTACAACATGGTGCAAGTAGGTTGAGATGAAATGAGTACAAATGATGTCAAAATAAGTAATGTCAAATGCAACTTTTAAAGTCTATACTAGAGATGAGGGAAATAATATACGGATCGGAGTAGATATTTATGACACTTACTCCATATTAGTCTTCTTATGTTCTTTTGATCTCAAGGTAGAAGTTTTGCTCATAGAGAAGGATACGTAATAAAGCTTCAACTAATGAAGTAATCAATCAATTTGATCCGATTGTAATGTTGTAATTTTTTATTATTATTTTTTTTTTAGCATAAAAGAAAACCGTAAGCAACAAATAAAGTAGATGATATTTGAACTCGAATTTTGAATTCAAACCTAGTGTGTGTTGTAATGTTTCCGGAGTTGTTAGAAAGTCCAACTCATTAGTAATCAAGACGGTCAAATCTACCATAACATATAGATTTGGGTGAAATGACTATTGGTGAAAATAAAATAGAAAGAAATCAGCATGGTTACTTTTGCCAAGTATCCATCAGAAAGGAAGATGGAAGATCAAGAATGAGATGAAATGTTAAAATATACTTGTACGGATACGGATGTAACGAATGCATAGAACAATACGCATTAACATTATACCTAATATGATTAATACACATATAGTTAGTTAGCCCTTTACGGAGGTTTATTATTAGAGTTGGTCGATCCCTAAACTCGATCTTGTCATCTCTACCTTTTCTTTTCTTTCGACTTCAATCATCTCAAAATAGTCTAACAAGGTATCAAACTTAATTAATTAATTTGGCGTAAATCAGATTCATTTAGAAAGAAAAACTACTTAAAATGACTACGTACCGGTCGGCTGTCATATATTACGTATAGTCTTTCATGTGCACTATAAAAACTTTGTTACTTAATGAGGAACAATAAGGACGTTTGAAAAGATGCTTGTCAAAATTGTTAATCCCTCCGTCCCTCAAAATTTGTCCCGTTTGACATTTTTTGTGAAAGTTTTTTAGTCAAAATGGGGCAATTTTTGGGGGACGAAGTGATATTACGTACATGTATATATAACATTCAATTTCTAGCTAGTAACATGTCATTCATAACATAATAACCCTAAGTTCCTAATTGTAATTATGATTGTTACCACTGACTTTATTTTAATTATCGCACTTAATTTGTATTGATAGATGATGAATCCTAAACTAATCCAATGCTTATCCCTGCATAATTAGTAAAAGTGGCGAAAACTCCACATGGTGATCTCATATAATTTTCATCAACTTGAAGCAATACAACGATTAGTTCAACTATAACAATACTTAATCCTTAGATATTAGAGTACGCCCTAAGCTTGGGGGATCTTAGTGGTGTACTTCTTTGGAAGAAGATGAATTGTTACCCATAAGAGTAATATATATTGATGGCCCTCTGCAATGTTAATGAATTGGTACATTTTTGTACTAGGTACAAACACAAATGACTTAAGCTAGTCACATGGGTAATGAATTGGTACATATATGTACTAGGTACAACCATAAATGACTCAAGTAAGTTAGTCACATAGGCCATATACGTGAGACTACGAGAGGAATATGATGTACTCTCTCCGTTCAATATTAAATGCTATATTTTTATTTGTAGAGTCAATGTATAAAAACTTCGACTATAAGTTCTATATATAATATATTTAAGATTTCAAACGGAATCTTATTGGATGCATCTCGATATAAATTTTTAATATATCAAAATTTTATAATTTTTTTCTTACGAATTTAAAGAAAAAAAAAAACGTTTTAAGTTGTATCTTTGAAAAGTCAAATATAGGAAATAAAATGAGACGGGGGGAGTATATCTTAAATGGATGTGGACTATGGACTGACATGATTACATAATGGTCATTTGGTTATTAAACCTTTTATTTTAACCATTTTTACTAATTATTCTAGAAGCAGCAAGTAAACTAGTTAAGATGAATCCATCGTAACTGTGCCTCATTGTACCATATTAAATTCACGTACCTACCAGTTAATTATATGGACGATATAATTCTCCATTTGTTAAAATAATTGAAAAAGTTTGCCAAAAATTCAAACTGAAAATGACTCTTTAACTACATCCATTAACATAATCCTTTACATTATATTTGACAAGAATTTTTAAGTTGAAAATGACTTCTTAATCAGCATACAATGTATTGATGATGTTTATGTAAATTACTCAGATCAGAACTTCATATGTTTGATGCTTTTGACAGATAATTAAAACAAAGGATTAGTTCTCTACTAATCAACACTTTAACAGATTTTTTTGATTTTTTTGACGGAACACTTATATAGTCATTTAGTACAATTATCAAACATTAGAGATGTAATTTGGGCACTATCCGGAATCTACGTGAACTCTCAGTTACTACTTGGCCTGCCGTTGTAAGTTACCTTCATTGTGATTCGACTTTTGGTTTGCAGGTTTACCAAAATGTCTGGAGAGTTTAGAAATTCCCTTTGTTGTATGTTTCATCATTCTAAATCATACGAGCAACTTTTAGACATTTTCCTACCTAGTTCTTAGTGATCGAGTTATGATCATTTTTATATACTTTTAGTGATCTTTTTAAAAGATTAATATCTTTTCTTATCTTTTTTATTTTAATCACCATTTTTATTGAATACTTATATATATATATATATATATATATATATATATATATATATATATATATATATATATATATATATATATATATATATATATATATATATATGTATTATCAATGATTTAGACAAGCCGATGGAAGAACAAATTTAAATTGATGTTCAACCTAACTCTTGGACTTTTTCCTCAGAATTTCTTGGGGTTTGTCAAAAATAAGAAAAATCCCCCAATAGGCCTATATATTATGATTATTTTAGGATCTTATTATGTGTCTATAAACCTATCAGGCAAAGTTTTATAGATATTGATGCATTGGTTACGAACCGGAATCCGTATCATAGTCCAAAAAGATGGTGCCACAATAGGGTCTTTAAACTAATGCATAGCTAGTCAACTCAAATAATGTTCATAAACTAAACGTTAAACTTCGTTTTACAATAGATATGTAAACATAGTACTCCGCAGTCCATACGATCAAGCTGGTTAGAAGATACTTCTGGTCTCCATTTAACACAATCACGTACTACACCATATGCTAATTTTCAGCATTACCGAGTAAAATTGTTAACTAACCCCTCAATAGCAAGATTTTTTTTTCTTTTTTTTTTTAACATCAGGAATAGCAAGAAGTTACAACTTAAAAAAAAAAAAAAAAACAAACGAATTATGTCTAGTTACTTTCGTACCAACTAGCGCCCGGGACTGTATGGAGGACTAAGGTAGAGAAATATCTACCCTCCTGGAGTCTCTTTGTTTATCAAATATTACCTTATTTTTCATTTTGGATTGTCCTCTAAAAATTGTCCCGATCCATTCCCTTAAAGATTTTTTATTTTGGATTGTTCGTCCAAAGATTTTTCATTGTATTTTAAAAATTTAGCTTTTTGTATTTGGGATAATCTTTTAGGGCCAAAAGGAGTAATTGTTTCACAAAATAAGGCTTTATTTGTTGGTATTGTCTTTTAATTAGCATTCTTTTGTTAAATATGCATGTCAGGTGTTTATAACTCCTCCGTACATTATTCCACTTTTCTCCCCCTGATTTTTACCCCTTTTGGTAATGGTTTTAGTATAATTGTGTATACCCTATTTGATAATCCTAGATTAGTCGCTAACTAGCTCTGTTAATTTTAACAGCACTTAATCACAATAAGCAATTAAAAGTTACACTCTCACAAGAAATAATAGAAGATTATGTTTTTGAAATTTTCCCTATTTTAATGGATGTCATTTTTTTTTTTTTTTTAATTGGTGTCGTCTCATGAGTTAAGTTGTATATAATAGAGAAAATAATGAAGCGTAACTGATTTGAATGCTTCTAAATTTAATATGGACCTTTTTGAATTAGAGCTTGGGCAACTCAAAATGGAAGGACAACTACAATTCCCTATAACATGAACATAAGACCTTTAGACCTCTAAGCTAGTTAAACCAAACAATGTTATTTAGTAGTTGATCTATGCATGGTCGACAAGAATGCATGAAGGTGGTGGGACGTGTGAGGGAGGGGGTTAACTCCAATATCAAATGAAACAAGCCCTTGTGTATCTCACCCTACCGTTCTTTCAGCTGACAATACCAAGCTAAGCTAGCTATTCCTTTTTATTTTCCCTTGTTTTTACTCTTTGTAATCTACTTCAACAGTATATCTGCGTATGAATAACCACTCGATGCTGCTACTTACGCGTATACAATTCACTAAATTTATAAATTTCATGCAAATTTTTGAATTCTGTGGCTTTGCTTTTTATAGTAAACAACCATTTTAAATAAACTCAGGGAATCAAATTGTACAAGTAAAATTTTGGTTCGACCTAGTACTATATTGTAACTTGAGTCCCCAAATTGATAAATTTTATGAACCTTTTTTCAAAAAAAACATTGTGAATTGTATAGTAATATACTAATATACGTAGAACTCAAAGTTAAGGGTAATAAAGTAGTCATTTGAGTCAACCAAATTAAAAAAAAAAAAAAAAATACCTCGTTAGAGTTAAAGAATCTCTGAAGTTAGTTCAGGACATTTGGTCAGTGCCTAAATTTGCATGGCTTTATCCATTTGGTTTGTTATGCTTACGTAAAAGTTTATAACATGTACGTTTCCAATTAGCCAACCTTGATTATATGGACCTTCATTATCGAATTAAGCTATGCTTTTGTATCTTTCATTAATTTTACTTGCTTGGACCTTCGTCATTATGCTTCCCTGCTTTGGTTAACGTCACATTTTTCAAATATAAAACCATAGGTTTAAATTTTTAGTGATCGCAAGTAGAAGTAGTAGCAACAACAGCCCTCGTTCCCTACTGAATCTCCTGTCACAGCAGCCTGCAAGCTTGCCAACAGTCGGCACATAAGTACTACTCCTTTAACAACCGGTTAAGACTCCGAATTTACTTTTATATTTATAATATTATACTTATGCGATTTGATTTTATTTTCCTAACTTAATTATTAATATCCCTTAATATATAGTTATCAAAAAATTATTGGTTTGAAGCTCAAATTCTACTGTGGAAACCAAAACAAGCAATGGTTACAAATTTGTTTGGTTATTTGAAACTAGCATTTTGTCTTGAATACATTGATAGAATTTGGTGATTCGTACACTAAACTAAAACTTTTAAATATTACACTTGTCAGTGTATCGACAACGGTGAATATGTGAAATTTACTATGCAATTGGGTAATATGGTGTAGTGTTATGTTTCGTTTGAATACAATTTGGAGTATTTTTAGTAATGAATTTTTCTAATGAAACAAAGAACTAACTTATTTTAGGGAAATGTTCTATATAGGGAGGATGGAAAAAACCCATACAGGATTTCTTTTAGTATTTTTATTCCTTTAAAAGAAACTCATTAGAAAAAAAAAATATTAAATATACTACTCGTCATTTGAGAAAAATCCTATGTTATTATTTAAGAGCAAGAATTAACGGGGTGTGAGCGAATCTTAAATCGAGCTAGAGCACGATTAGTCTCATAACTTCCTCTCTCACACTCATATTAATCAATTATATTTATAAAATAATTTACCCCTTTTTCTTTTATAATTAATATCTTATATAGATTTGCAAAATTTAAAATATTGTGCATGCATTGTATATACCATAATTTTTTATTAATCTTCATAATTTCTTTTAATTTATTAATTAGTGTCATATGTTGAAAATGGTATAGAGTTTTGATTAATCATCATGTTTTTGTCAACTTTTTTTAAGGCAATATTTTAATGTCAATATCAACCTTTTTTCAAGATAGATAATAAAAATTTATTAAAGTCATATTTTTACAAATTTATCTTACATTAATACATGTGCATACTAGTAAAGATATTATTATCAAAAGGGTAAGGAGAACCCACATGAGTCAGAAGACTCCGGACAAGTTGCACCCATTAGATATAGTATTACTAATATGTAAGACTAGATGGCTACTCCTATTATAAATTGATTCAAGGATGAAACTCTGTTGGGCTTTCATAACAACAAGAGAAATAAAAAAAAAAAAAAAAAAAAAAGCGCAATCGAGTCCGAGTTTAGGGAGAGCTATGTAGAAAAATGACTAATAATTATTTTTATTTATTGTTACTACTAAAAAAGAAAACTACATCAACATGTCTTATTTATTTGAAAAAGACAATATTTATGTAACTTTTACGACTAATGTTATGAATTTACAGTTTTTATATCGTTAATGTCAAAATGGATGGATTCAATCACTCTTATAGAATGATCCTATAAAACCATAGTTTCTAACAAGATTTAATAGGATTCTATACACTATTTTGAGATACTTTTGAAAAAAAATTTAAAATTGAAATCAAGTTACTAGATACTTTTTAAAAGTTACATCAAAGAAGTTTGAAACCATTCAATACTTTGTATTATCTCTAAAGGCCCTAAAATTAGTTTAGAATTCAATTGTAAGAGTTTAAAAAATTAATTGAAATATACGGATATTTAAAGTCAAATTAGATGATTTTGATCCCTCTTAAAATCCAATATAACCCAATGGTAAGTGTATAAGGTTAATTCAAGGGCCGACACTAACCATCTACTTGCCCTAAATGTCGGAGCGTTGGAACTAGTCCGACGAAAATTATTTGTTTCAATTGTTGTTGGACCACTTAGTTACAACGAAGAGCCCGTCTAGTTTTCACCTTGAATTGGAGCCGGCCCATGGTGGGGTTCTTCTGTCAGCCCTTTTTTCACTCGCATTCTATATATTTTCATTTTCCCATGTTGAGCATACTACTCGTCTATTATTCTCTAGTTCCCTCCACAAGATTGATCAGAGCGTAATCACCCTCACAATTTTCTTCACTGTTGAACAGGAGCTTTACCATCACTAATTGATTAACAACAACGAAATGTATACACTGGTCTGGAATATAGGGCATAATCCTCATCTTCAGCCGCCACGTATTTTCCAGCTCTTGAAGACAGTTTTCTGGACAGTGGCAAGGCAAGCAACATAATGGAGAAAATTAAGAACAAGTACTTAGGAAGAAAAATCGGCGAAAATGGTCACTGGTCTTGTTTCCTGCAAAAATCGGCAGGGTACTGGAAGTACGATCATAAGATGGTCACATACACACCATCAGGTTATCCAGATTTTCAGGTTATTAGGACCATCAAAAAGGTAAGTAGGAATTCATTTTGTTTATCCTTGTACAATGTAGGGGCTAGAGAAAAATGATTGCTCCATACATTGCATAAAGTGCTATGCTCAAGCTCAGAAAAGAGGGAGAAGGGAACCAATTCAACTAAATATGAAGGATGCACCAAGTATTCACGAGATCCAATGGACATGATAAGAAATTGCATTCAACTTAAGATATTAGGTACTCCCTCTGTCCCTAAAAGATTGCCCCATACAAGGGACGGAGGGAGAATAAACCAAGCTACAAATAGGTAGCTCATAACAGTGGCAATGGAGCATACTGAATCATGGGCATAGAGAAGCTAAAAAAATATTCAAAGGGAAGAACCATTTGGATTAGAGCAAGATAATTCCAAGACCAACTAAATACTAATGACCAATGAAGGTAGAACAGCAGCGGAATGATAATCACACAAGTAAAACACTAGAGCCATTGAATTACCTGCGCTAATGGTTGTAATGGTAATGGAGTGATATGTTATTGAGCAAGGCGTTTCCCAAGCTGATGTCAGTTACCAAACATGTGGTTTTATTCATATATTTCCACAACGATTCAGTAACACAACTACATTAGTGGACATATATGAAGAACAAGCAATATTCAGAAATTGGCATAGGCATAGAACTAAAATCACAAAATAACACAAAGTCATTGCCATTACCACCATTAATGCCTGTCAACGGAGTAAGCAAAATTTTTGCGAAGACATAAAAAAAGACATTGCAAACAATTTACTTAAGAAAACTGAGCATAAATTATCAATCAAATTTAAAGCATATATTTGTGGAACTAACAAGATGCAATAAGAACACACAACATAGAATCTCAACACATTTAGAAAATCAAAATATCTTGAAATATTCCTTCTAATCCTCAAGTTTTTGATGGCGGATACAATTCCAGGGGTCAAAGAGAAGTAACCAAAGTTCTCTACCTATCACAAAGATATGATTACTAACAAGTTTATATCTAGTACTAGATTACTCAAGAAAAAGCATTACCATATACTATCTAAACAAAACAAGTGAAAGAAAACTACCAATAAATTCATTAAAATGATAGAACATCTATGAATCTAGTCCGTTAAATAGAAACTTCCGTGATCTGCTATGGTAGAGAGTATGACCTCCAAGAGTAAATTAGGAGCATGGCTTCAACAATGACAAGAGAACAGAAGCATATCATCAGATCTTGCCTGAGGTGCCTTTCTCTTCATCCTTTAGAAACTTCTCTGTATCACCCTCAATACTACTCTGCTTAGACAGGGAAGACTCACGCTTTGGAGGAGTACTAGTAACAGATTGCTGGTAGAGTACACCACCAGCAATTGTAAAGAGCAAGCAAACCAACCCAAAAGGGCTAGCGTGCTTATCCCAGATCATAACATTGATCACAACAGTGAGGAACTTATTCACCACCCCTGTCACAGTAAAAGCAGTAGCAGAAATTGCTTTCCTAGCAGCAAACCCAAAGAAGCTAATCAACAATCCAAACACACAAGACAGTGCAACAGCAAAGAATGCAGTGGTATTAAACCAGTCCCCATCACTCGAAGACAATGCATTGAACACCTCAGAATACTCCCCGGTAAGGATCCATAAAACAGGTGCCATCATCAATGACAACAAATTGTTGTACAACACAAAACCCCAGGTGTTCAACCCAAGATTAGTCACCATATGCTTGATATAAACCATCTCAGTAGTAATAGTCACCAAGTACACAACCGCCCACGAATAAGCAGTCAAAGTGAAACCCGAATCAGTAGCAACATAACCAACAGCACCCCCCAATATAATCAGTAATGACATAAATGTCAGCTTAGATGGCAAGGGTTGCTTCCTAAAGGTGGTATCAGCTAGGGCAACAAGAAGGGGTGTACAAGATCGAAACACGATAAACGTATCGACATTAGCGTGGCGAAGCAGGTTCGTGTTAGTAAATATAGCCAGGAAGAACACAAATGCAGCAGGCATAAATTTCTTGGCAATATCAACAGTAAAAGGATCATGCTGCAAGAACCCTAACTTCCCCAAAATACAAACCCCTAAAGCAGATGTCAAATACTGCAATGCAGTCAACAATCCAGGGTAATTAAAATGAGTGATTGCATACTTGTTGATCACAGCTAGTAAGCTAGAACAAAGAGCATACCCAATAACAAGACTACTTGTTGTATAATGTGGCTTTGTACCCTCCAATTTTATGGGAATCATAGTGAGATAGTGAGAAGGTTGCCTTCTTAGGGTCTAAAGATCACAATTTTATGCCTACTTTCAACGACCCAGATGACTATTCTTGGTTTAATTCAGAAAAAACAGCATTGGGACTAATGGTTCAATCTTAATTGTTGGAAATCACAATCAAGTCTGAGAAATAAAATAAGAAAATTGGTCGTACCAGTTAAGCTGAAATGAGGAGAGAAAATGGAAAGAACCTTGATTTTGAAAATGGCAGCCAAATTCGCTATTTCCCCACGTCTGTGATGAGGAAGAAGGAGAAGCTTGTGAGTTAAGATTGAGGAGGGATTGATTTCAATTGACAAGATGCGGGGTAACGTCGTCGTTTTGGGTTGATTGGGGTGTCGTTTCGGCTGACCGACAGAAGATTTTATTTGAAAAAACTGTCGTAAGTGGGACCCACGATTAAATCAGATCACACATGATGAAAAGGGTTGTGTGATAGATGGTGCAGTACTACTACTGAGTACTGATGCTGTATTATATAGGAGTTACTGTTATTAATTGCTCTGTGCCTCTGTCGGGTGATTTGACGTAACTGAAACAAAATATCAGCATTCTTATCAGTTTTTTTTTTTTCCCTTATCTTATGTGTAATGTCAATTTATAAGTTCAGTAATCTTGCCAAAAACAATAATAAAAATTCAGTAAACTATCTGATGATAGAAATTTAGTAGCAATGTTTGCTAACAATATAAATACAACTTTTATTTTTTATTTTCCATTGTAGAAAAGATAATTCAGGTTGTATTTTTTTGGAGGGTAAATGTCGACTATAAATCCGAATTATACACCAACATTAATTTTAGGTTCTAATACTTTTAAATTTGGTGGAAAATATTTTTATAATTAGATAACTTTACTTTAAAAAAGTTAGGTATGTAGACTAAATTTAATTTTAGGTTCTAATACTTTTAAATTTGGAGGGCTATTTTTACTATTAGATAAACTCTTAAGACTTTTCCAATAGAGAGTTTCAAATGCAATGACAGTTACTTAAATTAGCTACAACAAATGGAGAACTTTAACTATTTAAAAAAAAAAAAAAAATTCACTTAGAACAATATTGCAAATTGGAAAACTAAACAAATAAAAATCCGGTGAAATTAGAACATCGTTGGGCTGACCGGCCCATTCTTCTAGACTAGACTCCACTAGAGAGGGAAGCCTATCCTTGTCCAAGTCCTATACTCCTAGACATGGAAGATGGAACTTCATTAATTATTAGTTGTGACTTTATAGAGTATCTGAATATTGACCATGACAAACTAGTGAATTAATCACTACTCACATCGCTTCTTATTTTTTTTGCGACAATTTTATTTTTATAATTAAATTTTATAATTAAATAATATATCTAAGTGTAATTTTATTAGATGTATTTTAATGTAAATTTTTAGAATATTAAATTTTTTTAATTTTTTGCCTTACGAATATAAAGAAAAAACATTTTAAATTATGTCTTGAAAAACTAAAAAGTCAAATGTAATAAATAAACAAGGATGGAAGGAATAATATCTAGTACATGTACTTGCAATGTAATGTTTTGCATCTTTTCATCAATTTTAGGTTTGGTAAAAACTCACCTTAACTTCTACAAAATACCTTTTTGTTTAGATCAATAAGCAAAAACAATTTAGTTCAATCAACAAAATATGACAAAAACAAAAAAAAATACCGTCTATAGATTAAAATCAGTTTTTTAAAACATTCGGAATATATAACAATCTCTTTAATTTAATTCTGTCTTGATTAATGAACTTTGTGAATGCAACAACCAATTAACCAGCCTACACTTACCAGTGGTAAGTTGTCTAAATTAAATTTTGAATTTATTTATAGCCAGATTGATCATCATGCCGATTTATTCAACTTGCATCATAGAGTTTGACGAGGTAAAAGTTGAAATCAGGATAATTAGTTACAGGGTAAGTAGAGCTTTTAAAATTAGAAAAGTATCACGTTGCATTATGGTAAGATATGTAGGGGTAAGAAATGTTGTAAACAATACGACAAAATGACAAGAACAATGTTAACGGGAATAGACTGAGTCGCATATTATGTCGCTTTCTTTAAAACATTCACGATACTGCCTTAATATCGTGCAAGCAGTTCAGAAATGACCGGATGCTCCCCATGATAAAACAGTCACCACCGGGCTAACTAATCACCCGATGTTATAAAGCTACTGCTCAAATTATTTTGGAAGAGAGAAAAGAGAGTAAGAATTGGATGTTGTGTTGTGCCTAGAAACTGCTTATGAAGGCAGTATATATATAGGCAACGACACCAACAGTAAACCAGCAAAAATTAAAACCATAATTAAGAGCCAGTTATAGAAAACGATAATAAGTTGTAGTATTAATTCGCCATAAATCAGTAACTGATTATAACGTTAAGCACAAAGTTAAAGCAATTAAATACGTAACAGTTTACAAATCAAATCTGTAATAACCATGTTTAAACTGATTTAAAAACGGTCCAAATAGACAAAAGCTCATGATCACTCATCAAAGACCCAACCCAACCCGGAACAGCATGCGCGCACGTGTGAGTGTTGGTTGGATTCTAAGCCCTTCCTCCTTCCACAAAACTGCTTATGAAGACAGTATATATAGGCAACGACGCCAATAGTAAACCAGCAAAAATTAAAACCAGAATTAAGAGCCGGTGTTAGAAAACGGTAATAAATTGTAGTATTAACTCACCATAAAACAGTAACTGATTAAAACGTTAAGCAGAAAGTTAAAGCAATCAAATACGTAACAATTTACAAATCACATCTTTAATTAACCATGTTTAAATTGATTTAAAAACGGTCCAAAAAGATAGAAGTTCATGATCACTCATTAAAGACCCAACCCAGCCCAACACGGCGTGTGCGTGTTGGTTGGATTCCTAAGTCTTTCCTCCTTCCACAAAAGTGGGTAACCTTTGGTTACACTCAAGTGAGTGGACATAGCTCTTTATAAAAAGGATCAACTTCTTTTATCACACCAATATGAAACTCCTTAGTTTTTTTCATAAACTTTGTTTTTATAAACTTCAACTTTATAAGCATAAGTTCCAACAAGAAATTTTAGCATGTTTTCAGAATCCAGTATACTACCATGTTGCCCTACACTCCTGTCATGGGTGGGGATCTTCAATTTTCAGAAGGCATACCCTAGTACCCTACCATATGCTACCATAAGATATAATTCAGTATCTCTGATTCATATTAACCGCATACATTGATACATATGCATTGATGATATCACAAAAGCATGCAGTTATATCAAGTCCTATATATGTTGTAGCACTCCCTTAATAGTTGCATTCCTGTTCAGGAGTCAGGTGTCATATGCTAATGCAGATCATATAAAAGAGTAAAGAAATAAATTAAAATACTGGATTTTATGCGATTCAAACTTTTATTTAAACTCCTAGTTTTTTTTTTTATTTTGACCGCTTTAAACTCCTAGTTCGTGAATACAATCTCTTCGCGAGTTATTATATTTGGCAAGTGACATAACATTGTGTTATGTCATGCTCACACATTTGTCAATATTCTATTCTCACAAAAAAAAAAACTTAGTGACAATGTTTGAATTCATAACCTCACATTCATTACTATAAAGATTTAATTACCAATCCAATGTATTAAATTATAATTTGTATGTAGTTATAAAGAGATAAAGACATTCAGTATATGCTCAAACTTTAGTGTTTAAAGTATGATAATAAAATTTACATAATATTACTTCACTTTTCCATACATAATGTTGTCATAAATAGATTACATGAAAAAGCATAGGAAAAATAATGTTATTGTATCAAGTTTCTACTAATCAAATAAACGACTCAAAATATAACGTTGCTTAACAATTATCGGTTAGTCAATTTTGAATCTGAAACTCCGAACGGTCAAGATAAAACTTTATTGGGCCTACAAGGGCTAAAACTAGTTGCATTTGTTATTTACCTTAAGTCGTTCGTTTTGCTTGCAATTTAATTGGCCAACCAAAAGAACTGCCAATAACTTCTTAGTAACGCATGGGTTGATAATGTTTTGTGTCTTAGCAAATAGCAATCTTTACATATAATAATTGAAACACCAAATTAATACTTATCTCTTTGTAAGAGTGCAACAAAATTTTATAGTCTCTCCTTTTCTTTATATTGTTCCTATTTGCTTTTTCACATCCAAAAACAAACTTAAAACTTAACTATCTTTAATTTTGTAAACGCAAAAATTTTAAGAAGTTTATATTTGAAATATATACATTGAGATGAACCTATCAGTATCCCGGATAACTATTTCTTTTTTATTGATTGTCACGTAATTATTATTTTTCTTATTGATTTAGAGAAATTTTATGATCAAAGTTCCACTTAAAAAACTAAAAGCTCAAACAAAAAGAAATGGATAAAGCAAAAACTTTTTTTTTGTACCCTAATAGGTAATAACACTTGCATTTTCTATTATTCTGTACTCTACGGAATATTAGGGTAGGATCCATTTAATTCCTAAAAAGTCGAAAAGGACAACAAACTCTACAAAAGTTGTGGTTAATTAACACTATACTGCAAATCAAAACCTCACTTGCTAGTCAATAAATTATGTAGCGGGTGCAAAATCATAAGTTCCATCATCATTTTTGTAGTTGTATTCTCTCGAATCATCCTCAAAACTATTATGGCTGCTATTCCATTTCAAAAGGTACACAAGTGTGATGCTTATATATGGACGGACGACTTGCATAACAAGAAGCCTAAAAGAATTGCCTAAGGCCTGTGATGCAAAGCCTATGTACTAGGCATATATGGCACACTATGCTCCATCCATGTAAGGGCCCGAATGCCAGCGAGGCGACACTTTGGTTTGGTTTAGGCAAGGATACGTTCGGGCCTCGATAAAAAAAGTACTCACGAGGCAATCCACCTGTGTTTTAATTAATTAAATTTGCTCTTATTTCATATAATTTTTATTTGTTGTATTTTCACTCATTTTCACTCACTTTCAATCTCACTTTTGATTGACACTTTTCTTTTTAAATCCCTCATTTTAGGCTAATGTACACCAGTAACACCGTTACGTTATTTAATTTACGGATTAGGAGATTTACCAAACAAACTCTGAGGGGATATAACTTTATCTACGAATATTCGAATGGCCCAGATTTTTTTAATTTTGACTAAAATTTTTGAAAAAAAATTCACGTCATCCGAAGCCTCATAACTAAAGTTACATTCTATTCGTGACCATAAAACAAGGGGTTTCTAAAAATAAGTGTTAATCAAATGTTCGATTTATGAGCTATGCCCTTAAATAAGATAAATAATCTATTGTTCTATAGAATAAGATCAATAACCCATCATCTTCATTTCTGTGGCTGAAATTATTTAACCGATTTGACAAAAACCACAAAAAAAATGAATAACGCACCTCCTGATGCTACGGCAGCAATAGCACACCTTCAACATACATTTCCCCCGGCCAATCTCCGCCTCCGGCTCCCCAACTTTCCCGGTACGTTTCGATGGAATTACCTTCCCATCACCACTACCAAATACCCAACTCACAATATTCAAAGAGATGGGGAAATTCCAAGTTTGCCATCAAGCTAAGTTTACAAGTAGAACAAAGTGAAAGCTCTCCGAACTCAACGGTCGCGAATGGTGGAATTCTTGTATAATGATTTGCCTCGTTTGTTTGATGATCAGGGGATTGATCAGACGACCGATGATCAGCTTGTCATGTTCAGACTTCAGAGACCCCATTACTGAGCATGATACTAATATACTATTGCTGGGTATTTGTTTAACATTGCTTTTTTCAAGCAGGTGTTTACGCCAAAGTTTCAACTACATTGGGCTAAGCTGGAAAAAAAAATTAAAGTGTTTTTTTTTTCTTTTGTGTTCATTTTACGATTCGTTACTAGAGCGGACCAATGTAACCCGACTGGACTAGACTCTCCCCGAAAATCAGCAACATGGACAACAGTTTTGGGATTGATTTTCTAGTCCAATATGAATCGGCCTGAATTTTTTTAAAGAATAGGATGGGCCCGGCCCAATTATCGCCTTTTAAACCCGTAAATTACTGATTTGTGCAATCAAATTCCAGCCCGTTTAAAACCTAATCGGCCCAATACCTAGACCCGAAATAGACATTAATTTTTTGCCAAAACCAGGTGCAATCCAACCTTTGATCACCCCCAATTCATAGTTGTCCTGAAATTAAAATTTTTGAACTGACAGTCAATTTTTTACTAGTATATATTTTCGTTTTTACAGTTTGATTTTTACGTTTGCAGAATTATTGTGTATTCGCTAGAGTTGAGTTTATCATGAACAAACTTTTATCTATTTTTCTTTATCCTAACTTAATTTGTTTGAGTTGAACGTATCAGTTGGTCATGACAAGTATCGTTACTTATGACTTATGTATGGACGTATGGTGATGAAGTTATGATGATTCTTACGGTGTACAAATTAGTGTACACATGTATCATGGTCATATAATTGGGTGGACTATTGAAAACATACTATATTATCTTTTTTTTTTTTTGACATAACATACTATATTATCAAGCTGCTTGAAATGGTGGTAATAGCACTGAATTTTTGTTTCCGTGTGATTATTCATGGTAATGGAGCGCCAAACTCAAGAGTATAAAGATGTACTCCCTCCGTTCAAAATCAATAGACTCGTCGATACTTAATTGTGTAATTAACTAGCTATGGCAATCCAATCCGGACAGAACTAGTTCTTGCATGCTCATGTATTCTATTGCCACTTTAAAGTGGTTACAGTACGAATTTTGAAGTGGTACTAGACATTATGAAGAAAAAATTATACTTAGGACTTAGGACTTAGGAGTTAGGTGGAATGATGAATTAACATGAACTTTGACTCGAGATTTCCTTGAGCAATTATACACAGACATACCATACAATACCACCCACTAAATAGGCTGTTAATTTAATCAAGGGAAGTACTTTGTGTAAAAAATCTCAAGGTTAAGGTCTTACTAGAGCTAAGAGGTTCAAGTGATACTATGGTTATGTTGTTAAATAACTGATTTTATGCAATCCACCCCATTTTTTGGGATTAAGGCTTGGTTTTATTGTTGTTGTTGTAGTGTTACTTAACTCTTAAGTGACTGTCATGTAGGGTTTTTGTGCGGAAAATGTCAGTATAGTGTTAATTTTTGTCATGATCTTTCTTCTGTGTGGGTTCTTTCCCTCCAATTGTAGCTCATTTGAGCGACTTGAGTTGTTGTAGACGGGGCCGTATGAGTCCCTACAAGGTGGACTATGGTAATGACATTTATTCTGCTGCCGTGGAAACCAGAAGTCTTTACTGGGACTTCAGTAATGGGCATCGATCCTGAGACAGGAAAATTCTGCAGTCATTTGGTGAGATTCATCACCTTATTGATGGATAAAATTTGGTGTATTGACTTATATGAGAACTCAATAAAG
Source organism: Dysphania ambrosioides (assembly GCA_026401315.1). Lineage (NCBI taxonomy): Eukaryota > Viridiplantae > Streptophyta > Magnoliopsida > Caryophyllales > Amaranthaceae > Dysphania > Dysphania ambrosioides. Next base: position 2,844,440 of record CM048667.1, read on the forward strand.
CTTACAAGTGTGTTTCTGATGATGTGCATTGTGTAGATTAATAAGATTCTATAAAGTACAATGAATATTTTTCTGTCGAAGGCTTATGTGATGTGCTTAGACAGATATGGGCTCTGATGAACTTTGGCATTTGTTCTTCACCATTTTAACTAAACACACTCCACAATGCAGCTTCGGATGTACAAGACACCAGACTTGGAAACATATGAATACCAGATAAAAAAAGAGCTGCTGACTATGAGGTTAGCTTCTCTATATAATACATTGGTTTCATCTCTTCAGTTGTGAGTGCAGTCTGTATGACTCAGTTTTTAACCTCCTTGCTAATGGTAGTTTGTTAAGGGCAGGTTTGAAGTCTTACATATGCTTCCTATACTAAAAAATTGAAAGATAGGATATCATATGGCAGGATTTTGTGAATAAAGTAGGTCTTGTATAGAAGTGGCTAAGTCGCCTCAAATCAGTTTATTGCACCTCTTTTTGTTTTGTCCCTTTTTATTTCTTTGTATAGAGCTTATTGGTGAAGTTACAAAACATACTAATTTGCCTTTTATTTTTTTCCAGGATGTCATGAGCAAGACAAACAAATAAAGTTATTTTAATTCCGAAAAGATAGGATTGACTACATAAACCAATAATCTATTCACATGATTATTTACAAAAATACTCCTTCATTCTCTCGTATTTAAGACCAAATAGCAACATCAATTAAAAACTAAAACAATTTTCTTGCTCTTAAAAAATTCAAACTGAAGTTGGATGGAAATGATTTCACCAAATAAAAACTAGTTGATGAAAGTTGGAATTTGGTTACCAATTGAAATCCTTTTTTTCTTATCCTTTGGTACATTCCATACATTTCATGAGTACATATGTCCTTTGCAAACAGAAAGGAACTTAGAATGGACGGACCATAGGAGATTAGGAGTATAAAAAGAACATATTAAGAGGACAATTAATTAAACCCAAAAATACCGCAAAGTTACTTTACTTCATATCAGCATCATACTGCATTCTCATTTCGCAGAAAATGTTGACATTGGAACGGTAGAGTTAATACTTTTGAGATACATCTATCACAACTCATCATATCAGCATCATACTACTGCATTCTTTCATTAAACAGATCCACCATTAGTAAAGGAATGACAAGACAAATTCCTCTTTACACGTTTTCGTCTCAGAAAAAAGATAAGAAGATGAAGCATTCCAGAAATAAGAGAACCACAAATTATACAAAAACATCCCGAGTGTCAATCAACCCATATTGTATGGAGCTACAGTAGTGGTGGGAGGAAACCTGACACACCCAGAGTGAAAAACTTTTAAGGCAAAAAGCATTATTTTAGTTATCCTCTATTATGCATTTGTTACTGCTTCTTCCTTGGCCTTCCCCTCATCAGCAATATGGAAGCCTTCCATCTTCTGCGAAACTTCCTCTGCACCAGTACCAGCGGCTTTAACCTTTCCGGCGGTTCTAGTCGTAGCAGCGGCCGTTTCATTTTCTTCCTGTGTCAAAGGACCTGTCTGCCATATCCTGATGGTTCCATCCTCCGATCCAGAGGCATATGATTCCCCTCCAGGCGAGAATCGCACACAATGAACAGGGCCATGATGACCCTTGTTGCAAGCTTCATCAAATACAAGTATTAATCAGTACCCAATTTAGCATTAAGTGACTAAAACAATCATATCCACTAGTGCTTGTCACCTTCATGCTTACTGCGCTCTAGAATTAAACAAAGTAAATTCGAAGAGAAATTCAATATCTGATGCATATGCTAGTGGTACAATAACACCTTCAACTTACAAAAAATATAGTATAGTACTACTGTACTAGTGTCATGGTAGATGTATAAACTTGTTTAGAGAAGGATATGTATTGGACAAGATTCATAAAAGTAATCCCCACCTCAACCAAATGTTGCTTATCAGATTAGGACAGAAGGAACAGTACTTCTCAAATGAGAATAACTGATTCCTCCAATAAATCTAAACCAACAGCTCCAAATCTCCCTATACCGTCCCTTTGGCTTTATCCCCTACTTCATTCCTCTGGTTCCCAACTTCGAAGCATCGGCGTACAAGTATACAGATAACTATTCTCCAACAAAACTTAGACAGCCATCAGCTTCACATCCACCAATATACCACCTCCTAGGCTTTACCCCCTACTTGATTCCTATAATTCCAATTTCTAAGCATGGACATACAAGTATACCACTAATCATTCCTCCACTTTGCAACATTTTCTCAACCTATTTGCACTCTCCCAAATTCATGCACTCCCACTAGTGAGAGCACACATATAAAAATCCCTTTCCTAAATAGTAGGTTACATAACATTTCTTTATCTTTATTTTTGAAAAATATTTAGGCAATAAACAAAGAGAGCAAGCTCCAAACAAGATTTGAAGCACAAACCTGTCTCTTCACCAGTATGAAAATCAAGCACCCGAACCCACATATCTTCCCCTCCAGCTACGAACTTGTTACCATACTTTGGCTCTAATGAGGCAGATTCAACAGTGCATGGCATTTCATAGCTCTTGACAAGTCCAAAGCTGAAAGAAATTAGAAGCTCTTATGACAACACATACATAATGGTCTTAGTGGAGAGTATAATGCAAAGAATCTGACAAAACACTTACTAGTTGGCATCCCAGAACTTAACACTAGTGCCATCACAGGTTGTGATATAGCGCCCGTCTTGACTCACTTCAGCACTAGTGACAGATGACTTTGTTTCGAGAGTTCGGACTATCTCACCACTTCTCACATCCCATAACCTGCAAATGACCAAAAGCGTGTAAAAACAACCAATGCAAATTTGCTCCATGTCAATATGACAGAAGAAGTCAGATACAGACTCATTGGTACTTGGTACATGGTACCTCATAAACACCAACCCTAGCCGTTTTGACAGAGAAAAAAACGTAAAACTAAGTGAAATATATTATCCTATAAATATCATACTTCAAAACATTTAAGTTCTGTAATAAGGGTTCCAACCGTAAACTACCAATTCCAACTTCAAGTGAGCCTATTGAATTTCCCAAAATGATAATTGTCATAAGAACTTGGAACTCAGAACATAAAAGCTGATTGGAACTTGAAACTCAGAGAGTAAAGGCTAAATGGAAGTTGGAACTCAAAACTTAAAAGCCCATATACAATATCATATTCAAACATACTAGCTCATGTAATTTTCAGATGAAAAGAAGAGTTCAAGTTTGTAGGGTACAAGACAGGGATTCGCTTCCATGTCCCATCACGGCCCCCATGGACGTCTGAGCACTCAAAAGAGCCCAGCACCTACTTTTGACCAATCTTGTGGTAATAGAAACAACCCAAGGACCTAGGGGGAAACAAAACATGTAGAGAAGCTGTCGACCAATGACGGGATCCCATAGTTAATAGCCTAGTACCAAACACAAACAACAATTTTTTCTTGAAAGTAAAAAAGATTATTCACCATTACACACATACAGACAAATTCACACAGCATCACAGAGTACACGATATCACCCAACAAGCATACCTAACTCCACCAATGTCAGTACAAGAGCTCAATATAGTTTGATCACTGTGAAGCCAGGCAACAGTTCTGACTGAGCCAGGAGATTTATCCACTTCTCGAGGAGAAACATCTGGACGATTCAGATCATAGATGCGAAGGACTTTTTCCATCCCACCGGTCAAAAGAAGGTTAGTGCCCTGTACCAAAACGTGGACATCAAAATTTCCAGTCACACAAATAATTGGTTGAGGGCGATCTAGCATAACCAAAAAATCATCCAAGAAAAAAGGTAGTAATGACCACAGCAAATAGACCAAACTCCTCAAAAACTGCCTATTGACATTAGACAAAAATTACAGATCACATCTTATACTACCTCTTATGTGAGGTAATACTAACAAAAAAATTAAGGACTGTGTGCTGGATGTCAAAGGAAGGTCAAGCAAGGATCAACAGACAAACACCAATAGCATTCAACAGAGGAACCCTAAATACACTTCTGCTTTCGAGAGGCAGAATCTGTCCCAAGAAATTTTGTATATAGATTTTAGATATCCCATACAAGGGTGTGTGCACGCCTATATGTACTGTTGCTCTCAACCAACTTTGTAACACACTACTATTTTAATTATTTATTCCTATTTACAATATTCCTTCTTATATTCTTCTCAACTGATTATATTCCTTTCTACACTGCTATGATCAATTTCCCTGAGCTGCTCTTGCCTTCCTTTGTGTGTAAACTTGAGTAACAGGCGGCTTGAATTGATTCTCAGCACTGTGAAAATGGAAGGGAAAATGTGCATGTCTTTTTCTTCTTTTTGTAAATTGATAAAAATGACTAGGTTTGCTTGGCTTTGTTCAAATAAGTCGTACTTGTTAACAAGAAAGAAGTTTAAGCATTTACCTCTGAGAAGGCACATGATCTAACAATGTGTTTGTGCTCAAATGAATGCTTCACATCCCCGGTTATAGCATCCCATACTTTCCTGCATTGAAATAAACAGAGCATGGTAAGTTTCTAATGCATATGATGAACAAATATGATGATGAGAAAATATTCAAGAAAAAGTACATTTAAACTTCAACAATAAATTAACATTTGATACTTGTATGCACTAAACATTAAGTATCCATGGATTAATACAAGTATAATTAATGTTCTTTCAAACATAAAATGTAGCTAAAAGATGTATCTCTAGGCGTACCCTTGCTACATAGACGATAATCAAGGACTAATTGCTAAGATAGCACCTTTATCATTGAAAACTCGTTTCTACTATGGAGTTTAAGGAAAAGAACTTGCTACCAGTATTTCAAGCAAAAGCAAGTAATACACAGAAAAATCTATACAATCATATATCAAGTTTCCAACTTCCACCACCACCGTACAGGCAAACATTTATCCTATCTTAAAGGCGGTCCAAAATGAAGCTAATTTCATTATCCTATAATGAAGACTAGTGTTATCTGCAAATTGAATAGAAATTAATATACTCCAAAGGAAGAAGAATATATTCTCAGGCGATAAAGAAAAATACAAGTATAAAAATTCAAAAGGGTATCTCATAGCTCAAGTGCTTAGGTTCATTACAAATGGAACAAGAAATAATACATAATGTGCTCAAGTTTCCGCCATAGACGCCAAATGGCTCACAGTTATACAGATTCCACACAAATTATGAGAAGATATGTAAGCTTGTTGCTCACTTGTCGGCCACAGTAAAGAGATTGCCACCTCTGAACTAGGTTTCATCCACAAAGGTACAAGTCACAACTAAAACCGTGTCAAACAACAGAATTAGCTAAGACAAAAGATATTCTCTAGACTTAAGAGAAAAGAAAACGGACTAAACTAACAAAGATTTAGCTGTAATTAGTAGAACTGAACCACACTGACAGCCTGAAGAGACCATAACTCAGAATTCTGTATCCCTCTAACACTCTAACTGTCCTTATCAAAGTTCTCTATACCTTCATTTACCTGGTTTTGTTATGCTATTTCAACAGTCTTTACGTGTGCTTAGCTTACTTTAGTCTTTTGAGCTCGGCAATCAGCCAACTATACTTATAAAAGCTATGTATAAACTGCAAAAATCCATCCGGGTTCCTTACCCTTTTCATGCCCAACCTTCACCTAGACCATCTACATACAACTTGTGCCCTCCAATCATGGCAAGAAATCCCCCAAGCCCACTCAATGGGAAGTATCCTACTTCTACTGAGACTCTTCATTTAATATATCAGTTTCAAACACTAGACAATCTCATATAACACTTCATTTTGGGCAAAATATATGCAAATTCCTTATCCCTGTTGTCGTCCTTTAAGGGCTTGCTCTTCTGACTTATGCAAAGGAATCCGTTTCTTCCAAACTCACCTTTGCAGTTTTCAGTGGAGAAAACCGACATGGCTGATGTCTCAGGAACAAACTGAGTGGTTTTACCAAAGGATTTACCTAAATAATACTAATGCTGATGCCTAATATAATACAAAATCTATTTGATGGTCTGACTATCACAGGCTAACAGCCACATTCACATCTTCTTAGATATCAGATGTCCAAGAGACAATCAGACAGAAAGACAAAAAAAACAAGCTTCCTGAGTTGCTGATAAATAAAGGGATTAAAATCTGTCATAAATGGATGACTGGAAAAAATACTGACGGTGGTAACAGAGGTCACAACTGAACTGCAGAAGTTTGGAAAAAAGGCATTAGCAGATGATCACGCCTTAGGAATCATGATATCAACTTATTGCTAACAATACAAATATTCTTTTTTACAAAGGCCTGAATTTTAATATAACCACATACACAGAGTAAGGAGAAACTCTGCTTTCATCCATATTTCTTAATGTTGCCATGAGCATAGAGAATAAACCACAAACTAGATGCATAAGATCACAAATGACTTAGTTACAACAAAAAATAAAGAAGAGCAAGCATTATATTTAGGAATTGATGTCAATCAACAAAATTTAGCAAAGTAATAAGCAAATTCCGTACATTCCAACTACATACCATGATATCAAAAAGAAAAAATTACATTTTCACTGATTCAAAAATAAGCGGAACCTAAAAAACAGAAAGATAGTAAACATACGCTGTAAAATCCGCAGAACCAGTTGCTGCATATAGAGCATTGGTGTCTAAGCAGCAACTCCAAACAGCACCTTTATGACCCTCAAAAGTTCCGATCCAGTCTCCGGTTTCCCCATTTCTTAGCATTGGAGTAGAATCTGTATAAGCAGTAACATTATCAATATCAGAAATAATTACCATAACAGCATCCTTACAGTGTTCATTTCGGCAGAAATTGCATTGATAGGCACGTGTACGGAAATGTAATACTAAGAGCATACCAACATAAATTCTGAACATATCCAACAAAAATATTACAAATTCCAATTATCATACCCTGTTGCCTTTTCATTACAATACATAATCAACAACGCGCTACATATTCCAACCGCATACCACAACAAATGGATGAATGGATGAACCTCAATTTGATAAAATGGTCAACGCCAGTATAATCTATGATCAAACTACAAACTTACAAGCACGCAATCCAGCTCAACCCAATATACCATTATAAGATAATCAACGAATAAAGCAACGTTGGCATGAAATTCAGACATCATAACTTCCATTAACAATCAAAATCAAACATTACCACTAAAATAAACAAGTAACAAATTAAAACAACAAAAACAAATGAATTAAAACGACACAATTATAATGAAATCATACCCTTGCTAGCGCTAATTAGGAAGAACCCGTCAGGTGTAACAGGACTATAAAACAGATCCACAACAGGGCGAGAATGGCCATGACAAACGAGAGGAACAGCAACCTTCTTCTTCTCCATTTTTTTTTCTAACACCTAAATCAAAATGTAAGCTTGACCCCAAAAAAATCAACAAAATCCCAGATACAAAATCAAACCAAAAATCCCTGCTTTTTTCTAGTAATTTTGTATTCAAGTATTGAAGAACCCTAGAAAATCTACACAAAACTAAACGATCAATTTTTTTTTGCGATCAAACACAAAAGGGGGCTCAAATTTTATGCAAATGTATGTAAATCTTTGTACAAAGTTGCGGGTAAAATTTTGACATGGGTGGGAAAATCGAGAGTAAAAATTTCTGGGATTTTTTGGAACAAATTTCTCTGAAAATGTTTTTATCTATCCCAAACAAACAAACACAAGGGCTAGGCGCAAAACAGAGAAGTGGTAAGTTAATCTCATTTTATAGGATCAGTAGCTTTCAGAAGGGTGTTTTGGTAAATGTATAGTTCTTCTTGTGGATTGGTCTTGTACCAATAGTGGAAATGTTAAAGATAGATGGGGAGCCATGAACAACTCGGCCCACCCCACTTATGCATTAGGCATAATCATACTTGAGTTTGGTGAACTAGCTTTGATTGATCAAGGTTAGCATAGGTTTTGATCTTACTCTGTTTAGTTCAATTGGTTATAGGAAGTTCACGATGGGATATGTTCTGATATTATTGAATCTAATAGAATGTAATAAACATCACTCGATAGAATGTGAATTTTATGTGTGAGAACTTGACTTTGAAGCTTTGTAACAAGCTAGCTTCAATTATATGGTCATCTTAATTATTCGTTAAATTACACTTAGATACACAATGTTCATTCACGTTGAAGTTTCGTACCTTCAATTCAATGATGTGATTTAAGATTGATAGTGTTACATTCTTTTTTCACTGAATAAGCAAGCATATAGCATTAACTACTTGACTATCAATGTAATAGTAATTGAACCCTACATCCGGGTGCACCGTGAGCATTGTGCACCCGGTACAAAACGTACGGACATTACACATAAAACGCAGGCAAATTGACACGTCAACATATGCAATGAACATCCGGGTGTAAGGCAATGAACATTTGCAGTTTTAAAAATTCCTCCCCCCCCCCCCCCCCCCCGCGCTGAGTGCAATGATTACGGTTAGATTTCCCACGCAACATGAATCTTTCGATTTCCCATGCAACATGTTCCTCAATACTCAATAATAAATTTTTTTTCCTTTGAACGTAATGTTCAGTGTCTTTCAACATGATGTTCATTGCATGTGAACATAAATTTCATTACCTTTGAACATGATGTTCATTGCCTTTGAACGTAATGTTTATTGCCTATGAACGTAATGTTTATTATCTTTGAACGTAATGTTTAATGTTCATTTTAATAAATATGTGTACATTGTGTGTATATTCCTAATGCAAAAGTTCAGATTTTAAAATAATATTACAAAGTTATCTGTGCGTTTCTTTTCCCAATGCTCAAATTACGAAGTATTGAACATGACTATTTCGATTTCTCATTCAACACATTCCCCATTACTCAATAATAATTTCTTTTTGCCTTTGAAGTGTATTTTTAGTGCTTTTAACATAATGTTCATTGCCTTTGAACATAATGTTCGATGTTCATTTTAATAAATATGTGTACAGTGCATGTACATTATTAGTGCAAAAATTCAGATTTAAAAATAATATTACAAAGTTATCTGTGCATTTCTTTTCCCAATTCGCAAATTACGAAGAACTGAACATGACTATTTCAATTTCCCATGCAACACGTTCATCATTACTCAGTAATAATATTTTTTTTTTGCTTTGAAGTGTATGTTCAGTGCCTTTGAACATAATGTTCATCGCCATTGAACTGTTGAACGTAATGTTGGCCTTTGAACGTAATGTTCATTGTCTTTTAACAGGATGTTCATTACATGTGAACATAAATTCAATTGCCTTTGAACGTAATGTTCATTGTCTTTCAATCTAATGTTCAATGTTCATTTTAATAAGTATGTATCTAGCTTGATATAACATATTTATTATTATAATATATGATGTTTAGTGAAGTAATATATGATGTTCAGTAGTATAATATATAATGTTTATTTTCATAGTTTGTGTATAGCATGTGACCTATTCCCAATGCAAAAGATTAGATTTTTAATGAACTTTGAGACTTGTACTTCTCTCGCTGCAAAAATAATTATGTTTTTCTCAATTACGAAATACATAATAAATATTTTGAAATAATCTGTACTGATTTTTAGAATAATAGAATAAATATCCAAAAGATGAAAATTTGTCCATATCACAAAAAAACGAGGTACCGTATGTACATTATGAGTTTTGAAAATATAGAGGAAAGGTGTTGTACATTGACAGTGGGAAATGAGTTTTTATATACACAAGAGTTCTCATATAGGCGTAAGATTTTTCACATGATCTCATTTCTCTCCCTCATATAGGAGATATTTAATGAGAAGAGTACTTAAAATAAGAAGAATAAGAAAAGATATTGACCCTTCAAATGGTCATATTTAACGCTAGAGATTTCACGTAATTTTTTTTACTATAACAATAAAAAGGGTTACTATAACATTAAAAAAGGTTACTAAAATAATAAAAAGAGTCATTATAACTGAAAAAAAATATTTGGTCACTAATAATTAAAAAAGGGTCACTACGTGTAAGTAAAATATCATGCGTTAGATTTAGATGATAAAGAGTCAAGATGTCTTCTCATGTTTCTCATTTTAAGTACTCTTCTTATTTTAACTTACACACACAAATCTAGAGGGGGAGATCCAATAAGAAGGGTACTTAAAATGAGAAAGATGCTTAAAATGAGAAGGATGAGAAGGGATCTTGACCCTTTAAGTAGTAAGATTTAACACATGAGATTTCACGTAAAAAAAAGGTCACTATAACGATAAAAATGGTCACTATAAGTGAAAAAATTATCTTGGCCACTATTAGTTAAAAAGGTCACTATATTTATGTAAAATGTCATGTGTTACATCTATGAGATAAAGGGAAAAAATATCTTCTCATCCTTATCATTTTAAGGATCCTATTCATTCATATATTTAGGTAAAAGTTAAATATATATTTAGGTAAAAGTTATATATATATATATATATATATATATATATATATATATATATATATATATATATAACTTTTACCTAAATATATATATATTTAGGTAAAAGTTAAAATAAGAAATATACTTAAAATGAGAAGACATCTTGACTTTTCATCTCCTAAATCCAACGGATGATATTTTATGTACTCATAGTGACACTTTTTAACTCATAGTGACCAAATAATTTTTTTCACTTATAATGACTCTTTTTATTATTGTAATGATCATTTTTAATTATTATAGTAATCATTTTTTTTACATGAAATCTCTAATGTTGGATCTTATCATTTGAATGACTAAGATCTCTTCTTATTCTTTTATTTTAAGCAACATTCTCATTGGATCCCTCCCCTATATATATATGCTCACATATATGTTCACATATACTCACACGGTGTTGGGTCTATCACTAATCTGGTGCGTTGGGTCCATCATTATTATTAGGGGAGTTCATAAATGGAACAATACAATTAACCGTTATAACGGTTTTTGAAAAAGGCAAATGTAACCGTACTGTTAAATAACGGTAACTGATAAATGGTTTTTCGGTATTTAAACGTTACGGTAAACGGTTAACCGCTAACCATTTCATTCCATTTTTATGCACTTGTACAATTAATATTGTGAAACTACTTGTATAATTCCTTAGCTCATTTGGGTATTCTACAATAGTAATAACACATATTTGTACAAGGCTTGATCACGTGGCATAAAAAAAAAAAACACTTGTGACATTCATTCATACTTTAGCCTTTTAAGTTTAATTTTTTTTAAAAATAATAATATCGGTTAATTGGTTAACAATTACAAGATTTTTATTATCGTAACCATAACCTTTAATTTTAATGAATCGGTAAATTAACAGTTTATATAAATCGATTATAATTATTTTATTTTGCATACCCTTATTTATTACTTGCCTCGCCGACCTAACACAGGGACTTAAATGGTCATTGTCGCATTGATCATTATCTATCCAAAGTATCCGACCTGTTGCTGAATAAGAAACGCACCCATCGGACTACCCACTCGAATCGCACACAGCAACAGAACTCGAGACATGTCGACTGAAGAGGCCGAGAAGAAGGTGGTGAAGCAAGGAGAAGGACTGCGCCAGTACTACCTTCAACACATCCACCAACTCCAGCTTCGTGTTCGCAACGAAAACCACAACCTTCTGCGTCTAGAAGCTCAGCGTAACGAGCTCAATTCCCGAGGTTTCTTCAACTTTTTTTATGCTTAACACTTCGCAATTCTGTAATTGGCGCCCAATTATGTTAGTATGTTCGATTTTATGAGTTATTTTTCAGTGTGCATGTTACTATGTTATGTGATTCGATTGTGTCTCAAATCTGGAGAATCCATCAACAGTTTAGAATTTGTGATGTCGGAAACATAAAAGGAATTTGATTGACAACATTGTTTTCGGAAACTTGACTCGGAAGCGTTAGCGCAAGAGAATGTTGATTACATCGTTTTGATTCTGACCCTAAGTGCATGGACTTTCAAAGGCTATTCGTTACCTTTTTATTGTTTTGCTTTTGTTTCTTGTTAGGATTGACAGTACTATATGCGGAAACTTGTCTAGAAACCAGTAGCATGACAGGATGTTGGTTACTTTCTTATAGGGATATGCCCTTGGTTTAGGAGGGTAGGGGAGAAATACAATTCTACTTTTACAATTGGATTTTGATTTCTTCTTCTAATTACCTTGTATCGAATCCCGTACTTGAAACACGAATCTTTAAAAGGTTATGTTCTTAAGCAAGTCAATGAAAATCTGATGAGTTTTTTTTGCTGGTCGCATATAAAGACTTGACGAGTTTTCAGTTGGAAAAAGTTACATAATACTTGAGCTGTTGAAGTGGCATGATTAATGCACGTTAGTGTGTTTATAATATGTGGAAGTATGTAAATTGACAGTTAGAGCACTGAAAGAGGAGCTGCAATTGCTTCAAGAACCAGGCTCATACGTTGGTGAAGTTGTCAAAGTGATGGGGAAATCTAAGGTTCTTGTCAAAGTAAGTGTGCTTGATTGCTTTTTTCTATTTGTCTCATGTGTTTAGCTAGATTATCGATGCCTAAGACTTCCGTACGTGGTTTAACATCAATGATGTTCCATCGGACCACTTGTTTCTATTTTACAAATGAACGTTTTAACTATGTTGCCTATTGAACAGATTACCTTAATAACTTGTCATCCTTATGAATCTTGGACAGATTTTTGATATTAATGTAATATTTCGAGACTGGTTATCAATTTGACTTAGCTAAATAAATGAGTGAAAATTCTGTGAAACTGACTTTTGCCTACACCGTCCCAGTAATATAAGAAGTAACTAAAAGATTTTCTCTCATCATCTTTCAGATTCTGTTTTTATCTACCAGAAAATGAGAAAGAGTATTGGATAAAAACTTGATAAGGAAAAAAAGTAATAACGGGGTGAGATATTTTTGTTCTCCTCCCTCAGAGCACCATTAATATTTCTAGGGAGTTAGTGATTAGATTAATAAGAAAACTTCTACTTTCTGGTCTTGATTCTCTTAAAATTCACGAATTATATGATATTTTTACATCTGGGATGAACACACATTTTCCTATTGAAGTGACATTATAAATTTATTTCTGACATGGACATTCAGAATATGTTGAACCTTGTCTATTGCTTTTATACAAATTTCCATCCCAATATCTACAAATTATGGACTTCATCTGCATGTTTTGATCTTCATCTATGCCTTATACCAATTCATGATAATGTGGGGTTGAAACTGCTCTCTCCCTATCAGTGATTGATTTGTTTGTTTTTCTTTACTTATTATGTTATTTACCCTTGTGTTGTTCTTTCTGCCTTATTTTGTTTTTTTATCCTGATGTTATTCAGGTGCATCCAGAAGGAAAATATGTTGTTGATATTGATAAGAATATCGACATCACGAAGCTCTCACCCTCTACACGAGTTGCATTAAAAAATGACAGCTATCTCTTGCATCTGGTGCTGCCTAGTAAAGTAGACCCTCTTGTCAATCTGATGAAAGTTGAGAAAGTTCCTGATTCTACATATGACATGATTGGTGGTCTTGATCAGCAAATCAAAGAGATTAAGGAGGTGCTGTATTCTTTTTTTAGAAAATTTGATTACTGACTTTTTAATTGTAGGTTGTTTCCTTGATTGTTCACACAGAAATACGTCCTTGATGTGTTCAGGTGATTGAGCTACCAATAAAACATCCGGAACTATTTGAGAGTCTTGGAATTGCTCAACCTAAGGTATTCAAGAATGTTAAATGTTGTATACTAATTGTAGAAGTTATGCTCTTGTTAATGAGCATGCTTTCAGTTAGTCTGATCTGCATAAATTGTACTTTTACCAGGGTGTACTTCTTTATGGTCCTCCTGGAACTGGAAAAACCCTATTGGCAAGAGCTGTTGCTCACCATACAGATTGTACTTTCATTAGGGTATCAGGTTCTGAGTTAGTTCAGAAGTACATTGGTGAAGGATCTCGGATGGTCAGAGAACTATTTGTGATGGCCAGGTTTGTATATAGTATAAAAGGTTGAGAAAGTTATTCACGTGATTTGTGAGGAAGGAGCTGAGCATGTTTTTCTCTGTAAACTTTTAGTGGCATGTTGTCTCATTTGACACTAGATGGAATTAAAATAGAAACACCCTTGAATTCTTGTGACTATGTTGACACATCCTTAAAAAATGCTAGTGAAGATTTGATCAAATTGAATTCTGGGGAATTTTTTGGATGTTTTAATGTCGGGAAATGTCTGTATTCTTTCCTTGCAGAGAGCATGCTCCATCAATTATCTTCATGGATGAGATTGATAGTATAGGGTCTACTAGAATGGAGTCTGGTTCTGGGAATGGTGATAGTGAAGTTCAGCGTACAATGCTGGAGCTTCTCAATCAACTTGACGGATTTGAAGCATCCAACAAGATCAAGGTATTTCTTGTTTGTAATGTTTTTTTTTTTTTTTTTTTTTTTTGTGGAGATGAGAGTTGAGACCTGAGATTGTTGAGGATCATTAACTTTTTACAATGGGCAGGTGCTGATGGCTACAAATCGAATTGATATTCTAGATCCAGCTCTTCTCAGGCCGGGAAGAATCGATAGAAAGATTGAGTTTCCAAATCCCAATGAAGAGGTATGCTGAATGCTATTATGTAAATGTCTGCATGCTCCAACTTGAAGTTTTGGCTGGGGCTTTTTTTTTTATAGAGCTCAAAACCTCAAGTTGATCTTAGTGGGTTGGGAGGTGACTGAGTTGCAGAAGTGACTAGAAAACAATTTTTTTATGGGGTGTTCTTTACTTCAAAAATCGTTAATTTTCATGTTTGAGTCTTCTTCAAACAATGTCAAGATAATAATAGTTTTGAGGTTCCTCTTCTGGATATTCAGGTTGTGACTCTCAGTTTACTTTTTGTTCTTACCAGGGATTATCTCCATTATCACACTTATTTTTTCAAGCTTTACAACTCAATGTACTGAATGCTTCTTGCTTGTTTGTACTCTTGCAGTCACGTTTTGACATCTTAAAGATTCATTCTAGAAGAATGAATTTAATGCGAGGAATCGATCTTAAGAAGATTGGAGAGAAGATGAATGGTGCATCTGGTGCAGAGCTTAAGGTTTGTTTCACTTCCCTTTCAAAGTTATATTACTGTACATAAACTGACAAACCCTTGGGGTTGGGTAACCCGTGCTTTTATAAAAGAATTTTCATGTAGCTTTAATTTTATTTGTGAGTACAAGTACTGTGCATTATTGTTTTGTTGCATCCTTACCTCTCTTTATGAGTTCATATCCATGTAAAATGTCTTCTGCGCCGCTCATTCCTAGGAAGTGCTATAATGTATTGCCTTAAAGTTGAAACATATTGCTCTGGTTTTGCCTTTTTTCTTTTACGATTATGTTGTCGGTGGTTAATATGTGGAATCTAAGGCTCGTAACATTGTCCCTTGTTTGAATTCCAGGCGGTTTGTACTGAAGCTGGCATGTTTGCTCTGAGGGAGAGAAGAATCCATGTAACGCAGGAAGACTTCGAGATGGCAGTAGCCAAGGTGATGAAAAAGGATACAGATAAAAACATGTCCCTGCGCAAGCTATGGAAGTAAATCCGGAAAGGTCCTTGTAACTTTTGTGAGATTTCACGCACCTGTTGCCTGTTTGCCAGTGTAAATGTGGAAGAGGAATGATGAACTAGTAATGGAATGAATCACAGACCTTGTATTTGTACTCAGTGATGGGAATGTTATCACCCTCGCATTTGTGTTCTTTCTTACTTAATACCTCGCTTTTGCTTTTGACGACATTATGGTGTATCTACCAAGATGCCAACTTGAAATTATGAGAGCTGTTACTCTTACTATCTTAAACTGTTAACACAAGATGTCTGCGTTGCCTGAAACTTGTTTTCCAAGATTTTGTTAGATAAAGAACTTGTTCCTTAGCTTGACATTGTAGTTGAAAGCATTTGGTCAAGTACGTTTCAATAAATTGAAGGTTTTTGGTTTATAACGGGATATAGTGGAATTGAGTCTACCACTAACATCTACCACGATTCTAGTTGGGAAGTGTTTGTAACTTTATCTCTTTTAGATAGTGTGTATCCTAAACGATGCTCGATTGTAGTTGAGGTTTCAACTTTTGTATAAAATGTATAGATTATCCTTCTAACCCTTACTAACTCTCTTATAGCAAGTATAATAAGTAATCTAGAAGGTGACGTCAAAACAATGTTATGTCATGCTTATCTATCAGCAATAAAACTTTATAGAAAATTTAGTTATTTCAGTAAAATTTCCTATCCCAATTAATACTAATGATTAATTCCTTAATGGATGGGTTTTCCTTTAAGTTTTCTAAAAAAGAAGAATGATATATCCTAGGCAATTAAAGCATAATAGATATGTGGTGGAGATAATAAGGAGTGTAAGGTGTACCTCTTATTGATTTAGATATGAGCTTCAATCATTGGATGCTTTTTAATATATTATTATAGATAGACGAGCCATCTTATTTATTTATTATTATTTTTTATAGGTGATAAAATAAATCGCTTGCTAATTAACTTAGTTTAAATCAAGTAAAACTAAGGGATTTTCTCAAATGAGTTTAAAACTTGTTAGAAGGCTTAGTGACCTAGAGGGGTTGGATGCTACCCTTATATTAAAAATATATAGATATTTTGTTACTTGAGGCCAATCATATCGCAGGGAAAACAATTTTTAGTAAAAATTGCTCGACTGTAACAGCGTCAATTAGTTATAAAACATAAATATGATACAAGAATTACAAATAGGGGAATACCACATCTCTATTATCTTGTCAAAGAACCTTACTTTAGCAAACAAATCTCATTTTTCCCCTCAAACCAAAGTAGATTTGGAGTATACATTTAAACATTTTTTTCTATCTTTTTCATCGAAAGAAATACATCCATTAAGTGGCGAAACATATTTTCCATCATAAAGAAAAATGTTGCTAAAGTGCAAGGCACGTTGGTTTGAGATAACATTCGGATAAAAAAAATAATTCGCCTTAATAAAATCAAGCCTAATTTGTCCATTAATTAATAGTCTATTTAACTCTTTATACAACGCACCGTACATATAAACAATCAGATCCAATAAGACTATAAGACAACAATAAAAAAAATTCTTAATTCCATATGAGAATTTTGCAAAATGTTGAACATAGGGACATGGGTAGAGGGAGTATGAACAAGATCACAAAATCATTAACTCAGTAAGGCAGTAACTCGAAGCATAGGGTGAGAGCATTATAGCCTATAGCGTAGCGAGCATGGACAGGGTTCGATTCCTGCCATATGATAGCCAAACCTGAAGAATTAAGAAAACCCACTCCTTTGATTGTACGGAATCATTTGTAGAAGGCTCTGAAAACTGAAAAGCTTTCTTCCTGTTCTTACTACTACTCCGCATTACCCCCCAAAACCTATATTCCTCTTCGCCTCCATTTCCCAGTTCCTCTAAACTGCGTCGTTCCCCCAATCTCCAATTTCAATTTCGAAAATTCAAACTTTTTATTGTTCCTTCTTCCAGAAACTTGGAATAGACTCACTCGCGCCTAGGTAAATCATTGACTTTGTTCACTTTGATTTATTGGTCAATCTCTCTCGTCGCGCCGTCTCTAATTACAGCTAGGGTTTTTGTGTTCTTCAATTTTACATTAATTTGTAGATTTGACGGTTTATTTTACTTGGATATGCTTCCTTACGCTCATCAACTTGAAATAATATTATGGCTTAATCACTGTTGAATTAGTCTTATAGTCAGAGTTTGCGAATAATGTTACTGAATTTTATCTTTGGACTTTATGATTTTGTAATTGCCTTATGAGTATAAGTTTGTAATCTAAAATTGATGTGTTTTTTTGTTGATATGTATGGTTTTCGTCGCTCGCTGTATATTTTGAATGCTTGAGTGCGAATTGAGTTATCGAACTAGCGTGGAAAATTGGGCATTAGGAGTTGAATTTTATAGTATATTTGATCCGGGAGTGTCACTTTGTTGTTATATTAGTTAAGTGATGACTGCATTGGTGAAGAATGGTGCTTCATGGCAACCGCAAGAGCAAGGGATCAAGGAGATTTGCGGATTATTGGAGCAACAAATTTCGCCTGTTGCGAATTCGGATAAAACTCAGATTTGGCAGCAGCTGCAGCACTATTCTCAGTTTCCTGATTTCAATAACTACCTTGCCTTCATTTTGTCCCATACCCAAGTAATTACCCATTCTCAGCATCTTTGTCAACTTTACTTCTTTTGATTGAACTTTGCTTCTTGATGGATTTTTATGCTTTCTGAGTTTGTAGTTTTAAATTGATTGTGGTTTAGGCAATATGATGTTTAGTTGTGGATTTATCAAATGTGTTACTCTGTATTTTGTGCTTTCTTAGTTACTTGTATTGCATTGACTGTGGTTTTGGCAGTGTGATGTTTAGTTGAGAAATCATCAAATGTGTCTCTCTGTATTTGTGGATGCTGAGTAATCTTTGATCAAGATGATGCTGTTGCCTAATGCATAAGTTGATTTTTATACTTTTGCTCGAATGCTTGATTTAATGTCTTTTTGGAGGAAATGCATGATAAATTTAAGGGTAGCCACACAACTAAACATAATTTTGTCGAATACTTATCATCTCACAACAAAGTGCTTTCGAATCTCATGGCATGTGTATTAATGTTCTTAAACTGTGGCTTCCTTTGTTTTGATGGAAAACATTTTTCATGGAAAACATTTTTCAAGGGGAAATAAAACTCTTAAATAGTTTCTTTGTCTGTTTACTTACAAGAAAAGTTATGGAGAAAACAAAAAATGAAGGACAACGGGAGAGAATGGATGGAAGGAGATAAAAAATAAATGAGAAATAGGAGGAAAATGTGGCATAACTTCCTTGCAAAAGGAAGTTTTCTACTCTTGAAGTTTTATTTTCCCCCTTGTAGAAACTTGTTTTCCTCCTCTTAACAACACAATCAAAGGAAAATAGGAAAATCTTTTTTTATTTTTTATTTGCCAAAATAAAAATTCATTTCCATTGAAAACATCTGCAGTCAAAACAAATGGAGCCTAGTTTCTGTTGTATCAGTGATCTATGAAGATTAGTTGGTAATATTCTATGCTTTCTTCTTGGAATCTCTTTTTTCTTCCGTCATTGTTCTCTCTCCATTTTTTTATCTTTGAGTAAAAATTCTACAAGTTTCTCTTATGGGAGTCAGCTACTATTGTACACCTTTTAAAATGCTATTATTGCTGCTATGTTTTGCATATTTAGGTCCAACTCATCTGAGAGAATAATCACTCATAATTGATTTGTTCCCATTCCTCATGTATTGAGAGTTCCCCCTGAAATGGTTTTCTTCCTCCTTGCAGATAAAACCTGTGGAAGTCCGGCAAGCTGCTGGCTTACTTCTGAAGAATAATCTTAGAACATCTTTCAAAACTATGGTTCCAGATAATCAGCATTATATAAAATCAGAGCTCTTGCCTTGTCTAGGATCACTTGATAGGCACATCCGTACAACTGCTGGGACCATTATTAGTGTTATTGTGCAGCTAGTGGGAGTTGTCGGTTGGCCTGAGCTGTTGCAGGCTCTTTTGACTTGTTTAGATAGTGCTGATCCCAATCAAGTTGAAGGAGCAATGGATGCTTTATCAAAGGTATGGCTATGCATTTTTTTGACATTACAACTGTTAATCAAATACCCACAGACAGTAATAGCTCTTTAAATGATTATAACAATCTTATTTAATGACTGTTTAACGTTCTTTCAGTTTTTTTTTTAATTAATGTCTACTCGCACAAAAGGGAATTTTGGATTATGGTTTTTGAGTCATTTTTCGATAATTGTTCAATTGACATCTATGTTTATGTTGCTTTTGAATGAGCTTATTTTATTATTTTTGTTTCTTATGCTTGCTAACTTTAATTCTTATATTGCTAATCATACAATGACTGATATGCATAGTGTATTATGGCTACACATTTTACTTTTGGCCATGCAATCATACATGACATCTGTGTAAATAGGGATGTGTATGTTGGTTTTCTCCTTTCTGTTTGGATGTATGGAAAACTATAGTTAGATGTTGCTTTATAGGTTTTTTAGAGAGGACAATAGTAGAATGGAATACCAAATACTGTATAGTCAAGATCATTGATCACAGGTTGAATGCTCATTGGGGAACCAAATCCCTCTTGGCCTATTCTGATCTTCCCATATGGGCCTGCTCGATTTGATGGAGCTAGCAAAGATCGAGTTATGTACCATCCAACATCTTGAAAGATTGTATCAATCTTATTTGTCTTTTAAGAGAATGTTATGTCCTACATATCCAATTTCTTCGAAACAATTGCAATCATTGACTCCTTAAATATTTTATTGTAATTTGTCTAACCTTGGAGGACATCACAAATAAATGAATAGTAATGTTGGATTCAGCACTCTCATATACAGCAAACTCCCTAGTAGATGATTGATCAAATATTGTTAATTGTTCCCTACTTAACTACTTATGAAAAGATTGATCTTCATCTCTTGGACAATGAAAAATCTAAAAATTGGTCTGAACATGTTCGGGTATAAGCGGTTCAGAAGGCAGTAGTAGACTAGTATAGTGCTGTCAGCTTTTGCTAAAGGCATTAAAAACAAGAACCTCATCCCTCTTAGATTGCTTCATAATCATCATGGCCTCATGCTCACTGATTTTTAGTTTGATTACATGATGTTGTCTTATTTATCATTCTGTTATGTATCCATCTCCAAGATACTTCTTGACCTGAAAAAGCTGCGATGTTATCACCAAATTGATACGTTAAATCATATATTATCTAATAAATATAGTAAAAACAAATATAATAATGTCTGATGTAGATATAGTATAATACTTTCCTTTGAGAAGAATTTGTTTGGCGACTTGGCGTAAACGTTCCATCAGTCTCTGTCTGCTTTCTCTTATGTACATGGTTTCTTGATTTGCTTAGATTGTAGCTCATAATTTGTAGTCTATATAGGTTATATTACTACCATTGCATTTTGCTATAAAAATACCCTTGTCTTGATACTGTTTATAATCTTAAGAGCTTCTCATTTCTTCAAAAAATAGAAAGTATTGAAGCTATCATGTTGAATAGTCACCTGAATCATGAAGTTAAAGTTATTTTGTATTTTGATACCATGGTGACTGCATCTAATGATGTAGCACTTATAAGAAGCCATTTTCAAGGCTCATTGACCATTACCATAATCCCAAGGATAGGTGCAATCCAATATATATCTTGGTTGTTTTATATGTGACTCTAACAAGCATACAAATCACTAATCCAAGCCTTAATCCCAAAAAGATGGGGTTGGCTACATGAACCAAGAGTCTATTTCTCGTGATTTTCCACAAAAATGCTCCTCCTTTCTCCCCTATTTAGAGTCACGTCGTCTTCTAAACCTATTTTCTTCATATTTTTCCTAACTCCCTCCATCCAAGCTGGTATATTGGTTGTTTTCTATATGACTCTTGTATTCAATTGTTAAATTGTCTGAGCTGTGATGGAGGCTCAAATGGAGAACAAAATTTGGGATTTTGTGTGACTGTAGTTTACCTCAAAGGTTAAAGATAAAGTTTTTTTGGATGGCTATTACATCACATCAGTGTGGTTATATGAGTCACAATATTTGGCATTTTGGAAGGATCATATTACAATTATGGGTGTAGTTGTGATGTATATGCTAGGAGCCTGAGATGAATTTGTTGGAATTTTGGGACACCTCAAGGAATAAAATTCAAATTGAAGATAAATTTAGAAGGCTGGATTTGTAATTATTGCCGATAAATTGAGGAAAGCAAATAATGTAGGTTTGGGCATGTGAGCCACCGAGCACAATGCATTGGTAATGAAAGTGGAGAGTTAGGATTATTAGTGTTTTCGGAGCAGAGGCTAAAAATGACTTGGATGGAGGGATCCAATAACGATATTGAGATATAGGGTTTGCAATAACGCATAGTACTAGAAAGAATTGAATGGCGGAAAAGGATCTTTGTAGAAAATCACCGGAGATAGTATCTTTGGTTCATGCGGCCGACTTCATTCTATTGAGATTAAGGATTTGATATTTTTTGTTGTATTATCAGTAGCCTTTAGTCATACGCGCCTTAAAGTGTGTCTGACTGCCACATTGATGGTAATGTGTGATACTACATTATTGATCCACTTTCAGTAATATTCTCTTTTTATACATCAAGGACATAAAGGGGATGGGTAACTAGGAAGTAGGAACTAATTTCAAGTCATTATCTTGCAAAATTAAAGATACAACTAATTATTGCAACTGAATATTGTTGAATACTCGATTATGATTTGTTTTGTGTTCCTCTTTAAACCTTTACAGGTAATTATATTTTCGACTAAGTAAGATTGTGGTTTAACAGATATGTGAAGATGTACCCCAAGTACTCGATTCAGATGTTCCTGGAATGACTGAACGCCCAATCAATATTTTCCTTCCAAAATTGTTTGAGGTATTGTTTTTTTGCTTGCTTTTATCGCATTTTCTATTTTGGATCCAATCTTTGCCATTTATTGGGACTGTTCAACTTTTGTATCTGTTTCTCTTACTGTATATTCTTTTCCTGTCCCATGGAGTAGTTTTTCCGATCTACACATACCATGCTGAGGAAGCTTGCATTGAATTCAGTCAATCAATATATTATGTTAATGCCATCGGTAAATCTCTTGAAAATTTCACATTGTAGATAGATTGGTTTTCAATATAGTCCTCATGAATGCATTTTTGGTTTCAGTATCTGTATATGTCAATGGACCAATACCTCCAAGGCTTATTTCTTCTTGCTAACGATCCTGCTCCGGAAGTGCGGAGACTGGTAAGTTTTTCTTGACATCATGTTACTATTCTATTAACACATGATATATCTATCTTGCAAATTCTTTATGAGCATGATCGGGCAACTCCAGCCTAGTTATGTAACTCACATATTTTGTTTCATAGCTACAAGTCTGTGTATGTAGCTATGAACAAGAGGTATGAATTTAGTTGATGGAGAGAGATGAATTTTTTATATTTTTTTTTATTGTAAGAGACTTTTTATTCAAGAAGATAGTCAAATATATGTTTTTATTTACTTTGAAGTAGTGATAGTTCATACTTTCTTAAGAAATTTGCAGTGGTATGTGACCTCCTTGGATTATGCTATTGGCAAGTCTTGTTACAAGCTCTAGTACGTTTGGTCCTTTGGCTGTGATATTGGGCTGCAGGCTCTATTTTGTATTAAATTCAGTATAAAACCAATTCCAAGTGCCACGCTCCTAAAATGCGGAATTAGGCTCTCTGCAATCGATATAAGATAATTTGGTGGTCTATGCTTATGTTTCCTTAGAGACTAGCTCTTTATACATACAATATGTTGGATTTTTGGAATGGATGCACATGTGAAATTTTTTTGTTTGTTGTTTATTAGGTCTTGTCAAATAATTGCCTTGGTTAATGATCACTGATTTTTTTTTTAAAAATTATATGGAAGGTTTAGAAAAGTTATTTACTTTATTGACACCACCTCAACAGTTTTAGTACGGGTTTAGTTGGGTTTGGGTTTAACTGAACCCATGCTAAAACCCGAAAAAATCTGGAAGGTTTTTAAAAAAATATAAGTTATATTCAATTCGCAACATTCAACTACATACAAAAGATCATGGAAATTTTCTTGGACTCATATACTCCATCCCTTTTTTGTTCTTAACTCATAACTCATTCCGAATCCATAATGCAAAAATCCTGGCAGCGTCATTGCCCAAGAGTTGGTTTATATAACAGAGATTAGTGGTATTTTTTGTTTGACTATGAATATTTGTTGGGAAGAAATATTTAAGAGTAATTATATATCGAAAGGCTTAGTATTTTACTTTTGGCAGTATTGAAGGTATATATACTGCTATTTTGTAAATAAGAAAACTGAACTTTGTAGTCTTGATTTTCTTAGAAAATATTGAAGTTTAGTTCATGAGAAATTGGTATCGAAGCAGAACAAATCATTATGGAATAGGTTTAAAATTCTGATCAATATAGAAGAATAGCTTTGAAATTGGTGTTTAGGGGAATGTGGTTTGACATCAAATGGGAATAGTGGAAATCTATGATGTTCTGATTTTATATTTGTGAAAATTGGCCTTTTCATTGTCAATTATGGTGGGGAGAGAATACTGGTTTCTTATTATATATGCTTAGAAATGCTGACTATGTGGTCAAGTTCAATTGATCATCTCTGATTTGACTTATATTTTTGCTTTATGATGCATATATTCCTTTGTTACACGCAACACATTTCTTAGAGGTTTAGTGCACTGATATTGTACTTTTGGTTGATAGTTCCACTTTTTATTCCTCTTGATTTCAACAAGTTTGGAGATGAAAATCAAAGAGCATTTTCGCAAAATTTGTGTGTGGTCCTTGTGCCTGTTCTGAAAGCTTTTAATGCTTGCACATTGAACAGGTATGTTCAGCTTTTGTTCAGCTTGTTGAAGTTAAGCCTTCATTTCTTGAGGTTAGCATCTGGATCCATTGATTTAATTATGTTTTTTTTTTTTCTGTTATCTGTCCCTGGAGAAGCTTGAGGTTCCATTAATATGGCCTTTCGGGGCTCTGTAGTTCAGACATATTTTTTTCTTTTTTCTCACTCCTTGGATGGAACTTTGTAGTTACAATTTTTTATGCAAAATATGCAGCCCCATTTGAGGAATGTCATAGAATACATGTTGCAAGTTAACAAGGACAACGATGATGAAGTGGCCCTTGAAGCCTGTGAATTTTGGTAAGTATGTACTTAACAAATTTTTCTAGATATTTAGTACTTCATATTTTTATTAACTAGATAACAAAATTTTTGGAAAAAAAAATGAATGAAAAAGAGTCTCTTAGAAAAGGTGAATTGATATCATGCCAGCCATGTGTTGCATCATCAAGAAGCATCCTTGGATACATTTCCATAGAGCAGATCTTAAGAAATACAAGGCACAAAAGTTTATCCCATTATCCCCCAATCTGTTGCTCTATTTTGGAATTGCCTAATGTGTATGCTTGACGTGTGAGATCCCAAAGGAAAGGTTTAAGACCTTAGAAGATAAGCTATTTTTGTGTTATAAATATTGTTTGTGCTAGGTGGATGACTAGTTAAAGTGTATCTTGTCTATCTTTCTGGATTTAGCATTTTACTTCATTGACTCCATTATAGATTAGCTGTGATATCTGCTCAGACTCGTGGATCAGTCTAGACTCATGTTATTTGTGTCTGTTCTGCATGTTTATGCATTATCTCTCCCTTGTCATTGCTTAAGACTTATTTTTAATGGGTTGCAGGTCTGCCTTTTGTGATGCTCAATTGCCCCCTGAAAACTTGAGGGATTTCTTACCTCGACTTATTCCCGTAAGATTTGGATAACCTTTTCTTTATTTTTGAGAAATACTTTTGATGCATTCATAGTGACACCAAGGCCATCAACACATGCATTTCTGTCTTTCTTTCGATCTATGCACACGTATACTCACACGCATATTGCTTCTGTAGGTTTTTTGGTCTTATTGTTTACTGTTTGTGTAGTCAAATATATTGACTTTGACTGACTTCTGTGAATTGTTTGTGAAATAAAAATGTCATGAAATTTGTTTCAATTTAAACTGTCAAAATATTATATATTTTTTAATAATGTATGCTAAAATGTAATTAAGATCTTATTTGCTAAAGATGAGACATGGAAACTGGTGATAAAGAAAACAGGAAGAAGAATAACATACAAAACGAGTTTACACTTGCACACACAAAAACGGCAGAGTTGTACTTGACTACTACTTGTTCAAAATATAAAAACCCTTTTGCAGGTTTTCAGTTTGAGTTGTCTTCTTATTCGACCCTAATTTCTTTGTTTGTGAATTTGCAAAGGGGTAAGGTTCTTGTACATCATATTTTGTATTTGTAGTACTTAAATTTTGGACCACTAGTGCACAAGTACATTGCAATTGTGATGAACTGAAAGTTTATAATTTATCATCTAAAATTTTGAAAAATTTGAATTTGCTCAAAAAAATTATGAATATGTTGTCTTAGTTCCTCGCCTAAGCATGTTTGGGGCTTCAAGCGCTTGAGCCAGTGAAACGAGATCCTTAAGGCGAGGTGAAGTGTGTGCCTTTGTGCACTTCTAGGTGAAAGTGTCCTTTTTTCCTT
This sequence comes from Dysphania ambrosioides, assembly GCA_026401315.1. Taxonomy (NCBI): domain Eukaryota; kingdom Viridiplantae; phylum Streptophyta; class Magnoliopsida; order Caryophyllales; family Amaranthaceae; genus Dysphania; species Dysphania ambrosioides. Next base: position 2,870,701 of record CM048667.1, read on the forward strand.
TTTGTAGATGAAAAATTTTTCGATAATGAAAAAGTCATATGTGACCAAATATGACTATTGGAGGCTGGTCAAAAGTGGGTCCAAAGTAGGTAAGAATTTCATCAATTAAGTGAAGAAAGGGACCAGACTCTAAGCCCTAACCAGAAAACCAATCCACCGAAAGGAAATAGTTGGCGGTCATAGTTGACTTAGACTATGCAAGGAACAACTCTAGACCACCGATGGTGCTCACTATATATATATATATATATATATATATATATATATATATATATATATATATATATATATATATATATATATATAAGGGATGAATCCAATGAGAAAGGTAGTTAAAATAAGAAGAATAAGAAGAGATCTTGACCCTTCATATGGTAAGATCCAACGCTAAAGATTTCACGTAAAAAAAATGGTTACTATAATAATAAGAAATGATCACTATAATAATTAAAAGAGTCACTATAACAATAAAAAGAGTCATTATAAGTGAAAAAAATTATTTGGTCACTATGAGTTAAAAAAGGGTCACTATGTATACGTAAAATATCATCTGTTGGTATCAGAGCAACGATCCGACGGCGGTGCAATGGCTTGGATGACGAACGCCCAACTATGGAGGCTATGGAGGCGTCCAAGATCTCTGAGGCGGTGACTGTTGCTTTAGGGATCATGGAGCAACAATTGTCACAACAAACATGCGAAGCCATTGAGAAGTCAGTGGAGGTGCAAACCCTATCCTGAAAGTTCGAGTCGGCTTCAATCGATCATGGGGGAAAATTATATGAAAATGATAGACCGGAAGAGAGCATGGTGGGAGAAACCCATGGTCTGATTTCAGGCTTGGGGCCGAATGGGGTACTTGACCCCGTGGTGGGACCGATGGCGGAAGGAGTGTCAGGGGTAAGTGGGTCAAACTGGAGGGTGAAGAAGTTGGACCTCCCCACCTTTGACGGTACCAATTGGGATGGTTGGATCTTGAGAGCCGAAAGATACTTCCATTTTTACAGATTGGGAGAGGAAGATTGGTTGGAGGCGATTGTTGTAGCCTTGTGGGTGAAGCATTACTGGTTCTAGTGGGAATAACACAGGAGGAAGGTCACGCATTGGGAGGAGCTCAAAAGACTCCTCTAGAGATAGTTTCTACGAGCAATGACTCTCCCATCAGCAATTGTTGCTGTCGGTGGTTGAGTATAGAAGGAGATTCATCGAGTTGATGGCTCCGTTGGAGAGAATACCCAATTCTATTGCACTTGGGCATTACCTTAATGGGTTAAGGGAGGATAAACGGTCCGAGGTCAGGATATTCAAGCCCAATAACCTAGATGAAGCCATGGAATTATCCACAAGGGCAGAGGAGAAGATTAAGGTGGACCCAAACCAGTTTGGTGAATCCGGGCCAAAGCGGGTGAAAGCAACACAACAACCAAAGTTATTCCAACCCAAATCTGAGGCCTTATTTGACCCATTCAATCCCCACTCAGACACAACACACCAAACACAACCACCCACCCAATCACACCATCCAATAACATGAATATGGCTCCGCCTAACAGGCACAGAGGTGAATTGAGAAAGCCGAGTGAGCGAGAGTTGCAGCAAAAGTGAGAGCAGGGGCTCTGCTTTCGTTGTGACGAGAAGTGGAGTACGAATCATAGATGTAGAAGGCGAGAATTTAGCTGTTATTGGCCACGGATGATGAAGAAGTGGGGGAGGTACCATAAAAGATGCCGAGTCACTGTTGTCTTCCCCAACGATTTCACTAAATTCAGTGATGGGATTTACCAATCCAAAAACTATGAAGTTACAAGGGGTGATTAATGGTAGGGAGGTGGTCGTGATGGTGGACCCAAGGGCTACCCATAATTTTTTGTCTTCAAAAGCCGCTGAGCAATTAGGTTTACCTATATCGGGTAATTCAGGGTTTGGGGTTACCTTGGGTAATGGAGAGGTTGTTCATGGGGATGAGGAACACAAAGGGGTGATACTCTATGTATAGGGCATCACCGTGGTGGAAGACTTCCTGACTCTACCTTTGGCAACTTGGACGTGATACTTGGTATCCAATGGTTGGAGAACTTGGGAGCAATCATGATCAACTGTAAAACTCAAGTGATGAAGTTTAGACGTGGGGAAGAAAATGTGATTCTCAGGAAATCCCTGCCTTGGCAAATAAAAGTATCTCTCTCAAGTCTCAAAGCTACGTTTCAGTCACTATGAAAAGAGGGTCAAGGTTTTTTGGTTGAAATGAACCTATAAGCAGGAGAGTTTTTGGAGGAAGCACCAAGTGCCGCGCCTTTGTACAACCTATCCTAGGTGATCACAGAGATGTGTTTGAGATGCCGATGGACTGCCCTAAGCCGAGATATTGAACATGCCATCACGCTGAAGAAGGTACATATCCATCAGTGTTAGACCATATAGGTATCCACAAAGCCAAAAGAATGAGATAGAAAGATTGGTTAGTGATATGTTGAAAGTTGGAATTATACAACCTTCCTTATTCCTTACTCCAACTAATGCTTTTAGTCAAGAAAAAAGAGGGTTCATGGCATTTTTGTGTGGATTACCGCACACTTAACAAGAGCATTATTCCGGACAAGTACCCTATACCAGAAATAGATGAACTATTAGATGAACTACACAGGGCTCATTTGTTTTCCAAGCTGGACCTCAAATTAGGATATCATCAGATTTGGGTGTGTAATAGTGACGTTCCCAAGACGGCTTTCCGTACTCATGATGGGCACTACGAGTTCTTGGTTATGCCATTCGGTTTGACTAACCCCCCGTCCGCATTCCAATCTTTGTTAAATGCGGTATTTAAGCCTTATTTGAGGAAGTTTGTCGTAGTCTTATTTGATGATGTGTTGATATACCAGAAATCAAGAGGAGCATAAAGGGCACTTGGCGGTGGTATTCAAGAAGCTTAGGGGACATAAGCTATATGCAAACTTTAAAAATGTGAATTTGGCCGAGCTAATATTGCTTATTTGAGCCACGTGATCTGGGAGTGGGGTGGAAGTGGATCAAAGCAAGGTATAGGCTATGCTAGTTTGGCCTAAGCCTCGGAGTTTGAAGGAATTGAGAGGATTCCTTGGTTAAACTGGATACTATAGAAAATTAATCAAAAACTATGCACAGATAGCACATCCATTGACAGATTAATTAAGAAAGGATAACTTTGGGTGGAGTGAAGCTGCCACATAGGCTTTTCATAACCTTAAAATGGCAATAACAAGGGCTCTTGTCCTAGCAATGCCTGATTTCGTAGAAACTTTCATATTGGATACTGATGCAAGTGGATATGGTGTAGGGGTAGTGTTGTGGCAGAAGGGTAACCCCATAGCTTATTTTAGCAAGCTTCTGGGTAGTAGAGCCATAGGAAAACCGAAATATGAAAAGGAGCTGATGGCTATAGTGTGGGCAGTTGTTGAGAGGTGGCGCCATTATCTCTTGGGAAGATCATTCATTGTGCGCATTGACTAGAGGAGCTTAAAGTTTCTTCTGGAGCAAAGGGAAGTTGGACAAGCATACCAGAAATGGGTGGGTAAGCTTCTTGGGTATACTTTTGAGATCCATTACAAGGCTGCTTTGTCCTTGGTGGCAGCTTGTGGAGTTCCTTGGTCACAAAGGCAGGGTCAGATACAACAAGACCCTTTCCTCACTGACTTATCCAAGAGAATTAAGCAAGGAGAGAAGTCACCCAAGTGGTTTACCCTGGAAATGAGGTTCTTAAGTATAAAGGTAGGGTGGTGATACCTAAAGGATCTGCCCTCACTTCTGTATTGTTGCTGGAATACCATTTTGCAACCTATGAGAATAAGAAGAGAAGAGATACACATTTTGCTGGGTCTATCTCAAGCTTCAACCTTATAGACAACAATCCGTGTTGCATAGAGGATTCAAGAAATTATCCCAGAGGTTTTATGGACCCTATCAGGTGTTCAGAGGATTGGAGAAGTGGCCTATAAACTGCTACTGTAGGAGCGAAACTACACCCTGTCTTTCACATTTCTCTGTTGAAGAGGGCATAGAGATATGGTCCTGGAGGTAGTACCAGAGACAGTGCTTGGGGTGAGGAATAGGGTGCAAGACCAACAAGCTGTAGTCGAGGTGCTTATAAAATGGAAGGACTTGCCTGACTATGAAGCCACCTTGGAATCATTCTCTGACATAGATGGAATATTTCCAAATTTATACCTTGAGGACAAGGTGAATCTTGTGGCATGGGGTATTGCAAGGAACAACTCTAGACCACCGGTGGTGCTCACATATGCAAGGAGAAGGCACAAAAAGAACAGCAGAGAGAACCAGAGCAGTAAGGGAGGACCAGTTAGAACAATAAATAAAAGGCAGGAGCCATATTATGTCTAGTGAATTTATATAAATATAGGATAATATAGTTGAGAATATATGTATGTACATATGAGAATATAGTTCTGTTATGAAAGCATCGTAGCATATTACAAAGGGGAAATTGTAACTAGTGGTTAGGGGACATGATGAAAATTCTATAAGCTTTGGCTTAAGTGGGAGAGTCTCCTTCCTCTCGAATGAAGGAAAGCCTTGTAATAGTTGAGCAATTTCTATAGCAAATCTCAAATTCTCTTGCTGAGTTGCATCCCTTTTACAGATTTACTTCCATTCCCAGATGAGTCCTAGCAGACCATCTGGCGACCGCTGATTAATTTCAATTATGTTTTACTTATTTTTTTCTGGGGTTTTTATCTTTTTTTTTTTTTTATTTATCTTAATTTTCTTATGTTTTACTTCTTGATTTTATTTCGGTTTTTTTTAAACTTTTAATCTCTTTTTCTGAAATTTCTGCTCTTCTTTAAAATATCAGCTCCCTTCTTCTTCTTCTTTTTCTTTTTTTCAAAAAAAAATTATGCTCTCTTTTTCTGAATTTTCTGCTTTTCTTCTCCTGTATTTTCCAGTTCACTAATTCTTGTGGTTTTTGACACTTTTGGTGCGCTTCATATCCAACGGTGTGCTTCTTTGCCTTGTGGTTAGGCTCTAGGGACCCTTTGCGCCTTAGTGCGCCTTTTAAAACTAAGCAAGTTGTTAAAAAAATGTGTACTTAATTTCTAAAAGGACATGCCTGTACTTTCACAGCTTGGAATCTCAAGCTACTTTGCAGGAAATTGCCCCCACTCCTAGACACACATACATGGGTGTGTGCACGCACGTGTTATTGCGTTTTGTTTTTTCAAAGCTTTCTTTTGGTACGCCAGTGTTTTATATCTTCTTTTAATTAAGATGTGTCTCTATTCAACTTGTCTATAATGTTCTTCCTATCTCCTAGTTAGGGTCTTTTTTTAATAAAAGGTTGACTATATTATTAACTGGCTATATTTTGTCGTAGGTTTTGTTGTCAAATATGGTTTATGCTGATGATGACGAGACAATAAATGAAGCGGAGGTGAGTTCATTGTGCTGGTTTTTGAACTTGAGATTGGAAATGTGTCTACTTTATGTAATCTACAATTTCTGGACATTTGGTTACAGGAGGATGAATCTGTACCTGATCGTGATCAGGTATGTATAATTTATATCTGCGTTATCCGGGTATCCTTTATTTATCATCTTTGGTTATGCCACACTTAGAACAATGTTGAAATATGGTGTCACAGGATTTGAAGCCACGGTTTCATACATCACGTTTTCATGGATCGGATGAGTTGGAGGAAGATGTATGTTTTTTGGTTTTGTTGTCTGCTGAATAACAGATAGCTGTATTTGAATTATGATTGGCGGGCAATTTGATTTCGTGTTGCTATGGAAAGTGCATTACTTAAATTTTCTTTATTCCAATTTTGATGTTTGACAGGATGATGTTGTCAATGTATGGAATTTACGAAAATGTAGTGCAGCTGCTTTGGATATTCTCTCAAATGTGTTTGGGGATGACATTCTTCCTACACTAATGCCTTTAATTCAGGTAACTTTTGATCCTTATGATGAATCAGACCATATCTTATAAACTCTTGTTGTCTGTAGCTGTTAGCTAGGGTAGCAGTCTTAGTAGCTGATCCTTTTCGTCTTGATTGGTATCACTGAAAATTTTGAAATTGGCAAGCTGTTTTATGTATTTGCTGATTGAATTCTTGTAGGTTATCATTGTCCTTAGGTTTTTTTCTTTTTGGAATTTGTGAATTGTGACACTTAGTTATGACTTATTTTTCACAATTATTATTAAAAAAGTACGATGGATTATAACGTCAGGCAGAGTTTGGGAATCAGTATTTTATTTCTAATTCTGAATTTCAGTTCTTGGAATTGATATTCTAACAATCAATTCCAAATATAGTGTGAGGTATACTGTAGGATTTCAAATTCTAGAATTTCAAATTCATACGCTTTCAACTGATTTTTCTTCACTTTTTAAGGAAAACCTGTTTCCTCAAAATAGAAAACTACAATTCAAGAGAATATTCAAAGTCATCATAAATTTTAGCTCCTTGCAAAAAGGAAATAATTTGGGCAACTTCCAACAGCTTTTGATCAATTTTATTTGTGGGAAATCAACCCTTATTCTAGAATCCCCAAAATATTCTTGGCAAACTTTAAGTATATCTATGCCCATGCCTGCTTCCAATTAGTAGTTCCTTGGTGGTTTTGATGGCGGAATATTGGTACCTAGGTGGAGTTGGTGCTAGTGGAGGAGAGGGAGAGAGAAGCTGTAAGGGAGATTGACAAAGAGAATGAAAGAGCAAATGCTATAGGGCCTAAAGTTTCAGGAGAGGAAGAAATGAATTGATGATGCCAAGCTGCTGAAGATTTTAAAATGAAGGAATTAAATTTTGTCATTTCCAATCACTCTTTTATGGACTTTACCTCACGATTTTGGCCAATTCCATCATTTCAAATTCTTTGCTCTCCAAACAATGGATTTAACCCAATTCCTGAATTTGAAATGAAATGGTGAACCCTAACAGGCCATTAAGGTAATTAGAATTATTATTTAATCTATTATTTTACCTTGGTTTTCTCGAATGATCATTCCAAGTCAATAAGGCACTGATCACCCATCTAGATTCGTGCTGTACCCATCCGTTTTATAATTAAATCTGTTGAATCTATATGTGCGTGGCTTTTTGTGACATGAACAACTTTTGTAGTTTCATATCTGATCGGATAGGAGTCACATTTCTTTGTCTGGTTTCCTACTGAGATTTATGAACTGTCGAATACTAGGTTATGAATTTGGTCCAGAATTCCATGTCATTTGAGACATTTAACAGCCCTTGAACAAATGTATTCTTCATTGTGCATCAGTCGTTTTGATGGATTGTTTACTGTTCGTTCTTTGAGGTGTTTGGGATGGTTTGGGTTGCTCTCAAAATTTGGAGGCTTCTATGTGAGCCAGCTGACATGAGGAGAGAAAAAGGTTAAGGAAAATAGAATTTCCCTCCGTAGGCATTTATTTTTTAACCATTAAACTTTGCTTTTCTCCGGGAATATAGTCCAAAGCACCAGTTTGTCCTTTACATTACCCTTTTCAGTTCCCCTGCCTGATTTCTAATGCTTAATTTCTTTTGTCCTGAACATTCTTTTCCTCTGCCAGTTTCACACGTGTAACAGTAGTTGTGATATTTACAATGTACTTCTATTTGATGTAGGCTAATTTATCAGCTAGTGATGATCAGTCTTGGAAACAGAGAGAGGCTGCTGTTTTAGCCATTGGTGCTGTAGGGGAGGGCTGTTTTAATGGGTTGTACCCTCATCTTGCAGAGGTAATGTCCTATTCTATTTAATTTTTTAGTCATGTTTCTAGTTTGAGGCGCGCAGGTTGTAGATACCCCATTTATCAACTGTGCAGTTCACATTTTTCATTGCATTATTTAGCACTTTTAGTTTTTCATGGTAAATTTGTACTGTTTGTAACATGTCTCCATAATTCTCATCTCTTTGACTCAACATGACCTGTACCCTACCCAGCATAAATTTACTGAGAGAACTGAACTTGACTTAGGACACAGAACACTTGAAAAGTTGAAGGAAATTTACTTCAGATATGTTCCAAAAAGTGCTCCCATCTTCAGTTCGTTGTACAAGTCTGCAATTAGCTCTGATTAGTTCAGATAAATTTAGAAAACATTCAATAAGTTCAGAGAACTGAAGTTCAGGTAATAAGAACATTCTCTTATCAAGAGCTTTGTAAACAGTACATCGCTATTGTTGGGGCAGTGACATGTGAGTTTTGTCAACTTTTGGATGGGGTAAGATGCAAGATCCTCCGGTGGCTACTGTTGTTGCTGGGGTTTTGTGCACTATTAGTTTAGATGAACGGGTGAATCCCTGCGTGGCACTTCCAGTTCTTGATCTGTCTTGCTGGTGGATGAGCAAGTAGCCACTTAATTATGTATTGCTTTATTGGTAATTTACATGTAGCAGAAGCAGCTTAGTTTTGTCAGAATTTGATGGACTAATCCTATAACTGTTTTGGAATTTTTAATATTGGCTGCAGGCTCGGTCTGCTGCGCATTGTTTTTTCCCCGTCAATGTACTCTTGCACTACTTGAAACAACACCTAAAAAGAGTCAAAAAAATATTTACTATTATTACAATTATGTGATAGGGGACACTAAGGCTCATTGTATATGGAAACAACCAAAATAACAGAAAGGACATGACAACAAACTAAAGGTTATTATTTCTATTTCTATTTTATGGAAAGATTAAGCTTGTGTTCCTTTGACTTCATGGTAATTGTGCTATCTTCTAGCATAACTTCTGTCAAGCCTTGCTAATCTTTCAACTTGTGACTCACTGGTGCTGTTGTTGTACAATTTGTTCTGTAGCTACTTTCCACTAATATTTCCATGGAAAGGTTTGAGGATATCTTTTGAAGGACACCTTTGGGGTTATATCTTTTGCTTTATATACTTTGTGTTTATTGTGGAAGATTGGCTGCGAATTTTTTTTCTTTTGATAGTTCTTGGCAAATCATCTGTGTGATTTACAGTGTGAATGTCGCATTGCTCTCATCTCTTGATTTTTTTTTTGTGTGTATGTGTGTTTGTATGTGATGATGGGGGAATAATTAACAAAGAGGGAATAAGTTTAAGCAGTATTCTGATCGCCACTGCTGTGCCATGTATTTAGATTAAAAAGACTGTCAGAATTATCAGGATTAAGGCATTTCTGCTAGCTTTATTACTGGAATTATGGCTTCTCTGTTAACCTTGTGGATTGACCTTATCTCATTTTCCTTTGTATGCAAAGGGAACATGAAAGGGAAGGGAAAGGGTATTATGTTTTAGCCTTAAGTTCTAAAATTCAATAAAAGTAGTATAATTCCATTAAGTGGTTGAATTTGCTGTTGTACTCAAGCACAGAACTGGACTTCATTATGGTTTGTCTGGACAAACCCTCCACCCTCTTTTCTTGATTTAAGTTAAAGTGAGCTTTATTTTTCTTTTCTTCTTTATTTATTTGTATTTATTAATTTGCAGATAGTTGGCTTTCTCATTCCTCTCTTGGATGATAAATTTCCTCTTATTCGGAGCATTTCTTGTTGGACACTTTCTCGTTTCAGCAAATTTGTTGTTCAGGTATGATTTACATGTGTGGGATCCTTTGGATTTTGAAAGCTTCTGCCAGACATAGTCTCTGATTGATGAAAATTTTCACTAGGCAATGTAACATATTGTCATCATTTAATTTGAATTTTTCTTTGCAATTGTATACTTTATGATCCTCATAATTGACCTGAACTTGCACTGGGTATTGTCATGTTTTGATATCTTTGATATACAAGATAGCACTATTCTCTTGAAAGAAAAATGCAGAAGATTGTTTTCAGCTGGATGCTATATCAAGCTTTTTTGGAGAGGTTTATGAAATTTTCTCTATCTTTGATAGCCCCATAATCAATTGTCTGTAGCATGCACATAGTACAGTATGTTCCTTAGTTGTTGAAACTCTTCCTAGAATGTGGACTTTAGGTCCTTATCATTTTTGTATAATTGTGCAGTTTGAAGTTGAGTGTGTGGGTAGTGTCTTAGCAGGGATGCTGGTGTTCATGTTATATTGAGTTGTTTAATTCAATTGACTAATGAATTTTACTTTCACAAAGAATATTTGGAGAAAGTTTCGGCCTCTGATGGTAAGAATTTGATGAAATGCAATCAGATATGTAGTCTGTTGACATTCAACCAAATATTGAAAAGATTTTTTTTCCTATAGATTTATAAGAAAAAATATTCATTACCAAAGGCGGTGTTCATTTTTTCCATGGCAATGCTGTTATTTTGCATCCTTATTGAGTTGTGTCGGAATTTATTCTTTCACAATTAGGAAGGCAATTGAGGATCTTATTAAGTTGAAAATCTTAAATATCTGTCTATGATGCTTATGAGTTTTGCATTTAAAATGCCTGTTTCTGTAATTGCAGGGCATTGGTGAACAAAAAGGTAATGAACAGTTTGAAAAAGTATTAATGGGTCTTCTACGAAGAATATTGGACACGAACAAACGTGTACAGGAAGCTGCTTGTTCAGCTTTTGCAACACTTGAAGAGGTTCTTGCCGTTAGTTTTATGTCCTTTTCACAGAGTTTTGGTGTTTCCTTAAATCTTATTAGTACTTTTCTTTATCAGGAAGCTGCTGAAGAGTTGGCACCACGCTTAGAAACTATATTGCAGCACTTGATGTGTGCATTTGGGAAATACCAGGTTGTTTAAGTTGAAATTTTTTGTTTGTCTGATGTTCTTCTTGTCAAATTTTAACTGTTGTCATTGTACTTTTTGTAGAAAAAAAATTTGAGGATTGTTTATGATGCTATTGGAACTTTAGCTGATGCTGTTGGAGGGGAGCTAAATCAGGTAGCTCCACTTTCAATAAAAATGGTCGTAGTTACCATTTGAAGAATGTTCTACTGTGTAGTTGAACTTGCATATTGTTTCAAATTTTGTATTTATCCTGTAATTTTATTCACGTTTTATTGATTGCAGCCTAGGTATCTAGAGATCCTAATGCCTCCGCTGATATCAAAGTGGCAGCGACTTTCCAGTTTTGATAGAGATATTTTCCCATTGCTTGAGTGCTTTACATCTATAGCTCAGGTAATTACACTATTTAGTTTAGGTCTCTCTTTTTGTACTTGAACAAGATGTATGAGGTTTGTTTTGAAAGAGTGGACTGTTGTTTGATCCAACACAGGATGGGTTCCTCTCTGCCTAAAATTCTTCTCTGATTGCTACTGCATCCATTAATTTCGTTAGTTTTGTGTATTACTGCCACACATAATCCTTTGTTTCACTAAATTGCAACACTTGATACTTTGGGATGTTTCAAAATTTCACCTCTTCCTTTTTATAAGCTATTTTGGAATCCAAGTAGGGGTGTTTATGTAATGTAAGTAACTAGTTTTGTGGTCTCGGTAAAGCTTCTTACTTTTTGTATAATGCATGGGTTATCAATCCAAATGTTTCCTCTCTCCTCTTGCCTAAAATATATTGCCAATTGCTATTATTGCAATTTCAGTGATGGAGTACCAATTTTCTCCCAAATTCTTTTTGTAGATTTTTTTTGTTTGTTATAAGCGGAATAGGGGTAAGTGGTTGAACATCCTTTCTGCTAGACTGGGCCAAACTTGCATACATCTTGGCCTCCCCATAAATCTACTCTTGTTAGGTATGCTGAATTGTGGTTATTTTTATTGCATTTGTCATGAATTCAGTTATAGATTGATTTAGCTATAAATATCCAAGATCTTTACGTATACAATTGTATCAGATGATTATCTCTAAAGATTTTCCTTTATTTGGCTTAAAACAAAGTGCATGAGTTTCCAATTTTCAGTATAAGTACTTGTGATGGAGGGACCATTTATATCTAAGCTAGTAATTTCCTCTAGATAGCCTGCTAAGCACAGCAGTTGTGGGTATATGTGAAAGGGTAATGACTTTAATATAACATACTAAGTTTCCCAGATAGGCAGGTGATCAGACATTGTCAAGTAAATACGTCGATGTGACAGGTAATTGTACAACATCTGTTTCTCATCCTCCAATTTGACTTTGAGATTGCTGTCCATTCAATTTACAAGTCAGATACAGAAGGTATTGAGATCTTAATTGAGTCTGCTTTTCAATGGCCGTGGTGGTGGAAGGGGGAAAACAATCAACTGAACTATTGAGTGGCGTGTAGTTGTTAAGTACAGAGTGCAAAGTACGAGAAAGAAGATGCTGATATGAAAGAAAATATAGTACTTCTGTATTTCGTACTCATGATAGAGGTAGAGAAGTTAGGTGGGGAAGGGGGAGCTTATGGGAATGAAGGGATGGCAAGAATATCATTAAAGGAGTCAAAGACTTAAGTCAGAAATCATATTTAAATTATTTTTCTTTAGTGTATGTGTGTATGTATATTTTTTAGGGGCTGCTTTCTGTGCTTTATGTTGTTATACGTAAATACTTATGTGGTAAACACATGGCTAATAAATAGGCTTAATTAAATTAACAATTACTTTGATAAAACTAATGTCATAAAAAATATTAAGATTGACATTTCTGGCATTTTCAGGCATTGGGTCCAGGATTTTCTCAGTTTGTTGAACCTGTATTTCAGAGGTGCATAAACATCATCCAGACGCAACAAATGGCTAAGGTACCAATCATGATTTTGCTGTTATTTAGGATTCTGGTCATTCTTGCTGGGTTGATGAGACATTGCAATTTACATTCTAAATAATATTAGTGTACTGTTGCTAGATGATTGAATTATTTTAAAAGTCATCTTTGATTTCTTTTTTTCAAATGAAGATTCTTTGAGATATTATTGAAGATGAAAATGTTGTGTATTTGTATGCAAACAAATACATAAATGTGAGAAGCACATACCATAAGTTCTGGAAAATTCTAGAAACATTGAGGTCAATTTCAATATGCATCTTGGAGGGTGTGTCCTACTTTCCTAGTATACCTTTTTACTCATATTTGCACAAGGATTATATTATTATTTATTAACCAACAATTTACCTGAAACTAAACCAGAATGCACCTCTACCACTAGACTAGGTAATATTGTTTAATTTTTTTTTCAAATAACATGCTATTGGCCTATGGCACCCTTCAACATGGAAATAGATTTGAGGTTTAGTCACACTACCTTGAGTTGTGCCAACAAGCTATTGGCGTATAGTGCAAAATGTGATCGGCATGATTGTGCAATATGTTTGCTAGCCGTGCAGCATTCTACTGGCATGATAGCTCCTACACACTGAAAACATCTGGAGGCATCAGAACAATTCCTTTTTTTTTTGTTTTAAATATGCTAAAATACTTGACTCTTTTTTTATCTGTTTGAATACTTGTGGAAGTTTGGCTAATGACAGCTGATGGGAGCAAAATATTCCTATAGCTTGAGTATTTTTGTATGAGAACTTTCTTCTGATTTCTGTATATCCATCATGAAATTACATTTGAAAATATTAGAATCTTTTTTATTGTTATTTAATCCATCATCTGTTATTTTGAACTAGCTTTTCTCTTCAATTTTGTCTGCGTATTTTTTATGTGAGAACTTTCTGCTGATTCTGTTTATCTCTCATGATAGATGCCTCTGACTGCACTAAAAATTTTGATTTTGATATTTTTTTATGTCAACCATCTTTTATTCTGAATTAGCTTCTCATATAAATTCTGTCCCTTGCTATTATTATTTATTGTATGATAAAACATTGGCCTGAAAATGGTGTGTTGATTTCATTAGGTCAATCCGACTTCTGCTGGGGTTCAGTATGATAGAGAGTTTGTTGTTTGCTCTCTCGATCTGCTTTCTGGACTTGTAGAGGGCCTTGGCAGTGGCATAGAGAGTTTGGTAATCTCCTCATATTTTGCTTCAGTACATAGTATTATAGTACTTGTTAAATATTTGGCCTATGTTCTGTAAGTTTTCCTGTTATCCTGTGTGTCGATCCCGTCTGTAAATGCTCACACTTTTTCACACACCATAAACATGAAAGGAGTGAACTGGAGGGGGTAAAGGTTCCTTCCATTCAAAACAATGTTGAAATATAATGATGCATGTTTTGCAATTAGGCATAGCTGGAAAGGCAACTTTTCTATGTTAAAGTTCTTCAGGATAGCACTTTCATCATATTTTGGCAACGTAGGGGAAGTTTTCCTCATATTCATAGTCTTTAGCATCAGTCTTCTCTGAGCTTCTGCTGACATGTTTGGTTATTTGTGGGTTTGTTGCTAGGGCTTATATTTGTATTCCAATATATTAACTGTTGAATGCCTTTTAAAGTCCTAGTAATTTTGTCCATTACCACATAAGCTTAATAGAAGTGGGGCTTGCTGATTCTTGATACGATATGCTCTAAGTATGCTCTGTTAAGGTCCCAATTAAGTAAATGTATCAAGGATCTCTAAACAAAGTTTAGGATTTAGAAAATGCAGCTGATTTTGCTGCAACATGCATGATGACTCTCTTGCACCCCTCCTCTCTTATTTCCTTTTTCTTTGTTGTCTCTTTACTCTCACACATGCTATTTTTAATGTCATGTCATGGTACAGATCTGTGCCATCTGTCTTTTGCAATTTTTTTTTTAATTTATTTACCGTGGAAGGGAAAGAACTGATAATAAAAAAATTTGGTGGTGCTGAAGTCATGATTGGTGCCCTTTGTTGATGGTTATTAGGTCAATAATTTTTTCCTAGTTGGAAGATCTGTAAAGAAATTGGGATCAGGATGAAAAATAACAGCTAGGTTTCAAAAATATTTTTTTGTTTTGGGCTTTGCATACAGGAAATTGGTAAAGGCCTTTCCTAATCAGAGAATTATGAACTAGAGACTTACACTTTAGGAAAGGGAATACTTGCTCCGTATATCTGCTATACAACTACTCTTACGAGAACTTTTTCTTTTACACCTAAATATCTGTCTCTTCCCCTCCCCTCGATTCTCCTACTAGAAGTATTTTCACCAGCTTCCTACTCCATCTCCCTTTCAACTCTATTCACTCCCCCCAACAATTATTGATTTTGGGCTTCTCGTCCAATTTTTAAAAGAATGCACATCTTATTTTTGAAAGCCTCGTGCATTCACTCCTCTGCCAACTTCCTACAGTGCTGATTGTCGTCATCTGCTTTGTAGCACACTCCAGTTTCACAAAACTTTGTCACTTATCCATATTTGCTTCGGAATCTATTTTTCACTCAAGGGTCTGGCTGTAGCCATTTTGCTTCATTGCTGATAATTGTGTTTCACTTAAATTATTTGTGCTTTGATCGAAACATGTGAGAGCCTCTGTTCTCTTTGAAAGTATTTGTTTGTTTGAGGTCTTGAATGTCATCCCGTCTGAATAATCCTGACTTTGTTTTGTTGGTACCTATGAAGGTTACTCAGATTGTGGTAAGATGTCATCCTTCTGTAAGAATGTGAAACCTACAATTAAGCAGCTAAATCAAATCTTCATGTTGTATGACTCCAGATAATGGTAACATTACAAACCACATAAGCTTTTCCTCCCAGCTATTCTAATCATTACTTTTTTTAAGACCTACTTCCAACAAAGTTACCTGTTAAAAAATTTGTGGAACATTTGTTTAATTTTTGAGTCATATTCTGTAGTATTTTGGTGTTGTCCGTGAGGCCATGTTTGTCATGCATTTGAAAATCTTTATCTATAGAACATGATCCATTTGGATTATTTTTGTTGCCCTCTCGGTTGCTCTTTGTCTTCATCACTAACTTGTAATGTCATAACTTTTCCACAGGTGTGTCAGAGTGTCTTGAGAGATCTCCTTTTACAGTGTTGTATGGATGATGCTCCTGATGTCCGGCAGAGTGCTTTTGCACTTCTTGGTGACCTTGCCAGAGTAAGTTTCTCTTCTTAATTATGGCTCATTTTTTTTAGAAAAGCGTGGCATTTGGACCCATGGGTTTCATTGAAATTTCCTTCTTTTCTCTATTTTCTGATTCAGATATTGATTTGTTGTTCTTGTTTATAGGTTTGTCCTGTTCACCTTCACCCTTGTTTACCCCAGTTTTTAGAGGTCACAGCAAAGCAGTTGGTAGGTTGATTCTATTTTTGTATTTTTTTTTTAATTTTTGCCTGTAATTAGAGATTACTTTAATGGCTTTTCATGCTCAGGACATTTCCAAGCTGAAAGATACGATTTCCGTTGCAAATAATGCTTGTTGGGCAATAGGAGAATTAGCCGTGAAGGTATGGTAACTTGTTCGTAGCTTCTTACCAAACAAGATTGATCTTATATTAGAAGTGAAAGTTTTATTTTGTTCTGATTGGCCTGAACTAGATTAGTAAGGCAATGCGATAAAGCTATTTTAGATGTATGCTCCATTAATGTTATTCCTACTTTGCTTTCTTAGTATTTGAAGGTATATTTGTAATCAACTATATCATGAAATGAACAAAAGTATGGTTGAAGCGTTGAGTGGTTACTTCAGGGATTGTCCATTAGTCAATGAGGCTACTAATTTTAAACAGATTATATTATGGTTAATGATTGATTTGACTTGCCAGAATAAGGCTGCATGCATCTTTTTCAGGTCATACTTACAGTGTGTTTATGCCAAACTTTTGTAAAAGAGATGACCATATTATTTATCGATGTACAAGATAAGTTTTTAATTTATTTTTTCAAAGATGAATCTTGATCTGGAGAGCTATGATTGTTGAGGACTTCTAGGGTATATCATTCCAGACAATCAGACATTATGACTTACAATGTCAAGGATGACATGATAGTTATCAGTGTGACTTTTATAATAGATGGGCTCAATTTTTCCTTGAAACTAGGGGTGATTTGTATTTAATCTTGACATGACTTAGTATGCCTTGTAGACTATACCCTTCTTATCTTAGAATTTGTGATGAACTGAATGATAATCCTAAGAGGGACATCGCATGCCTTGTGCCTGGTTAAATCAACTTTGATAGCCAGGAATAGTTTAGTGTGCTAGATCTTCTGGTTTCCCGGGACGGAGGAGTGCTAGTTGATGCTGGCATAGTATTTTGCTTCATATATAAGGAGATGAGGGGTTTAATTTTATATTTTTAACTTTGAGGTCTTCCATGTACCTCCTTTTCGTGGTCATCTTCATTCTGACTTGATCTTAACATGTTTCTCTTGTTTGAACTCGGGCTTGTATTCTTGTGCTTAAATGCTGTTTGAGGGGGATGCCAAAATTATGTGTGGTCAGATCTGAGATGATTTCAGCTTGCGCTTGCTGTTTGCTTCATAAACCTAAGCTCAGCCTTGGTTTCCTTGTTCTTGAGCCTTGGCAGTTCGGCTTTGCCTTGGATGTCAAACCTGCTTTTAGGGTTCAAAATTTAAACCAAGAGTGAGATTTTCCAACAAATTTGAGTCACCATAACTAAATGAAAATTCCGTGAAATTACCTATAAAAGAATTTAGCACTTACAAGTTACAATGGCGATTAAAATTATATAAAACAATTGAGTGAAGATAAACTTATAGGATCATGACACTTGGTAAGTTAGGGTTAGGATAAGTCACGTATTTAGTATATGATCGTTAAAATATTTTTAGTTTGTGTTGGCCTAATACTTCTACCTCCTAGCAATTATCTAGTTATAAGGTAATCTTTATTCTGTGGTAGTTGACCAGTTGGTGACTTCCATCTTTATTATTCAAATAGTGCCAAAGCCTTAATCTCAAAATATATGTACACCATATTCTAGAATGCTTCTATAAATTTGTTCCTTTTTCTTTCTTTCCTGTTGGCTTGCAAAAAAAAAATGTTCTTGTTTGCCTTTGTATAGGCTCCATGAAATGGTCACCTACAATCTAGTTTGAAGCTTGTGCTAATTACTTTTTGTCTGGTCTCCAATGAACATGCTTTATCGTATATGTATCCACCACTTTTAATTATCCATGATTTGCAGGCTCAGCAAGATATTGCACCAGTTGTAATGACGGTCATCTCTTCCCTAGTTTTAATACTTCAACATGCGCAGGTGTCTTCCCTTCTTTGATTAGTGATGAGGTTCTATTCTGGATTTTTCATATCTAAAACTCTCTTATTTGTTATCATCAGGAGCTTAATAAGTCACTTACAGAAAATGCTACCATTACTCTTGGGAGATTTGCCTGGGCCTGTCCTGAGCTTGTATCTCCACATATGGAGCATTTCATGCAACCATGGTGCAATGCTTTGGCCATGTGAGTACTAATATTAGAAGCCAAACATGTTGTGCAATTTTAATTTGTTTCACCTGTCCCAGGCTTCAGCGAAACAAAAAAGAAAAAGGCTCCATTTTGAAGTGTCGTTTCTTTTTCTTGCATGCTGATCTTCGCAGCTTGGTTGTTAGTCTGTGATATACTAAAATGATAGTCCTTCCTTCTGCAAATAAACATCCTTTTCCCTTGTGATGTCCCCCCCCCCCCCCCCCCCCCCCCCCCCCCGTGGTGATGGCCCATGGGGTTTACACTAAAATAGCCTTTACACCCCCTGCCCTGTTGCAAGTCCAACATTATGTGATTTATGTCCATAACCACACACACACGCACTTTATACAATGTCCTGACCCAATAATTAAAAAAATCATCACTTTTTTGGTATCCTGTAAGTAACGTGGCTGAATATATTGGCGGCATTCTGCTAATCAAGTGTGTTGTGGCAGGATTCGTGATGACATTGAAAAGGAAGACGCTTTTCGAGGTTTATGTGCAATGGTAATTTTATTTTTCATTGCTTTCATATTCTTTGCTGTCCTAATAATGTAATTTGCTATTGATACTTGTCTCTCCCCTTTCAGGTTAAAATGAATCCTACTGCAGCCTTGAGCTCACTTCCGTTCCTACTGAAAGCAATTGCTAGCTGGCATGTAAGCTTTGTTCGTTTAGTTGCTTAAAGATATTTGATCAGAGATTCTTTCAGCTTTTGATTTTGTTGCTTATTTGACCTCAGGAAATTAAAAGTCCAGACCTGCATAATGAAGTATGCCAAGTGTTGAATGGGTATAAACAGGTCTGCAGTGCTTCAATACCATAGTCTTTTTATTAGTGTTTCTTTTTAAATAATGAACTGTAATGAACTACTTGTATTCCTGAACTTATAGGGTGCTTTCTAACTATATCACCTCAAAAAGGTATCTTGGGAGGCTTTATGTGATTTGGTCATTCTTCATTGCATATAATTGAATATTGCAACAACCATGTAGTTGATTTAATGTATTAAACCAGAGTAGCGGCTATGTATTTGGCTGGAAATGATACTGAGATGAACAACAGGACACACGAATTCATGGTTAGGGAATTTTTTTACATGTGTAACTGCTGTGTACTCGTTCTTGATGGATCAGGCTTTTGCGTGCATCACACACCAGATGCATCATATATGAAATATATTATGCTGTGACAACCTTGATCTTATATGAAGTTAAGGAATTTTGTTTTGGCCTTCTTAATTAGAAACAGAAGTGCGACTTTATTTTTGTTGGTGTCATCGATATTTGCCATATGCTGTGACATTTTGAATATTGTATTAAATTGTGTCCGAACATGTGGCTGGACCAGTTTTATTATGATGGTTGTGAAGATGAAGTTTTGTTCTTGTTTTTATATAGATGCTTGGAAATGGACAATGGGAACAATGCGTTTCATCTTTGGAGCCACCTGTCAAGGAAAAGTTATTGAAGTATCAGATATGATGGGTTTGGTGGTATGAGCATGGTGTTTTGACATTCAAAGAGTTTGCTACTGCATTGCACTTCCTAATCTTCTGTCATATCTCAAGTCTCATATGGCTTCAGTGTTTGATTCTTTCTGCGTCAAGGCTGGTGGTTGCGATTTTAGGCAAAGCAACACATCGTGCTCAGGTGCTCTTGGTTCCTATCTTGAACAGAGTAAAGAGAATATAAGCTTGGCGTTGGACATACATGTTGTGTAAACTGGTTATGTTAGTTTTGGTTTTGAGTTGGCCGCTCTTTCCTGTATTTGGGAGGAGGCAATGTATTATGTATTGTGTACATTCTTCGCATTTTACGGGTATTTTTTTTCCCATTCATTTGATCATGTTGGTCGGAACGTATCAGTTTCCTATAAGTTTTGATGTACCTAGTCGCCTGGTAAGTTTTGATGTATGTAGTCCTACAATGTTCATCTGTCTTCGGCAACAGACCACATTCGGTTTGATTAATTGATTAACTTACAATGTGTTACATTCATTTTGGTGAACGTTGTTGGATGTATGCTTCGATCTTTGGTTACGTGGTTTTGTTCAAAATGTAATGAAAATTTGGTTGCATCTTTTCGCACATTATTCTCCTTAACGTTCATTGATTATGTAAAATGTGTAAAAACCTACCATATTGGCATACCATAAACCACTGTTACGAGAAACCGATCTGTGATAGGCTTAACTCCATACTAGTGACGCTGTGTGGGGGAATCTTCAACCCCCCCTCTCTCTGCGGGAATGGCCTTGCCTAGTTGCTTGTTGGCTGAGCCGGGTTGATGTATGTGGATTGATAATTTACGTGAGATATTAATATTATATGATTATACCATTGCCACCTTTCTCATTATTATATAAAATAATTTATTTCTGTGGAATACTTAACAAATACAATAATAAAATTAACAAGGGATAGCTTAAGATCATACAACTTATACTATTCTTCGTAATTGCTTATTTAAGAAAAACCATGTCATTGACATTAGTTGGTACTTATTTCTTCTCCATATGTTTGCTCCATTTTAGTAAGTGTGCTTTGTTAACTTTTAGTAGGATTTTCATATGTTTTCTCGATATATTTGAATAAGTGTTTTTGCAAATTTTTAGTTAGGTGAAGTATACGAGAGAGAAATATAAAGGGGACTAAATGGAGTGATTGAAGGAGAAAATTGTGGCCTCTCTTACCAATTTTGATATAGAACAAAACGAGAGAAACAAACTATGAAGAGGGGCAAATAAAAGGGGCTGAGAAAGTATGTGTATGCAAGTTGAATATAGGGAATGGGAGTGCAATGAACGAGTGGATAGTCACCCAGGTATATCATGAGCATGGTGCAACTTGGAATTTGCAGAGTGGGACAGGTATCATTACTTGTATACTTGTATTAGTAAGTTGGTTAACAAGTCGCCTTTAGTTACCATGCTGCCTAGTGGCCAGTGGCCCAGTGCCCAGTGGGGGCGTGAGGCATAAGAATTTGCCTTTCATATTCGCCCAATTGCAAAGTCCTCCAATAGTCCAACTTGCAAAGTCCGCTGACTCTTCGTCCAAAATTTTATATTCTACTCCATATTATAGTTAAATTTGATAACATCATAAAATCAACCAAATAAAATAAAATAAAAACAAACAAACACCATGTATCGTTCAGAGTTATTCTCGTGCTTCATCTTCATCATCCTATCTGCAAAACTTTTCCAGATATGTTACGGAGATGTTGGCGCTGCTGGCCAGTATTCTTCACCGTACCTCCGTAAGTATCTCCTCAACTATTCAATCCATGTTCTTTGGTTTTCCCCTCTTCAAATGTACTCGTATATCTATTAAAAAAAGGGTGATTTATCTAGATTAATTTAGAAGTACTGTCGTCCTTTTTTATCTGTCCTGTTTAAAATACTTTACAGAGAAGACTAAATATGATTTTTTAATGATATATAAAACATAAATTATATTCATCTGAAATATTGTTAGATTTGTTTTAATTAAAAAAAAATATATGTAAAATTTATATTTTTTATAATTTATATTTGTAAATATTAAATTTATAATATATATTTTGATAATCGTAAAAAAAAAAAGTAAATGTGATCATAAAAAGGAATTGACAGAATACTAAAAATATAAAACAATATTATTTTCATTCTTGAATCCAGGAAGAATATCACCTCCAAATTTTTCATACTGTCTTCACAATTTCACCCTCCCAAATGTTTTTATATTTGTTTGTAATCATAAAGGTGTTTTTTAAGGGTAGATGTTTTTTATATTTGAATATCTTATTTCAGATTAATACAATTGTTATAAACGAAAATGCAAGAGAATAAGAACAATATTACCGAGAGTATACTGAGTCGCGAATTATGTCGCTATCTTTAAAACATTCATGGCACTACCTATAGAAATGTGCAAGCAGTCACAAACCACCGGATGCACCTTAGGATAAAACAGTCTCTCAAGTAAACTACCGATAGATTTGTATAGAATCACCAGGCTAACAAACACCCACTGAAATATTACTATTGTTCAAATTATTTGAGAAAAGAGGGTAAAAATCAGAGAGGAGAGAAGAGAAGAGAGTAAAAATGTTTCTATGTGTACTTTGAAATTACTGAGTAAAGGTTGTATATATAGCCAAGTCAGAACGAAAACTTCAAAGAGTTTAAACCAAAAAATAAATGGAAGGTTACAACATTAAATCAGAAATCAAAACTGATTTGCAAAGATCTGTTTTATCATTTAAGGGAAAGTTACCGTTTAAGCAAACCAAGGCTCTTAATTAACATAATTGTTAATCACATAAAAGATGTTTTTTAAACCATGACTTAAAATGGTCCAAATCCAAAAAATAAGTATACCATGCTCAGTAAAGACCCAACCCAGCCCCGCACGACGTGCGCGCGCATGTATGTTGGATAACCTTTGGGTCCCACCCAAATAAGTGAACAAGTCTCTATTTAAAGAGGTTCAACTCTATTTATTCCACCAATGTGGGACACGTTTTTACAAACTTCAAACACTTAAACACATAAGTTCCAACAACAACTATGTTCATTCATACTCTTTATGATTTTCCTGTCAAGAAAAAAAATATCATGGCTGAAGCAATATCATGCTTACAAGCATATGAATGGTGTGTTACATGTAAATGGTTCTCGATTAGATTTTTAATTGACTCAAGTGTTCTGATATCTTCCCTTAGGGGCAAGACGGAAGTATTTTTGGATATAACGAACACCATTCTTCGTTTAAAAGATAAAGATAAGAGCTTTCTTTTATGATAGCTAGAATTTTGGCTAGGTCTCTTAATATTTAAGTTGAGTTCGTTTCATGTATGCCAAAAAAGTACTCCGTAAATGAGCTTAATTTCTTAATGTTTACACCAAATAATCAGTGAATTATATCTTTAACCATTATTAAATAGTCCTGTTATCCATAAAAATCGTTCAAGCTAGACTTAAATTATCATTATGTTTAGGGGCAGATCTAGTTATTGTCTTGGTGAGTCATTCCCAATCGGCATGAGAAGGAGGACGGTTGAGCGAGGGTGGTGGAGCAGGAAAGAGATAGAGGAGTATGAAGGAATGGAGAAGTCTAGAGATGATGGTGATAGTTGTTTGGGAGGGAGTTTAGGTTCTTTTATAGTATACAATGAGGTGTCGGACACAGGAAGCATGGGTATGGGTAAATCTGGCGGAGGACGTGGCAATTTCCCTGCATCGGTGTCGGGAAGTACATTGGAAAACTGTGGGGCTTTATTGTTTAGGAGCAAGAAAGAGAGAGACTATATGGGGTGACAAGTGAGTTTTGTTTTGAAATTTGAATTTGTTTTGTTGATTTACTCCGTATTTTAGTGTTCATGGACGCGTGTGTAAATGGTTGGTACGTTGGATACAACCAACATGTGCGAATGCTAGATGAGGGGTTGGATACAACCACGTGGCTATTTCTTTACTAGGTTGGATATAGCCACGTGGAATTCGGCAACAATAATGTGATGTGCTAAATGTAATAGTCAATATATCAAATGACAACTTTACGCGACTTTTACATTTACTAAGGTATGATTTTAATTATTAAAAATCTTTATTTATCAATTAATTTTAAATTATAAAAATATATACGAAACATAAACTTATCAAACAACATTTAACTTGCTAATATCTATATATACTTACTTAATAAAAGCACGTGGTCATAGTAATAAATAAATAGTATAAAAGTCTAACATGTTATAATCATAATGAAATAGAAATTGATATTTAGAAAATTCACAAAATTGATTTATTGAGGTATTATGACATACACAACTTTATAATTGATTTAGTGTTCTCTTTGATGGTTTGTGATCTATAATGTCAAATTTCAAAATATATCACACAAGTCCCATATGAGGCCAATGACTGAACTATGGGCGGATTTGGTTGTTATCTTGGTGTGTCAAATAACTCACCAATTGGCCCCCAAAAATTTATTTGAACATTTGGTTGTATTTTGTACTATTTGAACATTTGGATGTACTTTTTAGTATTATTATTTGGTTGTTTGGTAAAATAAAATTTGTTACATATTTGATTATCGATTGTGACTCACCATGCGGAAAATCTTGGATTCACCACTAATTATGTTTTCCACGAAAACAATTCACAATGTAAAATTGTCATCTTTTTCTCTTTTATTTGTGAAATTTTATCAAAAAAGATGTAAATGCATGCAGCAACCGCATGCTACTCAGACGATGCGACTGAACTCCCATCAAACAACCTCTTCGCGGCAGCCGGAGATGGAATATGGGACAATGGGGCAGCTTGTGGAAGGCAATATTTGGTAAGGTGCATAAGTGCAACTGAACCAACAAGTTGTGCAAACCCTGACACTATTCAAGTCAAAATTGTTGATTATGCAAACTCTGCAATTTCAAACCCTATAGTTACTCCTGGCACCACTATGTTGTTATCTGACATGGCTTTTGAGACATTGCTCAATCTTTCTTCTTCTTCTTCACTTCCTACTAGCATTAATATTGAATTCCAACAGTAAGTTGTCTTCTCCATTCCTTAGTCATTTGTTATTAAAATGGTACTGTGAAGTCGTGTATGGATAGTCTTTATTATTAGATTTAGATGCTTTGAATACTTCAAACTTCAAAGGTCGCTTATTTCGCAGTCTCAATCAATCAATTAATGATGTCAGACGTATGTCGGTATGTATGGTCTTAAACTTTGATCGATCAAAACCTGCCTAATATGATTGTTCAATGCTAGAGGAACATTTGAAATAAAGACAGTACATAGTAAATTTTTGTGAATGGTTCTCTACCACTCAACAAATATCTCAACTTAAATTATCCACAGTATGGTTATTTCGAGATAAACTATGCAATATAATGTGATTTTTGCACGCATGTAGCATGTAAGGTATGATAGACACAGTAATTGAATATGACATCGAATTTACATATTGGTGTGACATTGTTATTGAAAGAATGATTATCCCCGTAAACACACACACACACTAATATGAGAACCCCATAGTACGTAAGAACTCATCTTACACCATCCACTTGCCAAATCTAACGGATGGGGTTTGAGATAAAAATAATGGCAAATATGTCATTATAACAAAAACTGATAAAAAGAAATTGCTTTTCAATACATAAAAACAAATAATGGCCTAATGTACTTTTTCAAGTTGTCAAATCATTTCTTCACTTCCTCCAAAAAAATTTCGTTTTCTTCTACCCTTTCTTCAACCTTTTTTCAACCTTTTTCTGTCATTCTCATGCACCATTATTCCTTTCTTCAACATTTCTCTACACCATGAAATCGTCAAACAAAGATAAACAACCGTCAAAGAAGAGTATTGCAGGACTTTTGTAAGCATTTGAATTTTTTTCCTCTTTTTTCGTTAATTTACGTAATCTAATACAAATGGTAAATGATTTTTGACCCTTGTTCTAAATTTAGCAACAATTGTTCTAAATTATACTTCCATTATTCTAAATAAAGCTTATGTTGTTATAAGTTCAACAACCATTGTTCTAAAATATAGCTCCATTGTTCTACATAATGCTTCTGTTGTTCTAAGTAGTTGGTTTGATTGTTCTAAATTAGTGAATTAATGTTTTAAAAAGTTGTTCCATTGTTATAAAGCGTTGCTCTAATGTTCTAACGTTTTTACTATTATTTCTAACCTAATGTCCAATGTTATAGACTTATGATCAAATGTCTCAAAATGAATAAGATGTTGTTTTATTGTTCTAAATTATTATACTAATGTTCTAAAATATTTATCTATTGTTCTAAGGTACTGTAAGTCTATTTATAGCAACCATTGTTCTAAATATATAGTTCCATTGTTCTATATAATGCTTCTGTTGTTTAAAAAGTAAGTGGATTGGTTGTTCTAAATTAGTTAACTAATGTTCTAAAAAGTTGTTCCATTGTTCTAAAACATTGTTCTAATGTTCTAACGCTTGTACTATTATTTCTAACCTAATGTCCAATGTTATAGACTTATGATCAAATGTCTTAAAAAGAAAAAGGTGTTGTATTGTTCTAAATTATTATACCAATGGTTCTAAAATTCTTTTATATTGTTCTAAATTATTATACTAATGTTCTAAAATTCTTTTATATTTTTCTAAATTATTATACTAATGTTTTAAACTACTGATATATTTTCTCAGGTATTGTAAGATACTATAAGTTTAAAATACTGATATATTGTTCTAAATTATTATACTAATGTTTTAAACAGTTGTCCTATTATTCTAAAAGGCTGCTCTAATATTTAAACGTTTTTGCTATTATTTCTAACCTAATGTCTAATTTTATAGACTTATGATCAAATGTTTTCAAATGAAAAGATGATGTTATATTTTTCTAAATTATTATAATAATGTTCTAAAATAATGATCTATTGTTCTAAGGTATTGTAAGTCTATTTATAGCAACCATTGTTCTAAAATATAATTCCATTATTCTATATAATGCTTCTATTGTTCTAAATAGGTGGATTGGTTGTTCTAAATTAGTGAACTAATGTTCTAAAAAGTTGTTTCATTGTTCTAAAACGTTGCTTTAATGTTCTAACGTGTGTAATATTAATTCTAACCTAATGTTCAATGTTATAGACTTATGATCAAATGTCTTAAAATGAAATAGGTGTTGTTTTATTGTTCTAAATTATTACACTAATGTTCTAAAATTCTTTTATATTGTTCTAAATTATTATACTAATGTTCTAAAATACTTATCTATTGTTCTAAGGTACTGTAAGTCTAAAATACTGATCTATTGTTCTAAATTATTATACTAATATCTAATGTTATAGACTTATGATCAAATGTCTTCAAATGAAAAGATATTGTTGTATTGTTTTGAATTATTATACTAATGTTCTAAAATTCTTATTTATTATTCTAAATTATTGTACTAATGTTCTAAAATAATGATCTTTTGTTCTAAATGTTTGTGTTATTATTCTAAACTATTTATTATTCTCATTGTTCTAAACTAATATCCTATTGTTCTAACGTCTTCTTCTAGTGTTCTATATTTTTTTCAAATGTACTAAGCCATTGTTTCATAAAATTTCAAACATTTCAAAATAAAAAAAAATTCAAACATCGCCAAATTTTTAACAACTAAATTTCAAACTACAAAATTTCCCACTCAATTTTAATACAACTAAATTTTTGAACTTTTCCAAATAAAAATAAGTAACAAGCAACAAAGAGTAATAGGAAGAAAGCTCTACCAATACAAAAAAAAAAATTACCTGAAAGAGGAGAAGAGCTCTTGACGGATAGAAGACAATTCTAATATTAATGTGCAATAATGAAGAAAACGTTGAAAATATAAAGGAAAGCAAAAGACAATGATAGGGAAAGTACCCTAACTTACTAGAGTGGAAAAGCAAATGACAAATCTGAACAAGGATGATTGGTACATGTGCAAGCCTAAAAAAATGCATAGAAAAAACTCAACTTCAGATATTTACAGATTTGCCATTATATTTGCTTAAATGACAACCGTATATCTACCAACAACTAGTGGTGTTAAATGAGTTCTTACATAATATGAGGTCCTCACATAAGGGGAGGGTTCTCATATATATATATGGGTGGGTTCATGTGAGAACCCCCCATATGTGAGAACCCTTTTGTGGATGAGAACCCATCTAAAACTATCACTTTGCCAAATCTAACGGATGAGATTTAACATGAAAATAATGGTAAATCCGTAATTACCACAATAATTGACAAAAAGCAGTTGGTTAAAAAAAATAACTGACACTTCGGTCTATGATAACCCACTTCACTTTTCTGATTTGTCAAATCATTCCTTCACGTCTCCAAAAACTATTGCTTGCCTTTTTCATCTTCACTTTTCTATATCTCTATTGTTACGTTCTAAACGTCTTTACTGATTGTTCTATACTTCGAAACTGATTGTTCTAAACTTCTTTACTGATTGTTCTATACTTCGAAACTAGTGTTCTAAACTTCAAAAATATTGTTTAATAGAGCTAAACTATTGTTATAAAATTATATTAATGTCTAAAATATTGTTCTAAACGTTTTTACAGATTATTCTATATCGAAAATATTGTTCTAAACGTCTTTACTGATTGTTTTATACGTTTATATTGATTGTTCTAAATATCTTTTTTGATTGTTCTAAGCGTCTTTACTGATTGTTCTAAACTTATATCAATGTCTAAAATATTGTTCTAACATCTATACTAATTGTTCTATACTTCGAAAATATTGTTCTAAACGTCTTTATAGATTGTTCTATACGTCTTTACTGATTGTTCTAAACATCTTTTCTTATTGTTCTAAACGTCTTTACAGATTGTTCTATACTTCGAAACTGATTGTTCTAAACGTCGTTACTGATTGTTCTATACTTCAAAACTATTATTTCATAAAATTTCAAATTTCCAAAGATTCCAAAAATATAAAAATATTCAAACATCACTAAAATTTTAACATCTACATGTCAAATTACATATTTTATAACGTCGAGTATAACTTCTGTTCAAATGTTTCAAGTATGTCTTATTGTTCTAAAACTTTGTGTTATTGTTCTAAACGAATGTTCTCATTGTTCTAAAAAAAATTGAGTAGAACTTTTGTCCAAAATATTTCAAGTATGTCTTATTGTTCTAAAACTTTGTGTTATTGTTCTAAACAAATGTTCTCATTGTTCTAAAAAAAAACTCCTATTGTTCTACAGTCTTCGTCCAATGTTCTATATATTTTTCAAATGAACTAAGCTATTATTTCATAAAATTTCAAATTTTCAAGCATTCCAAAAATATAAAAACATTCAAACATCACTAAATTTTTAACAATTATATGTCAAATAAACATATTTTATAATGTAAAGTATAACATCTATTCAAACATTTCAAGTATGTCTTATTATTCTAAAACTTTGTGTTATTGTTCTAAATGAATGTTCTCATTATTCTAAACGAATGTTCTCATTGTTCTAAAAATATTCAAACATCACTAAATTTTTAATAACTACATGTCAAATTACATATTTTATAACTTCGGTTCCAAGTATGGTTATTGTTCTAAATTTTGGTCTTATTGTTCTAAACAAAAGTTTGCATTGTTCAAAATTTGTCTCTTGTTGTTCTAACATCTTATTTTAATGTATAATATTTTTTTCAATTGTACTAAGATCCTATTGTTCTAAATTTTTCGAGTATTGTTCTAAATGGATGGTCGCATTGTTCTAAACTTAGCTTCTATTATTCTAACGTCTTCTTCTATATTTTTTCAAATGAACTAAACTATTATTTCATAAAATTTCCAAAAATATAAAAATATTCAAACATCACTAAATTTTTAATAACTACATGTCACATTACATATTTTATAATGTCAAGTATAACTTCTGTTCAAATGTTTCAAATATGTCTTATTGTTCTAAAACGTTTTGTTATTGTTCTAAACGGATGTTCTCATTGTTCTAAAAATTTAACTAAAATGAGAGGAGATCTCTTGCCGGGAAAAATGATGAGATATTAATGTACAATAATGAAGAAAACGATGAAAATCTAAAGGAAACCCACAATGATGAAAAAGTATAATAGCTTAGTAGAGTGAAATGTGCCAGCCGAATAAAAGGAATTGACATTTCGTCTGACTTCAACTCTGCCAGCCAAACAAAAAGCAACTTCACATCCCATATTCATATATTTACAGATTTGCCATTGATTTTTAATGTCATTACAACCATAGATCTTCACTCACTCAATGGTTTTAGATGGGTTCTCACACAAAAAGGGTTTTACATGTCGATTAAGCGAAAAAGCCATATATATAATGTAAGTTTTTTTTAATCGATTAAGCGAGCCAAGTGGGAGAATGTTAATTCCACATTACGTGTCAAGTGGTGACCCGCTAATCTTTTGGTTTTAATTAATCAAATCCCACTTATTAAGTTATATATACCCAATTACAGAAATGGATATATAGTCATATTAAATTAATACTGTATAATAGATAAGTGTCCTTTGATAGATTGGACTACTTAGCCAAATAGTTATTTATTTATAAATAATTAATAAAATATAACAGTTATTGATATTAAATATAGTCGGTTTAATCCGACTAAAAACCGAACCATCTACTCTCCTTTATTAAAGACTTCTAGACCTTATATGTACATATATATATATATATATAGGGGAGGGATCCAATGAAAAGGGTGCTTAAAATGAGAAGGATGAGAAGGAATCTTGACCATTTAAGTGATAAGATCCAACGCATGAGATTTCACACAGAAAAATGGGTTACTATAACAATAAAAAATAGTCATTATAACGATGAAAATTGTCATAATAATAATGAAAATGGTCACTATAAGACAAAAAAATATCTTAATCACTATGAATTAAAAAAAATGTTATTATATATATGTAAAATATCATTTTAATGCCCCCTTTACCTCGTGTTTGTTATTACTGCTAAGGAGATCCATATCTTGATTATATTTTCTTCAACCCCGTTTACCTCGTTCTATTTTCATGCCCTTCTCTAGACATTCTACACAGCTTATGTTTTCTGTGCAGATGATGAGTTGATATCACCATGCATGTGCAAATGCACCCAGCAATTTGTTCATCGTTCATGTCTTGATCATTGGCGTTCAGTGAAGGAAAGTTGTCTTCCTTGAAATAATAATATAACATCTGAATGATGGCAAAATATCTTTGGCTGAAGTATATTTATTAATGGTAAGATTTGCTTTTGATTTTGTAGATCTGATCTACCTACAACCTTATGCAGGAAGGTTTTGCCTTTTCCCATTGCACAACTTGGAAAGCTCAATTTCATTTCGGTGTTGAATTGTTTGAAGACAACTACTGGCGTAAATTGAAGTTCAGGCTATTTGTTGCTAGAGATGTTCTCCTTGTATTTTTAGCTGTACAGACTGTAAGTAGAATTTTTATTTCTTTTCTTAGTTTGAAGATGTTTTTAACGCTGCTAATTTCCTTGGAAATAGTTAAGTATCTGACTGCTATTAAATACGCTGGTAGTTATACCATTTGGTGATTGTAATTCTTTTGTGTGCCTAACACCGGTAGTATCACGAATTACCAAGTATTGATCTGCACCAAGGGCAGGGTCTAGAGAGGTCCAGATGTGTGCAGCCTTACCCCAAACTTAGTTTAAACTAGTAGGAGGAGGTTGTTTTCAATAGTTTGAATGAGAAAATTATTTTTGTAGTATGGTGGCACAAGTTGTGATGCATTGTCACCATTACGCCATCATCAAGCTATCTTTATGTGTGTGTGGCGCTTTGGTCATATTGTTCTTGCCTCTATGTGTTAATTTAGTTTTAATTTCTTCCATATAAGAGCATGTAATCTGGAAAATCAGAACATCACGTGTGAAAATCCTCAAATAAAGGCATGCTGGAGGCTATAACGGTGAGATGGATGAGCTTGAGGAAGCAAGGGAAAGATACCTATCTCTTTTCAGTACTTAATTTTCTCTTTCAGTTTTCCTCTGAAAAGCTGTGATGATTTGATTATAATAACTTGTCCATTTTCTTAGTTATTAGTACTGAGCTTTATAAAATTCTTTGTCCTGTAACCCTGTTTCTCTTGCATCACTTCTGCCTTAGATGTAATTCAAGTATGTATTGATGTAAAAAGAATAAGGAGAGAAAGTGACTGTGATAAGGCTCACTGGCAATAGGTGCGCAGTTATAAATACATATTACCTTTCTTAACTTGAGTTGTATATATATGCTCCCCCACTTTTATACTCATGGCGTTTGTTACTGTAAGATGGAACTTGGAAGTATCATTGACTTCCTGATATCGACTTCATTATATGTCATTATTATATGAATTTTTAGCTTCGTGGCATATGATGGGTCATTAGTATTGAGACCTGCAAAGTGCCATCAAGATGCTTATTTTCTGGTGGATAATTTGTTGTTAGATTTAACCTTCGTAGAACCAAGGTTGCCAAATCTAAGGCTTTGTTCTCCTCAACCCATTTTGATAAATTTAAGCAAATATAAAATATAAAATAAGTTCAGCAAAATAAAACAAGGTCAGAAAAAATTAAGTTAAGTTCAGCAAAAATGAAGCAAGTTTAGCAAATATTAGTTGAGGAAAAGCCTAAGAATCCATTACTTCAAAATGAAGTTAAGTGGAGCCAAAACTTGACACATATTTTGTACAAAGCTCTAACAACCTGTGTGATTGAAACTTAAAACACATAAATACACTCCAATAAGCCCTAGCTTCATTCACCTCAAAAGCATAAAGCCCCAAAAAAAATAATTGACCAAAGCAGCAAGGTCTAAAACAAATGTGGCAGCAAGTTGAAAGATGCTCTAAAAACTTAAATAGCTTAACTATTTTGTTGGGAAAATTCCAACACCAACATTCATTAAATCTGGCCTCTATCTGACATATCGTAGATATCATTGACTAACAAGATAAACTCGAGGATGATCCATGATGTTGACTTAGAGTTTTGACCATAGCTATTCCAATCCAGATCACTGTGTGAGATAACAGAATGAAATATATAAATGTGAGAGATAAATACCTCTTGAGCTAACTGAACTTGCACGTGAGTGGTAACTTCTTATTGCTACAAAAAAAGACTGCAGATTTTTAGATATTTGTGAATTATGTGATAGAAAGTTTAGATCTTTGTGTGGAAAAGTGTTATTTTCTGTGAGAGGTGATCTTGGGTGTGTAGGGTTTGATTCTTTCTATTTCTGTGATGATTATCGTGGAAATATGAAGCTCCATGATCCTGTTTCTGAGCAAGTACTTTCAAGATGCTGCTTTTCTGATGGACAATGTTGTTTATTTTTGGTACATGGTAGATACAAGGAGGAAAGGATTGTGTCATTTGTATCAACGTGACTTGCTTAAGATTGATCTGAAAAGCTGTCTATATATTTATGTGTTGTATCTAGTCAGTTTCTGCTTGAGGAACAAAGTTATGAAAATCATATATGAGGAGTTCAAAGTGTTGAGAAAAACTAAAGTGGCTTCGATGTTCCTAGTTGGAAAGATAAATCTCCTTCAGTTAATATCTCTATAAATTCAATGGTGGTCCTAGTGCTTGATTGGAGATCTTTTTGTTTGCTCGGATATCTTATGACAATCTTTTCATAGAGAATAAGAAATGTTGGTGTTTAAATTTTTCCTTCTCTTAGGAATCTTTTAACTTGCTAGTTGCTACCACAGCTGTTTCGAACTTAGCTGCTTTGGTAATTTTATGTTTTTTGAGCTTATGCTAATTGAGGTGTATGAAGCTTGGCTTATTGGTTCTATTTAGGTGTTTAAGTTTTCAATCTCCAGGCTTTAAGCTTATTGTGTCATTGGTTGTATAAACGTTTCCTAAGATTAAATCTCTCAAGCTTATGGCGCTTTTTGCTCATTATGAGTATCAAGTTCTGGCTTCACTATATTCCATTTTGATATGATGGGTTCTTGACTATCTGGAAGGATAAGGACAAAATAAACTCTTGCGTTTAGGATGATTTATCTTGCACATAAATTAGGTAAGTTCCTTCTGCTACAATAAATGCTGCAAATTTTGAGAAATTGTGCATCATGTGGCTTAATCTTTTGAGAGAGGTGATATAGGTTTTGGGTGTGATTCTTTCTGTTTCTGTGATGATTATTCCGGATATATAAAGCTCAAAATCCTGTTTTTGAGTAACTGACTGAAGAAAATCAACTTAATGAACTATGAATTTATTATCCTCTGGAGTACTTCGGTATCCTATGAAGCTTGTCAGACTAGGGGATAAATTTTTTTCAAAAGGGCAAAGGGATTATATTTAGGACAATGGAATGCAATCTCTACGCATATTGTTTGCTTGTGTAGTTTGGGGGGTTCAAGTTCTTGACTAGTGTGTGAAATTTGGACAATCATTATTACTCGTTCCATCCTATCCGTATTGCTGTAAACACACTTTCTCCTTGTCCGAAATGTGTCATTAATTGCTATTTTGAAGCAGTAAACAGCACTACTTATATTTGTGTTATTTGAATAGAAACTGGTCATAAATTATTTTCTTAATCTCCACTATCTCCTACTTGTCAATACACAAATGGTACAATGGATCATAAAACCTCCCAAACTGATCCCTGGACATCTTATCCTTATACTGTATGCAGTAGAAGTTTGATTCTGTTACCACATTTTTTAAACAAATTTGCTTCTAACCAGCTGTCTTTTCAGGCGATTGGAGCAATGGGAGCTTTTTCATATCTCATGGACAAAGATGGGGCTTTTAGAAATTCATTTAGTGATGGATGGGATCGTATATTGTCAACACATCCTATACCATTTTACTATTGTATAGGTAATTGTGTTTGCCTTTTTTTCCATATATGTGCTGTATTCCTTGAAACTGTTGCAATAAGGGATCAGGGTTGAGCACATTTTGTGGTTTTTGCATCCTTTTCTTCTAAAGCTGACTTATCTGGACACTATTGAGATCTCTGATACTACAGTTGCATACTAAATTTCATGAGAGTGACACGGTAGTAAATGGATGGGATAGAGATGTAGAGAGACACGAAAGTAAGAGAAAATAATGGGAAAATCATTATTCTGTATGTTTTGGGGCCAAGAATAATGTTGATTTCTTTTTTCAGGTGATTATTTTCTGTTGATAGTTGATTAGCTCATTGTCTGAGGAATGAGATGTTCTTGAATTGATGCAACAATGCTCTAGTAATTATTTGTTGTATCTGCCCTATGACAAGAAGACAATCTGGGGGAAAATGTAGTGCTATCCTGCTCCTCTGGTTAGTAGACCCTCTGGCTAGCTTACTTGAGTTCTTATAATTTCACTGTGATTGACCTAAAGGATGGGCCTACCTTTTTTTTTTCTCTAATGGCTAGCATTTCATTTAGAATATTGAATTAGTGGTGTGATGTTAGCATTTCTGTGATGGGACATGCCTCCAACCTTCGTCATGTTGACACTCTAGCTAAACATCTAAGGAAAGATCTTTTGGCTTCACAGTCGTCCCCTCTATTGCTTAACTCCTGCAGGCACATTGCTGCTGAACCATCAGAGCATTCAACATAACCTGATAATGGAGGCAACTTTATTTTTATGGAAAGTAAAGGAAGAGCATAGAACAAAATATGATAGTTGGGCTAAGAGGAGATAGGTCCCTTTAGTTATCTTTTTAACTTTAAACTAGTCAATTCCATCATTGTCTGTGCAGCTTTGGAAAAAAAAAAAAAAGCAAAATTTGTCTGGATTGCTACCAGTTTTAATCTGTCTTCATTCCCTTTTATATGTACTTGTTAAAACATTTAATTTACTGGTATTCAACATAGTATGTATCATAGATACTCTCATTTTCTTTGAATCTTTATTTCCCCCTTTCTGTCTGTGTGCAATATGCAATATGGTTATTGGTTAATGTACTTGCTACAGTGGTAAGTTTCCTAAAGAAAGTATTGTGGGTATATATCTTAGGAACTACCATATTTCATGCAAAAGAAATATAATTCTTATTCTATGTTGACCAGCTTGTCATCTGTCCAATTTGTTTTTTGCTCACTCCATTCCTGTTGACCAGTTTGTCATGTGTCTATCTTGCTTTGCGCTATTTTCATTCTTGTCTGGTTACTAGAAAATGAACTTTTTATCTGCTAGTGTATCTCGTCAATGCTGGTATGGTGTAATGAATCAATGATTGTTTTTCGTCTTACACATCTTGTCTCCTGATGGTTGTTTTTTATTTGTGAACAGGTGTAGTGACATTCTTCGTGTTGCTTGGGTTTTGTGGTGTCATAATTCACTGCTTCTCCCTGAGCAATAACGATCCACACACAGCTGGTTGCCATAATTGCTGTTATGGATGGGGAATCTTGGATTGTTTTCCTGCATCAATGGAAGCATGCTTTGCACTTGTCGTTGTTTTTGTAGTGATATTTGCAATCCTTGGAATTGCGTATGGTTTCCTTGCTGCTACCATGGCTATTCAAGGCAAAGACACTACCATATCCTCACAAAGAGTGAGCTGACAAAGGTTGGTACACCTCTTCGTTTGCATTTCCATGTACCCGTCATTGCTGGTGTATATTTACTTGGATTAGTAATATGAACTTGTAGAATCTTAAGTGAATGTCTGCAGCCATGAACTGAATGCCAAATCAGCAATTTCCATTATGAGTTGGACATTTCTTGCTTAGAAAGTTTTGTTCTCGTAAAATTACCAAAGTCCCCATATGATTACTCCGTAGTATAATGCTTCCTGGTATAATACATATTTATTGGTCCCATTTTGAATAGGAAAATCTAGATTGTTTCAGCTGTGAGACAGTGCATTTGCTTTGTAATATGGGTTGGGACATCGTACTGACACTCTCAACTGACTCAAGAGAGCTGCAGCTACTTAATCTGTTTCTTGACTGAAGTGTCTGGGCATGTAATGTGCTTCATCGTTGACTATTTTTCTGGAATATTTTTTCAGGAATATGTTGTGGAGGATCTACATGGGTGCTATACCTCACCTAAGCTGGATTATATTTAGAGCATGAAGAACGTCTCAAGTTACTATGAACAAAATCAGTATTTAAACCAGGAAATATCCCGAGTTGTTGCATGTATATATGACGAAGTAGCTTAAATTTTTACTAAAATGTTGGCAATATCCTGAGTTAAACTCTTACTAAAATGATTGAAAATATCAAAAATTGATCCGAAATAGCTATTTTGAAAATGAGAAATCACAACTACTGTCACTGATATTAGTGTAGAGTCGTCTACTCGTATTTAATTTGAGATCTGAATGCCAACAGATGGAAGCAAAGAGTTAAATTTTCGGGCAGCGTCGATAGGGAAAGCAAGGACTAATGTAAATCATAAACATATTTCTTCTTTAAAGAATGGGCCAACTTTAATTGTATTCTTGTTGCTTTTCAAATCACATGTGACGGAGAAATGAGTCTTTGAATCAGTCCAAAGTACACCAAAAATAGTAAGAATTAATGATGACCTAGTTTTTTTGGCCTAGTCTACGCTCCTGGAGATTTAATCAGAGTCCTAAAATCGTTTTTAGGGGTTTTTGAAATTGAATATAAAGAAATAATTAATTTTAAATCTTCTTATCGAAACATAATATAAAAAAATAGTATGAGTAACTAAATATTTACTTTGACTCTAAACATTATTTTAATCAATTTTTAAAACTCCTATGATTGTTTTTTAAAATTCATTTTTGAGGCTTTTTAAGATGGACATAAAGAGAAAAAAATGGTTTTAAGGCACTTAGTGCCTTTTAACTTTAAAATTTTTGTCATTTCACCAAATTTAGATATAGGGAAACATCTTAATATTTTCACTATGGATCTTATAAGTTCATAGCAGGTTGTAGAAATAATTGAAATTATATATTTTGACTTTATCAAAAACTCCCATAATTGACCTTTTTCAAAAAAAGATTTTTAAATGTTGCTCTACCCTCAAAGGAATAATTCCATAAGTAAAAGATTATAACACATAACTAAGCCAAAGTTCATTATTAAAAGCTAATAGACAATTCAAAAATATCCCTAGCTATTATGATTATGTTTTAAATCAAAAGGATATAAGCAAGGAATATTGAGAGATACACAAAAAAATTGATCTCAACAATGAAGTGTAAAGATATTATGAAATAATTATCTTAGTATTATTTTTGAAAAGAAGCTAATATCTCAATAAATAAAGCATAAGTTTAAATTGAAAATAAGAGATGGAAATATAACCAATGAGACCAAGACATAAAGACTAAGTCTTAAAAAGAGTTATTCATATGCAAGGAATCAATTTAGACGTATTTATGTATGAGTCAATACTCAAGATATCATATATCAATAAAATGGGTAATCATGAAATATGATCAATAACTGAAGTATGAATGCTCAACTTGTCAGCCATGGAATTGTCACTAAACAATATGGGTAATAATATACCAAAATATCAAAAGTAGTGTTGAGAAAGATAATTACTAGGGTCATAAAGTCAATGTAAAGATCAATGTTGACTAGAGTATAGTCAAAAGCTTGGTAAGAAGGAATGTTTTTGGTTGTCATTGAAACAAAGCTCATGAATGACACCATGGAACTTTTCACATAGGTATTTAGAAGTCCAAGATAATTGAAAATAATGATCAAAGTACGGAATAAAATAAAAGATATGATGAAAAAACGATCGAATCAATAGATCATCACATGTTTATAAACAAACAAATAGTGAACAAATGATTGTTAATAAGCCTAAGTATATATGCCCAAATTGGCCAACAAGAAGCCTAAATTTTGTTTCAATAAGTTTTATTTAATTTTAGGTGGAATTCACTCTTGGGTTTATATATACCAATTGTCTCAAACCATATATTATTTTTTTCTAATGTGGGATTTTGGGTTTATATATAAAAACTCTCTTCAATCATCTTTCATTTTATTACAATGTGAAATTTTGAGTTTATATATAAAATCATCTTTTATTTTATTTTATTTTGATTCCCTATCTTAAAAATAAAAATTCGAGTTTCTCATGATTTTTTTTATTTGAACTTTGATTTGCTCAACTTAACTCGTTAACTTGTCGAGTTAAGTTCACTCTAGAGACCAGTCGAATCGAACTTTAACTAAAATTTAACAAGTAGAATTCGACTAGCTTATGAATAACTCGGTTAAATAAGCATCCAAAATAGGACATAGTAATATAATCCCAACGTTAATATTCCGACTTCCCAAGGTTAGCGAGGACAATATCGTCCAAGTGTCCTCTATCTTCCCCATACCAGAATCCGAACACAAGAGAGAAAGCGTGTATTAGTAAACCAAAACCGCTACGTGTACACTATCTTATCCTCTTGCCTTTACCAATTTACCATACTGCTCTACTCCCCTTCTTATATACGGCCTACTCCTCAATCGAACACATCATTCTCATCTTCATCTCCTCTCTCTCTCCTCCAAATCTGACTAACAGACAAATCAATCTACCTCCCTAATATGTCTACTTCTCTCTTACCAACCTTCACCTTTTCCATCCGCCCTTCCGACAACTCTCGCCGTAAAACCACCTCCGCCGCTGCCGGTAATGGAAAATGGTGGGCCCCGCTTTTCGATTGGTCTTCCGACGCGGACTACATTGACCCGTCTTCCTCATCAGCTAACCAAGAGGTGAAGTCAGAGAATGCGCCGGCGAAATCCAAGTTTAATCGCGGATGCTTCACTGAGGAGAAGGCGAAGCAGTTGAGGATGATGACGAAGGATACGGCGGCGTTCCACGACGTCATGTATCACTCCGCCATTGCTTCCCGTCTCGCATCCGATTTCTCAGCTCATAACTCCGATCAACTATGACCTCATGTCTCCGGCGCACCTCCGCATTTCTCTCTGTATAATCCTTAGTTTCTGTTTCCCCCTTATTAAAGCAATGTTCGTGTTGATTTGGAGTACGTTTGATGGTGTCATCATGCATGAAAACTTAGTTTTTGGTAATTTTTATGATGATGTATGACATATGTGGACAAGTTATTAGGTGCGCCCTTTGTTCATCAGTATCAATGTCTCATGTAACTATACTTTAGATCTAGTTCCAGAATTAATGACTTAAACACGCATTGTAAATATGATATAATACCTTGCATTATGTATGTCATGCTGTATTCCGTAAATCCCTACATTGTTTTCCAGATTTATAATCTAATCTGTTAAGCCTTGGTTTTGGATGATGTTTATGGAAGATTAGTGAGATTACTAGATCGTTATCTTAAGTTGTACACTTGTACGGGGAGCATCAGATTGCTTTATTTTTTAAGATTAGTGGGAGAGCAATGAATGTAACGATGACGTTTTGAGACAATGATGTTAATTTGTTGGGTGGAAGTGTGATTAAAGTAGGATTAGTGGTGGAAGTAACGGATGGAACGATGACGTTTTGTGGGACTTTAATGTTAATTATTGGAGACTAGAGAGGGAGAGTGTGCTTGTGTGAGGTAAGTGTTCTGGTCTAAAGATGGGAGGTGAAAATCATTGATCCGTAAGATTGTGCATATGATTGATCGGAGCATTTTATTTCTAGAATAAACGGTGGGAATCTTAGACGAATCAAGTGTGTATATAGTGAATCTAGAGATGCTTGTAGCTGATCACAAGGACATGGGTATCACTCTTTTACAAGTTTTATTTAAGCATATTGGAATCTGAGTAGGATATGATGGATGATAATGTGAAACTTCATAAAGAATCATATCAAGTGGACGGAATATACCAACTGCTTATGCTTTGGTATACATATTTTTTAAAGTAAGAATAGTGACGACTAAAAAATCCTACTTACGTATCCAATTATAGAGTTAGTCTGCGTGCATTAAACCACCCATTGATATACGCTTAAAAACTTGACAAACCCAAGCTTAAGGTTGGCTACTTGAAAACATAACCAGTCCTGTTCCAATGATCCCCAAATTCCCAATCCCTCAATTTCTCAACCTTATTATTATATAATTTTACGACTTAAAACGACCTTCAAATATTACACTTGAAATTGTAATTAACTGAATCAATTTCATGCGGAGATGTTTGATGTAAGACCTAAACGAGATTAAACTTGATTGTTTATACATACAATTGTGGAAATAGAGCTAAACCTATGTGTTATTCATTCTTGGCCTAAATTTTGTTATATTGCAATAAAAATGACAAATGTTGCTAATCAAAACTGAATATGTCATTATAGGCCCCAACATACACTAATTGAGAATTTGAGATTATTTTTAAGAAAATAATAAATGATAATAAAGCTAAACTAACTAAAGCCAAATCTGCAAGAAATTAGTGCTTTGACAAGAAGAATGATCCTCAAAAGCTCAAGCATCAAGGTTACCTTCGCAAAAGTCATAAGAGAACAGGTTCATCAAGCTCATACGTCGACTAATAAGAATAGGCTCGAATCTTAACTAGGGTAGACTTCCTTCATCTTTATAGTCTGATACGATGTAAAAGCTCATAAAGATCAGTTCTGAATATCACAGTCAAGGAAAAACTAAAGAGATGATGGGAAAATATAAACCACATGTTCTTAGTGGCATTGGCAGTTTCCATATCAAACTACGACATAGTATATGAATATGCATCATTGATATAACACTGCGCAGAAATCTCAGGAAGTCAATACTTGATGAGCTCCACAAGACAAGCAGGGATGAAGGAAATTAAAGCTCATAAAAGAATGGTCTGATCCAATTTTCTGGTATCTAGAGCAATGAAACTGAAACGCTCCCATCATAGGTTGTTCTATCTATGTCTTTTGACAGCCACAAACTAGGACATCCAAGTTAAACAAGAAGATGATTACGAAATAAAGACATGAAAGCAGGATCCATATGTTCATGTCAGTATGAGACACGTTAGAGGTCACCAAAAACCCAAGTTCAATGTTTTCTTCTTCTCATCATATCATGGGAAACTCAACAAAAACGATTTTTGGAAAATGATGTAAAAATATCTATCACAGGGAAAAATTAAGAACAATGTAGAAGGTTGATTTAGCCGATTGAAAGAGGAATAAAAGGAAAACCAGCATAGCAAATGATGTGGCCTAATAAGGAGAGCCGGTAGAATGGTCAGAAATTGACGTCAGAAATAAGATTTTGGAACCATTTGTCTGCAAGCTGGCTACATTAAAAGGCCATGATAGAGAACTGGAGACCAACGAAAGCAAATAGTGTGGTCAGTTTTCAACCGCTAACTTCATCGATACCAATTCGATCTAGGGCTGACCTTTACGGAAAATCACTTAATCCAACTCAATCCTCCTAAAACTAACTCGAAAAACAAATTAACCCAAAATTTGTGAATTAGAATTGCTCTCAACCTGAAAACTAAATCCAGAATTGACCCAATTAGGTAATAATTCAACCTATCCGACCTATAACAATCTAACACGATCCGACCCGACGACAAACTGAGAAGGCTCAATTGGATAGCGACCTTTGCCTGATTTTAACCAAGATATTCAAGACGAACCTGTTAGAAACCCAAGAAATAATGTCTCCTACATTATCTATAATTATTATAATACTAAACTGACCGTAATTAACATGACTTGTAAAATGCAATTTACAACATGATTCAATCTCAAAATACCCAATACAAATTAGAACTATAACTAATATGACTTACCTAATTAATGACATAAAATCTATTTACCAAAATAAATTATCTTAATCCATCCAAATCCAAATCGAATTGACTCGAAATGACCTGACTCGACTCAACCCAAAGACCAAATAAACCTAAAATAAACCTTGTTAAACCATTTAAACTGAACAAATCATGACCTAAATCAAGCTTGATGTGAACCTATGTAAGCAAACAACCGATTAAACTCAATTCAACCCAATAAACAACTTGTAAACCATTTCAACCAATTAATATCAACCTTGTTAATACCACAATAAACCCAAATAAACCATCGAAATTGACACCCCTAAAAAGCAACATATGAAAGAAGACATGATAAATAACATAAGCTTTTCTAATGTCATTTATTGATGAGAAACTCGGTTTTCAGTAGACTATAGTCATGAACTGCAAGCTCATTCAGTAACAAGTTAACAACACGTGTGAACTAAACTTACAGTCAATAACACTGCTTATTTTGCTATGTGGCTAAACACTGCTTATTTAGAGATCTCTAACCACAAGTCCACAAAAACTTCTTTGTAGTTCTTAGGAAAAAGAAATAATACTAAAAATCGGAAGTATCAACACCAGATCACAACCATCCTCTACCATCCATCCCCTATATAAAACTTATATGAAGCTAACTCGTAGGCCCTCATCCACTTTTCTAAATATACAATTGAACAACTAAATCTCCCTAAATTGAGGCACTATTATACCTTCTCTCTTACAAACATAACTAATCACACCAATGGTATCAAGATACACCTAATAATTAAAAGGCTTCCTCAAGTGCTCCAATGATATGCGGAGTATCTTTTATGGATTATTACTGTGGCCAATACTTCATGATGAGCATATAAACATACAAGCAAACCCACCGTACTGTAGGAAAGAACCAAATAATAACAAGGAAATCAATCAAGCAACAAGGAAAGAAATCAGCAAGTCAAACAAATTAATTAGCATATCAATTAGGGCATAAATAGTGCATGTAAATTAGGAAATACTCTTTGTATATATAGGCTGTAATACACCACAGAAATCAATGAAAAACACTCAAAACACATTAAACCAGAATTTCTAAACTAACATAGACATTCCTCATAAATGAACCAAGCAAGCTTAAGTCTATGTCAAGAACTTATGTCCATTAAAACAACAATCAAGCCTATAAAAAGACACATACCAAACTCATCCTAAACAATTGCTAAGATTAAATGTATTATGAGCTACTTCAAAGACTCAAGTATCCAGCTTCAAGGGTATACAAACTATGTTCAAACGTTAAACTCGTCCATTTTCAGAAATTGTGAAAGCTTTTGGTCCAAAATGCAATGTCATGCAACCATAATCATGTCAAAGTATCGAGTATGAAGAGCCCGATGTGAGTACTTGATGAAGAATCAATAGGGTGATGGAATAGGATCAAATATACTCTAGAGGGGAAGGGGGTGAATAGAGTATGTTCGATTTTTGCATCAAGAGCTCAATGGCTTGAATTGTCTTTCAAAGGCGGAATATACGCTTTGAGGCTTAACTTTGAATCTGGATGTCAAGATCTTCAAAATTGGTTTCAAAGACTGTTGTTCAGGCTTTAACTATTTGTTGCGCTTTGAATAATGTACGAAACAAACAAAAAATGTAAGCGATAAAGATAGAAATATAACGAGACAAAACACGACGATTTGTTACGAAGTTCGGCAACTAA
Organism: Dysphania ambrosioides; assembly: GCA_026401315.1. NCBI lineage: Eukaryota > Viridiplantae > Streptophyta > Magnoliopsida > Caryophyllales > Amaranthaceae > Dysphania > Dysphania ambrosioides. The sequence continues at coordinate 2,914,806 of CM048667.1, forward strand.
TTTGCCTACGTCTTTACTTAGGATTGTCCTTGGGATTTAACTCACTCTTTTATAATTTCCTTAGAGACCTAAAATACCCCTATAAGATTACACTCCCTATCCTCTATTCGTTTGAGTATGATGGAAATACTCTTAGTATAATACTCTCTTAAAATATTCTTTTAAACACTCAAGAGTGTATACTTGATTTTCACTCAATCAAAATACAAGATAAGATATGCAAAACTAGAGAGAAAATAATGTCTTTGAATGTTGTAGTTTGTAACTGATATTCTCTTTGATGACTTGCGTTTTGTTCAACTTCAATGCTTGGGTATTTATCTTTGAACTTCAACACCTAGCCGTTGTAAATAGGCTAAAAATAGGTTGCTGAAATTCTGATTTCTCCTAAATATTTTCAACATGATTTCCTCCCATATAGTTGTAACTAAATCGTTGATTTGTGGTTGTTAGAGATTGATATCTTTTGAATATTTCTCAGCAAGGATCTTTTCACTTAATTTGTACACTTTAATCTTCAAATTGATTTCTTCTTCCAAATAAATATGCTGAAAATTTGGTAACTAACAAACTCGTCTTGAAGTAATCTTCAACATATTTGGGCATGAATGATTTGCTGAAATTAAGAGATATCTCTGAAAATAAAAGCATGTTTAAATAAGTTAGGTAGAGAATAAAATAAGTAGAATAAGTAAAGGATGGAACCAAAAGATTTAGGCAATTAGAATATTTTTATCCTTTGACAAAGTGTATGAAACTTTTCAGACTTCTTAGAGGACGTGGCTACTTTAAGTGTTTTGTCAAAGATAAACTTCATGCAGCTTGTTAGAAGCAATTTAGGCTAAAAAAACAAGGTTAGCAAAGCACATTAAAAATAAAGTAGCTTAAGTAAAAGTTAGGCAAACTGATAACAAGAAATTAAACATTGAAACTTGAGTCCAACAAGTACTTGGTTGCAAAAACACTTTTAGTTTAGGTTAACATAATAAACATCAACCCAATAAAATTTAAGTTTAGGTTTGAGCACGTTGGGTTGTAACGCGTTGCTAACTCTCTTGAACTTTAAATTTTTTCTTCCATCACAGAGGCTTCACTTGAGAATAATCAAAGGGTCAAAAAATTAGCTCAAAAGTCGAAAAACAATGTTCGTGATGGTTGTTATTTACCACATGTTGCTACGGGAAATATAAACTTCTATCATCAAACACAATCAAAATACTCGACAGCAACTCCTACCACTACACGCTTAACTCTCTTTACCTCATCGGACAATCCAAAGTTCATACTCGAATAAACTCATTCAAAGACCCAAACTATTTCTCTATTCCTCTCAAACATTGCTTCATATATAATCTGTTTCACATTTCTATACAAACACAAACAATCTACTCTTCACAATTCTACGTAAACTTCCAAGCGTTTGAAAATTGAAATATTAGCCCCCGTGCACATAAACAAATATTCCTACTTACTAAAAACAACAGATAATCTAGCAAAACAATGTCAATTGCATTTTCAAACAAAAAAAAAAAACCAATCAAAGGAGAATCCTCAACAGCAGTGTAAAAGATCGAAAATTTAAAGGATACACGAGATAAGCGCCATGTGCAAAGGCTGCAACAAGAACAGCACTGAACAAACGATCTCTAATCACTGGTTTATACTTCAGGGTAATTCTAACTGACCAACAAAAAAAAATCAAATGAAAATGAACAAAACCCCAGAAAATTAAAGGAAAATGAGAGGAAAAGGGGGGAAATACTGAGTGGAAGAACAGGAGCGTAGCTGAGAGGGAGCATGAGTAGGAAATTCGGCCCCTTTTTCTGTGGTTGATGCTTTATTGGCTCCCTTTTTTGGTCAGAAAAACCCCAGATTAGTAAGGTTATTAGGAGGAAAATTGGAAAAGATTGGAGTGAATCAGAAGCTTACTATTTGACGGGATCGTAAGGGGACGCCATTGTTGATGAGTTAGGGAGATCGTTGGAGATCGGCCTGGTGTGATGTCTAGGAAGAGATTCTGTTTTGTTGTTGGCTCAACTCTCTAGGAAACATAGAGGAATAGAGTCAAAATCTAATCTCACTAGATAAACTTTATCTACCTGAAATGAATCTAGACCCAACCTGATTATGATCTGAAAAGTAAAATTCGTAACCCGATTAAATCTGACTTGAAATCAACTTGAAACTGGTTTGACCCGATATTCGAAAACCCGAACCCGATCTGTGTCCGACCAGTTACAGACCGGACCTAAAGACAACCCGAAATCGGTTGAACCTGACAAGGCCCGTTATCAATCAATATGTTAACAAATTAAATATATGCAATTATATGGTTAATTGATATAGGTAATACTAAAGATACACATCATATACTAGTTTAGTATAATAATACACATTTAGTAATCATTAAATCATAAATATTTTACTTTGCAATGACTTATGGTTTAACCATCATATAAAAACAAGTTATAGCGTTAGCTAATCCGAAATTACCCAAGATGAATACAACAAAATAGCTAATACTGAATCATAAATCGATAATAACATGTCATTAATGACCTGATGTAGACCCGATAAAGCCTAACCTAGATTTCAACCTAAATCGAGGTGACTTATTACCATAATTAACTTGATCAAAAATCTACCTGAATTCAAAATAACCCGCTATAACTCGTCTAGGAACCGACCTGAATTGATATGAACTGACATTAAACCGAATCAATTACAACCTATCCCCCCGTTAATCGAACTTAAGTAAGCAAATAACCGATTTGACCCAACTTGATAATAAATTGACCCGACCCAATAGGCCAAATTTACCCGATTTATCCCGAATCGATAAGCCCCGACCCAGGATGTTTCAACCCAAAACCGACCCATAGACCCGAATGGACACCCCTAGAATAGACTGCTTAAAAGATTATAAAAGTGAAGGTACAAAGGACATAGTGTAAGGATAAACTTGGAATCTGTTCAATGAGTTTATGTCTCTAATTTTGATAAGATAGAAACATACGCCGGTGTATATAAGGGTAACCCAAAAGAGTGAATAAGTATGAAATGTCATATATTCTTTCAAGATAAGTATAAGGAGCAAAACACGTGCATATCAAGTTTCTTTCATACTTGCAAGTTAAAAGTAAGTAAAGAAAGAAAGAATCAAATGTAGACTAGGCCCGCTTGTGGCCCGATAATTGAACATTCTCAGTCCAACCCCCAAGACCCGACCCTGCATATTTGGCCAGGCCCGTTGGCCACCACTAACAATGGCTGATCATGTATGTCATTCCTTCACAGGTTTACAATATCTGAAAACCAATTCCTTAAAGATCCAAACCCTAATAACAAGTAATATCATATAAAAGTCAAAGTAGTCGAAAAAAGAAAGATATCACATTAAACTTAGAGATAAGCTTACGATACAGAGTTAACACACACCAGCATGCCAACAAACTGATAGATTTAGAGAACAAATTGTACAAATTTTGCAAATAAAAGGAACAAAAAATCTGGTAGTAATAAGTAAGACTTGAGAAATAAACTTCTAGGGATCGCGTTGGCGCGCCCAACGACTAGTGAATATAATTTATATAAATAGAATTCAAAAAACAAAAGGATACTATACCCTTTGGAGAACGCGGGAAACAATAAAACCTGGAACATCACGCAGCTTCCTTGTTAATCACCCAAAAAAAAAACAAAAAAAAATAAAAAAAATAAAAAAAATTGTACGTGAATAGAAAGCCAACTCAAATACTATAAATACTCCCTCTCTTTTCTCTCCATCTCACCTTGGCCTCATCATATCATTCTGCCGAAATCAATGGTGCGCTCTCTCTCCTGCGTGGCTCTGTTTGATGAAAATTTAGCGTAAGATAATGATTTGATTAGATGTCTCTTTTGCTTAATTATTATATCTCATTTTTCCAGGCTTTACCTAATCAGCCTGCTGTTGAATATCCTAGCTTCAAGCTTGTCCTCGTCGGCGATGGCGGCACTGGTATCCTCTCCACTTTTGTAATTTTTTTTGAAATTTTTTACGCTTGATTTTGTGATTTTGATTCGTAACGTAGATCGATTATTCATATTTATCATGATATTGCGCTGATTATGGATTTGAGGATGTATGATTTGATGAATTATGAAAAGTTTGTGGAATTTTGGTATAATGATTAATGAATGCCTAGGGTTTGGTACTTGCGTACTAGTTAATGAAACAACTATATCGAATTTCTGAAAATAAGTCATTTATTCGGATCAAGAGGATGATATACGATGTTTTCGTGAACGCGGTTGTATAGTTCCGTATAATCTAAATTTTAAAAATAGCTAGAGGTATAATTGAAGTGCATTGATGTATTTTCATGCGGAGAACACGAGAATTGATGAACAATTATTAGAGAAACAGTGTCATTGACGGAAAAAACTATATGGACCTACCAGATAGATTATAGGCTGTTAGAGTTTTGTTGAAACATTATAAGTGTAAATTTTAAGGTATTGGTTTCATGATTTGCTTGCATTGGAGGGCCAGTGACACCTAATCTTTTATAACTTTGCGTAAGTGTGTTTTGTGCGGCTGTGCCTTGTCTAGTCCAATAATCACAATAGCTACTGTCTCTGCAAGACGAATACATTTGTTTCGAAAAATGGATATTCTATTGTGTTTTAATGCTTATTATTCATTTTTGCTGCAGGAAAAACCACTTTTGTTAAGAGGCATCTAACCGGGGAGTTTGAAAAGAAATATGAACGTAATTTTGTCGATTATTCCTCTGTTGATGTTACAATGTTCTCGTCTTTTGAAGCTGTGAATATAACAGATTTAACGCGAATTTCATCTTACTATCTTCAGCCACTATTGGCGTAGAGGTTCACCCATTGGATTTCACCACAAACCGTGGGAAACTCAGATATTACTGCTGGGATACTGCTGGACAGGAGAAGTTTGGAGGTCTTAGAGATGGTTACTAGTAAGTGCTGAACTGAAAGCAATGCAACTATTTGTGTTTTACTTGATTAGTGTTACTTGTTGAATACTTTGATTCATTGGATTAGCGTCTATACTAGTTTGCTGTCTAAGGCTGTTCGGTGTTTTTGGTCACTAGATCTCAGAGTTTTGCTACACTTCCAACTTTTGTTCTGCACTTTATCCAACTTTATTGTGCCATTGAAGTATGACCTTTGGTGTCATTGACACCTTTGGTTGTTTTCGTGAGGGAGAATTCATAGGAAGTGAGTACAGTTTAATATAGAATTTGAACATCTCAAAAAATTATGTTTCAAAATTACATGGATTCTCTAAGAATCTCTTTTTCTGCTTCTAAATTTTTCCTTGATTGTTTGGACTATTGAAGAGCCCTCCCTTTCTTTGAATGAAACTGAATTTTTTTATTTCCTGATTGTCTTTTTTGACAGGGTGTTTGATTATTTTATTGCTTCCGTTTTTTTGTTTGTTTTTCTGTCATTTCTTCTCATGCTCCCTATGTTTCATGCTGTATTTCTATAACAGTTCAGGGATTAGCCTACTTAAACGACAAACCTGCTTGATAAAGAGTTTAAAACCAAATTGCTTTCCTGAGCTTAGTTTTGTCTCAATATGTGGAAGCACTTCTACTGTTTCTAATGTTTAAACTTGTAATGGTTGATGCAGTATCCATGGGCAGTGTGCTATCATCATGTTTGATGTTACAGCCCGGCTGACATATAAGAATGTTCCAACTTGGCACCGTGATCTTTGCCGGTTTGTTTCTTACTCTTTGACATAATGTTTTGGTGCATTGAGTATAATTTATGTAGGATATCTTAACTTTGAAACTTGTATTGATTTGAGCAGTGTCTGTGAAAATATCCCCATTGTTCTCTGTGGAAACAAAGTTGATGTGATGAACAGACAAGTGAAGGCAAAGCAAATTACGTTTCACAGGAAGAAGAATCTGCAATACTATGAGATATCTGCAAAGAGCAACTACAACTATGAGAAGCCTTTCTTGTACCTTGGCAGGAAGCTTTCTGGGTAATTGCTGAACCCGTATTTCTTCCTGCAGAGTGTTTGAGGAATAAAATTTTCATTAGAACTTGTGGTTTCTTATGGTACCACCAGGTTTGGTTCAGTATCTAACATATAAATACCATTGGTTGTTTTTTAGGGACAAAAATCTTTACTTTGCAGAGGAGCTTGCTCTTTTACCCCCTGAAGTACAGATTGACTTGGCTGAACAACAAAAGTGAGTATAATCACAGTTTAATTGTTTTGTACAGTACCATTTTTGATGCTTTGCAAAAGTAACCAGAAACCAAATGTCTTAATTTTTTGATACATTCATATGTATTGTTCTTTGAGGAATTTATTTTTGTCATTCTAAATGTATCATAAAAGTCGTGGAAAAAAAACATTTATTTTTGTTGTGGTTTGAATATGGACCATCCAACATGATGGAGTGATTGCTCAATTTGGATTTTACTTGGAAACTTAAGTCGGTCACTCTTGTCAATGGCCCATATGTTTATACAATAATACAAGCATAAGGTGTAATACATTTTCGTTCCTGTCCTTGATACATTTAGGGTCGTAAATTGAGTCAATATTATACTTGTTAAAGGTATTTCATGTTATGGTAAATTTCCTAGTAAGTGTATCTCACTTATAAATGTCTCGAGTTTGATTCAGGCATGAACAAGAACTTGTTGCAGCAGCTAATCAGCCGTTGCCTGATGACGACGATGACGCATTTGAGTAATGGCCAGGTTCTCATAATCACTCTTTAGCAGCTTTGTTCTTTTTTCGGGTTTACCTGCTGAAGATCATCAAACTATAGTCCATCATTATGCATATCTATTACTTATTAGATACGACTTTTAGTTTGTTGTCCTTGGACAAGTTGGGACGCTGATTATGAAGTATACCGTACAGAACTTAATTCTTGGTAAATATGCCTGCTGAATATTAAGATCTTGAAAATTCTAGTCTTGTCTCTTTCTACGTTCAATTCGCCACCTAATACCACTCTCAGTTGAGATGGTGACTTCATTACAGATCTAACACACCTCACCTCAAAGATGCTTCAGAAAATTCGCTAGGCTAGAGAATTTGCCACTGTTCTGAAGATGAGCCGGGTTAACTTCCAATAACTGCCAACCCCACTTATATCGGTTAAACATATGGTTTTAATAAGAGGTCATGGAGTTTATAGGTAATTGTATTCTTCAACAGTGATAATTAATCTCAAAATTTTCTAGTATTTTTCACAATAAACATGATTTGGAGATATTTGGATTTTAGAACAACAACATACTTGGTAGCAACTGACATTGTCAAGTCCCCAAAAAGTAGCAAAGAAACAAAGGTCCTTCCAAGAAAAGGAGACAATTATAAGATGTTTGGGCCCTTAAATAAGTACAAATGGTCCAACCAACTAACAAACATATGAAAGTGAGTAGCCCAAATTCCAAAAGAATTGTCACTTTCAGTGTCTGGAAGAGAGAAAGAACCCAATCTCGAATGGGCCCCTAGTTGTGTTCCATGAATATTAGGAAATCGATTCTAGAATGTGCCCCCATCTGAGTTTGTCACCCACTCACATGATATCCAGCAGGCTTGAACATGAAAGGGCTCACCAGCATCCATGTCCATGTCTAAAAACAAAATGAATTTGTTTAATGATGGGCCTCTACACTTTTGTTAGGCCCACTATATCATATCTTGAAACTCTCTGCCCCCCCAAACTTTAAGGAGTAAGGACCCCTCTTTGTTATGATTGTGTTGGATCACTAGCTGTTTTCTATAGAGTTGGACCTAACCCTACTCAAGGTAACACTAACCCAACACATCCCATTAAGTGTACTTCCCCATTTTTATTTCAGTTGTTCAATTTTGACTTGACATAATTTTCAACTTATTATTTTCACCTTAAATAACTATAATTATAAATTACATAATTTTAAAAGTTGATATTATAAAAATACATATTAAAACAAATCCATCAATATTTCATACGAGTATATGACTATATTTTTCCTTATGAAAAAATAACAAATGATAGTCAAAATGGAAGGATTTGAATAGTGGGAAAAGTTAATGTGAAATAAATAATTAAAAAAATAGAGAAATTAAATCTTAAATTTTTGAAAACATAATAATATCCTTTTTTGATGAATTTTTAAGTGTATTGTCCTATTCGATGATAAACTTTGTTGAGGTGATTTATTATTTAAACATTGGAACTCAAATAAATGTTTTGCCAAAAAAATAATTTAATAAACTTTGCGTATTCCATAAAAGAGGGTTAAATATAATTTTTGTTGAATGAATAAATGTTATGGGTTAATGTTTCTCAATTTTGACATATTTCAGCATTTGAAGCATTGATTTGAAACAACTCATCATTTGAGTTGTCTATTTATCTTAGAGTAGGAGCATTACATTCCTAATATGAAATGGACTCTGCAAAAATTTTTGACCAATTTAATAGATGTTTATGGTGTCAAATAACTTATATGATCTTATGATCTATCTAATAGCTCCCAATGATTTTCCACGAAATTTAACCAAAAAGGTCTTCAATTGTGTATGCCTTCAAATTTAGGACATGTTTAAGTTTTACTAGCACAAAAAGATAACTACCCATGGGCCTTATCGTATTTTAGGAGGCTCTTGATGATTAAATTCATTCCTCTCATTTACTAGTAAACTCATAATTCTACTAGATTTTCTATTGCCAACAATTGGGTACAAACTCGATCCTGTGCTTTTGAAGACTAAATATTATGCAATGAATGGGACCAAACCACTTTTAATGACCAAAGTGGCTTCATATACATCAAATGTATAAGTTTAATGTTTGTTTCCACTATTACTCCAAAATCATGTGCCTATAGTCTTTAAATCTAAGACAATTTTGAATTTTCGGGTGAAAGAAATATAACACCTAGGTGATTGGAATTCTCTCATATACCTCCAAATTGTCATATTCTGAGATTAATATAATTGTGGCTCGACACGTTCTATTGCCTTAAAAATCAACTATCAGAAATTTAATGATTTCAAATCTCATTATATTGCTCTAAGAGACACTCAATACTATAAGATAAATTTTGGATATTATTTTTTTTAAAATCAAAATAGTATATTAAGTTTGAACATATCAAACAATTTTGGATCAGGTGAAATAAAATCTCGATATGCATTCCATGATTCTAATAAGTTCATAGTAATCTGTAGGGGTGATTGAAATTGTCTACTTTTACTTTAAACTTCCTTTTTAACTGGTTTTCAAAAACTTCAACAAGTGAGACCTTAGTGGTTTGAGTTTTGAGTTAGAAAATAAGGTAATGCTTGGGTTAATCCTCTTCCTATGAGTCTATAAGATATTTAATACCTTTAAATTAATTTTGGATTTTTTTTTTCAAAAATATCGCAGGATGTATTATAAACTGTAACCCATGGGCCTTAACTCGGTTTTATTAAAAGAATAGAGTCTTCCAAAAGAGTAGTACTAGTAATAGAAAGCAAATTAAAACAGTGACCAAAGTCCACTGAGTCACATGGTATTCACGAGGTACATGGCACTTACTGGAAGAGGACTAACTAGGCTATTTAGACCACCGCCACCTTTGGTACTGCTTCACTGCTTGAGTGGTAGATTGAATTAGGACTACTAAGAGAATGAAAGGAAAAAATGAGTGGGAATCAAGCCTAATTAATATGCCATGCATAATTTGTACACATGTATAATGAACCATTAATATACGAAAACTTGTAATTTTGAAAAAAACCTAATATAGTTAATAACTTAATATAATAGTGCGCAATGACTCATATAATATTAACATGTACTGTGTACTCTATTCTTCATAAGTTACTTTTTTAGTAAAAAATCTTAGTTATTCTTAACGACTTATAACTTATAATTGAGTATGTTTATATATAAGGAAAATGATACATGAGCTCCTCTATTTAGCATGTAAGTAGTAACTAGACCTGTACATTTGGTAGGGTAAGGGCCGGAATGAGTTATTAGAATATCGGGTCAGGTCAAAGAAGACCCAAAACGGATCGGGCCGAGTCAGGCCAAAGGATATGTATAACTGGCCCAGTTGGATCGGGTTGTCCAAAGAAAGTATAGTTTTTTATTTATAGAGGATGATAGTTTACATGTATCACTTCTAATCTTTAGTAGTGGACCATCGACAAGTAAGTGAAAATAATTCATTATCTGATAATGTTTAAAAGACTTTGAATTTATAGGTCCATTATTGACCCGACTCGACCTATTAAAAACCCAATAAAATATGACTCTTTAGACGACCCCACCTAATTGAACAGGTCTATTAGTAATTACATATGTAACTCTATATATAGTCACAAAAGATATCATTGTAGCATTGTTGGAATATGGTTTTAGTCCTAGCTTCATCACAAAATACTAATTAATCGAGGATGTAGACAAGTATGCGTCAAAAAGTTTTTATACTAGAGATGGTAAACTATAAAGCAGGAGGCTTTTCTAATTCATATATACATGATATAAATTATTTCAAAATATTGAAATCTCATATATATGTATTGTTATACCAGATGTATAAATATAGAAAAATATAAAAATACAGAAAAAAGAATATTAAATATAAAAATAAAATTATGAAAAGACACCTTCGTATTTATATAGGTATAAATTAGTAATTTCTCTATAGAGTAGAGAATACATAGATAGAGAGTTAAGTAAATATGATGCATGTGCCAAAGCATAGCAAATTAGTTAGAACGAGAAGAGAGAAAGTATTACTCCGTCGCTGTACCTGAATACTATAGGATAGGAAGTAGCTGTCATTGTCCATTGCCAATAAGGATGACATTGATGGCTATTGTAGGAGAATAGGGTAACCTGAATTTATTGTAATGAAGCTACCAACATTTATCTTTCAAATCATCATCCCAACCCCTCTCTAGCCCACCAAAAACATTTGCCTTATGTTCTCATTTAACGTCCATGAGTTATGGGAAATAATACTCTTTATGATAATGATGTGGTATTCTATATTGTCACCCCTCACTCTTTTAATTTATCAGTTCTTGAGTTGTCTATGTGGGTAACCTTCCAAATCTACTAGAGGTTGGCCCCTATTGTAATGATAAGATAGCTCCCTTTGTCATCTAAAGTTTACTCCGTAACTATTATTGGGTTTGGCTCATATAAATTAGGTTTTTCTTTCTTATATTACTTTATCTCTTGTAGAAGGGGCTAAAATTGACACCATGTGATTGAATTATCTCTTGTATGGAGTAGAAGTTGATCGAGCTAAACATAGAGCAAAAATTTTCAAACCACTCTTTCGATTTCGTTTAAAAGAATTTAAACTCGATTCTAATTTAGATAGTATAATTCATTTATTAATGGATAACCATATCCCAATCTCCCATATTACACATAAAGCATGTTAGAAAAGTTACAGAATAAAAAAAATAATAAATTCGTATTTATATTAATAAATAACATATCATTTGTTTAAACAACTCAAGCACTTTATATCTCTATATATTATGTACTCCATATGTTTATACTACTTACTTATTTTTAGACCTACTCAACTAATACCTGGCCCCTATATCATAAATGTGACTCTTAGTAGCTTACCCTTAACTAATTTTAAAATGATTTGGTCCATCCATACCTTTCTTTAATTCAATAATAGAGCTAGGGTTTATACCCATTTCTCCATGATCTATATATATACTTCCCCTTATTCGGTTATTCCTATCTTGGGATATATGATCCTCTTGTCTCTTCCAGTTTCTTTCTGCTTACCTTATCCCATCTCTTACACAATTTAAATGCTTTTGGATTTCTTTTGCTGTTGAAAGGTTATAAAAGATCCATCCATATGACTGACAATTCCGTGCAAAGCAAAGCAATGCAATGCTGACAAAGTAATTAAGGGGTAGAATAATTTCATTTATTCTATTAGGAAAAAAAAAACCCTGCTGAACAGGACAATTTCCACATTTAAAACAAATTATTTAAAATGGGTTTCAATGCTCAAGAAAGCATGTATGAGCGGGCCTCTTGTTAAAATTGGTTTAATTTGCTTAGCCCATACATCCGACACCATGATAAGTTACATGATGTGACTGCACTTCTTGCTTTTTTCCCCTAAAAAAATGACAAACTTTTGGTTGTATATTGTACAGGCAATTTACAGGACATATTATATGGTTCTAAATTTACAAAATTACTGGACCCTATCAGAACTATAGGACATGACACTGGATTTTTTTGGTTTTATTTTCAAACATAATTTTGCATTGGGATGATTATAGTACAGCAAATTATTATTATTATTATTATTATTATTTTTTATCTCCAGTCTGTATTCTCTCTAACTTGTAACTAAAAATTGTACACAATTCTCAGTATCTTCTGTGCTCAATGTTCTTTCGTGCCACTTTTGTCTACAGTTTTGATGGATCAGAAGTTAGCTAGAGATCACTCTGATGTTTCACCTGCGTTTGTCCTGTCTTGCACAGTAGCACAGGGCTTGCCTTGTCCAATTGTGCTTTACTTTGATACTTGCTTAAAACATCAGCTAATTATTCGTATTAATACTGCACTTCTATTTATAGCAGCAAAATAGGACAATCTAGTTCTTTTCTTTGAAATTTAGGCCCAAGTGCTGGAACGCTAAAATGACTTTACCTATATATTACACGTTTATCTAAAATCAAACTTACAATTGCACGTAAGGAAAATTATGGTCAAATTATAGATAAAGTAATTTAAAATTGTACATGTTGCAATATTTGTAGAATAAAGAGGTACTATGTCTCATTCTTTAAACACATGAATGTACTTATAAATAGGTAATTTTTTTAAAATATATATATATATATTTATATATATATATATGTACAGCTAACTAAAAATTGTGTATTTAAGAAAAAAGTTATCATTATATACAAATCATATTCCCTTTGTTTTATTTTATTTGCTACATTGTTCAATTTACAGATTTTTAGATAAAAGGACGTGATAGGAGGCTAATGTATTTTTACAAGTATATTTTATATAAAAAAGAAGACAAAAATCAAGAGTATAATAGTAGATATTACAATATTAAAATAAAAATATAGCATGATAGCATCTAAATTTGGACAGATGTAGTAGTTATATTTTTAACCAAATTGCAAATTGGACGAGTCGTGAATGGAGAGAGTCTACTAACAGTACAGACCTACACATTTTGATCTTTCAATACTGCCAGTATGCCACAAGTTGTTACGATGACGATCTTTGCAACTCCTTATTAGATCAATCAAAAACTATTTAAAATAGGGTGTATAATTTCATTTAATTTTCATGCATGCTACTTAACTTCAGCGTAACAACGTACGTTTAACATGCATGCATGCATATGTGACTGTTGTTTTGGCGACTGGTGAGTTATAATCTCAACTGTGCATGGCTCTTAAGGCAATTTACTTCGGAGTACAAGAGTTTTCTATTGCGATGCGATGAATCATATCATACAAGAACTGATCATTTCAAAATGGAGCATTGATGTCATATTCATGCATCAACATGAAAATATATCTTCATATAAAGTTTTTTATTTTTATTTTTCTACTTTGACCTAACTTTAGGTTGGCAACAAATACATGGCCATGCATATAACGTTTTCGATTTTCAGTAAATTTATACTTAATTTCTACGAAATTCAAGTATATATAATACTAATACGCATTATTATTTTTTCTTGATAAAATATCAAAAGAACATGATTAAAGTTATATACAAAGTATACGATAGTCAGAAAATCAAAACATAACATACAGTTTAATAAAAATATACGTAGGAATATATAGGTTTGTCACTTACAGGCTACAGTAATAGCAAAATAAAAAAAATAAAAAATCATGCGTAGAAAAATAATATATCACGTGAGTCCATTGAGATGAAGGGAAGTGCTATTTGTACGTAGGATCATATCGATAGGTATATCAATTGATCAACAACGGCTATTTGGCTACAAATCTATAGAATGAAGTCTCAAATTGTTGGATGACGTGCGGATGGACTTAATTTGACAAGGTTGTTAAAAGCAAGACAGTGCTAAGGACTCGTCAATCATAGATCGCACAGCTTATGTAGCGCCAAATTTACAACGTACGTTTTTTTTTTTATTGTGCAGAGTAGACGTTATGAAAAAATTACTAGTCCGATATACGTACGTAGACTTAATTCGATCTATGGATCTAAGTAATGTGGAAATCTTAATCATTCTTAATTCTTCAGTTTTACATTGCAACTGTATAGATATCAGGGACAATTTTGGTATGAGTTCAGCTGAACCCACACTAAAACCCAAAAAATATTGGAAAGTAAAAAAAAATTAACTTATGTACACTTTGCAACCATTTTATATTTACATGTACTCCCTAATTCAGTGGTAAAACTCATTAAACTACATATAAAAGATGATGGGTTCTAATCTCTTTGGACTCATATCTGACACGGCCACTATTAGATACATTCATAAGGAAAATTAAACACAACAATGTAAGAAGACATGCATACTTCAATGCCAATAATACTAATAACCTAATGAAAATATAATGTTGTTTAGAATTGGAAGCTAGCCGTGAAATAAGGGCTCATTGGTATCATTTGTAGTGTATTGTTCAATTTTGTTAAAATTCTTCGAAACTGATTTCAGTTTTTTTTTTTTTTTTTTTCTGTAAAACGTTGCTCTAGTTTGAACTCTTGGGTCATACATGCATGGAGATTGGAGAAGGAGATAGGAATGGAGTATGGAGAGCGATGAAGGTATATATGTAGAGCATTGGTAGGAGGCGTGAAACTCAAACTAGCATTCATAGAAAATAAAACAAAAAACTACGACACAAGTTTTCTTGGTTAAAACCAAACCCCCTTCAATTTATGAAAAGTGGAGTGAAGCTGTTTCCTACGTGCATATTATAATCAAAGTTCCATGCTCAAGTCAAGTACTACTGCTTAACAAGTGAGAAGTGACTACTTTAATAAGATAATAGTTACAAGTTTTTGGGTGCTAGAAAATTATAAGATAAATGCTTCTACCCACTGGCCACTAGGTCTGCGCTCACACCACGGCTAATTAATTAACGCATTATGCATAATAATTATTGTCTATGCAATGCTATTACTAGTTTCTTAACCCACCATGCTTAATTGAAGGAAAATGCTGTCTTATTACCAACTAGCCTCTTATTCTAAGGTCTACCCCTATCTATTAGGGCACAAGTCTCCACCTTTAATCGATAAGCTTTCAAATGACCACTCTATTTATTAACTAAAGCATTGTTTATTCTTTACACAGAGTGAAATATATATATATATATATATATATATATATATATATATCTTACATTTCAATATTTCCTAAGATTTTGGGGGTAATAAAATTTTGGTTGATGATTGAATAATTTGTCCAATGTGGCCGCCATATGGTCCAATACTCTAAGAACCATTGATCAATCCTAATATTTCCGCATTGTAGTAACCGTTTTGAACTATATGTGTATGGGGCCCACAACATGGGGCCCGTATGCTTTGGGTCTATAGCATTAAAGACAGGCTACCCTTATGTTGGCTCACCTACGTTTGGGTCAACCAACACACATTCCCCACCAAAGGATGGAAGCCATTAAATTGAAGAAGAGCAGTAAAAACCATATTAACTTTTATACAAGTACTCCTCTTTTACCCCATTAATGACGATTCATGAATTTTACAGGTAATTTTAACATCGTCTTCCTTTTAATTTGGAATCCGGAGAGATACCAAGACAATATTAAATATCCTTAAAATTCTATAAAAATTAATTTACATTAATGTAAAAGTAAGATTAGATTCTATTGAAAAATAATGCAAGTGGGTTGAGCATAAAATAAGTAGTAAAAATTTTAAAAGTAATGACATTAAAAAATTAAAAAAAATTCTCAATCACAATATTATACCAAAATAGAAGGATTCTGATAACAATCTTTTGAAATTTCCGGATGGAAAAAATGGGAAGAAGAAAAAAAATGAAAGGAGTACTACTTACTCATACAAGCTACAAGTATACTTTTGGTATACATAAAGATAATTACAAGAGAAGATGATACTAAAGGAAAATAAAATGTGACTCGAAATATGTTACAGACTAATATTATACTTTGTAATCAATCTTTTTTTACTCCACGTTGCACATTATTGTTACTATAAAGCAACCTTACTCCACGTTGCATATTATACAAGGAGTACTATTTGGTTTGAAAGCGTTTAGGCTTTCAATTTAACATATAGACCCATGGATGTAATTCTAAGAACCATAGGCGACTAAGGGACTAACAACGTTAATAGTTTGGGTCCTCTATTACTGAATCTCGTCTTTGCTGGAATTGTTGCAAACACGGCGCACAAATTTGTTGATGGGAAGTTTCATTGAATCACCAAAAAAAAAAAAAAAAAAAAGAAGGCAAGAAATCGTAATGTCTTGCTGGATCTCCAGGAGGGTTCTTAATTGGACGATGAAAGTTGGCTCAAGTATATAATTGCTTTGGTTGTCAATTTATGGAATGCGTAATGAAGTCAAATTCTATGTCAATAGAAGTATATATTAAATAAATATTTGCTCCAAGATGAAACATGAAATGTGCTGCTTTAGTGGTATTTTTAAAATTATAAGGTAAGTTGATCATAAATATACCCTGAGAGTCTGAGACCACTATACCTTACCATTTTGTCTTGGAGGCAACCATTACAGGAGTTTGATATCTCCCAAGGAGAGCTCAAATATCCCTCATGAGAAAGATGAAATGAAAAATATAATATTTAAGTTCATTCCCATGTGGGCAAAATTAAGAGCAACATTCCAAAATTGCAAGTTCACTGCTCTATTCTCTATGTCCATTGGGAATCAGGAAGAAGGTAGGAACCATGGTAGTACCTTCTAAGTTTTATCCTACAATCCCAATAATTACTGTCACTTGTGTTACTGATCAAGTGTAAGAGTATATTTTTCGTACAAAATCGCGTGTGCTAATCATATTGTATTCTCAGAAATCAAGATAATAGTCCCACTTTTTTATTTATTTATTTATTAACTAATCAAGCTTCCCGTGTGGTATTAATTATAACCAGGTAATTGTTCTGCTTTGTTCAGTTCGAAATTATGTGCCAAATAATCTTTAGACTGTGTAGTGTAGTGTAGTGTAGTATGGCAGTCGTAGTAGTAGTTTATATTTTCATCTTATTTCGTAGTTGTCAATTGTTGTATTACCTGTCATTATTAATGTAGACAGAGGTATTGCTTGATAAGTTAGCTGCCACTTTTTTGCATGCATTGTCAGCTCAAAATTAATCAATTGTCTCTTTTTAGTAGTTTCGTATGTCACGTAGCCCTTTTTTATTCTCTCTAAGCAACCTCCCTTTATGACTTTACAAACTACAGTGTACTATAATACAATAGTATTTTCAATATGAATGAAGATATAATTGCCAACATATACTATTTAAGATTATCAAATATTTTTCTAAAATTTCCAATTACATATATCTCGATATTATGGTTACCCGTAAAACTTTCAAATATATTAATATACAGATATGTCGAAACTTTCAAGCGTTTAAATATGAAATATCCTCACTCAGTCGCTGTGTAAGAGACATGATAGAGAAAAGTTAGTAATACTATTGAACTGTGTATTTATGATGACTTTTTTCTTATAAGTAGTTAATATAATGTGATAATTTTTCAAAAGGGTTGAAAAATTATAGAAATATATTGTCATAGATATGAATAATGGTTGGGATATAATTTCGTAATTGTCCCTAAAGAATATTCCAAAGACCTACACAACTTCCGATATTGAAAATTATATGTAAATCTAGGTAATGCCCTTTCTATTAAACATTTATCTAACCACGTTATCAAGAAGCATACACTCCATACGTTCATGCTATTTGGTAATTTTCCCTTTATCTTCAACGAAGAAGGATATGTTCTTTCTCTATAGGAAATACATACGTTGAAAGTCTAAAAACATATAGAAAATTACATGTGATTATCCCATATTGACAAATTAATAGAGAAATGTCCATTATATAAGGTTGAATGACTATTCTCTTTATTGCCATATGATTTAAACTTTAAAAGTGAAACTCTCTTAATCTTGTAACGTGAAAGCATGCTCACCTAATTGTCAAGTTCAATAAAATGAGACCTCTGCTTGAAGAAGGAACGAAACAAGGTCATCAAATGGTTGGATTTTCTTTGTAACACGTATATTTAATTGGCATGACTTATGTTTCTTAGGATGATAACATTAACATCGAATGAGACCACAATTGTGCTACACGAGTCTTGGAAGTCGAAGGACTCGAACAAGACATATGAGAAGGGTTGTTTATTGCCATATGATCCGAAATGAGAGGGGGGCTAAGAAGTATATAGGTATAGTCGTATAGAAATGACAATCTTGTGAAGAAGCAAGTGGGTCAATGAGAGGTACGAGTCTATGTTATGTAAGAGAGAAATTTTCCACGGTTTTTAAGCATAGGTAGCAAAAGGCGCAAGTCAAACAACATATAACCATTCAATACAGTGTTAATGTACATTTACTGATGCGGATGTAAATTAATTTAATCGATTAAATAGATATAGTACTCAAGACTTAAAATCGAATCTAATTTACATCTATTGTTGGCTTATCATTTCTTTACGCGAAAAAAATACGTTCATTAACTAATAACACATTATATATTTCCAAATTTGAATTCTTCTAATGAAAATGGTTGTGTACTTTAGTTTGTTTCTTTGACCCCTCATATGTCTCGCTATATCCCATACACTCACATGTATCGCAAGACATTGAACCTTTGGATTTAATTCCTAATGACATGATTGTCATATTTGTTACAAGTTTACCAACGTTATACCTATCTTACACTGTTATATAATAATAATATGTGAGTTTAAAACATGTCTGACCAATTTTAAATTCGCCTAACGCAAGAGAGGATGTATACTAAACCCTACATGAATTACTTACTTTTCTTATTTCAGTTTGTTACCTATATTTATGTGATTTTTTTCTTCTTAAATTTACGTTTATTTTCTTCTGTAAGAGTGTTTGTGAATTTCTTACCTTGCAATCACATTTATTGCAAGCCAGATTCTTTATAACACAATTAATCTCCAAACGATCTAAGGTGATCCCATTCCAATTCTAGACAATTACCATTAATTTCTCATATGATCTACAATGTGACTATGTTCTACTCTACACATTAAGCCACACAAAAGCGCGAGGATGATGAGGGTAAAACTGTCCACAAAAGAATGTTGGAAAGCAATGTAAAACTCAACCTCGTTGACCCTCTAAAATATAAAATTGCGGTCCCTACGCCGTTGGCCTTGCCAAGCCCTATACCTCCCTCCCTCCCTCCCTCCCTCCCTATTAAAGAGAGAATTCACTGAACTAACTACAATCACACCCACACTTCATTCCAACACAAAAAACAAACCCAGACTCACAACCCATCTTAACATAAACCAAATCCAAACCCAAATCCCAATCCAAAAAAATAAATTAATAAATAAGCAGTTTGCTGAAGCAGAGACAGACAGACAAAAGCAGCAGCAGCAGCAGCTCTGTTTTGTGTAGTTTGAGGAAGAAAAAACAGAGCAAGTGCACAAGTTTAAGAATTTTTTGTTAAAAAATGGATGATGATTGGGTGTTGGGTAAATTATGGGGTGTAAAACCCATAATTTTGACATCAATTGTGGTGGTATTTGCATTGAGGATAATGGTGGTATTGTGGTGGAGGCCAAGAAATACAGAGTATCACTTTGCAAAACAGGGGATCAAAGGACCTCCTTACCATTTTTTCATTGGCAATGTCAAAGAAATTGTCCAGCTTATGTTGAAGGCTTCCTCTCATCCCATGCCTTTTTCCCACAACATTCTTCCTAGAGTCCTCTCTTTTTACCATCACTGGAGGAAAATTTATGGTAATTTTCTTGCTTTTTTTTTTTTTTGTTAGTTACTATTTTTTGTTAATTGGTTGAGTTTTACCTTTTTGGGTAGCTTAAATATCAAAAGTTTTTTCCTTTGTCATTGGAAGAAAGTGATGAATCATAGTTTTTGAGATTGTGTACATCTGATCCTTTTTAGTTATTTACTATGTGTTGAACAAAAGATTAGTGTAACATGATTCCACACATTTATTTTTAAAAATTGTGAATTTTTTTTTGGTTCTTTCAATTCATTGTACTGAGGAAAAGGGGAGTGTTGAAATTTCATAATTGGACCCATATAGGAAATAATTCTTGGATTTTGTTTAGTTTATTAATCCAAAGTTTACTCCTACTTTTTGAGAAAGGGGAGTTGTTTATCATTCACTTTTTTTTTTTTTTTTTTAATTTTCATCATTGATATGTTTTATCAACTTTTATTGCATCATCCAAAATCCCTTCATAATCTTCTCTTGTCTTCTTCCTCTGGTTTTTTTTTTTTTCTCTGACATGATATTGTTGTTGTGCAGCCTTCTTTAAGCTCCTAATTATTTGCATTTTTCATCAATTTCAGTTACTTCACTTAAAAGCATTGAATTTCCTACTCTTTTCTCTCCAAAGTTTGAATTCTTTTATGAAAATTTCGCAAGTATCATTTTAATCAACTTGTTACTTCACTTGCCAAATTTGATAAAATAATTGTTATTACCATTAAAATAAAAATAAAAATAAATGAAAGGTGGGGTTGATAATGATTGCCCTATTTCAGAGTTCCCTGTCCTTCATCTTCCCTCCCATCATTTCCTTGCAGCCTTCTGAAATCTGATACTAAAGGGTGCTCAAATTTTGATAACCCCTAAAACTCTAGGACTACTTGTCTTCTTCCTCTCCCTCTCCCCCTCTAGGGTAGGGTCTTTAACCATCCCCACTCTTCTATGAATTCTGAATTATTGGTTTATTATTAAGCTTTAATTTTTTGTCGCTCCCATTTCCTCATTTTGCAAACTTTTTACTTACTAATTGAAGCTGTATGGTATTTCTTCTTTGGTGTCAAAGGTTTTATTACTTCCTACTCCCACGTATTTATTGCAACCTTTTATAATCTTATGCCAGGATCATATTGTTTTGGATTTTATGTACATGTACAAGCCTAGATTATTGTTTTTAAATTTTTTTAAATGTTATTTGTAATTTTGCGTAGGTACAACATTTCTGGTGTGGTTCGGACCTACGGCTCGGCTGACGGTCTCGGATCCAGACCTTATTCGAGAGGTCTTCAGTACCAAGTCCGAATTCTACGAGAAAATCGAGGCTAATCCGCTTGTGAAACAACTGGAGGGCGACGGGCTTATTAGCCTCAAGGGACAAAAATGGGCTCACCATCGAAAAATCATATCGCCTACCTTTCACATGGAAAATCTCAAAGTGAGTTTGAAAATACAAGTTACATTACTTGGTTGTTTATCACTTTAAATAGAGTGTGAGCTTGTGTCGTTATTAGCAAATTGAATGAAAACCCTTGAGTAAAGTGAAAACAACATTGTAGTAACATTCAAGTATTAATTAGTTCATGAAAAATGACAAATTTAGTTATGATTGTGGCCTTACATAAGCTTCGTTGGGGAGGATGCAGTTGTTGATGCCAATGGTGGGAAAGAGTGTAGAGGAAATGCTGGACAAGTGGGACCGGATGATGTGGGAGAATGGAGGAGAGAAGGAAGTGGAAATTGAAGTTTCCGAGTGGTTTCAAGGGTTAACAGAAGATGTGATCACAAGAATGGCATTTGGAAGCAGCTACCAAGAGGGAAAGGCCATTTTCAAGTTACAAAGCCAGCAAATGGCCCTTGCTTCTGATGCGTTTCAGAAAGTCCTCATTCCTGGTTATAGGTAATCTTAACTCTCTCTTTTTTTATATCTATATAGATAGATTATATCTATATAGGTAGATACGTAGATAGATCGATAGATAGATACTCCGTAATAGTTTTGGATAACTAAAGGGATCAACTTATTATATAAGAAAAAAGAGTAATTATGCTTTATTATTATTAGTTTTTTTCAACTAGAAAGGTCTTACCATAATTATTTTATAACATTCCTTGGGTAAGTAGTTGCGTTTCACAAATAAAAGTACACACAAAATTTAATTTTGAAATGAGTTTCTCATAGGTATGGTATTAAGGGTTGAGCGCATAAATTCGTAGGATGCTCTAGAATATATATATATAGAGAGAGAGAGAGGAGAAATGTATGATTATCTAGGATTATGTAGTCTTCCATTTAATTTACTAGGCCCAAACAATTCCTATTGCCTTTATTGCTACTAGTTGTGGAAATGGCTTCCATTTTCATGGATGAGTTTGCTACTAATGAGATGTACTGGTATATTTATCTCCTTATAAAATTAGTACACTTGGACAATCACAATATAGATCAAGTTCAGTTTGTTCTCCTAATAAAGAGGAGTACAGTGACCTGCCCTCTGAAGCTACCACGTACGTATCATATTAACTACTTTTTAATCCATGCTAGGTCGTAACCTCAGATTCATAGTATACTGATATTGTCGCATTTTGGGTTGAAATGTGACACAGATTTCTGCCAACAAAGGGGAATGTGAAGTCATGGAAATTGGACAAGGAGATAAGAAGATCACTTTCGAAGCTGATTGAGAAGAGGAAATTAGAGAACAGCAATAAAAATGATAATGCCATTCTTACTGATGATTACAATAATAATTTGGGAGATATTGGATCAGAGGAAGCAGGAGGAGGTAGGCCTAAGGATTTGCTGGGCCTTATGATCCAGGCTGGAATGAGAGATGATGAGAAAAATAGCAGTATTCCAGAATTTGCCATTAATAATGGAAACAGTTCATTATTATCATCATTATATTATACCCCACAATTATCAAACACTAATAATAATATTAACAATACTAACAATAAAATAACGGTCCAAGATATTGTGGAAGAGTGTAAGAGCTTCTTTTTTGCTGGGAAACAAACGACGTCGAATCTGCTGACATGGATCACTGTTCTCCTAGCAATGCATCCTCACTGGCAGGACCTGGCACGTGAGGAGGTCCTAAGGGTGTGTGAATCACGTGACACCCCCTCCAAAGATGATCTTGCTAAGCTTAAGACGGTATGTCCCCCCCTTAACACCTTTTTCTTTTCTCTTTCCCTCAAATCTTTTCAGTTCTTGTCATGTAGCATGCACCATAGCCCTATTAAATATTCACATTCCTAATTAACATAATGTTTCTTGTAAATTATAAAGTTTTCTCGGTTTTGTCTATGTGCCATTAGTAATTTGATGGGGTCTAACCTATAAGGGTGGAGTCTATCTATCTACTGTTGATAGCTACTTGTATAATATATCCAAAAGGAATGAGTTGTGTTTCTTCTTTCGATGACAAAACCAAAAGTTTGTCATTTTTATCATTTTATCTCCATTAAGTATGTGTTATTCAACTATCTCATTGTTAGCATCCCCTAATTACTACTTTAAGAGTTTTTTTTTCTTCTAATTCATACCTACTATAAATTATGTTAAGATATTGAAATTTCATATATAGGTGTTGTTATATCAGATATAAAAATACAAAAGACAAAAAAATCCAGAAAAAACGCATATTAGGCATAGAAATAAAACTACAAAAATACCCTCGATATATTTATATCAGGTATAAATTAGGAATTTCTTCTATTTAAGAAATGTGAACGGATTGATATGAGTAAATAAATTTTGTGAGTATCGTGGCATAGAAGGATAACTTTAGAAGCCATATAAGGTGACTTTGAAAGTTAGTATAGCGACTTCCTAAACGTATGTGATTGGATATATCTGTTTAACTCTATTTTGTGATTAATATATGAGATTGAATACTTGATAATATGATCAACTTAATTATAGGCGTCAATAAGATACAATCTACGTAGTACGGAGTACACGTTATTGCATTGGCAATGTACGGAGCACACGTTATTGTAATGGCAATGTAAAATACTATGATTCTTGACGAACACTGAAAGTTGCAAATTCGATGTTGCGTATTATATGCAGCTGAGCATGATACTGAACGAGTCCCTTCGCCTATACCCTCCAGCGATCGCAACAATCAGACGGGCAAAATATGACGTGGAGCTAGGAGGATGCAAGGTCCCACGTGGGACCGAGCTACTTGTCCCAATCTTGGCCGTCCATCATGATCAGGCAATCTGGGGGAACGACGCCAATGAGTTTAATCCCATGCGGTTCTCTGATGGTGTTTCCCGTGCAGCCAAGCATCCTGTGGCGTTCATTCCTTTTGGCCTAGGGACCCGCACTTGTATAGGCCAAAATCTTGCTATTCTACAAGCTAAGCTCGTGCTCACTATGCTACTACAGCGCTTCTCCTTCACATTGGCCCCATCTTACCAACATGCGCCCACAGTGTTGATGCTCCTCTACCCTCAACATGGTGCACCAATCGTGTTCCGACACTTGTCGGAAGATGATAGGGATCGAGGGTTATCGTGTTGAGTTGTATAGCAGAGAGTAAGCATATGGATATGCTCGATCGCATGTGGGCGTTTTCTGTTCATAAAGTAATAGTAAGTGTTTATGGTAATGAGTTTGACTAATGAGCTTTCTAAGATTAGGGTTAATATCACAGTTTCAATCACATATACTGTGGTGTGGGTAAAAACTGCAAAGTTTCATTCGGTTGTGTGTTTAAATTACTAACAGGGAGTGCTTAGCAAATGTAATCTCGTGATCTTGCCAAGAGGTCACAAAGACATTAGGGGTGTAGCATCTTGACTATGCTTAGATTTTTAGGATTTGTCATAGAGGCTAAAAATGAAGTCATTCATGGGTCTTTGAGTGAAATATCTATTGTTTTATTTGGTAAACTCTCATGTCCTCTCATGTAGATTTCGCCCGTTTATTTTCTTTTACAACATGTGATATTTTATTTCAGCCTTTTCTTATTCTTATCTGATATAAATTACATTAGGATATTAAAATTTCAGATATAGGTGTTTTTAATATCAGATGTAAATATTATTATATTAGATATAATTATTGTTATATTAGATGTATAAATGCATATTTCTGCCAATAATTCTTGGCCCACTAGTATTCTAATACTTGTAAAGGTATAATGGTCAACAATTTTAACTATAATAGTAGTGTCAAATAACTTATAAAATATAAATACTTAATATGAATGCATGTGTGATATGGAGATATTAATTGATTAGAAATGGAGGAAGGAAGTAACCCAACATGACCCTTGCATAATTTGGAAGGGGGTGAGGGAGAAGGAACCACGAACATCAGAATCGAGAAACACAAAGAAGTGGGACTTGAAAGAAGCATTGCATTGATTAGTGAATCGATTACTAAATTGAAGGAAGCTAAACATTTCAGCTACCAATGCAGGTTATTTTCATTAAAGTCCGGCGAGATCACGGCTAGGGAAGCCTAGATTTCAGGTGCATGTGTTTGTTTGGTTAAGTTATATCAACAATGGAACCTTAAAGAACAATTATATGTCTTAATTTTTTTTTTGGGTACTTCTTAAACTTCAGATACTTATATTTCTTCGAGGCAATATGAATTGTGTTCGATCTGCAGTGTATCATTGATATTTTGCTTGAATTTGTATACATATATCATTGATTTTTTCTGTTCAACAATTTCGTGAACGAGTAATGATTGGATCGATTTACATTTGTTTTAAGTTTATTTGGCAAAATAAAGCTAGTTGCTAAGAACACCCAACACTTCCCAAGGCAGAAGAATGTAAGCAAATTAAAGCAACTGAAATGCGGCATGCTATGCCCTCTTAGACATATGTATTGGAGTTTATAGATTATGGGGCTTTAAGCTGTGAACCTTGTGCTTGTGATACATGTAATTGCAAGTAATAGAGGACATTTCCTAGTTTTTGTAACTTTATGGGATGTCATATAATATAAAGTTCCAATGCGTATGAAACTCTTTTTGTTGGTCCCTAGGAAGCATGTGGCTGGGGAGGAACATACTCTTTCTATTTGTTCCATGTATGTAATTATAAATTTCTTATTTTCCCTTTTTTCTATTGGATATTACTAATAACTTTTTAGGAGATTAGAGAATCCAAGCATGCTACGAAGCATGTGCATTCATCTATTAATCTATGGTTACCTTAAAGACTAATGACAAGTTAGAATATAGTTTTAGATAGTTTAATTTACACTCTTTAAATTAAACTATGGTTTGTATAAACATTGTAGGGAATAGCTAGGGTTTGACATGGCCTTTAATTTCCTCCGTTTCCCCCACATGAAAAGTGTAGACATTGCGATTGCGTGGTGTATATATTTGTAGCAATTTTTGCACCGGTTATATTTCCAATCTTCCTTGTCGCTAGGTCGAGCATAATTTATTTAATTACTTGATTAATATGAAGTACTATATGTTCGAGGTGTAATGTAGCAGAAGTCTAACTGTATAAACCTTTCACAGCATTTGTTTATTTACATTTACATATATAATACGAAGTTGTTGGTAAGTCTTAATTATGGTGCACCACATTGATAAGGATTTCTAGGTTTAATGGGAAACTCTTTCATTAGCTATTATACAAATGTCTATAATCATAGCTTGATATATTTACACTAAGACACAAACTTTCATGGGGTGTATGGTTATTGGTTGATAACTAAAACTTGAGCTCGAAAGCTCGTGAGCTAAAAAATCGAAGCTCGAGCTCGACTCGAAAACTCAATTCTCAAGTTCGAGTCGAGCTCGAGCTTTATTAAAGCTCGTTTCAAGCTCCACTTGAGCTCGATTAAAGCTCATTCCAGACTCGATTAAAGCTCGTTTCAAACTCGACTCGAGCTCGATTAAAACTCGTTTAAAGCTCGAGCTCGATTAAAACTTGATTAAAGCTCATTTTAATCTAATGTGGGACTTTTGGTTTATATATCAAACTATCTTTTATATCTTAAGTATATTTTCTATAAATATATATTATAAATAAAAATTCGAGTTTCTCACGAGTTTTTCGAGTCGAGCTTTAAGTTGCTCGACTTGGCTCGTTAACTTATCAAGTCGAGTTCGATCTCGAGTCGAGTTCAATCGAGTCGAGTTTTGACCGAATTTTGACCGAGTCGAGTCCGAGTTGCTCGCGAGTAGCTGAATTCAATAAACACCGTAGGTATGAGAAGAATGCTAAGTACATTGATGTGTAGAAGAGCTTCGTGGCAAATGGTAGTGGAGACCGAATGAAGAGAAACATTAAACAAAAATGTTAGGTTGAGTAATCTGCCGACAAAAAAAAAAGGGGAAAGTTCCAAGATTTATAGCCATCTCAATTGCGATCATCTAATCATCCATGTCATGTAGGGATGTAGGCATGTAGCCAGTAGTATTACTACATATTTTAGCAGCAAAACTTGCTCTGGATTAAATTTTTTATTTTCTGAAAATAGTATGTAATGGCTTTTAAGTAGACATGTGCATGTGTTCCAAAATACTCATTAACTTGTTAAATCTGATACATAATTAGTAAGTACATGCCATTAATTAGCTAAGGCTAATTTAAGGGTGCCATTTTTATCCAAAGTGGGTCCAACAGACAACAGAATGAATGGATGGCCCCACCTCACAAAATTTATTGCAACAATATAATGGGTACAAATTTTTTCTTTTCAAACATCATTATTTTGTACTTGAAATTAATGGGGTGAAAAAAAATATTACTTTCTTTCCTTTTTTTTGACATAGGAATTGACTTTTTTTTTGGTGTCCTTTTCACTAGGAAAATATAGAGTTAGTTGCTAGAAAGAAGAAATAGGGGAAAAGGTTGACTATGAAATAGTGAAGGAATAAAAGTTATGTAACATTTAAAAAATCATTTTAGTTGATAATAAGTTTATACTGCTTATTAAAAATATAAATATGCTTGAGTTATTTTTAAAATGGTGGTAAAAATATAAAAGTAATTATTTAAATTTATAGTAGACGGGTCCAAATTAATATGTATATTACTCTAATTTTATATTTCATTCCATTCCTATACAACAAGCTTAGTATTATGGATTTATTGGATTTGGCTTGATTTCACTACAATACTCTCGCGCTTGTCAACCCCACTCTTTGTACGAAGTAGCTTTTAAATGTGCAAGCTAAGGTATTATTGTTATTTCATAACTTTAAAAAAGAAGTACGGGTTGTTACAATAAATCTAAGTATACTAACTCTATACGATACAAAATATTCAAATAGACGAGTTGTTACAATAAATCTAACATATGTAGTTTACGTATTGTACTGTCTAGTATAACGTTAATCATGTGACAGACCACCAATTAGAGTTTCAAATTATAGGAAACCCAAATTCTAGCTAGAAAATTCTTCAATTATGGGGATCTTTTAGAGATTTGTATAATTCTTAAACAAAGAAACATACCCTAATCAAATCAAGCATCATACTGAAAGTAATGCAAAAGAGATATAAATACATTGCCAACTTCAACATGCAATGAATCTGATTAGAAAGATCCATGTGACTAAACGAAGATTTCATAATTCCTTTCAATTCTAACCATCACAATTCATCATTTGCTATTTTATTTTGAGTTTTTTTTTTTAAAAAAAATAAATAATAAATTTAGAGAATTTATTCATTTGCACATCAAATAAACAAAAAGAGATGAAAGTGGGCCATCATGGACATGTCACCAACAAGACAAATTCTGTAGTCTGTACCATATATTCATGGCCAGTTCATGGGGTGGCCTATTAATATTTATCCATACAATATCTAATAATAATAAAAATAAACAATTTTCAACATCTTTTAATTTTAAAAGAGAATTTATTAGATGGTAGCCCTTTAAAAAGTCTCAAATTGGCATCATTCCCAAAGAAGTGAACTGCCTCATTTTCTACTTCTTACGGAGTATATTTTATGACCGTTGGTTGTCATAAATCAATAAGTCTCTATGATTAACTCATCATTCTTCAACAAATGTAGCCACTTTAAAATTTAGAGCAACGCAGTGGCGGATATCTAATTCTACTTCTTGCATAATAATCATGGTAAAATAAATAATCCTATGGTTTGCTCTCGTCTTGTTTTTTTTTTTTAAGTATTTTCCTTTTCATTTTAGGCAAATAATAAGTATAATTTAAGAGGTAACAAGATAGCCAAAAATTAATTACACTAAATTATGCGTAATTTTGTTATGAATTTATACTGATTTTATTTACTTGAATACATTTCTAAGGGTCAACATTACCTTTTAAATTATAGCTCGTATTTGGTTTTAATAGTTTTAATTTTTTTCTTGTCTGCGTGTATGGCGTATTTATACATTACATGTGAACTTTTTACTTATGTTATTGTGGAAAAGATAATCATATAAACTAAAAATGTGCACCTAAATTGTTTGGTAAACAATAATTTGTATATGAAAGAGTAGATTATCCTTTATTTCTTAGGCAATTAATCTTCTTCATACTCCATATCATTCTAGTGTATCCATGAACTTTGACTTGAGTATAAAGCTCAAATATAATCTATACGTTGTAGTTTACTAGTAGAAAATATTTCAATTGTTTCGTCTCAATTGTTGCGGTTAAATACATTTTGAAGCACATAAACCTAAATGTTGCAGTTATTAAAAAAAACCGCAGCATTGTTGTTTTCCCATGTGCTTTACCTATATGTGTTTCGTATCAATAACCGCAATATTTAAAGCTAAAAACCGCAGCAAATAGATATTTCTCTACTAGTGCGTGCATAGTTTTAAGCTGAGTTGATTTATTATAGCAGGGAGAGTGCAAAGGCTACAGGGAAGACAACGTAGAGGGTAGGTTTCGAAGGGTGAATGATATGGTATTATTGTATCGTATATATTTAAAGGACTAGGTTTCTTCTTCTTATACTATCATGTCATATCACTATTTTTTATTTTTTATTTTCTTCTAGTGTTTTATTTATAGAGAGAATTTGGTCCTGATGGCATCATATGTAATCACTTAGGCAAATATATAACATACTCCAAATTTTACATCAAATCTTAAAAATACCTTAACATATTATAGGTGACTATCATCCAATTATCATTTATTGTTTTTGGATTTATGATTTGAAAATGTTTTGTTCACATTCAAGCTCTATTATCCGTGATTATCGTACAATTTGCTATTAGAAGAGAATCAAGAATAAAAGAGATGATGAATCCCTCCTCCTACCACCTAGAGTGCTTATTGATTCTATGGAGAGTGAAAGCAGGTTAAGATGGATTGAGAGTTTAGTATTACTCCCTTTATTCTTCTTTCCCTTCTCATATTTCTCATTAGGAAATTTCGAAAAGTTCTTCCCATTTAGAATCATTCTTTTTTTTTTTTATCTAATATTTTATGACGTAAATATAACTAGTCCACATTTACCCATTGGGTGCTGTAATTTTTTATATTTTTTATAAATGACATTTTCTATTCCCAAAATATATATAAATATAACTAGTCCACTAGCATTAACTTTTGATGGAATCTCTACCCTCCCACTTGCTTCATGTTTAATGCATTTTATAGAATCTTTCCCTTTTTAATTAATGTATTGGATTCTTTCCTGATTTCAAATAGAAAGAAAAAAAAAACACAGAGAATAGATAGAAGGACATGATCTAAGATGTGCAAGTTAGAAAAGACTTCATATTATGATTTTCATTTGGAAATATGAGGATAAGATTGGTGATAATGGACTCCTTTTGATACTCATATAATTGATCTTTAATTGGAATACGAAAAAAAATAAGTCCACCCTTCTCCCATTGTATCATTCACATCCACAAGATGGTGCCAAAAAGATCACATGCATACCATACCATACCATACCATACCATACCATACCATACCATAATCACCCATCATAATCAGAAAAGACTGAAAACTAATTTTAAAGAAAAGGTATGCATGCCATCAATCATGAAAGCTCCTACTTAATTTGCCTGTGAAATGAAAAGCACAAACTTAAAAACCATAAATTTCGGTGGCAAACAATGATCTGAATGAATAAATGTTTTGACCTATAATTTCGAGGAGCCATTACAGCGAGCGTAGGTGCACAGGAAAATTGCCATATTGTCCGGTGACAAGAGTCAATGGCACATGTTATTCATTTCATGGAGGCAAAATAATAAGGTAGGCTAATAAGTGGGCTATAACTATATAAAAAAAAAAAAAAAAAAGTTTGTTCTGATTCTCCGGATCATGTTTCTATTAAGATTTCATCAGTCTTGTCATATGCTTCAGCAACATACATCCTTATTTTAGCATTTGGTTGTCCTGTAATCCAATGTTATAGAATTCTAGGTGATCACGATACACAAGCCATGTTTGGCTATTTTTATACGTATGATTCACATGGATTAGTGAATGCAGCATGTGTAGCATGTTGTTGATTATGGAGATAGCATTGGATTCTTCTTATAGTTGCTTGATACATAGTTCAATTCCATCTTCGTGAAAAAGTTTTCTTAGGGTTTGGGTTCTTCTTGTAGTTGCTTTAGTGATAAAGGTTTATAGGAATAACTGAATAAGCCACAGTTGGAGCACTCTCAAGGGGGCCAAGTGTGCATAGTTAGGCCGAGTTAATAGTGTGGACTTGTAGTCCCAAATTTAATAGGTGAGACAAGAATTAGAGAGGAACTATAGCTTCTCTTGACCTCTCAAAAGTTCATCCCTGGTCCCAAGTTTAATTCATTTGGCATGTGAGATGCTAAATTAGAGGATTTGGAGCCACTGTTAGGCTAAATACAGTAGATGTACTGTTTTCTTTAAATTTAGCACAACTTTGGTTCGAGGAATATTAGGTTTTATCCAACCATAGGCCAAGGAATAGTAGGTTTGACTTCTGGACTCACTGCTTTTGAGCATTTATTCAATGCATCTCAGAAAAAAAAAAACTGGAGTGGATGTAGGAGGAATAGTCTGTTTTTCCCTTTGTTTTAGATGACTAATACTCTAATAGTATATCTTTATACGTAGGGAACATTGATTGTCGACGGCATTTACTTCATTTGTATAAAACCTCAGATAAAGCAGTTCAAATGTTCAATTCAAGCTAGAAATGTCAAAATATTTAACTGAAATGTACTATTGCTACTATACAGTCAACACTAGAAACAGAAACAGTCTTCTTTCATCTTATATTGCTACCAAGGCAAAATGAGCACTCCTTCAATCTGCAATCCATTGTCAAGCTAATACTGTAGTTTGAACTGCCGTAATGTGACGAGAGAATTTGGATGGAGAAATGCTTCATTACATTCAAACGTAAGATGGTCGAGCAGGAACTTCTGTGGACACTCACGCCTCTTAGTAGTTAATAAAATTCAAGTTTCGTACAAACATGCTGCGAAACAAAAAGTCCAAGGGTACAAGACCACCCTTTAACAACTCGATATGTATCGCCTTCGATTCCAGACTTCTTCCCGTAAAGCTGAAGGCATTGGCACAATAGCAGCTGTTGTAGCTGTTAACTGCCCCTGAAACAATCAATATGGCAAATTAATGAGGTATCCAATATTGACAACATTAATAATCACAAAATCCTGAAAATAACTGTCATTTTGTCTAAAGGCTCAAATATCTCTTAGTCAAGAGGTTATATATAGAAGCACATCCTAAATCTAATTAAAGCCACATTCCCCAATATACCTTCCTTCCAAGACTCCCAAGTCCCTCTCTCAGGAGAATATGGGTGAGGGGGGCACCATCACATGGAAGCATCAATCAATCAATCAATCAAAATGGATCAATAGACAAAAGGTTAAAGTTTTGGTGAGGAAATAAATGAAACAAAGCATAGAATCATTTTCGCATACTTGTTCACATTAAAGGTCACAGAAAAGCACAAGTTTTTCCACAGAACATACAAAAATCGTTATTTTTCGATTCAATATTCTGACCTGGGCAACCTCATCATTAACTGGAGCTGACAATGTTCAATAAAGGCCTTGGTGCCTCAATCAAGATCTGCAAAGGTTACCACAAACAACACATACTTAGCAGTTGAAACATCTAGGAAAAATCCATGGAGTAAAGAATCAAAAAGAAGAAAGCGAGAGGCCAAGATTGTTAGTTGTACACTTGTCCCGTGATAATGATGTTGAGCTGTGATAAAAAGGACTTGCCATTTCTAATTGTCCACAAGAATCGCAGGAAACAATAAACCTGATATTTAAACCCAAGCTGATTAAAACACAAGAGTGCCCGAGCTATGTACTACAAGTTGGAATACCTACAGTGAATGATAAGAAAAGTTCTTGATCAGGTCAGCAATCATGCAAAATAAATTTTAGTAGCTCAACAAGAATACAAACCAATCAGAAGGACAATGAACATCCAAAAGTCCTTTTTCATTGTTGCTATTCTTTCCTGCAAACCAGAGTGAAGAAAAAACACTAATCTGTAACCTCAATCCAAGAGAAGAAATTGTCTCACATTTTCTTTGTGCATCACTCTCCCCCAACCTTCCTGCTATCATCTATAGCTGTGTCATATCACAGTATAAGGTTCATCTTTTAAATCTATATCATTAAGAAATAAGACAGACAAGTACAAAATCAGTTTTCAGATAACTTTCAGAATACATCAGTTGCATAAAAAAATATTCATAGCATTTTCTCTTTCACACCTAAAGCTAAGATATTGTAACATCTCTAAAGATATAATTTTAGTTTGGACTTTGATCACAGTAAAATCATCTTCAGAAGAACTAGTTTGGTGTCATTTTCTCAGTACTCAAACAGGTAAACACTGCAATGCACTTTTCTCAGCAGTTCGGCAACTGCAGTGAAGGAAAATTTCTCAAAAGTTAACACTTGTTCTTTAAGAGTTCTCATACTTAGGTTTAAAGAAGATTCTAGAGAGCATTTTACACAAAAGGGATTCAGCAGTTGGTATTTATGCAGGATAACCCATTAAGGTAATAAGATGCCAAACTCAATATACAAAAGGGTTTAGATAAGTTCTACAACCCAGAAGAAGACACAAAATTTCGTTGTAAGGCGGCCATATATGGAGCGTTTATAGTCAAACGCAACAGAAGACCAAACAAATACTCCACCATACAATATTTCAGCACTGGCAACAACTGAACACAGCAAAGTACAATCAGAACAAGGCCTTTGTACCTTCAAATCCAACATAAATTAAATTTGTAATATTAAGGAATATATTCTCTTTCCATACTATGTTGATAGAATCTCATTTTAAATGTTTGGCTAGCGTTAAACAGATGTCTGTCATTATTTGAGAAATTACACTTGGGAGTTTTGCAACCAAACAACAAGAGCAACCCTGTATTTATTCCATTAAAAATTATCACAGGGGGTGACCAATGGGTAATTCTGCTTCCTTCAAGGCTAAAAAATAGGAAATAACCATACAATAGGAAGCTGAACTGAATCTCGCTCTGGTATGGGAACAAAGGATATAGTGACTTACATGCCCACGAGTCCCTGAGATCCAACTACGTGATACAAGAAACATCCAGATATATGTAGCAACAACTCAAATCACATGTTCCATAAGTAACGAAAAACATATATTCAAAACTCTTCATTTAGGATCTACACAGTATGTTTCAGCATTTTATACAAGGTTGATAAAAATTAGAGAGTGGACCAAATCCCAAACAGAGTAAACTACCCAAACCTAACAAACATCGTGCAGATAAAGTCCTTGCAAAGTCATATCGAAAAAGAACCAGCAACGAAATAGGAAAGAGAGGCGTTGAACCCATTTAGATAATTTGATCACATTACTTTACTTCTCCTTCAAAAACAATAATTTCATGTCCACTTCTGAATGAGCTTATCGCGAAGAGTGCAGCATCAAAGAACATAATCAAGAGTCACACTGAGGAATAAAAGTTGGCAGAAATGGATTGAAAAACAGGCACACCCAAAGTAGGAGATGAGTCGCACAGCTCAACTTATGTCTGCACAATTCACTGTTGAGACAGCATAGGTGCACTTTATAATTGAATCAAAGTAGCTAAATTATCAAAGCTCAACTAAAAGCTGTGTCAGTCACTGTTCAGACTGCATAAGCTGCATTTCTCTCTTACTCCATAATCAAACTATAGGCTGCACTTCGTTCTTCCTCCACAATCAAACTAACTGAATAATCTGTTTGAGTCCTACCCTTTATTTTTTTTGCCCATCAGCAGAGTCCTACAATTCAAGCACTATATATAAAATATGCCCAACAAATGGTGGATCCAACTCATCCAAGTGACACAGGTAGGCAGTAGTAAACACTAAACAGGGTAAAGTGGAGAGCTAATATCTGAGCTGGTCTATTCGACCTCCCCTCATAAAATTACACCACTGATAAGGGGCACAGGAAAGATGACCCCTACACTGAAGCAGAAATTCAATCCAAAAAGAAAATAAAGGCCAAAATAAAAACAACTCCTTAAAAGAATATAATATACGTATATCACTGCATTTCAACATCCAAATGATGATTTGCCAAGCTCTCTCCACAGTTATCTAAAAAACCCAGTAAAATAAGTTAAGTTGAACAATGTCTACTAACAGTATCAAGGATGTATACATTAATAACAATGTTGTGACAGTGATAGTTGAACAATGGTTGGGAAACAAAGAATAAGTGAACAAATAACAGAGAGGACACACGCATAATAGACTAGCTCTTATCATAGCACTTACCCCGTAGAGCTCATGGATTAGCAAACCCCAGTATTCTGGACAATCTAGTTACAGAAACTGAAATTTCACCAGCTACCAACAAATGAATTTTACTTCAATAACAAGCTGCATTATCCATCAGTTTTATCAAAAAATAAAACAGCCATTGTCAGGTAACTGTAGACTGGTATAATCAAACCCCATTAGTAAAATTAAGGAGAGGCATAGTGCTTAAAACGGAGATCAAGTTGTTCTTAATGCACATCCAGACAGATTAATGGCATCACCTTTGACAACGAGTAAGGAAAATGCAAAAGTTACTATCTAAACTTAATTAGGCAAGATAAACATATCTAAGACTACAAGAATAAAGTGCATACTATATCAGAGTGAGAATTCATGTTGAGAAAGATATACTCATATTTTATCTTTAACGCATTTTTTAGGAACCCACGCTCATTTTATAGGTCTTGTACAAAGGCATCAAGCATAATATAAGTAAGCCCCCTCAAAATATATGACATACTATATGAACAAAGAATAACAAATACTTCAACTTTCTTACCAATTTTCTGAATTCTGGGGTTCTCTATTACTTTACTCTAGCTAGCTTACCATTTAGCTCATGTCCTTCAAAAATATATGTGAGTCAACACTATCATTAGTTTCCAAATATTTTTGAAAGAATGTAGTGTCCTGTCCTATAAAAGGATTTACAATTAAAATAGCTAACCTTCTATCTCAATAATATTTCCAAGTCACCTTTTTGTCATCTACATAAATGACACGAGTGATTCTTCAGTTCGATTCTTAAGGTAGCACGAAAGTAACTTAAAAAATGGAGCAGCATCCACAGATAATTGACGAGACCACACAAGACTCTGACATTTTTAACACAAATGAAAAGGCTAAGCTAGAACAACTCTTATCCAATAAAGATCGGAAAAGGAAGCATCAACACTGATACCTTGTTGCAGACCCAACATCCTGGCTTTACATCCTTCCGCAAACAAGCATTCAAGGCTCCAACATGGCCCCATATGGAAGAATGCAGCAGCCAGCCATGTGTTACAGAGATTTCAATAGCATCATAAGCTTTTAAGGCAAAAGATTTGATGCAGATACTGGCACAGTCACACCAAAATAATGGTGGCAGACCCCAGTACCATCTTTATGCATCTGGAACCAAGGTGTATCTCAGCCCCTACTATGGCCCTGGAAATTGAGGGAGAGGTATCAATATTCTCTTGAAAATAAATTCTTTGCTTCTCTTTCTTTGGCTAAATGAAAGTTGTGATTCAGTTCACATAGCAAATATAACTGCTTTACCAAGGATAAGCATTTGGATGGCAAAGGTGTAGGTCACTGCATTAACCAAAGAGGCACGAATGATGGCACACTAAGATAAATTAACAAATATCAATTACATAAATAAATGCAATTGTATACCCAAATATAACAAACTGCTTGTCACTGTGCTTCACATATTATAGAAACTGCAACTTAACTACTAATCAAACTAAGGATACACATGTGAACACATGTATTGTAACCTTATGAAAAATCATTGCTCAGATAAAGTTTAACAATTAACTGGGTACAGAAACTGGAATCATTTATATGACGCAAAAATTCAGACAGCAATATCCAGTGACAAAGCTAGGGATAGGGGAAAGAAATAGAGAGGCAGAAGTAAAGATAACCAATAGAGAACTATTAACTCAGAAAATCAGAAACATTCATTGCTTTGTCATAGTACCAAGTACATGTATTTGTAATTTAACCAATGAGAAACCAAAATGACTAGTACACAGGCAACAGAAGTTGAAAGACACAGCTTTTTACACTTGTAAAACACAATTATAGGACCTAAGATCTGTTGTCCTAAATGACGAAAAATTGGACAAACCTATGATTTGCAACTAGAAGGAATGCAGGTTCTAGAAGAAACCAAGTTCCTTATCTCCTTCAAATGCTCATCATTTGAGATATGCAGTGAGTGGCGAAGGTTTGTCAATAACAGTTCCTGTTCCCAACTTAATGGGCCTGAAGCATGCAATGCCCCTATGGTACAACGATAGGCATGCAATTCTAACCTATGTATTTCTTCGGTCAACTCCTCTTTGGCAGGAAGGAACTTTCCTTCCTCAGGTCTCAACTGACAAAAAGACTCAGCATCACTATGTTGACTGTCATTATCTTCAAATGAACCTCTGGTAAAAACACGATGCAATTTGTGGGAATAATTCCTAAAGATACTACAACTAGCAACGGAAGATACTACACTTTTAACATCATCTGATTCTAAGCTAATGGAACGTGAACATCCAACATCACCATCTCTTTTCTCCCTCT
Organism: Dysphania ambrosioides; assembly: GCA_026401315.1. Classification (NCBI taxonomy): domain Eukaryota; kingdom Viridiplantae; phylum Streptophyta; class Magnoliopsida; order Caryophyllales; family Amaranthaceae; genus Dysphania; species Dysphania ambrosioides. The sequence continues at coordinate 2,952,902 of CM048667.1, forward strand.
CCATAATTAACTCAGAACTCCCAGTTACTTTGTTGATTAAAGAAGGATGCATGTATATTTCATGCAGCATTTCTCGTGAATAAGCAACATCATCTACCTTTTCAGGTAATTCAGGTTGTCGCTGCATAACATTGGGCTGATACCTCATGTCCGGTCTTTGCTCCACTCTTGTTTTATGCCTAGGACCCGCATAAGCTTCAATCTGGGAATGGCAGTGAGATTGCTTCCTTTTCACAGTTCTGAAAGGAATCATATGAGATCCCCGAAACCCTTTGGTATTCCTAGTTTCAACGTGGTTATCTTTCAAAGGACGTTTACTCACAATAGAATCAATTTTCTGCAATTGATTATTCCCCTCTCGGGATGATGGAAACCTGAACCTCAGATCTTCGCATTTGCTGGAAACCTACATAAAGAAACAACAAACATAAAAGAAAATTGGTCAATGATACATGAGTCAAAAAAGGTTAACATCATCCCACACTCTGTAGAGAAATAAACAGATAATAAACACGACAAGAGTGGAAGTGAATAACCAATTTCTAGTGAAAACTTAATAAGTGCTTCTTGATTCTGCCTTTAGAAGGGATGCAGCTCTTTAACAAATCATCCCTCTCCCCCCAAAATATAACAACATTTAAAAAGATTAAAATGCTTAAATATTCATGTGACAAAATCAATGCAATTGACATGAAGAAAATAACTGAATCTTTCGACTTAGATAGAGTACAATAGAAAACTGAATCAAGACAATGAATCTGAACACCAACTATATTAAAGAGCTAAAGCATCTAAAGAAGAATCTAACAACGAGTATAGCGTAGATAATAATACCTTTCCAATTACAATCCATTCACCATCCTGCCAACAAAGCCTTGCCCGAACATCAGACTTATTTGCTTTGAGTTCAATTGTGGATCCAAGTAGCCTAACCAAAAGTTGATTACGTCCCAACACTTGCAAAACTACGGCCATCTTCCATGAAAAGTTGTGGAAAACCTCAACAACATCACCAGATACCCATTCCTGCAAAACATCCACCGAAGATGGGCAAGGCCTAATCGCTTTCTGGGACACTCTTTCAACCAATCCATACCCTAAAAGCTCCACCTCCCCTTCATACCTAACAGTATAATTGTGGCCATTACCGCCCACTATCTCGGCACAACGCCAAGATCCTGATGGTACCTCCTTTTGAGTCAATACCTCAACTTTAGTACCCTTTTTGAATCTCATTATATTTCAACCTTTTTCCACACTCAAAATCCAATCAAAACAATCCTTTTACCTTGAATACAAAACCAAAATTCAAGATCAATCCACCACAATAAAAAAAAAAGATCAATAACTAAATTCACCACCGAATTCAAACTAAATATTTTTATATTTTTTTCAACTATGCAAGAAAACAAACACGCAAATTACAATCATGTACTACTGATTTATATCAAATTGAGACTAGATTAATATTACAAACAAAAAATTAACTTTTTTCAAAAAAGATGCATTTTTAAAAGTAATTTCCAAATTCCAACAACCCCTTTTCTCAATATTAAAATTCCAGATATGAAGTTCAATTCCTTTTTTATTATTTTTGAAAAAAAGAAAATACAAAAAAAAAACAATCATCACTAATTGAACTAATGAGCAATAAAATCAAAATCCAAATTTTTTTTAAAAAAAAAAAAGCTCATCAACAATAAAGCAGAACAGTAAATTGACAGGAACCCAATATCATCAATCAATCAAACAAAAAACAATCAAAAAAACTATTAGTATTAGCAATAATCAGAAGAATGTACAGCATAATAATGGAACAAATTAAACTGAACAAAATGCTTGAAATTATGAACAAAAAATACCTGAAATTTGATGGAAATTAGGCTGATCTTTCAAGAAAAATGCAATCTTTATTACACAAATCTCAAAAAAATTGTGAAAATATATTGTGTTGATATTGTAGTTCGGTGAAGAAGAAGAGAGGAGGAGGAGGAGAGGGGGTTTGCCTTTTGTTTGTTTGTTGGTTCGTTCGTTTGCTGGTGTGAGAAGTTTGTATGTTTTTTTTTAAAATATTAAAAACTTCTGGGTGGCCTTAATTTGGATGTGAAAAGCAACAAAAATAAAAAGCTATAAGTGTATATATAAGTATATGAATACTCTCAAATAAAAGAAATTATATAAGTGTATTAATAAGTAAAATAAATGACATGAAATGAGATGATAATGTACTTATATTCTTGCTTTATAATTGGGAGATGCATTGGGGTTTTTCTTTTTTTTTTTTTTTGGGCTAATTAATGATTTGCTTTGTGACAAGTTGGTAATTGCTTAAGAATAGCTTGTTGGGGGCAAGATTTATGGATTGTATGACATTATTATTATTCTCAAGGATTTATTATTGTTCTCTTGGGATTTGGAGGAAATTTTTTTTTGAGATTATGATTCTTACTTATGTAATACGATTTGGTTCTTCTTTTATTTAATTAGACATTATAATCGTATCACGATATACATCTACGGTGATTTTAATTTGTTTGTATTGGTAATATTAAGATCAATTAGGATGTGACTTTACAATATGATTTTTTTGTAAAAGGAGAGACAATGATGAAGGTCAACTGATCAAACAATATGATAGAGTGACTTGAGCAAATATACAAGATAAAAAAAATATTATTGATGATTTCCATTGTTGATGATTTCCATTGTGCAATTTTTATTTATAACCCTTGTTATCAAAATATGTCGAAATCTGACCTCCATTCCGAACAATTTAGAAAAATAACCTCCCACTTAAAACCGTTGTCACTGTCAGCGGTTTCAATCCGAGTCAGCAAAGCCTTATTTGCCCAGTCAGCCTAAAACCGCTGTCACTGACAGCGGTTTTATGTTAGCATGAAACCGCTGTCAGTGACAGCGGTTTTAGGCTGACTAGGTGACGAACACTGGATTTTTGGTTTGGGCTTGAAACCGCTGACAGTGACAGCGGTTTTAAAATTGCCTACTTCCGTAAAATATTTCACATATCACTAAATTTCCATTTTAAACCTGTTTTAAAACATTATGATAACATCCAACAATCAAATTCATCATTTTCGAACACAAGTTCGATACAATTTGAACACATGTTCGTGTCAATTCCGCAGCGTTTCTCGTATCTCGATCAAAAATCTTCAAAAGTACAATAAAGATTGATATAAATGAAACATAATAAATTGCAATAATCGTAGTTATATATATACAATACAGTTTGAAATATATTTACATTAATTCCAGTACCATAAGAAATTCTAGAAACCAGGCCAGTCCTCCTCATCAACAGTGTCTAGTCGAGGAAAGGTGGAACTCTGGCTCTCTTGGGTGAATAGCCCACTCGCTGGGTATCGGAATGGATATGGAGGAGACGTATACTGTGACGACTCACCCTGGGTGGACCCGAATGCACCTTGGGTCCTCTCGAAGGTCAAGAACTCGGGGGCCTCATGGGTCTGGGAAGAGGAAGGCATACCCGATGTGACTTGTGCATTGTCTGTATTCCCGGACTCATGGTGCACTCGCAGTAATCCTCCCTGGCCAGCTAGCTCCAGACCTCCTACGCACATCTGCTTCACTCCAGCTGCGATAGTAGGACCAGGCGAATTTTGGTTATCGTGACAGTAGTCATGAATAGTTAGTAGTTGCTGAGTCTGCAAAGGAGAAAACAGTTAGAATCAGATAAATAAAATAAATAAACCAACTTGCAAATAATGAAGTCAACATACCATGATGTGCAGAGGTATCCCTGACGGATGAAAATGTTGCGGTGGTGGAACGAATGACGGACTAATGAAGAGGCGTGTAATGCTACGATACCATATAAGATATGGATCGTAATAGTCCATAGGTCCTTGGATGGGATGTCCCTGTATAATGGATTGGTTTCTGTTGTTCCAAGCCCCGATCCACTCAGCATGCAAAGCCCCCCAATCCGTCGTGGACCTCCCTCGACGATCAATTTCGTGCAAACGAGGGTAGGTTAGAGCTGCTACGGGGATGTATTGTCGTAACCCGAACTGTCGCATAACTCGGTCGGGTAGATGCATCTCCACTATAAAGTAGCAGATCAACGGAGTGAAAGAACGCCACTCATCTTCGTCAACGACATTGGGATATGGGTTCCAAACCATCTAGTCATTTAAGTCACAAATAATTTGATTAGTGGAAAATAGGTAACGTACAACTCAATGGAAATTAAAAAACTGTTTTCAAACATTCACCTGATCCTCTGTCATCCTATCGAGTGCGTCTCTGTAAGAGTTCACACCAGTAGCCAAGTGGACACGGGTGAATCTATGTCTAAGCCACCTCGTACCATGCGGCTGGTCGTCTGCGGGCTGGGGGGGTTGTAGTAGATGTCCACAGGGTTTCCATCTCGATCTCGTCGACGACGACTAGGAATAGCAGGTCGACAGAATACCATGTGCTCCCATGCCCAAATCTACAAAGACCTGAAATGGTTAGTAATCAAATACATACTATGAAATGTAAAGCGTGTTAGTTGTTAGCGTACCTGAAGTATCACCAAGGGTCCTGCGACATCGGTAGGAACGACATCGCCCCTGACAGTCACCGCGCGGCAGAGGTTCCTGTATAAACATGCCAACGCTGCACTACCCCAACTGTACGAACCAATATCACTCCAGCTGTGGTCGAGTAGTGGCAAATAGATGAGGCTGATGTCGTTACCAGACTTGTCAGGAAACAAAAATAGAGATATGATCATCAAGCAGTAAACCCTAGCATATCTCTCGACCTCAGCGTCATCAGCATCGTCAGCTGGAAGCAATCCAAATGTCTCTCTCAACCAGCTAGTCCTCACTGTACTAATGGGCCCCTGACCTGGCGGGTCCACCCCGAACATCCTCTGGAAGGCTCACCTCCAGTCATACACCAACTACCATCGTCTACATAATCATGGAGATGGCCATAGAAGGGAACTGATTCCACAATCTCATTCAAAACAGCATCATGGTGTTCTTCTTCCTCTGTTTCTTCCTCATCCTCATCATCCTCCTCTTCCTCCCCCTCCTCCTCCTCATCCTCCTCCTCCTCCTCATCATCATCATCATCATCATCGTCCACATCTTCTCTTATGAAATCGGGATCTTCATCACTCCAGTCATCATCAGGCCACAATTGGGGAACTAAACCGCGAGAAGACTCTGCTACATACGAACCATCTTCATTCAAAGAAAATTCAGTAATTGCTCTATCATTACGAACAATCTGAGCTTGATGATTAGGCATTTGTGAGCATGATAGATGAATTTGAGCTTGATGATTAGGCATTTGTGGTTGATAAGGAACCATCATCGGCTGATAAGGATGAGTTTGTGAATCGAAGACTTGATTTTGTGTATACATTTGAAGCATTTCAGTATATGATTGTGAAATAGGCATAGCTTGTTGTGGACTAGGTGTGGAACGTATTTCTTCAACAAATATTTCCATTGGGAGGTTTGGGAAACTTCTAATACATGCCCACATGCATTCTAATGAGTAAGCATCATTAAGGGGCATAGCTATAGTCCCATGCTTCATTTTCAACTTCACCTCCCTTGTCCGATCCAACCCACACAAATCATAAACTTTATCAACTAACTGTTCCATAGAATTCTCGGAGTTGGCCAGAATAATACTACAACTTCCACCTCTATACTCAACACTAGAACTTGATTCAATAAGAGTTCCTCCCCAACGACAAATCAATGGATATTTTGAATTTTCCATAACGCCTACAAGATGAAATGTAGATTTAATGACAACACTAATAAGCGTTGGTCTAATATCCCATCCTAGCCATATTTAAAAGCTATCTCCACCCCAAATGAAATAGCTTATTTCATATGTTTATAATGCATTCAATCTACATCTAAACCTAATAACAACATCCAATCTACTCCAATCCAAATATTTCTTTTACTCCAAATACACCTAATATCACAACATTCAATCTACATCTAAACCTAATAACAACATCACATATTAATTCAACCCAAATAATCTAAATATACTACATAAAATACTACATAACAACCTAAAAATAACAATATTCAATCCAATCCAATTCAATCAATCTAAACCTAATAACAACATCCAATCTAATCCAATCCAAATATTTCTTTTACTCCAAATACACCTAATATCACAACATTCAATCTACATCTAAACCAAATAACAACATTCAATTCACAACTACACCTAATATCACAATTAAAATTATCACAATTAACAACATCACCTAATATCAAAAATTACACCTACTACCACAATTAAATCCAAATAATAATTTTAATCCAAATACTACAATCAATCAATCTAAACATTCAATCTATATCCTAACCACAACAATCAATCCAAACTATTATACCATGATAATATAAAATTTAAGATAAAATTTGAAAAAAAAAATAAAAAAACTTACAATACCGGGAAGAGGCGCGCGGCGGAGTGGAGGAGCACCGGGGAGGCGGCGGCGTGACTTTGGGTGCGAGGCGGCGGAGGGTGCGAGGCGGCGGAGGCAAGGGCGTGAGAAGGTGAAGTGAAAATGAGGCGAGCACGGGGAAGAAGAAGGGAAGCTGGGGATTTAAACCCAGCTCCCGAAAAACCGCTGTCACTGACAGCGGTTTCTACTTTTGTGCAGTAGAAGAACCGCTGTCAGTGACAGCGGTTTCCACTTTTCTGAAGAACCGCTGTCAGTGACAGCGGTTTTATGCTGACTGTGTTTAGCGCTGAATGCTGACTGTGAATGCTGACTGGATATAAAACCGCTGTCAGCGACAGCGGTTCCTATTGGGAGGTTATTTTTCGAAATACTTTTGACCGGAGGTTAAGTTTCGAAATATTTCTAAAAAATAGGTTATAAATAAAAATTGCACGGGTTACTAGTCCCATCATTGATGACTACTAGAACGTATTTTATACACTGTTAGGATTGCAATTCATTTGAATTTGACCGATATCATCATAAGAATTGTCCAATCGAGCTAATGAGCTTTGTATCAACTAGACAATTATTAAATTTGTTTTCTTTAGCCTTAGTCTTTGAATGTAAACCTTTTTAATCTTTGAATTGAATAAGTAAACAAGCAAGTCAAAAATGCAAAATCGTTGTTCAACATAAATTTTCTTCACCTACGGTTTTTCTTTACAACTTATTCATATTGAGTCTTAGATATTGAGTCTAAACATTCTTTCCCAACTATGAACTTATCACATATATATATGCGTATGTAGTATAAAAACATACTACCTTAGATATTGAGTCTCTTTGGAAAAAAATTAGTCATTTTGCAATTTTGATGTAATTTTTGCAATCTTTCATAAGCTTGTTGGTTCTTATGTGCAAGACTTTTTAAAATTATCCTAATTTAATCCATGCATTTGGGGTAAGCAAAATTTAGAAATATATGGATTTGTTGAGCATCAAGTAATTAAGCATACACTAGAGTACTATTAGTTAAGGATAAAAAAGAAAAGAAGTTTTTTTTTTCACTCTAGGGCCTTTTCTGGCCACCTTCTACCCTTTGTTCGGTTCACTAATATGGAATGGAATTGTATGTTATGAAGATCCATACGATGGAGGTATAGATTCATATTCCCTCATCTTTGTGAAGCTGTTCGATTCTTTTGTAGGCTAGGGTGTAAACTTAAGTGGTGGAATGTGAATCCTTCGGGTAGGGTAAAGGGGGTAGCCAAATAGGATCATATATGAGCATTGATAAATTAGATGTATTTGCCTCTAGAAGTCAATTAATGTAGATAAGAGTGTTGATCGAGCTATGAAAACCCTTGGTGAACAAGATACGGTTAAAGGGTAAAGGGGGTGCAATGGTGGGGGACGTGAAGTCGTGAAGTATGAAAAGCTCCCACTATCTTGCTACTATACTTTTGTACATAGGAGACTTGGTCATGGCGAAAAGGATTATATATGGAGAATCACAAGTATAGAGGTGATTCAATGGATATGAGCTTCACTGTGGAAAACTAATAGGGGAATTAATGAGTCAAAAGATCGAATTTGTGACAAGAAGGAATATGTTTGTTAAGAAAAATTCTAGTAGAGGCAAAGATATAAGACAGAAAGAGGTCCACGAGGGTATGAAGCACGTCGATCGATTTGATAGCCTTGTGCTTATCCCCAAGCGCAAGGAACTTTGCAAAACAACTGAGTTTAGACCAATAAGCGTCTGTGATGTGCTATACGAAGTCGTTCCCAATTAATTAAGGTGCATGCTTTCATTATGGGTCATTTGATGACTGATTTGAGATTTTCCATAGTAACCTCCCCCACATCGTTAGGCAAACCACTCCTCCTCCATTGAATATAGCAGCTCATGTATTGATTGATCACGCCACTAGGGGCCGGGGGAGCTACCACTCTAGTGCAGATGCACAATTTGTATCACCAACCTACATTTAGGAAACCTTTAAAAGCATAACTACTTTGATTGTTTTGCACTGGCTAGCATTACGCTACCTGTGGACTGCAAGTCAGAAATGGTACAAGTGGCGACTGTGAGCTTCTGTCTTCAAATTGCATGGGTGTTGTGGATGATCAAAGTTATTGTTGGAAGTCATGCTCGTGATATAGTGAGGAAGGTGAGATCAAACGTCTATGGCTAAAGTTCTATCTTCCTTTTCTTTGAAGAGATTAATTGTTCTTGGGAGAAAAAAAGTGTGGAGAATAAAGTACTGTATATACACAAGACACAATAAAATTATTGTATCTCCGGTAAAAGTAACCCCTTAATAAAGTTTTATATAGTGTCTCATATATATATGATACATTTTGAATGAGAAAGACATTGTATTATCTTCAAATATCCAGCAAATTAGTATTTTAGCTCTTGCGAAATTGACCCTTATTAATATTCCCTTTTTCCAAAGGCAAGGAATATTTGACATACATGACTAATTAAAAGGTGCAAAGTAATTATTTCAAATTTTTTTTTTTTTTTTTTTGCTAAAAACAGTGAAGTAGACGAAAAATACTACCCAAAAATAAAAGTTAAGCTTCCATTATATAATGGGTTTTACTATTTTTCTTTGGACATAAATAGTTGTAAAAGTTACGGATGTAAATGCTCTTGGATGTTAGTTTCAAGTTTTGTACTTCTTTTTCCATAATAATATGAATGATTTATAAAGAATATTTCATTAGCAACTAAATTAAATAAATAATCAAACATTTTAATATGTGCCCTTATCTTATATTATTATTTCCTGTCATAGATGACAAATATTAAAAACAAAAATAATAAAAGACGAAACTCAGAGTCTAAAAGTGTCAAGTATGGTCATAGGCAAAGAAAAAGGTCAAATAACAGCCTCTAAAAATAAATTCATGAAAGTGGAAGCCAACCAATTCGTGTGTTTGGTCCATCTGACCATAGAATTCTTAAATGTTCAGTCAGAAAAATAACCAACTTTCTCTGCATCACAAAAGACTAACAAAGATGAGCACCAAAAACTACCAACAATATGAAGTTGGTATGGGTATACCAACGAAAAATATTTATAATTTAGAGGCTAACTTTTTCCATCATTTTCCTTTCTCATAACATTCCTGTGTGATCAGTCAGTAGCAGATAGAATTATCTACTGTCAATGAAAACTGCAGCACGTTTCAATTGGCCTAAAAATTTGATGCTATGTACAATACCCAACTACATACGTTACTACTACGTATAATCGCTGTATGTGTGGTGTACCATGTACATAAAGCCCTAGTGGTGAATCCATGGACAAATGTCACTCTATTTCCTCAAGTACAAAATTTTTAGTACATAATTAAAAAACTTTTTTTTTTTTTTATGTTACAATGCAATGAATGAAACCTTTTTTGTTAAAAACATGATAACACATTCACAACATATTATGTGATCATATCCTCCTCCTCCACCATCACTGGTAGCATCACTTTTTTACTCATAAAAGTCCATCTCAATGGCTTCAATTTTCTGTAACCTTTGGAAATTTGTAACAAAATCATTAGGGAGTTGAGCTAATATAGAATACTAATTATTGCATGATCCTAAATCAATATAATTGATCAATTTGAGAGTGATTGGTAGTTTGGTACTAATTGTTGTGGCAGTTGGAAGCAATGGCCCTATATCATATAATTAATTGGTGGGGAAAAAAAAAAAGGCAACAAAGCTATGTTAACTACCCTATCACAACAATACACAAAATAACTACACCAAAAATAGAATTAAAAAAGTTGGTTAAAACCCACAATATAATTAAGTACAATGTGAAAAAAGTTATATATTACCTCCATTTCTATTTATTTTTTTTTGCCTCATTTGACTTTTTATGATTTTCAAAAAAAAACTTAAAACATTTTTATCTTCAAATCCGTAAATCAACAAATTATGAAAATTTGATATTTTAAAATTACATCAAATAAAATTTCACGTAAATACATTATTTTTAATAATATAATGAGAACTAGTCGGATGTTTCGGAGGGGCTAGTTGAACCTTAAGCCAATACGTGAGTAAACAAAAAAGGTACAACGATTTGACAATAGGTTCTTAGTTTTTGGAAATGACGAAAATAGGAAAATGAACTGCTTAAATCTACGTAGATCAATGAATAATGATGATCACATATCCGTATGCATTGTGAACTTGCAAAACTTAATAGGAAAACTACTTGGCAAGAATTCATGGGTGTAGACCTTTTCCTATCTAAAGTAACTGGACCTACTTTTTCTTCCTGCGGGCATAAACATCTTATCTCATATTCCCATGGATAGTGGACCTATATTCACATGGTATTATTTGTCTTAACTTGTAAATGTTTGACACATATAATTAATGTAAGATTTTATTTTTAACGATATGTATGATTTTATGGAGTATATATCGTTATTTTAGTGAGTTAATTAATCATTTACTACCTAAAATTTATTGTTAACTAATTTTAGAATTAAATATTCACAATTATCGGGTGTGAATGTTATTAGCTAGCAGTCTAGTACTTAATACAAAGTTCACATTATTTTTTTTGGAGTAGCTATGCACATTAGGTTTGTCAATTAGACATAGGCCGTATTAAATAGCCTCCAATCGACAATAAATTTGATGAACATCAATCCCAAACATTTATTAATTAGACCTAACTGAAATTAAGGATTCTATCCTAAAATAATAATTCATTGACAAAATATACTTCACATAATATTGTGTTAATCCAAAATTAATTCCTCCTCTTGCAAAGTGAAATCATGTGTTTATAGCATGAAAAAGCTAGCATTACATGAATTATGTGTCGTTAGCTATACACAAAACAAACAAACTTTAATAAAGATTATAGCAAACGTGCCTTATGAAGCAATCTAAGCTTAATTTAGTAGTTATATATACGTTTCTCAAATTCCAAGCTTCATCAACGTAACGCCTCCTTTTATACGTCTACTTCTTGAATCTATTATGGGATTTTGGCTTTCCTCATTTCCAGCTCTCCTTTTTGGTGGTTACAAATAAAATCATAGATTATGAAAGTTCAGTTTCACATCTTAGGTTTATTGGTTGTCATCGCATGCATGTATGTATTGCTTGGACAGTAGAATTTTCTAACAGAATAAAAGTATAACGGCTGCTTCTGGCATTATTCCCTTTGTATATATGACCGCAGCATAATACAGGTATACAAAAATAACTCTTTATCATTAGATCAATAAGACAATAAGGCAGTAGAAAAAAGACTTAAGTTTCTGTCACAATATTACTTAACTATATGTTTGGGTTACATATACACGTCCGTTCCTGACATTTTACATGTTTAGGGCGAAATTAAAAATTTAGACCCTATAATTTAATAGTATGATTCGTATAATTTTTATTTATTTATTTATTTATAAAATAAAAAAATTAAATGATGATTTCAAAAAAAAATATAAATTATTGGAACATTTGATTAAAATTTATAATATTCATTATAATCACATAAATCATTAATAGTGTTAAAAAAAATATTAGATGCTACGGTTTTCTAGTATAACTGTAGCACATATAAATTAAATGCTGCGGTTATATTAGAAAACCACATCAATTGATAGTTTCCAGATCAAAAAAAAAAATTTAATAGTTCATTTTACGTGCTAATTACATATAAAAGTATATTATTAATAATTAATATCTATCAAAATTATTATATTTCCAAATCTAATTGTTATATACTATTACACCACATTCAATCAAGAACATAATCTAATCTAAGCTAAGAATATCATGCATAATGTGTTAGAAATAATACGCCATAAAAGATAAGAAAAGTTAAGAAATGATCAACCGTGAAGTATATAAATCCAAATTTCTATTATGACCACTCAATTTGGCATACAAACTCAAGATCTTTAAGATTTTACACTCAAAACAAACAATCAATTCATTCTTCATAGATTTTCGGGTGTATTCCGAGGTTTCAAAAACTTCAGAGAGCCATATCTCTTAGCTTGGTAGTCCGAATGACGTAATTTTTTTTAAACCCCCTATTTTTAGAGGTACTACACAACCATGTTGCCCCTTAGTGGCCTCGGTAATGCCTTATTTGAGATATTAAAAAAAAGCTTTGACAAGCCATGAAATTGGTTACGGGACTCTGAATGGAGCTTATAATATGTCTAAACTCTAATTTGTCCACTTATTTTCTCCAAAAAAAAAAAGCTTCTAACACCATATAATCTATGAAATTTAATTTTTAAGGGTTATTCCTTCATAAATACAACATATATCATGCAAATCTAAACACACAAGAGTTTTTCATCTTTACATTAATATTTTAACAAATTACGAAAAAAATTAAAAAAACATATAATAGGGTTCAAGGCATATGCAAACCTTTAAATTCTGAATTTTGGAGTATGTAGACTTCTTCAAAATGGGAGAGATGAGTAGGCTTTGAAATACGTGAGGAAGAATGAATTATGGAGACTTTAAAAAGAAGTTAGGGTCATAGGTAGGAAGTATAAGGGATTAGGAGTGAAAGATATAAGTATTATGTGTATTTAGGGTTAGAAAAGTTGAGGGTTAGAGAAGAGAAAAATGCGTGTTTTTTCGTGTTTGAAATGATACTGGAAGCGCAGAAAAAAGAGTATGCATATAGTGAGTCACAAGTGATGCGTTTTTTTAAATAACCGCAGCACTTGAAACCACAAATGCTGCGATTATATGAAAAAACCGCATCATAAGTACCAAGTGTTGCGGTTTTTCAAATAACCGCAACATTTAGGGTTTCAAGTGCTGCGGTTATTTAAAAAACTGCAGCACTTGGTATTAAGGTACATTTTAAACCATTAAGTGCTTTAAATTGTATATAACCGCAGCATTTATACCGAAATAATTAAATGATTTTGTACTAATGTTGAGAAAAAATAATGAAATATGAATTTAGACAAAATGTAAAGGGAATTGAACTCATGTCAAATTGCATTTAAAATTTCATACAAATAAGGCCCTTTACCATTAAGCCACATTAATTAATATGATAAAATTTGCATATATTATACTATATCTTTTTTATTTTTATCTTAACATTTAAAAAATTGAGCATTTTTTTGTGGACCCTGGGCGATTGCCCTGCTCGCCTTAGATGGCCCTGGACAATAATATTCCCTTTATCCCATAATATTTACCCTATTTTGAAAAAAAAACTCTCATAAAATGAGAATGATGATAACAAGGTTAAATAGATCGTACAACACGTACGACAAATGAGCGTATGATCCAACATGCTTCGTCCAAATATGTATGTCATTCATGTTGTGTGTGGATCTTGGCCATCTTACATATGTCAAACTTGTGACTGACACTGCAATTTTTTAATTTTTAAGACTATTATATAAAAATGATTTTTTTTTTTGTAAAGTATAGATAAGCTAATAAGACTATCATCTTGTTATACGGATTAAAAAGCCATAATGACAATATTTGAATATTTCCTTCAAAAAGCCATCATGTTGAATATTTTTCTTCAAGTGATCGTTCATAATTTCTTATTAGACTATATCTTTAAGTACGTGCGAGGTGGGTAGAGATTTTCAAAAAGGGAAATATATATGGAAATCTTATGTTTGCTACATTTCTTTGATGACATAATTGTATCTTATACGTAAATCAAGTTGCCAATCAACTAATTGCATCATTGATCATTAGTATGGAATGTTTTTTTTTTTTTTAAAATTATTATTAGAAAAATTGTTGGAGTAAAGGGTTGAACTTGAAACCTCTCTTGTAAAGCATAAACATTCAAATCACTACTTCAACTACGGTTTTATGTTATTGTACAATACTATATAAATGTATTTGAATTTTGAGGCCCCTCAAATTTTGGGCTCTATTCCGTCAAGCACCTTACTCATGCACAAAATCGCCTCTAGATTTGCAAACTGACAACGAATTTATAGATTTGCAATACAGATTATTTGGTAGTTGGTACACGTATTTCGTTGGATTTTCCTCCAAAAAAACCTATGAAGTATGTATTTGGATTGAATAAGATCTTTCTATTGAAGAAGCCACATGTCCTCAAAAAAGAGGGAAATTTTTTTTGGAAGAACCGGGCTCAATGTTTGCTTACTATGCAATGGGCCAGGCACCAATAGTCCAATACTACACTGCTACCAAATCCAATGAGAGAAACTTTGTTCTTCATTAGAGCGCCAACCTCTTAACTTCTAAAGTACAAGGATAACAAAAGTGTTCTTCTCTTTACTCATAAGATAACATCCTCTAAATATCCAATTCAGAATAAGCGGCTCCCACTCGTACACCCAAAAAATCCATTATAAAACCCTAACTTTTTTTTCATTTGATAAACGATAATAAATAGGAGTGTCAAATTGGGTCTATGGGTCGGTTTTGGATTGACTCGTCGCGGGTCAATTTTTATCGGTTCGGGTTAAATCGGATCAATTTGACCTATCGGGTCGGGATGGGTCAGGTCATTATCGGGTTAGGTTAAATCGGTTATTTGCATGCTCAGGTTGGGTTCGGGTTTGGGTCAGGTTGTATTCGGTTCAGATCAAGGTTGGTTCAGGTAAAATCAGGTCGGTTCCAGAATGGGTTATAGTAGGTTATTTCGAGTTCGGGTAGATTTCGGGTCAAGTTAGTTATGGAAATGGGTTGCCTCGATTTCGAAAATTCGGTTTAAACTTCATCAAGTTCACATCGGGTCATTAATGAAAATTTTTTGGATTCAAGGTTATTAGAATTTGGGTAAAAATAGGTAAGGCCATATAAGGTCACATTCATATATATTCAAATTGTTAATATATGGAGTTAATTCGGGTCACAAATTGTTATAACTCAAGTCATATCGTTTATGTCTCGAGTTCAATTGGTTTTGGATTCTCTTCGAGTTAGGTCTGTAACGGGTCGAGTTTATAACGGGTTGGACACATATCGGGTTCTGGTCTTCGAATATCGCGTCAAATTGGTTTCGGGTTGAATTTAGGTCGGGTTAGGTCGTTTTTCGGGTCTCACTTTTCAGGTCATAACCATGTCGGATCCAGGTAACATATCGGGTCGGGTCTGACTTTGACAACTCTAGTAATAAATACAACTTTTGCAACATGCCCATGCGGTCAATACCATGTAACTATGTAAGTTGTAAACTTGTAATTATATCCTTAACTAGACCCCATTGTTATATATGGATTCTTAGACCCGATACTCGAAAATTTGATGTGCAAATAATGGGCCTAGATCAATGTATCCCCCAATGTGTTCAATTTATTTATAAATTTTCGTATCATTACAACTCATAAAACTGATTACTATTAAAGAAGAGTTATCAAGCGAGAATGAATATTGATAAAGATTAACACATTAGCATTATTACCA
Organism: Dysphania ambrosioides; assembly: GCA_026401315.1. NCBI lineage: Eukaryota > Viridiplantae > Streptophyta > Magnoliopsida > Caryophyllales > Amaranthaceae > Dysphania > Dysphania ambrosioides. The sequence continues at coordinate 2,968,795 of CM048667.1, forward strand.
TGTACACTAACACAACAAGCATTACTGTTGTTTATAAACGCCGACCAATTAGTCGTATATGCTCATATACTACTATACTAGTCATATAATGTATCATTGGAAATTCGGAAGAAGCCTGATTAGTATAATAACCGTCCACATTCATTGATAGGTGCCACCACCTACTCCAAATTATTTTATTATGCTCGTAATTATTCAAGTAGTACTTGAGAACATTCAACTATATTGACGAATATTCAGATGTACCTACCAAATAACCAAAGAAACTTCTTTGATTTTCGTAATATACTTCGTATAAAATATACTTAGGAAGTAGTACAATCAATCAGTGGGACTACTATCTAAATACAGATTAGATTCAGGGGCTGTGAAACATTATTATAATAGTATAAACACATTCTCATAAATCTGAGACTATGCCTAATAAAGAAAGAATTTCAGATCTTATCAGTTGGATGAGAATTGAACCAAAGAATAAAACCACATAGAATCAGAATAGCTGGAATCAGATGAATCACAGACTCTGCAGACAACGTTAACCTCTTCTGCAGGCCACTTTGCTTCTTGTTGCCGTCAGAGAATTGTGTGTAAAGAGGCAGCTCATCAGCATCAGAACCTCTGAGCAACGGCCTTGCCTTTGCGTCAGGAACCACGTTTGCAGACATCTCGTCGGAAACCCATGTAGCACTAGCTGACCGATACATTTTCGAAAGAAAAGACGATGATAACAGCAGCAGCAACCACAGCCTATACCAAGCTCAGTTTTAACAGTGGTTAACCTTCAGTTGAAAGGTCGGCAGTCACAAAATGCTGAATATTTTGAAGGGAAAGAGAGGCCTTAGACTCTAGGAGGTTGTTTGAGGGTTGAGGGGAGACTAGATGTTGAACAACTTATAAGGAAAAGGAGGCAATAGGCAATATATAGGTGCTTTTTAAAGGCTAAACTGACTGAAAGGAAGCAGCAACTTTGCTTACAAAGTGGGAGGGCAGATTCTCAGGCTTTGACTTTGATCAGTGGCATATATAGCCTACCTTGGATGGACTTCTCCTTTGGAAAATTTATTTAACTAAAGTTTGCATGTGATGGTAAAGACTAGTATGAGGGTTTTTAGGTCCAACTTCTCACATCTTTGGAGTTTTTTTTATATAGTTTTTTTTTTTCCCGTCTTGAAATCATAATTAATAAATTGTAGAAGATAGATTGTGAGGGAGGTTGGATTGGCTTTTTAGTAAGGCTCTAAACTTTGGACGCGAGATACTTATACGCATAGTGTTAGACTGATTTTGGGTGGTATTCAAGAAAATTCACTCCGAAACCTAAGTTAACCTAAGTTAGTCGATAAACTTAATGTAAGGAGAATCCTCCTAGACAAATGTGTATGTTTATATCTTGTTAATGGATGTGATATTGACGTTGCCTGGCTTCTTGCTCATAAATGAGCTAGTTATAAGTATAAGAAGTGACTTAGAGCTCGGGAATGTCCGAATGTGTGGTCATCTAGTTAGAGTAGACATGGGCTAGGTTATTGGTTGGCCCAATAACTCCTTCAATGCTTAGGCTTATGCCTATTAGGCTAGCCCAATATGTTATGATGTCTTTGTGGACAAACTCTTGTAGATGCAATTGACCAAAGCTCTAGTTTAGGCCCAATAAGGGGTCCAGACCAATGGCCAATACAAGCCTATACAATTTTGAATAGAATAGTCATCAGTTTGGGTAAAAGGAGAAAAATACAATTGAATCTTGAGGCTATCTTACATTGATAATTGATTAATTAATTAATTTTATTATTGGTTAAAATCATGAATGCATGCAAGGAGGGTGGAGGAGCAAAGTCGCTAGGTTTATAATTGGGATGTACTCGTATCTAATAGGGATAAGATTATGTAATATTATAGGAGTACGTTTGGGCATTTGGGAGGGTTAAAGGAGTTTCCTTGCATGCATTAACTTATAGTGGGGGCTTTAGAGACTTTCAAACATCATTATATGAACATTAGAAGCATCTTGCACCTTTATTTCAATTTCGAAGTTTTTTCAAAAGTATATCAAAAATAGTGTGTAAAAACCTTTACATTCAATCATTTTGGACAAATACATACCTAGTGAAATATTACCTTGATATTTTTACATTGAGTCTTGAGTAATATGAATCATCTATATTGACTCTAAACACTCATTTCAATCGTTTTTATAAAACTTTGACAATAGGTTCTTAATTTCATTTTAGGTCATTTGTAGACCGGATATAAAATATTGAACGGTTTTAAACTTCCTCATATGATCATATAGAAATCTTGAGTACTTCTTTGACTTAAGCACTGCAAAAGGTTTTGTTACACTCGGTGCTCGAGCCTTGTAACTTTGGCTTTACATGTATTCACTACCATTAGAGATTCAAAGATGTTATTTACTAGGCCAAACCAACTACTCATTCAACACTCAATTATGCTTCCATTTTTGGATATGACCACATGCAAGTGGGTCATAAGCTCGTCTTCAAGGCCTTTGGATAAGTCATGTGCAATACCATAGTTTTAGTTTCAAATATTTTCTGATCTAGTATTGCCTTTAGGTTAAATTAATAATATATAATATAAATACAAATTATATGGATTATGTAAGTGTAGAGTACTGTTTACATGTCTCAATCTTATATATATATATATATATATATATATATATATATATATTATATCTGAATAGAATGAATTACTCTGTACGTGTCTTCATACTTCCTTTGTTTCTTTAGATATTACATTTTGACTTGACATGTTTAGCAACCCATGACTCTAATCCTAAACAATTATAAATATATGTAAGTAAAAATTATAAAAAATTGATATTTTGGAATTACTTATTAAGATGACTTTGAAGAGATCCCATATGGCTATAATTTAAGTTACAAAAAAATAATTAGTAAGGTCAAATGGAATGAAATGAATGGCATTAAAAGTCAATATGGAACAATTAATAAAAAAGTGAGGAAGTATTAGAAATTTCACTCGGAAACATATATCAACCTAGCTACTTATATATTTATTACACCGTATACACAATAGAGGTAAAAACCATAATTTAACTCCTAAAAGCTAATCTCATTAACCTTTTCATTTAAAATGGAAAATTGACTTTTCAGTTAACCAAAAAGTCATTAACCAAATATATTTTTTCGGCTATTTAGTCACACCAAGAAATTAAAAATCAAAAGTCAAAAGCCAAAAAAAAAAGTCACTCAAAAGCCATTTACTAAACGAGGTTAATGATTAAAAAAGCAACAAGTTGTCCCAAAAATAAATTCTAGCGAGACCATTGAGACATAGAGTATCCCAAATACTTCCTAAAATCGAGTAATAACGTCAATTTATTCCAAAATAAATAAAATACGACGGAGAGCAGACCTTTCTTTTTCAAGTGGGAAGAAAATATGCAGACCTATATAAAGCTATAAACATTAAGCATACCATGTCCATCACGCATTCACGACTACCAAAAAAACATCCCATCACATAATTTGGCATACTCCTTTATACATAGAATACTACCATAGAAAACCCAAAATTCAAATCCAAACAGTCCACTCCTATACATAGAATACTCCCTCCTTTATATTTTCTCTGCCTCTTCATCTACACTACTTTCTCCTACACTTTCAAACTTCAACCTTTCTAAAATATCATATATTATAACACTATGAATGTTGCAAGGTTCACACAAACGGGTGCTCACCATTCTTCTGTTCGTTCATCATCCACCTCTCCATGCTCTGCTTTTTTTTTTCTTACTGTGTTTATCTTAACTGGGTTGTTCTGTTTTTTTTTTTTCTTTTTAAGCAGGGAAGAGAGAAACCAGCTGTTTCAAAGTGGGATTTGAAGAAGGCTTTAGTGGCAAAACGGCTGGCTATGCTTCAAGATGATCACGAAACTGAAATTTACCCTGCAACGTCTGTAAGTTTATTAAACTAAAGGTCATAAATTGTTTTTTTACTTTTTGCATAAATTGGTCTTTTAGAATAATATGATGAGTAATTTTTTAAAAACTTCCAAGATTTTTGTTTTGTATCATTTTTGTTAACAGTTATCACCTTCAGAGAATCCATTCGAATGTGAAAGGTAAATAATTTCACTTTTCACTGAACTTTATTAAATGCATTTCAAAGACTGTAAACGTTTGTATATGTAAGCAACGGGCGTGTGTTGTATATGGTAGGTTTAGCTACGATAATATTGTGTATGAAGTAAAGGCCAGTTTTAAAAACGCTGGGCTTTTTTATGTGATTTGTTATAATATAAGTGGTGCTGTGTAAGTTGTACTTAAATATGTCTAAGATCACTTGTTTATTTTATAATGCTAAGTAAGTCTTGTGTGGTTGAATGTGGTTGCTGAAGCACCAAGCCATCAAAGGGCATAAACATTGATGATGATACAGTGTGTGATGATATTGGAATATCCAAATCTCAGAATAACCGAACAAAAGTTGGAAGGTCAGTTGATGTTTTCTTAGTAAGTTGTAGTTTTATTTATCTTCATTATTGTATATTGTTATTCTTGAACTGATATATATAATCTTATATTCGTAAAAGCCGAAAGCGAGCGAAGGTCATTAGTGATGATGAAGATTCATCAGAAGATAGGCTACCTATGGCTTGGATTCCACCCCAAAAGAAACAAAGGTAAAGCCCTTTATACAACACCTTTTGCTATCTGTGTATTGTTTGCAATTTCTTTGTATGGATGGTATCAATTGGCATTTGCCCCCTGCATTGTACATTATGTTTTGTTTGTGGTCTGATGAATTTGTCTCAATCTTAATGTTGTTGAAGAACTAAAAAGAAGAGGGTCAATGATCTGTCTAACAATGAAAATGTCAAGGCTACTGATACTCCTAGACTACGAAAAATGTAAGTGTATCAACTACTTTATCTAGCTTTTAATGTGAAATACCATGCCTAATGCATGTATGCATGATAATGTCATTGATGCTGTGTATGGACAGTCAAACAATGGACATAAGTGATCCTTTATTAACGGCCGTGAAGCGAGCAGAAGAGGTCCAAGCAAATCTGTCTCCTGAACATCCTAGTTTTGTCAAATTGATGTTGAAATCACATGTTTCTGGGGGATTTTGGCTGGTAAGCCAGCAACCCTGGGTGTATTGGCATGTTCTAGTGCTAGTCACTTGAGTGTATCTGCCTGATGTTCCTTGTTTTGTGATGGACAGGGTCTGCCAAAGAAGTTCTGCAATGAGCACCTACCCATTTGTGATAGTATAGTGAAATTGGTGGACGAAGCTGGAAAGGAATCCAACACAATCTATTTAGCTGGGAAAACAGGTCTTAGTGGCGGGTGGAGGGGGTTTTCCATCGATCATAACTTGGTTGAGGGTGATGCGTTGGTTTTCCAACTGATTTCCTGTTCAAAATTCCAGGCAGGCTTCTCTCATTTGAGTCTTGACTATATTTAGTAATGTATGTAGGGGTTTTTATATGAGAGCATCTCATTGAAAGCAAACAACAATGAAGTCAATTATTGATCTTTGTTGTTTTAATTGAGGGATTTCAGGATTTTCTTAGCCCTCAGTATTGCTTGCCATTTAATTGGTCTAGCCATTCTCAGCAAACTAGTGGTCGTTTGGTTGTACATAGAGAGAGTGTATCATTCATAACCATATGAAGTAATTCTCTCTCACTCAAACCATCATAAGGTTTTTCTAAGTGCATGTTCCGCTGTATATACATTACAAAAACTAGGCCATTCATAAAGCATTGACAATCCTTTGCTATATTACAAATCACTACATGCTTTGTTTGTGACTACAGATTTATATTGTAAGAGAAAAATCTTTTGGTGAAGTTGATGGAGCTTTAGGGATCTTAACCTGGAATCCCGGTCTAGTTCAACAGAAATCAGGTAACTCAGTCTTGCAATCGCTTCTCCATATAAAATAGTGCTAAGGATGAAATATTTTTACGCTGATCTGATCTCCCTGTCCATAAGTTTGCGACAACTTCAAAACAGAGGTCAACAATCAAAAGGTCATACAAACAGAAGACAACTGCAATGCCCCGGACTACGTATACCAAAGCAACAGTGACGTTGAGTTGGGAACCGAAGTACTTGATGGAATTTGTTTTTCAGACTCTGAAATCAAATTTGAAGCAGTGAAATGCTTTGAGGAATTTCACATCGTTGTTGATGGCCTCATCATAGACTCCAAATTCTCTAGCAGTACTAGGAAGAAGTACTATGAGCTGTGTCACAGCCAAAGGTCATTTTTGCATGAGAATATTGTGAAGGGACTGAACTATAATTTGATAGTTGGGATTATATCAGAGACTATCAACATTGCAGATGCCATCAAATCCTGCAAGAAGGCTACTACTTCTCAGGGAGATCTTCAGACTTGGGAGAAAACATTGAAGGGATTCAAGTTGATAGGCATGAAAGTCGACTTCTTGTGTGCTCGCATCAACCGACTATTAGGCATTACTGTGGAATCTAACACAGCTGATGAATCAAACAAGCTGAAAGAATGTGTAATAAAGCAAGCTTTGGCTGGGGAGAGGATGAAGGCGCTTGAGATGAAACTCACGATGGCAAATGAATGGAAACAGAAGGCTAGGATCAAGGAAATCACTGCTGCTTAAACTAGGGTATATCATTTGATTTGTAAGCGCATATTGTCCCCAAAATCCATTAACAGTTTCTTTTTGTAGGGCAGTTTCTGTACGAATTTTTGGACGTTTATATTTCATGGGAGGGGTAATTTTGTATAGCTGAAACTTGGAAATCACAGGTTGAATCTGTAATGTAGGGAACAATGCTAATGTTGATGATATTTCAAGTCTGAAGTTTCCTTCAGAAAAAATGATGTTGAAATGCTCGCTAAGAGTGTTAACTACGCGCTAACACACTCTAATATAACTAAATGAATGTAAGGGTCGTAAACATAAGAGAAAATTTTGGTTGCATGGTCAAATGCTGCTAAAATATCACGAATGTAAATTGCGGTATTCCAATGGAAATCAGTATTAAGTTAATCGAGAGTCGCTCGGGTTTCGTTATAAATAATGGACAAAACCTCAAGGTATTTAATGAGATCTTGTAACAGTCTATATGTTGAGTTCCAACGGGTCGATGTATCTAGACTCCATTGTCTCTTCTTAAGACCTCTTTTCTTACACAAGGCCATATACTTTCTTCTAACCGATGTCGTAATCCTATCCATTTAATTACACTCCTAATAAGGTTAAGCAAGTCACTTAACTCAGCTAAACCTTCTTAAACCGAGAGGTTCATAATATGTGCACAATAACGAACATGTTGATGATTAGATAATTAGGTGACTCGAACATTATCTTGCGGTTAATTAGAGTTATCTTTTATTATCTTGAAGCCAAGTTTATCTTTTATCTTGAAGCCCAAGTTTATCTTTTATTTAGGGATTAATATAAAAACTTCCTGATATTAGTGTTTGGGGAACAAGAGACAGAGAGACTTGATTCATATTTGTAATTCTTTGCGGTTTATAGTGAAATACTTTGATCTCGGTGGCATGTTAATTCTTGGTGTTGTTCTTATTGTTTTACACTGAAGTATTGTTATTTTCTGTATTGTTCATCAATCCTTGCTTTCGCTGTCGCACAACAATTGGTATCAAGAGCCTCGTTTAATCCTTGGAGAATTCTTGGGAAACAATGGCAGGAGATTCAACAATAAGAATTGAGAAATTTACTGGGAAAAATAGCTTCGGGGTGTGGCAAATTAAGATGAAGGCTCTGTTAAAACAACAACAGATATGGCGTCCTTTGGTTCCAAAGAGTACTACTTCGGGGTCAGGAGACGGGTTGACTGACTTGCAATTAGAAGTTATGGAAGATAATGCTCACTCTACCATACTACTTAGCCTTATTGACGATCACGTCATCACGAAAGTTGCTGATCAGGGAACGACGGCTAAATTGTGGAGGAAGCTGGAGTCACTATACATGAATAAGTCGTTGACCAACAAATTATTACTGAAGCAGCGGTTGTTTAGCCTCCTAATGCAATCAGGTACTCCCTTATGGGCACATCTAGAAAAACTTTACTCTATATTACTTGATTTGCGTAATTTAGATATTAAAATTGATGATGAGGATGTTGCGTTGATTTTACTTGTGTCTCTACCTTCTAGTTTTGAGAATTTTGTAGAGTCCTTTGTTGTTGGTAAAGACTCACTGACCTTAAAAGAAGTGAAAGCAGTACTTCACACTAGGGAACTTTGTCAGAAAGCTATAGGTGATAATAAGGATAATGGTAGTGGGTTGTTTGTTAAGTCCGAGAAGTCTAAAAAGAAAAAGGGGTTTAACAAGGGGAACAATGCTGGGTCGAGTGCTGGTAACGGCATGGAAGGATCTTGTAAAACTGCTACTAAGACCTGTTATTACTGTAAAGAACCGGGTCACTATCGGGCTAATTGTCTAGTGAGGAAAAAACAAGCCCCAAGCTGCTGTAATCGAAGAAAAACCGAAAGAGAACTATAATTTAGAGGAAGACTTAGCATTAGTCAGTTCTGCTAGGTTTGGCGATTTATCTGATAACTGGGTTCTGGATTCGGGGTTCCATATGAGTCCACGTCGAGATTGGTTTGATACATATGAGCCTCGCAATGGGGGTATGGTTATAGTTGGTAACAATGCTCCTTATAAGGTCACCGGTATTGGGTCCATGAGTTTGAGGACTGTTGATGGACGGAGGCTAACTTTGACTAGGGTGCGGCATGTTCCTGCTTTAGGAAAGAATCTGATTTCATTGGGGACCCTGGATGATTTGGGGTATAATGGTGTGTTTTCGGATGGGGAGTTGTACATTTACAAAGGTTCTGATTTGGTACTTAAGGGTATCAAAAGGAACACCCTCTATGTCTTTGAGGGTGTTACACTGTCTAGTTCTGCGGTTTGTGCATCAATATCTCACCAGGAGATGACTAAGATTTGGCACATGAGGCTTGGTAATATGGGGGAGAAGGGGATGCAGCTATTGTCTAAGAGGGGTCTTCTATCTAGAGTCAAGGTTGCCAACCTTGAATTTTGTGAACATTGTGTGTTTGGTAAGAAACACAGGTCAAAGTTCAGCAAGGGTGCTCACATTACTGATGTTGTGCTCGATTACATCCACTCAGACTGCTGGGGTCCATCTCGGGTTGAAGGTATGGAGGTTACCACTATTTTGTGTCATTTATTGATGACAAATCCCGATACACATGGCTTAGGTTGCTCAAGTCAAAGGATGAGGCCTTCAAAGTCTTCAAGCAATAGAAAGTTTTAGTGGAAAATCGATAAGGAATGAAGATAAAGAAGCTACGAACGGACAATGGGCTAGAGTTTTGCAAAGACAAGTTTAATCAGTTCTGTGAAGATAAGGGTATAGGTCGGCATCATACCATCAGGAAGACACCACAACAAAACGGTGTTGCAGAACGGGTTAATCAGACACCGCTAGAGAGAGTTCGATGCATGCTCTCTAATGCAGGTCTTGGGAGGAGGTATTGGAGTGAAGCTGTGTTGACAGCTTGTTATGTCATCAATAGGGGTCCTTATTCGAGAATTGACTTCAAGATTCCTTTTGAGATTTGGAGTGGTAAGTTGCCTAATTTTTCAAATTTGAAGATTTTTGGTTGTGTCGCTTATTATCATGTTAGTGAGGGTAAGCTGGATCCACGAGCCAAGAAGGGGTGTTTTGTTGGGTACGGGGATGGTGTGAAGGGATTTAGGATCTATTCACCTTTGGAGGGTCGGGTCATTCTTAGCAGGGATGTTACTTTCGATGAAAGCACCATGTATTCAATTAAAAGTATCGAGACTTTCGATTTGGGAAGGGAAGAGGAGAACTTATCACAGACAGGTGGGGTATTTGAGGTACATTAGTCTACCATTGCTGATTTACCTCAGATACAATATATTGATGATGTGTTGATGCTGATGCTCTAGTGCCAGGTACTCTTGAACCCGAAATTACTCCAACTCATTCTAACTCTGGGGGGGAGGCGGAGCAATCTAATCAGGGGCCATCTAGTCAACCTGACACCATTCTTGAGATGCCTAAACGAGTTATCAAGAAGCCTGTTAGATTGATTGAAGAGCTGGAGGGAAGGACTTGCTGTGTTGATGAGTTGACAGGTTATGCATTGAGTGTAGGTGATGATGTAGAGTCATTTGAACCTGCCACATATAAACAAGCAATTAGTTGTAGTGAGTCAGCACAATGGCTTGGTGGAATAGGTGAAGAGATGTAGTCTCTTTACAAGAACAGAGTGTGGGAACTGGTAAAGGTACCGAAAGAGAGGAAGCTTGTGGGGGTGTAAGTGGATCTACAAGAAGAAAGAAGGTTTATCAGAAACTAAGCAAGTGCATTTTAAAGCTAGACTAGTTGCTAAGGGATTCAGTCAGGTAGAAGGGGTTGACTTTGTGGAGATATTTTCACCTGTGGTTTGACACACTTCTATCCATATGTTATTGTCAATTGTAGCACACTTTGATCTTGAGCTGGAGCAGTTAGATGTTAAAACGGCTTTCCTCCATGGAGATTTGGAGGAGGAGATTATGATGAAGCAGCCTGAGGGATTCGAGGTTCCTAGAAAGGAACACTATGCCTGCAGATTACTAAAGTCATTGTATGGACTTAAGCAATCCCCTCGATAGTGGTACAAAAGATTTGATTCTTTTATGGTTTCACATGGTTTTGATAGGAATTCATATGATTGTTGTGTATATCATAGTAAGCTGGATAATGGTTCCATGATTTATCTTTTGTTATATGTTGATGACATGCTAGTTGCCACAAAGAATAAATCTGATATTGCTAGATTAAAGGAGATGCTTAACTCAGAGTTTGACATGAAAGACTTAGGTGTAGCTAGGAAGATTTTGGGTATGGAGATCTACCGGGATCGAGCTAGAGGCAAGCTTTTCTTGACTCAGAAAAGAAAAGCTACATTGAAAAGATTTTGTCTCATTTTGGGATGGAAAATCGCCTATAAGTACGCCAACTACTGTAAGCTGTAAGTTGCCTTTGTCTATGTCACCTTAAACAGAGGAGGAGTTGTCTTATATGCCTAGAGTTCCATATGCCAACGCGGTTGGTTGCTTGATGTATGCTATGGTCTGCACTAGGCCGGATATTGCGCATGTTGTTAGTGTTGTAAGCAGTTTATGGCTCGACCTGGAAGGGAACACTGGCAGGGGGTTAAAAGAATTTTTCGCTACTTGAGAGGGACAACTGATATTGGTCTTGTGTATGGAAATGGTAAAGAGTGCTTGGTGACTGGGTATAGTGATTCTGATTATGCAGCTGATGTGGATACCAGGAGGTCTGTGACAGGCTCAGGAGTCTATTTGGCTCAAAGGCCTTGTAGGTGAACTGGGTATTGCACAGGATTTTGCTACGGTATATTGTGATAGTCTAAGTGCTATTTCCTTAGCTAGAGATCAGGTACACCATGATCAGACCAAGCACATTGATGTCAAGTATCATTTCTTACGTTCTGACAAGAGAATTAAGGTGAAGAAGATTGGGACTGCTGACAACCCGGTTGATTTCTTCACTAAGACTATTCCATTTAGTAAGTTTAAACATTGTTTGGACTTGCTAAATATTTATTACTATGTGATGTAGTAGGTCCTGAGGGGCGGTGTTGGGGAGCTCCTGGTGTAGGTATGTTGACCTTAAGGTGGAGCTCGTCCGGGGCTTGTGATGCAGGTGGAGCATTATGAGCCGTTATACTTGGAAACCAGAATGTGATGAGTCTTGATTGGAGGCTTATGCAAGAGCTGTGCATCTGATTAGGCTCGAGATGTTTTTTCACTATGTGTTGATGGGATCGTTCTGCCTCTCGTCAAGGTGGAGATTGTTGACGATTAGATAATTAGGTGACTCGAACATTATCTTGCGGTTAATTAGAGTTATCTTTTATTATCTTGAAGCCAAGTTTATCTTTTATCTTGAAACCCAAGTTTATCTTTTGTTTAGGGATTAATATAAAAACTTCCTGATATTAGTGTTTAGGAAACAAGAGACAGAGAGACTTGATTCATATTTGTAATTCTTTGCGGTTTATAGTGAAATACTTTGATCTCGGTGGCACGTTAATTCTTGGTGTTGTTCTTATTGTTTTACACTGAAGTATTGTTATTTTCTGTATTGTTCATCAATCATTGCTTCCGTTGTCGCACAACAGAACATGTAATAGCTCTCCATTGTTTATTAAATTTAAGCTTGGTTCGGATATTAAATAATCTATACTACATTTTGTGTTTGCTGAAGCATTATCTAAGGAAAGGGAAAAAACTTTATCAAGCAAGTGAAAGGTCTTAAGACACTCTATTATCCTTACCTTAAGGTTGTAACCGGTATGTCTTTCCTTCATAACTTCATAACAAATGATACATTTTTTAATATACCACTCATCATCTATCCAATGGGCGGTTACACAAAGAAAAGGTTCACCAAAACAAGAGGTCGATGTATCACTAGTAAGGCTAATACGACCGTTAAAAATGCGAAATATTGCTATTAAGCTACTTCTATATTTGTAATAAGCAGTTTGGGTATGGCGTTTAAGCGTGTTCCTAGGGACGCGTGTATAAGCAGGTTGTAAAGAGGTTCTAGTGAAATGTTCAAAGTTCGAACTCTCACCATCGCTAAAAGGTAATTCATCAGCAATCACGAAGTTAGCCATTTCATCAATCATCCTATCTCGGTTATACATAAAAGGCATACCTCCTCCGGGAATGGAACCCATATAGGGTGTAGTTGTGTCTGACTTGAAGATTCAGCTGCGCCTGCGGATTCAGTTGCATCCAGGTTTATTCCGTGTACTCCGGTCAAATGACGGGATAGTGTCCCCGTCCCATAACCGGTCTTCCATGAATAAGCAGCTATTGGCTTCTTTCCTTGTTGCTTGTATAACAAGTAATATCACATGAATTTCTTCCCTTTGGAAGTAGCGTCGGTCATTAGGACCTTCTCATAATATGGCCATACAGGTGAAGGTTTCTTTCTACAATGAGTAGACTCGGGTACTCCTTCATCACCTTCACCATCACATTATTAATTCATTAACTAATTAATTAACATAATCAACCAAATACAACATAATCAAGTAATTTAACTAATCTAACACAACTAATCAATTTAACTTTAACATTATCAACTATTCTAGCATAACTAATCTTAACATAACATAATCAACTAATCTAACTAATCTAATCAATTCAACTTCAACATTATCAACTAATTAAACATCAACAACTTAATCTAACATAATCAAATAATCTAATATTAATTAATTAGAAGTTTAAGAGTTACCTTGAGGAGTAGAAGAAGGCGGACGCTTCTGCGAAGTTGGAGTTTGAGGAATTTGAGCACTCGGAGTACCGAAAAGTTGTTGCTCCAAGTTTTGAGCAAACTCCGTAGTATCATCAAAGGAACTGCTCACGTTGAATCTACCTCTTGAAACCATTTTCTTTTATGAATTGTAGTAGTAAAGAACTAACTTAAGAATAATAAATCAAGTAATTAAGATAACTAATGAAGATTAAGAGAGTACTTAAGAAGAAGATTAGTACTAATAAGCAAGCTAATTGTAATTAGTAGTAATTGAGAGATTGAAAGATTGAGAGATTGAGAGTGGGTTTGTGAGGAATTAAACCGAATTCATGGGTTTATATAGAGGGTAGGGAAACGGCTAGTTTACCGATCGAATTTCGACCGAATTAGCGGGTTGGGCCGAATCAATGGGCTGGTCCGAATCGAATTGTGGGCCGAATCGAGCTTCTTCACGAATCGAATTGAATCGAGTCAGGGTTGGAAATTTGAGATTCGTATTTAGCCCATTAAACATACGGGCCAAACCAGGCCGAGCCCGGTTCGTTAGTGGACCGGTCAGGGCCGAGCTGAACCGGCCCACTGGCCGCCTCTAACTACACCCTTGCTTAAAACATGTAAAAGAAATGAAAGAAAACACATCTAACCACACTCATGAATAATAAGCGCGCCCACAGGCCATAAGAAACAAGCACCCGTGTAATTTACACTTATGCATTAGTAAAATGTTCAAACCAATTCAATTATTACTGGAGAACACTAGGTATCTTAGTTACCATATTCAATTCCTAATACAGGCGGTAGAGCCGTTTCCAATTTACAACCATTAGCCGCATCATCCAAATTCAATGATTTTAAATCACCCAAGAGATTCACTGATAGCCCCACGGCAGAAGCATCACTACTGAGGCGGTGAGGGGCTCTGCTATAGAACGAGCTGCTGAGACAGCAAAGGCCATGACTAGCATAACCATGGTAATGAACACCACACGTTGTGAGCTGAGTACGGAGTACATTTTTTAGGATGTCTGAATATGGTCCTCACATTTCTTGTATTTTATTGATGTAAAAAATCGATCAGATGCTAATTGAGGTGAATCAATTACAAAGTAACAAACTGCCACAAGAAACACAGTGTAATACTGACATACTGTAGTCCATATGTTTAAACAAGATGATAAACCAATGCTAGCAGAATCATTAGAAGCATAGCATGAAAATAAGAAAGCAGTTGCGCCCGTAGCATTACACAGTGCTCGAATATTGTAAGCAAATAACCATATACAACGAGTTCAACATGAGGCCCTTATAGGTGTGCATCTAACCCAAGATAAACCCTTCATTTCTCGTACCCATCCACCAAGCCCCAAACAACAGAGATGAGCAAGGTTATGAAATAAGCATAGCCATGGCTATTAAAATCGAACACTCAATTGAAGACTGATCATTTTGGTATGGTTGTACTGAGAGGTTGGTTGAAGTTTAACTGCAAATTTCAGCTTTCAGGGTTTCATTTTTGGTCAGTGGTGCCTTATTTACGTTGATTTTGTCTAATGATACTTGGGGTTTCCATTTTCATTAGAATTCGTCACCACACTCACCAGTATAATGCTCTAATGATTTGTCAAACAAAAACAATTCACCCATAAATCTCATCAAATACAAAATCACTAGATCATCAATAGTTGTCATTTCATCAAATACTTACTGTTATGCATTACATCTTTCAATGCCAAGATTATATTGGCCTTGCCATGAGCTCGCTGCAGCCACTACACTAATACCTCGACTCCATTTGTAGCAACAATCAAAGATCCTTTTAATTATTCAGGTTAATACAAAAATTGGTAACATTTCCATATCCGATAAACCATCTGAAACTCCTCGAGTTCACAGTTAACCACCTTTTAGCCTCCAGAAAAAGGCCACAACATCCAAATAGAAATAACCATATCCTGGCCAGTTTGAATAGAGTATCAGACTGCTGTTTTGTGTTTTCTGAGTCCTTGCAGCTATGGGAAAAGAAAGCAGAGTTAATGAAAAATAAAATCACCAAATTAATACAATGACCTATTTGGCAAGTGGTGCTAAATGGTGGTAATGACAACAAATTTATAATAATTTTGAAAACAAAGCATCATGCAATTCATGCCCAAGTCCATGATAATGGAGCACCATCTTCAAGAATGTTCATTTCGTTATAAACTTCCGTTACTACTCATAGTCTCATAAGACACAATAACTCTAGAACAGGTTATGAAATGAAATAGGTGAAGAAGGATTAAGATTTGGTGTGGACAAGCATTATCACACAAGAGCTCTTACTTAAGCAATGTCTGTTCTACACTTCTACGAGTACATCACAATGAAATTTACTAGCAGGTAATCACAAAGGAGGGTGGGTTTGAATGAAAGCATACAAATTAATATTTACACAATAGGTGTTACTTTTAGGATGTTTGGAAGACTGCCACACTTCCTTTAATTTTCTTAATATGGGAAATCGATTGATTGGTAATATTCACGAAACTTAGTGCAAGTCTAATATTGTTGCACATATCTAGAACAAGATATGAAATAAATGCTGGCAGACGCAGATCATGAAAATGAGGCGGCAGTGATGCTGGCAGCATTACAGAGTGGGTAATGACTATGAGTACTCGTAAGTTAATGACCATTAGCATAGACACCAACCTTTAGGGACATCTACCCTAATAAGAACCCCTTTCCCAGGCCCATTGACTAGCCTTAGGGTGCCGGAGACCACCAAGGCCATGGCAAGGCAAGCATAGCCATAGCTATGAAGACTAAACACTTGCTGAACTGATGATTTATTCGTGTTTGGTTGTAGTGAGGGAAAGTTGAGCCTGAATGTTTTGAGTGATGATAAGAATTGAGTTGGATGGATGAAGCTGGCAAAATTGGATTAACCATTTCTAGAGGGAAACTAGACAGATAAAGAATATAACTAATAGTAATTAACATTCAAAAAGTTGTTACCAGGTTGTTAGATCATATTTGATTTGTTTCTCCTAATTACTCCTTGTCAAGTTGATAATTCGTAGTGGTTCCCACTTTCATTGGATATTTAATATTTCTCTTCAGTTAACATGACAAGTTCTAGGATTCAACTTAGCTTGAGAACCCATACATAAAACTAAAAATAAAAGGAGACTAACAACACTAAGGTGTATGTTGGAACAGGAAGGCTTTCCTGAATCAGAGAGCCAACAGTTAATATATTAATATGTAATCATATTTGTGATATTGTATGAATCAAACTATATGAACACCCTCGTGAGTTGTGCCAGAGCAATACTTCTAAAAATGTTTATCTCTGTGGCATACCAATTCTTCTAAGACTGGCTCAATTCAAACCTTTCATACCCAGCTCACTTTCATCAACTCTATTGATTTCATGTGCCCAGATTTTGTGGATTATTTTTTTATTTGACAAATGGAATTTGTGGATTATGTAGGAATACCAATGTTCATTATCCCTAGATTTTTCTTCCAAAAATAATTATTTCATTATACGACACACAGAGTGTGAAAAGATATCACTCAGTATAATCTCCAGAAGGGATAATTGGGGTTGGACAAACATTACCAAGGACATTACAAATCTAGTTCCATTACCACCATTTACTTTCACTCACCAAACAATCCATAAGATCTCTAAATAGTTCACTATTGGCATGCTAACAGATAGCTAAATGACAATTTGTCCTGACTCTATGAACAAGGACCAAAAAACCAGGCAGTAGCTAACATTAAGCATGCCCCACAATATAAGTCCACATCATTTGCAGCTTTGCATTTCATCATATGTGATTTTATCTGTCAGTATAAGGCGTATATGGAGATACCAATATATCAGACTCCTAAGAGTAAACTACACATTTCATCAAGAAAAGCAGCAATTCTGAAACCACAAAAACATTACCTTAATTAAGACTCTCAAGAAGAATACATCACCCAGTTCCTCACTCAATGAAGAATTTCTTCTTGAACGGCTGGAGCGACTTGCCAGATGCCAGATTGAACTCACACCCAAACTCTGCTTCCAGTAGTCGATGGTTTTCTTTGGAACGGTTCATTACAAAAGACACATTCATATAATCACCTTTGCAACTTCGAATTGGAGAATTCAAGAGGAATACCTGAGAGAGACAAAGAAAAAAGGATATTACAGCAGTGGCAATGACATTAATTAGAATCAAGTCTATCATGAGAGAGTCAGAACCCTAGAGAACCATTTCAGCTATTGTTAGATAAATTCATTACTCTGGTGTCCAGCATCCTCCCATCCTAAATATTCACTGACTTCAAATTTAGTGATACAATAAGATAATCACAATTTCAAAGCAGGCAACTATTATGGTACATTGGAGGATCCATACAATATATGACCCAAAGATGATCCCAAAAGTAAAATTTTTTTACACCTAATTTCAAATGAAAACCTAACAAAACTGCAGCTAAAGTTTCTGCTTCCTCATGCAATAAGCTAATCCTGAAGGCAATAATTTATCTTTATAGTGAAGTAAATAGTATTGTTTCCATTATTGAGGGCTTGTCTAGATTTGAGGTAGAAATCAAGGGGGTATTATGTCAAGGGGTACTTGGTACAGATTCATGGAGGAACTTTTCTTTTCTCACTGGTAAGATATGGGAGTAACTAATATCAGGGGCAATGGAGAAGATAGTTAGGAGAAAGAAAATGCAAGTACTACCACTACCACAATCAGCTACACCACATAAACCAGCCAACCACCATGAACTCAGTCCCACCCTGCAAACCACCCCTAAACCCTAAACCCTAAACCCTAGACCCCAACAATGAAACCCCCTACGCAACTGCTATAACTACTTGAAAGTTGAAATCCAATGCTGGAGAGGAGAGAGAAAGAGAGATATGGCAGACGGATGCAGAGGTGGAGGAGGATGCGGAATTGAGGAGGCAAAAGGGGAGGTGGAGATACCAAGGTTGGGATGGAGAAGGAGATTAACAGAGGCAACAGAGGGCGAGAGGAGAGAGAGAGAATTTCTTTTTGCTGGGTAACAGTTACACAAGGGGTTTTTTGGGAAACATTTCCCCCCTCTGTTTAGGGGAATAATTAACCCAAGTGATTTATTACCTTAAATGCAAATCAGAAAATATCCCATGATTATTACTTTCTTATTTATTCCCATCCTGAGAAAGCATTAACTTTGGAAGCAAGAACAAAACCCCATGCACTATAAAAATAATTTCATACTTCTTCCTATCTTCTTTTTTACCGATGAAAGCTAACAAGTATATCCATCTGTAAGTGGGCCCAGAAGCACTCAACAAAAGACAAACACTACTGACCGTTATCAAGAAATTACTGGAAGATCAGATCAAAAACTAAACATTTTCTAGCATCTAATAGTCGGCCTTTTTCTACGTTCTAAATAAACAAGTATAAACAAAGTTCCAATTATCCTGTGTGTTGATTTACTTACTTGCTGTCCCCAATGTGTGCCATTTTCAATACTAGGGGCTGTTGTCAGTTCAATCTCACATTTGGCTGGACTTTCACTTCTTCCCTGAGATATCAGCACCAAGAATATATAGTAAATAAATATGCAGTAATCATTCAAATTCTTAATAACATCACAGTATCACACATGCTACGTTGACAAGGAATTAAATTAGTCCAACTCACTCGGAAATGAACATCAAACCAGCCTCCAAAGCCAGAGAATTTTGTATCTTCATCCATGATTGAAGAGGAAAATTGAGTTTTAATGATAAGGATATCATCTACTGTAGCAGTTAAACAATCTATCTCCTTGATGATGGCAGCTCTTCCAATGACTTGTTCAGGATGAAGGTTGTTCCACAATGAAGTCTGAAATCACAACATCCCACTTCATCAATAAAAGACAAATAATGCATGGGAGATAGTGTTAGATGATACTCTGAAGAAAAGAACACTGTAAAAACTGGAGTCAAGGTTATCATCGATTGACCATGACTATTGATTTTGAGTTTTTGACATTGACAGTTCATTTGATACATGGTAGTAATTGGTGATAAAGTGTTAATTTTTTTTTTTTTTGTTGATGGACGATGAAGTGTTTATGTAACTTGCCTTTAGATGTGACATTGATATTGAAGATAATATATTACATTTGACTATTTGAGCATTTCCAACATACATACATATTTTTGTTCACTAGAGCTCATACCACCATCATAGATAGCATTCAGTAAGAGTGTAAGAAAAACAGATGTTTAATCACTAAGATGCATAACCTTCAATACTCATTCATATTTTATACCAGATTTTACACATATGTTACTGAAACTTCTTTGTATTGGTTTATTACATTATTTAAAACGGAACAAGATTCATGAGCACAGGAGTACAACACAGATAAGGAGACTAGGCATTACAGAGCACAACTTCTAGAAAGGTGTCCAAGGTTATGGCTCTATACACCACATACACACACTCCCCCCCCCCCCATATCAAACTCCTCTGTTACAAATATATGAGAAAACTCTTAACACAACAACCTCACATCAGGCTATCACAAGAAGGATTAAAGCAATCAAGCAAACATTTATGCACATAAACTTCACCTGCACACATATGTGCATGATATACTGCAAAATTCTCATTAAGGTGAAAATACCATGAAGTTCTCAAAGTAAAAGAGAAACAATTGACAAAATATTAAGGAAACAAAGTTCTGAAAACACACTTGGTTCAAAAGTGTTCAAAATAGACAGGACATAAGAAAATGAAACTCTGAATCCATAAATTACAAGGTTCATAGATTATAAAGAGAACAAAATTTCAAACAGGGTATGGTATGAAGAATAAAATTTCAATCATAGTACTTCCTGTTTTCAAAAAATGCAAACGGGGAAAAAAAGACCATCAGAACTAAGTTTTAAGTTAAGCAAATAAATAGTGTAACTCTAAAAACAGTTCTACCCCTAACCTGTAGGTAGTACTTCCTCTGCTCCTCAGTAAAGGGCTCTGTGAGAATACTCATATCTACACCATAGGAGTTCATAGTGTCCTGAACAAAAGCATGCCATTCATCCATAGTTCCGTCATAGTGATCCTTTTTCTGATCAATCAAGTGAGACCTGATAGGAGCTAACCATATGCGTGCATGACTCGGATACCTGCATCTCCCAAATTTTCTCCAGTTAGCTAACAAAAAGAGGTTATGCTAGAACACCATAATTTGATGACAGTGAAAACCCAAATATATGATGACCCTTTATACAAGAAGAGGGAGCCAACTCTAAAAGAAACTTTTAAATACAAATAACATGATTTGAAGCATCCAAAAGAATATGGCCTGATTGGAGTCCTATAATATATTTCTACACATTCTTTCCTTTCAGCAAGTGTGAGTCCTAAACTATTGTTATTATTTCTCTAAAGCCATGCAATCAAAGCTAGACAAGAATTAAAGTTTGGAAATCAAAGCAACCAAGTTTACATTAAAATATTGACAAGAAACTAACCTTGACCTGAGGAAAATACTCAGGCGACTACAAAATGTTTAAGCTCCAAAACCTCATTTATGCAAGGTTAGACTATTAACGGAATAACATTACCAACAGGCTCTCCAATAATTTTAATGCAAGGGCATTTGAACTAACACTATATTTAATTAATATGTAATTTCCCAAAGGTCTAAGCATCCTATGTTGTAATACTATAATGCTACTGAAGTTACTCATTTGCATATTAATCTAACATATACCTCAGTGCCTAGCCAAAGAACCCTCATACTAAAGTGCTCAAGTTGGATCTTCAAATTAATAAATTATCAATACGGTATATAAGACAGAAAAGCTTTGATTATGTTAGAGAAAGTAAGAAGTTTTAAAAGCTGGGCATGCTCTCATGGGTAAGGGTTTCATCGAAATTTATATCAGAAAGTCACATTGGAACCCTCCACAAAACCAGGGAGGGACATTAATAGTGGAGCTTCAATAGCATGAATGGATATCCCAGCTTAGATCCCACAGCCCCTCTCTATGCTTAACAAGTTGAAAACATAAAGGAGAGAAAGTGAATATCCAAAAATAACGTCGTTAAATCCTTAACCCTTTTGATTCCATCTTAAAACAAAATATGAAAAATGCAACTATCAAAACCCCAAACATCCTGCTGTCAGCGCTAAGAAAAAACATAACGAGGATTTGATGCCAAGGCCAAAAAAATTCAGTATGGTCAGTAAATAAAGCCAGCACCTCAAAAAATTC
The DNA here is from genome assembly GCA_026401315.1 of Dysphania ambrosioides. Classification (NCBI taxonomy): domain Eukaryota; kingdom Viridiplantae; phylum Streptophyta; class Magnoliopsida; order Caryophyllales; family Amaranthaceae; genus Dysphania; species Dysphania ambrosioides. Next base: position 2,990,427 of record CM048667.1, read on the forward strand.
TACAAATAATAAAAGCAGGACTTTCAAGCTACCAGATAAGCAAAGAAATTGAATCAAGCCACAAACTTATACAAGCCTTACATTACTCCATCAGGCTTCAGCCATCGATCCCTAGCACAGATCACAGAATCGAACATGGACTCACGTAGAAGGAAGTATCCCATCCATTCCGATATGATGACATCAACTGTTCATCCAATAGCAACATTAGTCATAAAACTTGACTATTTGAAACAGAGGGATAGAAAACTCAAAAAGTGAGAAGGACAAAAAAACCTTTTTCCGGAAGTGATATATCTTCCATAGAACCCTCAATGACTTCGACAACATCCTCAAGGCCATTCGCTTTAACTAGCAGCCGAGCATGCTCAGACATCTTTGTAGCTTCCACTGCATAGACCTTTCGTGCACCTGCTTGTGCAGACCAAATAGCAAGAATACCACTACCAGTTCCTACATCCAACACCGTCTTTTTCCAAGAAAAAAGAAAAAACACAAATCAGACCACGATCAAACTTAAATGCGCACTCAAACTATGATACCTCAAACATTCAAAAGTCTAACATTCAAAAGGCACTCTTTTAATTCGGAAATAACCATCATCTCGTCCCAACCCTACATAATTAAGAATACGACATGATTTCCCTTATAAAATCAACCTTTCTAATACTTTTACCAATTTCCACACTCTCCTTCTTTCGTAGAAGGATACCACTTGATTTTTCTAAAGATAAGCACTCTTAATAAAAGTATCATCAAATTCAACACCCTCCCCATAAATTCATTCCAAGTTAGATCGTCAAGCTTCAAAATTCCAATCATTAAACCATAGCTTTATAGCAATTATAGGTAAGATGAAAAATATTCTAAATGGAGCACAATACAAGAAATTCCAAGTAGCAGAGATACCAAGCTAGCTTAATGTTTTCAATTATAGGATTACAGCAAAATCCCACAAAATCAACATAATTTACAACATACACACAACACTAATTGCATAAAAATATCGAAAAATCAAAGATACCGATTGCCCAAAAAACAGAACTTTCATCCGACACAACAATCAAAATGAAGAAATATAACAAAAAGTTTCAAACTTTAATGCACTTGAGGCTAAGAAAAAGCTCAAAAACCCAATAATTACAACAAAGATAGAATATTTTGAAGAGAGAGCAAAAGGGGTAAACCTTGCCATGAAAATGGTGTTTGTTCTGGAAAATGGAGTTATAGTAAGCATCCATTCTGACACGATCAGAGAGCATTTCTTTCTGGTGGTACAAGAATGAGTAAGTGCAGAAGTAGTTGGCGTAATCCACACCCTTGTCCACCGCTCCTGCGCCGCCCAGCCCCCGCTCTCCGCCGCCGTTGGCATGTGGGGTTCCCATCTTTCTCTTCTGCTTTTCAGTGAAGTGTTAGATGGCAGGAGCGTAGGGCTGACTGGCTGAGGAGAAGCCGAAGGAGGGAGACTGAAGGGGACAGCCAAAATTTAGGGCATAGGGGGCTTTATACCTTGGTTTAGTTTATTTTGTTTTTTTGACCCGAGGGCGATTGTTTTTGAACTTTCTGTTTGACTCACGGTGGTTATCTATGGATATTGTCATATGAGCTTTCATCTAAATATCTTTTTGCCTATTATTCAATTCTTTATTTAATTTCGAGTTTTGAAAGGTTAAAATATCTTTTTTGTTACTTTTTTCGACTAAATTAATAAGTATTATTTTAGTGCTATGTTTGTAAATTGAACTTTAATGGCTTTTTATTAATGATACGAATCTTGTCATATGATTTTCTTTCATCTAAATATCTATTTGCCTATTGTTCAATTCTTTATTTGATCTCGAGTTTTGAATAGTTAAAATATCATCCTTGTTACTTTTGTCGACTAAATTAACAAGTATTACTTTACTGCTATGTTTGTGAATCGAACTTCGATTGCTTTTATTGATGATGAACTTATTGATTGTTTCTTAGGTGTTCTAAATTAAATTAAAATGGGTAAGGATTTTGTAGGCGATTTCATATCGTGTCTAAAAGAATTTGATTTGTCTTCCCAAATCGATATGGGTGAGTCAAAAAGTCACTATCAGTCTTGTAATTGTTTTCAAAACTATTACAGAGATAAGTAAATTAAGCATTTCTTCTAATATACCCCAAAACTAAAAGTAATGGTAGACTACTCAAGGTGGATAGGTAACAATAGCCTTAACTCATCTCAACAAATTAGTAAAATACATCTTTTCGTGTTTAATAAAGTTATGGACAATGTTAAGATCAACTTTTTTTTATTTAAATAAAGAGCATGAAAGGTCGATATAGTAGACATGTGTGTTTGACATATGCCTAAGACATCTTTGATTTTTTTTCATAATTTGTATTTAATGGATTTCGCTATATTTCAATCAATTTTCACGCAAGTTTGATACACACACAAAACACTATAACACATCTTTTTCATGAAAAACTAGAAATCATAAAAAATCTCGTTATGAGAGGTGATACCAATACTTCAAATTATCAATTATCATTTGTAACTCTTTTTACACTAAATGAAAAAGGTTTTTGACGAAAAACTAAAAATCATAAAAAATCTCGTGATACAAAGACTCCAAATTATCTATATCATTTTTGACTCTTTTTACACTAGATGGAAAAGGTTTCATAAGAGTTTCAAAACCTAAAAAGTTATGCCTTGTTCAATATACTTCGGTATCCGTAATGGTAAAAGCCATTGCAGTTAAAAATATTAAAAAAAGGAAGTAAAAGCTGTGACATATGCGCCTCTTGTACAGCACCAAAGAGTGTTCCTATCAGGTAAAAGTCATTACTCAATTGCCATTCTGAGTTTTGCTTTAATTAAACAAAAACTATGCTTTTTTCACTCCCATATTTTAGTCTACTTGCCTTCTGTTGTGAATTTGTGATGTTGTCCAACATTGTTAGTTGCATAATTATTGTATTATTCATTTTGTTTTTGTTTCTTTTTTTAGTTTTGTTTCTTTTTTTAGTTTTTTTTAATGCTTGGGTGTTTTTGATTTGATTGATTTTAGAAAACAATAAATAGTTCATTAAGAATTATTTATGTAATCAGTAAGGTTTGGTCAATGATTTGTACAATTGTAAAATATGGGGTAGATTGCACTTAGAAACCAACATTAGTGTTTACCATCATCTCAAGACTTGCCCCAACCATAAAGCATGCATCTTGGTTGATGATAATTTGGGGTTTAACGGAATTCTGGATCATTCAATTCCTTGTCATAGAGCTAAGTCAATTGCATTACGTCTCGAAGATAAAGGAGGGAGAAGACTACGGAGAATTGAAGTGGGTGGATAAGTGTGGGTCCTAACTTTAGGGAAAGAACGGAGATGGAAAAAACTTGCCAAAAGTGGTATGCTAAGTTTTAACTTTGGGACGGAGGGACATAAGATCAAAACACCCATAGTTTGTAACAGTGATTCATTTTCTAGAGTCATAAATCAAAATCTTCCCTTTCAATAATTTGGAACTTTAAAATGAGTAGTATTGTTTTGGATCATTGACTAGTTGTTATGCATCCTTTACTCTTCACCTATAGTATTGTGTAACCTGGTCAAACACTGAGATGATCACTCCCCCCCCCCCCCCCCCCCCCCCCCCCCCCCCCCGGCGGCGTCGGGCTCCAAATCTCCTGTATACCATGTCAATATGTCATATAATTCTTGAAAGTGTCAAGCATTTATCTGAAACATGAGAACATCTAACCTTTAACCAGCCTAAGCCATACCTTTTACTTGTACATATTTGCATATGGTGCTTTATGCTTTATCTACTTCGTATACTTGATCCTGCAATTAACAGCTAGGTTTTGTATACTTGATTATCCTAGCTATCTATGTTCTTTGTACAAGAGACAAGGTTGTCCTTTTGATCAAGTCAATGGGGTTGGTGCCATGAGTCATTATTCTTTGTTTATACCTTAATACACTAGGTGAACGGTCAAATCTTTATCTGATGTCATATGTTTGATTGACTCATGGCAGCTAGTTATAATACTAAGAGGAAAGAATCTGGACAATTATCAAGAATATTGGTCACTAGAGGACTAGTTAATTATTCTTTGATGAGCATCAAGAATATTGGTCACTAGAGGACTAGTTAATTATTCTTTGATGAGCTTGTCACAGCTACAGGACAAGATTAAGTATTCTCTTGTGCATGACTCAATCTGCTGAATGGCTTGAAGATGGAATAAACCAAGTAGAATATCTTCTAGTATCTCCTTTCAGTATTTACTATCTATAACCAGAAACAATTGGTGACCTTCTATCTAGGATCAATTTTTGTAGAGAAGAAAACTTTGGTGCTTACTTTGTTATAGTCTACAACTCTATATGATGCCAAGGTTAGTGTAAAAGTTTCAGAGAGACTTTGAGAGGGCTATATAACCGATCATGAACGAGCTGAAAATTAGGCTGCTTGCTTTTCTATCACTTACTGCCCTTCTCATCTTGGTCATTGTTGCTGGTGTTTTGTTGAAAACATCGTGGATCTTCTTTGCTGTATTTGGACTCATCATAACTGTGGCTTTTGGTATCATAATATGGGTTTTTATCCGACTGGAGAAGTTGTACAAAAACGAGGAACTTTCTGGTTTTGACAAAGGGTCAGGCCTTTCAAAGAAGTTTTCACATGAAGAGCTTATGCTGGCAACAGATAATTTCAGCTTGATTGTGGGCCAAGGAGGATCAGGGTGTGTCTATAGAGGAATGCTGAAGGATGGGACTAGCATTGCTGTGAAGCGCATGGAAGGTCAGGAACGAGGAGAGAGGGAATTCCGAGCTGAAGTAGCTGCAATTGGGTGTTTGCAGCACACAAATCTTGTACGCCTGTATGGTTATTGCGTCATCCCAAAAGGACCGCGCTTCCTTGTTTATGAGTTTGTCCAAAATGGATCATTAGATCGCTGGATTTTCCCTCAGGAACAGATTAAAGGTCAGCAGCTAGGTGGTTGCTTGCCTTGGAAACTAAGGTATCAGGTTGCAAATGATGTGGCCAAGGCCCTCTTTTACCTCCATAATGATTGTCAGTCAAGGATTCTACACCTTGATGTTAAGCCGGAAAATATACTTCTTGATGATAAATATCGAGCATTTGTATCCGACTTTGGGCTTGCAAAGTTGATGGGTAAAGAGGAAAATATGGTTATTACAAGAATTCGGGGAACTAGGGGGTACTTGGCTCCTGAATGGATCCTAGAGAAAGGAGTTTCTACAAAATCTGATGTTTACAGCTATGGAATGGTTCTTCTTGAATTGATTGGAGGGCGGAGGAATGTCCTTATGTCACCTAGTTTAGATGTCAAAGGAAAGTCCTCAATGCTTGATACGAAATCATGGGAATATTTCCCAAAAACTGTGTTTGAGAAATTGAAAGCAGGGAAGATCATGGAAGTAGTCGATAAAAGACTGTTGGAAGAAGGAACGGTTATTGATGAGAATGAGGTTAGGAAACTGGTCTGCATAGCCTTGTGGTGCATTCAAGAGAAGGTTATTATTAGGCCTAATATGAGTCAGGTGGTTAATATGCTCGAGGACTGTCTCCCAGTATATGAGCCCCCTGAAACCAAAATGTTCTTCCATGATCTTATGTTGATTAACAAGGAGACGACTCAAGGTCGGAATAACATAAAGGCTACTGCTTTGCACACTTTGCAGATTTCTCAATCTCCTTACGGTAAAGTTTCATTAGCTGCTACAACATCATCAATGTAAATTTGAGAATTGAGCCTATAACAATTTGTCACACCAGTAGCTTAGTGATTGCATTGGGTTTATTGCTGGGTAAATATTTTAATAGTTTTTGTGTTGAATCTTTCTTTATCCCCCTTTCCGTGTTCATATTTTAACTCAGGATCTATTATTTTTCAAAACATTGTAGCTGTTTTTCATCTCGATTCAGTGCAGCATTGTCTAATAACAGTTTGTTAAAGCTTCTTTTCCCACAAACTAAGTTTGAATTATTGAAAATTCTGTAGTTATGATGGAAGATTAATTTTACAGTCCTAAATTCTTGTAAAATGTTACTGTCTTGTGATTTCCATCCATTATCTGAACTTGCCAAGAAAGCTTGACAAAGTGGTAATTGAATAGATAAGAAAATAATTATATGGAATTGGTCTTTATTCTGGCCATGTATCCACTTGCTACAACTGATTAAGTTGATTCTATTTTACTGATGTCATTGTAAAGGCTTGATTGCACTAAATTTGAAAGGTGTCCCTGCAGATTTTCTTTACGTACTTAGGTTAGAGGATGGCATAAGATTTTGAAGGTAATGATAACAAGATATCAAACTGTATATCAGGTTTGAATGTGTTAATTATTGAATATCAGAATTCTCATTCTTCTGTGACATTCTTTTCCAAGATTGGGAAATAACTACAGTTGCTAGGTCTTTGGCATGTAACCGTATGTGGTACGTAGTATTTCATATTGATACACCGTATGGTATATTGTTTATGTTGTATTTGAATGGTAGGGATGCTTAATACAAGTGTCAGTTGGATCTTGCTACTTTCAGGGAGTTGTCTTGACCTTTTTGTCATCTAACATGAATAATCTTCATGCCTGGTGAAGTATAATGAGAACCAGAAGTAGGCAAAGCATTGACTATGAGACAGGCGAATGGCAGGAAAGTTTAATTTTCACTTATTACACCTTTGTTTATTCTTATGGCATGTTTGTCCTGGTATTATGACTACTATGGTTCCTTTTGTTAGCATGAGAATCAGTCTTTATTGAGAAGACGGCATCGCATTTGATTAGCAGTTGGAGATCTTTTAGTATCATAAAGATATGGGATAATGTTGATTTTGTATGAGTTGGATCTTACACATTTGCTATTATCATTATTCATGTCTTGCATTATGTGGGATTACTAGGTCAACTTGCTTTAGTATTTCAAGTTTATGCTGGTGAATACTTGCATCAATAATGACTTTAAATACATATAATATACGGGAAAGTGATTATGTGTGGGTGCTTCTGTTAATGCTTAAGAGATTAGATCAAAGGAGGCCGCATAAGGCAGAAAATTTTGCCATTGACTTGGACAACATTATATTGTATAATATTGTTGAACTTGTTTAATAGTCTGTCATGCTGGAGAAAGAGTCACAATTTGTCCTCCAAATATGAGGAAAGAAGAAGGAAGATTACCTTCTTCCTCAAAATATATCTTATCATAAAATTTAGTTTATGATGGATGACAAGAAATCTAAGATTCTTGCACTGATTCTGGTGGTGACTCTCATCTCCTTGATCACTGTATCTGCTCTGTATCTTGGATCTTCCTGGGAATTCTTTTGCATATTTGCTGCTTGTATTGTAATTATTTTTGCTATATTCATATGGCTAATCAGACGGCGTACCAAGGGAGCAGTTCATGTCTTGCCACAGAAACATGTAATGTCCAGGGAACTTTCAGTCCCCTGCAGCTTTCTCAGGAAAGTGGCAGGAGTTCCTACAAAATTTCGTCAAAAAGAGCTTGAGCTGGCTACCGATAACTTCAATGCACTGATTGGTCGAGGGTCATCTGGGAGTGTTTTCAGAGGAATCCTAGGTGATGGTACCTGTGTTGCTGTGAAACGGATAGAAAGTCAGGAACGTGGGGAGAAAGAATTTCTCTCAGAAGTTGCTGCAATTGGAAGTGTACAACACATTAACTTGGTAAGATTGTATGGTTATTGCATTGTTCCTGGGGGGCCACGATTTCTTGTTTATGAATTTGTCCAAAATGGATCCTTGGATGGTTGGATATTCCCTAGAAGAGACAAGAGAAATCGACCAGGGGGTTGTCTTCCATGGCATTTGAGGTATGGCGTTGCCATTGATGTTGCTAAGGCTCTTTCTTACTTGCACCATGATTGCCGGTCAAGAATCTTGCACCTTGATGTAAAACCTGAGAATATACTTCTTGATGACAATTATAGAGCAGTCGTGTCTGATTTTGGACTGGCAAAATTGATGGGAAGACATGAGAGTAGGATAGTTACTAATATTCGGGGAACTAAAGGGTACTTGGCACCCGAGTGGCTTTTAGAAAACGGCATATCTGCTAAGTCCGATGTTTACAGTTATGGAATGGTACTTCTTGAGATGATTGGAGGGAGGAGAAACGTACGTATTCTTGATGATAGCAAGGATGGATCTATTAGGAAATATGAGTATTTTCCAAAGACGGTGGTTGAAAAATTGAAAGAAGGGAAATTTATGTCAGTGGTTGATCAAAGGTTATTGGAAGGCAGGCATATTGATGAGAAACAGGTAAGAACATTGGTGTATACCGCATTATGGTGCATTCAAGAGAAGGTCAGGCGTAGGCCTACTATGGCTCAGGTGGTTGATATGCTTGAAGGACATATGCGAGTGGATGAGCCTCCGGAAACTGAAATGATCATTGTTGATTTGTTATCCATTGACAAGGATAAAACCGGCCCTGGCAAGTACAGGCTAAAGGCAACTGGAGTAGTGCTTTCAGATTGCAATACAGCTGCTAGCACATCCACACTTGAGCCTGGTACACTTTTGTCCGGACGATAATTGATGAGGGATTGGTGCATAAAGTTAATTCTTGCAGCTCAAAAGGGTATTATATTCTGTTCACCTGTGTAAATTTATTTTATTATCCCCTGTTCATCTGTGTTAATTTATTTATTTCCCACCCATTGTATTCTTATTTCTTTATGCTTTTTCCAGCTAAGTTTTGGGTCCAACTTGATATTGTCATGGCGTAAAATTTACATGTAAAGTAGTTGAGCATGAGATCATTAGTGTTTTTTGTCATTCCTTACAAAGTCAAAACAGAAAGAAAGAGTGCGATTCTGTTTATGTTAAAAACAGATCAACGTGACTGCTTATATTGCAAATTTGTGTGAAAAGAGATAAGTTGCTATGATTCTTTTAAATTTAGGATAGGACAGATGATTATCATTTGACAACAAAAATGCCATCTCTTGTCATACATCGTCCAACTCCTATAAATGTCACCCCTGTGCATAAACGGTCAGTTGTGGAAGCCTTCCTGATCTTATCATACGCCCGTTTTGTCTTTGGATTGCATTTATTCATTTTAACTTTGTTTTAGTTATTTATAGCATAATGTCTTACTAGTAATGAGAGGAATCTAAACTTGAGATTGTAACATCCGAGATTGTGGGCTTGTTGAGTCACGGATCTGATACAGAACAGCAACACACGCTATTCTGAAAGATCTGGCAAATGGAGAGAATATGAGAAGTTGGATTCACGTTTGAGGGAATCATTCCATATCTCCTTTTTTGCACTTTGTGTTGACAACACTTGACATGAATTCTCAGGTCCTTGGCTTACATCATACCATTTATATAAAGTCCTTGACTTAGTAGTATGACAGCTGTTTTTTTTTTTTTTTTTTGTTTTTCTTATTCCTAAAACTCACTTATCAAGTACAAATTTCAGCATATGCATTTAGTGGCTTCCCAGAAAGGGACAACATTGCAATTTGCAAGTTGAGTTTGTGATGGTAGCTGGAGAATAATGTGATTTTCTGTTTCTATACCTATCTGGGCTATCTTGCTTCTTTTGATCTTGTTGAGATTATGGGCTCATTTTCGTAAATTAATGAAAAAGAGAAAAGGAAAACCTTACGGCCTTGCCAATACCCAAAATATTCTTTATATTTCAAAAATAATACTTGGGGTCACTTATGTAGTTATGTTCAAACATGTGGTCATTCACATACTGTTGCAATATGCTTCCTTAGGGGATTTCCTTGATACATAGAAGGGTTCCCAGAGTTTGACATAATCAGTCTAAGGAAGTACTGTAATCTGCGTGCTGTGTGCTGTGTGCTGTGTGCTGTGTGCTGTGTGCTGTGTGAAGCACAGTATGTGCTAATGTGAAACTCCAGCTTTATTTTGCTGTTGGAATCACAGTAGAAACATGTATTGCTTTATTTAGCAATAGGCATTGTGTTTATGAGAAAATTCTAACGTCGAGCATTTTGGTGTTGCGTATAGGTAAAGCTGTTGAGATGGTGGACAAGTTGGCGTTACTTTGCTTGGTCTAATCTTCAGAAATCTGGGGCGAATCTCTAGTTTTCAAACCCTTGGAGCTTTTTGCCCCCTTCTCTCCTTAGTCCTTAGACATTGATCACAATATTGGTTAAATTGTATTGGTTGATTTACATTTATTTATTGCTTTTGTGCTTACTTTGTACATCTAGATTTTTACTTTTTCACATTACTTATGTTATTGTTAGTCACTTAACACTGAATGAGAAGTTTGATGTAATCATTAATTAGATCTTAAAGAATTTTGCTTTTTGGCAAAATCTGTTTTTCAGTCTTCACTTATTTTGGTAATTGATTGAGCTTCTGACTAATTTTGACTTTTTTTTTGCAATTTTCTTGACCACCTAATTAAAAGCATGAGCAAGTTGTTTGGTTGGTTATTTATCTTGACTTTATCGACCAAATCAATGAAGTATTGGTATGAGTTATACAAAATTATGATATATATATATATATATATATATATATATATATATATATATATATATATATATATATATATATATTGACATAAGTGATGAACAATTGTTAGGATTAATTTTAAAGAACTCGTATATAACAAAAAAGGTTAAATATTAAGAATATGCATATCATTCCTAAAAACACCCTTAAGACATGTTGTCTATAGCTAATGATATTGGCACTTTTACTTGCTTTGTCATAAAATATTTTGGTGCGAAGAGAGTCGCAACGAACAAAAATAGTTGTCATAAAAAATTGATTTGAAGTAGAAGACTTCCATCAAAATTTTATAAATAATAGTCAATTTTTTTTTACAAAATGAGGTTCATATTTACGCCTTTTATGAGTATGACCTTTGGTACAAATTCATTAGTTACTAAGAGATCTAAGAGGCTCGTGCATTACCTATAAGTAATCACAAAGAGTATGTTGTATGGACTTGTATTCTTAGAAATGGTCTATGCCACGAAATCGAGTCTAAGCTGGGACCAATCACTTACTTTGTAACCAACTAAGGATCGACAAGTCAATTAGAACTTAGAAGAGACTAGCTAATCTCGCAGCGGAGAACCTAACGTTAATGGGGAATCTTATTAAGTATTGTTAGTTAATAAAATACTATTTCTTTAAGTAATTATATGTGTGATGCATACTTAATTGAATATTGTCATTTTCTTATGTGCAAAAGTGTAATACAAGTATATTATACATATTGGAATACATACAATGATTATATGTATTGTATATGAAGTATTATTGTTTCGTTGTGATTGACTATTCTTTAAAGTAAAATATTAAGGTATAAGTCTAATTTTCTAGGAAATTTAGGAAATTGAAGAAAATAGTGAAATTGATGAGATGAAAGGTGCATATCACATGATTTAAATGGTATTAAGATCATGAGAAATGATCAAATGCCACAATTAACAATTTGGAACCATTTTAGTGAATTAAGGTTGAGATAATTTGAAAATTAGCAAATGATATTATTTTTTGATAAAAATTAGGGAGATGTACTTTATGGTATAAATAACACATATATTTATTTTTGCTATTATTATAGTTCATTTAATTTAATGGATTACAAATAGAGCAAAAGTGGACAACGTACTCTAAGAATGCGACTAAATAATTCCAATTGATAACCTAGTATACAAATGTTCAAGGGGTGTATCAGTTTCCTTAGGGAGATTATTTATGAGTCGATTTTAATAAAATAATCAAGGGACAAATGCTATTTGTGCTAAGCAAGCAAATAGCATGCATTGGAAGACATGGGAAAGCTTAAGGCCTAGAAAAGATTCCACAAATTTGAAAGGGTTTGAGATGAATTTAGAACAAGTTCAAGCATGAAAGAAATTGGATACATGAGCCCTTTTATGTGATAAATTATTTGGTAGTTGATGCTTGTGAAGTATATTTGGTTCAAATTGAATATCCCAAAATCAAAAGACTTAGTATAAAACCCTGAAAATTGCAAGTATCAAGAATATTTATATTGTGAGTAGATTTATGAATTTATACATATTTATGTAATATAGTGACCTGGCATTGAAGCCTATATGTTGATGAATACATACATGTAAAGATATCTGAAATTCATGAAGCATGTGTGAATTGATGAGCATGTCAATGTGGCTTGTTGAACATGTTATTCAATTTTGAGCATGAAAATATGACCAATTGTTACATGCTTTGGTACTTGAATAATAGATTTTTGGAAATAATCAAAATAAGTTATGGATTGCTTCTAAAATTAAAGAGATCACAATGGCTCAAATTAGACCAAGAACACACGGTTCTTGTGAAAAACGCAAAGAAGAAGAAAATTGACACAGTGACAAAAAATTGACTAACTCAAATAATATTACTAACTAAACTAATAGTATGGTTCAGATTTTTTAGAAAAATGGAATTAGAGAATTAAACCAAATTAAAAAGGGATTCAATATCTAGAAATTTTATGTAGAATGAAATCGAAATGATTTTGTACTCTGATAACACAAATTCAAAGGTGTACCCAGGTACACCATGGTGCACCATGCTCATGGTGTACCCGCTCCAAAAAAAATGTACATTATGTAACATGGAAAATGTACATACTACACATGTCAGTTATGTGGAATGTGAAATGTACATTTTCCATAACTGACATGTGTACTATATACATTTTCCATGTACTTAATGTATATTTCCATATACGTAATGTACATTTTTTTGGAACGGGTGCACTGTTCACCCATTGACATGTCATTCATTTCTTTAGTCATCACCATTATTATTGCATTTACTATTGGTTCATATGTGTTACTATCTTCATGTTTGAAAAGAAAATATTTTAATTGATTAAGGTGGTGTGTTACTAAGATATGAAGTACTCTCTCCGTCCCCTTTTTTCGCCCCTTTTTTCATTTTGGCCCATCCCCCAAAGATTACCCCATTTATTAAAAAACTTTCCATTTTGGGTTGTCTCACCAAAAATTTTTCACTATATCTTTAAAAAGTAAATTTTTATACTTGGGGTAAAAATAAGGGACATAGGGAGTATATGTTTGTATCTCACGTGTTATAAAAACTATTTTGTTTTTCAGGTATTTACGATGACGACTTATAAGGATATGATGTCGTGTCATTTTTAGATGGATGTTGTTCCCACATATCTTTGTAATAGTATTCATTTGATTAAGACTTGTTAGACAGTTTAACAAGATTTGGTATTGGACTATTTCGGACAGCTAGTGTTTTGGGATTTATTATTATGGGTAATATATATAAGAGACTTATATTATTAGCTTAGATTTTATACTTAAGTCTTTGTGGTTTAAATGGTTTAACTTAAAGAGAGTTAGTTGTAGTCATGAGTGGATTATGCAAATGATATCAATGGATAAGGGAGTACATGGTCTGATTAATTTAATACAAAAGGGTCCAAAATCCAACAAGATTATTAGGTTGTATTTCGTGAACTCTGATTTATTTTGGCTTGCATCAGATGTCGATTTTTCTCGCAATAATACTCGTTTTGTGAATCTAATTAATCTGAGTTAATCAATATTATTGCTAATAAGGATTACCTCCTTTTTGTGGTGTTATAAACATAGCTTACGTATTCTAATATACTTAATCAATTAACACCACTAATACTCTAAAATTAATTATGCCTACAACCATAAACTTAAACAATGATAATGTAATAGGGTTATAGCATGGTGGGCAAATAACACGAGCTTCCAAAATCGAAATATATTGTAATACCCCGTATTTTAGAAATTATATTAAAATATTTATATGTTAAGTTTTATTTAAAATTAAATGTATATTATATATTAGCATTTTAAATAAAATTATTTTAATAATATTTTAGTATAATTAAATAATTTAAAAAGTATGTTGGCCCAATTATAATTATGGACCGCCATTTATATATTATATTTTATAATTTTATTAAGAAAATTATTTAATTTTATAAATAAGTATTTAATTCCTCAATTATTCCATTAAATTCCCAAAAAGCCCTTCAAAATATCCCAAAAAATATCTCAAGTATTCACTTTTATTATAGAATATTCTATAAGATTTTAAAATATTATTCTTAGAAAAATAAATCAGTTAAGATATTTATAAATATTATTTTTTTATTTAAAACCGATAATGTTAAGAATTGGATATATTTACCAAAAAAATAAAAATAAAAAATAAAAAATAAAAAAATTCGACCATATCTTATCATTGCAAGCTGCCATGATTAGAATTTAAAAAATAAAAATAAAAAATTTAAAATTATTATTATATTTATTTTATCTTAATTTAAAGGATAGCTTTAGTTGAAAAGATAGTTTTGATTTAAAAATAATAGATTTTTAAAAAAATAAAAATAAAAATAAATTCTAACCTTATCATATCTTTTACTATGATTGATATTTCAAGAAAATAAAATATATATAATTTTATCTTTTTTTAACTAATTCTAATTGGTTTGTTTTGAATTAAATGATTTTAATTGATTAAACTATTTAATAATTAAATTATTTTAAAAATAAATAATTTTTCTGAAAATTTAGAGGATAATTATAATTTTAAATTTAAACTTATCTTTTAGTATTTTTAAATCATAAAATTTATCCTAATTTCTACTAGACCCTTTAAACTCACATAATTCTTCACACAAAAATCATTAAACTCTTTACTTTTTCAAACTTTCACCCTTTTTCTCTAGTCTCACATAATTTCTAATGTCATAAACTTTAGAAATTCTACTACTTAATTAATGTTCAACCCACTTGCATTATTTTCAATAGAATTTATTTTTATTTTTATATTAATTTAAATTATTTTATAAAATCTTAATGATATTTAATATTGTCTTGATTTCTTCTCTGATTTCAAATAAGAAGGAAAAAAAAAAAAGAACGGATGAAGTATTTGCCTAAAATTTTCAACTAGATTTCAAAGAACTTTAATATAACAATTTTTGAAGATTTTCTAACTAATTTAGTGCCGAATTTTGTTAGCAATTTTTGAAGATTTATGCATTACTACTCTCATCGGTAAAACAGAGGTATATTTTCGTTGATTTTTTGCGCCTTTTTTTTTATAAAAAAAATGTTATTTTTATTGTTTTTAATTATTTGCCTTTCAGTTCTTAATGGGTTGTTTCACATTTTTTTATAAAAGGGGGACAACCGGGCAAGCACCCAACACACCCTCACACCACGCGCGCACATTCCGCATTCCATATTCTACAATTCCACAAACTGTACAACTATTCAACATACAAGTAACTTGTTCTTGAGCTCTCCCATCCTTTCTCCGTCCTTCCTTTCATCAGGTCAGTTTTCTCCCGAATTCTGTCTTTAAAACCCTAATTTCCGCATTTTCACGATCTCTCTTCAATTCGTCGATTCCGCTTTAAGGCACCTCTTTTCGATCTCATTGTGTGGAATACTCAAGATTTTTCTGGAATTTCATTTTATTTCCGGGAAAAAAAATTCACTTTTATGGTTATGAGTGCGTTCATCGTTGACTTCTGCGATTGTTGCATTGCTATTCCAGTATTTTTGTAAAAAAATTTAATTTGTGGATTAATTAGACGATTAGTGTATCCAATTAATTTTATTGGTCTTTAATATTGCAGAAATTTACGCAAAATTGCAAGTATGAGCTTCAGTGGCGCTTCTGCTGGTTCAGGTTAGTTAATTAAATACTGATTAATTCCAATTGTATGATAAATATAATATCAATATTTGTCAAGTTTGGAGCTTTTACTGTTAAATATTTATGTGCTTTCCAAAATGTGAATTGTTGGGGTTTAATTTTGGCTTCCAAGTGGAACTTTTAGACTTTTGTTAAGCCAAGCGAAGGGACAAAACCTGAAAAAGTCTTATCATTGAAATCTGTCTTGAGTTTAGTATCTATATGTTGGTGTTCTTTACGTTTACGTGAGATATAACTAGCATTACTTGAAGACACAAAGAAGAGAACTCCTTATGTTCCGAACACATCATGAAGTTTCGAGTATAATGAATAATAAGAGTACATTCGTTATGGAAAAATGACTAGGACTTTTATTCTTTATGTCCACCTCTTTGATTTTTGTTATCAAAAATTCGAATGCATTTCTGACCCCTGAATTTGAAGGTGTATTCAAGTTTGGGACAACCAATTGAACTACTCCATATTTTCTTTTCCTTTTTTTTTGTGATGTAGTTTGGAGGTTAAATTCTGGATATTTCATGGACGGTCTGCTTGAGAATGTGCTACACTTTTGGAAGAAAGTTTGTAGGCTGTAGGCAGCTAGTAATTGGCAAAAATATCGTTCAAGGAGATGCACTGATATATATGCAATGAAATCTCTGAGATACATGATTCTGGTGTCTTATGTTAGATAATTAAAAAAAAATGTGGGACTTGTATGAGTATGTGGCATTGTAACTGAAAGGTTTTCTATATTTTTCTTTTGTATCTGAGGTATAACACTCAAGCATCCTCATCAGATAAAGGTATTGCATGCGGGACTCTGTTGCGGTATAGATAATTGGATAGTGACAAAAATTAATAAAGCTGAAGTCTTTGTTGTTGAAAACTGTCAGTTATGTTTCTGCCATTCTCGGCTTGTTTCTGTCTTCTACTACTATTTGTTTGCTAAAGAAAGAGTGTGTGTGTTTTTTTTTTTTTTTTTTTTTTTTTTACATCAGAAGCTTCAAGTGGCTGAGATGAGAAAAGTGTGGTCGTTCAAGTTATCCTATTTGACAGAATTAGATATTTCAATTTTCTTTCTAGAACTAGCTAAGTACTTGTTATCTACTTGATTTTCTGTTAGTTCCATTTTTAGGTGCTAATGCTGCAAGAAAGGCATATGAATTTGGACGGACTTATGTGGTTAGGCCCAAAGGCAAGCATCAGGTAACTGTAGTGTGGCTACATGGCCTTGGTGATAATGGTGGAAGGTAATCTTGCTATAAAATAATTACATCTTTTTGCTCCTAAAGGTTGTAATTTTTTCTTTATTTGTATTTCTATGCCCTGATTCCTCTACCGACAATACTTACTAACCCACAATTATTTTCTTTTTACTTATTTTGGCTAGCTAGAAAATATAACCAAAAACTTATGAGTAATCATACTGGTTTGTTGTGTGCGTAGTTGACTAGATATCATGTTGTAGATGATGAAAAGTTGTCTTACTTTGTTGTATGTTTCTTCTGGCAGCTGGTCACAAATTTTGGAGACCCTTCCTTTGCCTAATGTGAGAATCGAATTTGAACTTGGTTTTGTGATGACTCATGCTTTTCTATTATCTTGATTGGTCTTTTTCTGTGGTTATTTATTGTAATGCAGATTAAATGGATCTGCCCAACTGCTCCTTCCCGACCCGTTAGTTTATTTGGTGGCTTTCCTTCTACTGCATGTGAGTTTGTTCACCCTGATCTTAATTAATGTTTGTCCAATATGGAATAGCTTCTCGAGCTCTTATCAGTTATCAGAGCTCTTATCAGTTATCAAAGCTCTCATAAAGCATTCTTTGCAGAAATTTGATACATTCCAATTGATTACCTACATGTGTAGCCATGTGGTGCATTTGTCTTTTTGATATCCTCAGGGGATGGGGATTATGTATGCTCATACGGTGATATGCTCTTGCAGCTGTAAATGGCGGTATTCTTAAAAACTAAATATTGTGCATTAGTGTGTGAATTCTACTTAGATGGTATTATGGTAATGAAATTTTAAGTGAATATATTCAATCAGGTACATAAATTTTCCAGAAAATTAACTAAATGTCTTTTCTAAAAATCTGATCATGACGAGGAGTTGCTGCATTGCCTGCATGGTGCTCCAGACAAACTGAATTTTTCCTAAATATCTTTTTGTAATCATATAATGTTATAGACCGTCTTTTATGAAATGAAGTGCATTGAATAGATTTTCTAACTTTCAAATTATAATTGTTTAGTATCTGTGGTATGTATGTTTGTGCTTTTTTGGTGAAATATTTGTGGAGTTGAACTAGTCTTTGCCTTGTCTAGGTATGCACAATGGAGGTTAATGTGCATGCTCATGCATTCTGTCCATAACTCAATTTGATTTATTTGTTGAATTGCTGATTAGCTGTTAAATACCACAGCTGAATTTTTGCAGTTGTGCAATGCTGACATTATCGGTTGCAATGCAAATTAAACCAGGGTTTGATGTACGAGAACTATCAGAAGATGCTCCAGATGATCAGGAGGGATTGGACGCTACAGCAGCGCATGTGGTGAATTTGCTGTCTACTGAGCCCACTGACAGTAGGTTCCTCTCTCCTGCTTTGTATCTTGCCAGCATATTTTAAGCTGCTTGTCCCTTTCATTTTAGAGTTCAAGGGAGGATTAGTAATATGCTGGTTTCATAGGCAATTTGAGAGTCTGTAGCTCTGACAGTCCTAGTTTCCAAGTTTTCACCCGAGGGAGCATAGTTTGAGTTTCCGAATGGGAAAATTTATCCCTTTGCCACAGTTGTTTTTTAATGTATCAGTGTGACCAAATTTCATAATCAACCTTGCCAAACAGAGGGATCATTAATGTGGCTATTTCTGAATTCTTCCTGAGGTTAATCGATAACAATTTAATCACCTTAGTGATATATCTCAACATCATGACATTGAGGGCATTTAGAGGTGGCAGATTATTTTCTGATTGTTTGGACTTGCATGGAATAGGCCTTGCATGCAATATTTTGGATTAGAAGTAGAAACACATGCCTCTCTACTGTCCTAGTTTGATTGGTTGACTTGATAATTTGATGTTGATGTATTACCTTCAAAATTATTTCGGACAATTTGGACCGAGTAAAAAAAATACTATGATATACTTCTCATGAATCCTATATGATCATAGTAGGCCTCCATACAAAAATCCCATTTGTTATAACACACCATTTTGGAGATATTTGTTATAACACACCTATGGTTCCAATCATTTGAACCACTTTCAAACTATCATTTTAACCATATTCCGTTTCCCTCTGTTCTATTGCCTTTGGAAACCAAATATAAGGCAATGAATTGTTCAAAACCTCCTCCTATGACCATAGGAGACACCCCATACCATTAGAACAATTTCAGATATTGTTTTGCAAATATCTTCAAAAATAGTGAATCAAAGTTTAAATTAGGTCATTTTAGACAAGTTTTACCCGGTGATAGAACATCTTGCTTACCATGAGTTTTATAGGCTTATAAATGGTCCTATGCGTTTTGGAATTGTCTACTTTGTGACTAAAGAACTATTTCAATTGACTTGTAAACTCTTGAAGTTGGTCCCTAATCTCGTTTCCGGCCCCGTTGAGCCTGATTATAAGGCAATGATTTTGTGCAAACTTCCATACCCAACCTTATGAGGCATTAAGTATCATCAGTTTAATTTTGGATATTTTGTCAAAATATCTCCAAAATGGTGTGTTATAACAAATGAAGGAGAAACTCCTGTTTGTGCATGGGAGTTGATGGTTGATGCAACTTGTTAGGGCAAGGGAAGAGAGTAAGGAAAGAATGAGATGAGAGTAATCTGGGGTAGTGGAATTTTTGTTTTCATATGAAATCACCTCATCAGACTTTATTTTTTTAAAACTATTTCAATATTTTTTTATTGAAGTATTGCCTTTATAACTTGAATCTTGTAACATTTCATTCTCCAAATCTTATCATTAAATGGTATCCAGCCCTCTTGCTCTTGTCAGTATTAAGTCTTTGTGACAGGTTTCTGTGAATTTTGGCAAACTTCTCACAGTTTACTCTCTCTGTATCCCATTTGCATGATAAATTCTGATGTGGTTAGTGCAGAGCAGGTAATGGCCAATGACCTTGCTTTATTGTTGAGAGAATTTTGCTATAAATAATCCTTCTCATAGCTGTCTAAATCCCTTCGCTTAGCTAATGGGCTTACATTTATGTTTTTCTTTTACAATCATTTATCAATGAACTAGCGGGACTTTAAAACATATTGGAGCTATAAGGCTACCCTTCTATATCTGATGAGATTTGAACATGGCCTTTATAAGTCAAGACTGCACGAGAAAGCAAGTATATCTTGTAATAGAAGGAAGGTCACAATTTTCTGAGACATAATACTACATTATGCCAATCATTATGTTGGATGGAGGAGTATATCTTTTTCCTCTATTCTTTGCTAGATGTTATGTAAAAGAGGGGGAAAAAGAAGAGCCCTGCTTCCATGGAGAAACTGCCTTGAGCTTCATCATTCCATGACTTTGCTTATAACTAGCCTGACTGCAATGTGAATATGTGATACAACTAGCTTTTGCTAAAAAGTAGGATGACTGCATAAGCTGTTGAGCTGTAGTTTTTATGTCTGATGTTTGGTAATGCAGTTAAACTTGCTGTTGGTGGCTTCAGCATGGGTGCAGCAACTGCCCTTCATACTGCGATATGTCACGTATCTAGGAAATATGCAAATGGTAATGAGTTTCCAGTCAATCTGAGTGCAGTTGTTGGGCTAAGTGGCTGGCTTCCTTGTGCTAAGTTTGGCTTCTTCTACATATTTCTCCATGTGTTGTAGTTCTTTTATAATTTTCTTACCTACTGCAGTTCTAATCCTCTTTTCGATTTTCGTCAGGACCTTGAGCAACAAGCTAGCTGCTAATGAGGCTACAAATCGTGCTGCATCTTTACCTATATTGCTTTGTCATGGCAAAGGTATGGAACTTATACTCAATGCCTTGACCAATTCGCTGTCCACCGACACCACTTTTAGAAATTATAAACACATAATATTTTTGAAATGGCAGGTGACGATGTTGTTCAATACAAGTTCGGAGAAAAGTCTTCGAAAGCGTTAGCTTCTAATGGCTTTGGCGATGTCACATTCAAATCATATTCTGGGTACAAAACCTTTTTTCCTGCAAATACTATAGTTGTCCATTGAAGGTGGCTAAATTTTTCATGTGTAAACTCCACCTGTTTATTGCTCTGTCTTGCAGGCTTGGCCACTACACTCACCCTGAAGAGATACAGGATATTTGTAAATGGCTCAAATCAAAATTGAATCTTGATGGTTGTTGAGCACTTGCATGCATGTCCAGCATGCTCCTGGACATCTGATAAAAGAGCGGGGTGGAATTCATTTAAATGATTTAGGTTACTCTTTTACAGTGAGATATATGTTGGTTTCAGAGTTACCTGTGTTTCTCTGGTTTGATTGTTTTACATATTAGTTTGTATCTGGACAGAAAGTGTTGGCGAACTAACAAAAACTGCACTTTGAATTGTCAGCTTTGATGATGACTTGGTGATGCATTTTTTGAGGTTGGAGGAAAAGATGTAAGGTTGCTCAATAATTACTGTAATAATGTGCTTGTTTGCCTTTGGTTATGGTGACTAGGGGTTTATTTTGCGAGGTCAATAAAAAAATTTCTTGTCCATGAATATCATTTGCATGATTCAGCTACGTTACTGTAGCACTTTCCTCGGCGGGGGCGGGGTATTATAGTGAGGTGGCTGAAATTGTAAGCTTTATTCACTTAAAATTACTACCCCAAGACCTAAACATTAAAAAGCTGTCCCAAAAATTAAAGCAAACTTAAGTTCCCAAAACAAAAAATAGAGCACAACTTCAGTCCTGTGTGAAATTGAGAAAATAGTGAAATTAAAGTATTTCATTTCAAATAGGATTGATACTAAAAAATTAAGGCAATTTTTCTAATATTCTACACTCATATTGTACATAAGAAAAACCTCTATGTAACGTTTATTGTGACATTTTAATACTTTTTCTATTTTTTGCAATATTTATGATTTGTGTCGATTTAAACTAAAGGCAACATTGGATTTGAAAAATGTTTGAAATTGAATTGATGATATTGTGTATGATTTATTTAAAGGCACTAGGAATGATTTTATTGCCCAATTTTAGGAGTTTTGAAAATTGGTTAAATTGGTGTTTAGAGTCAAAGTAGATTAATTTAACCACATTTAGGGCTAAATACGACCCTATACAATCCACACTAAACATATTAACATATTCTTTTACCGGGTTTGAAATTGTAAATGACCAAAATTTAAATGTTATTATAGATGTTTTTAAGATATTTTTAAAAAAATTCAAAATTGAAATAAAGGTATCAAAGGCTTCTTTTCCTCATTTGAGAAGATTTGAACAATTTATTGTCTATTACTTAGTTTTCAAAGGGAATAAGACATGTTAAGGATCAAACATCTTGGAATAATTTAACTGAAATGACAGTTTAAAAATGATTAACACACCATCTTATTAACTTGCAGGGTGTATTTGTCCATTGCAACAGATAATAATCAATATATTAACGCTTTCATTGATAGTGTAAAACAACACTTTGATAGAGAATGGAATGTCGATGTTCAAACTAGACATACAATCTCATATACTTCGTATGAAATATGGCATCTTTTTTTAAAAAGAACGCTAGTTGCATTATTTTCGGTGACTATCACCAAAGAACTGAAGAAAATATTATGCTTACCTGTGCATTCATGGTACTCGGCCAATTGTTTAACAGTTGTTTGCAGCCTTGCAGGGTTTGAGGAGCACCTGAATATTCCGACAAATTGCATTTTAGTGACCTGATTATTCAACTAAGGGAAGGAGCAAAAACCATCCCATAAAAGAACATATCCCCTCATACCTTTTGAGGCTCTCATCCCAGACAGATGCCACAGCTCTTCATAGCAAATACCCTCCCAATATAATGAATCATTCACAAATTATTTGTTATAATCATCAATTCAAGCTATAAATATCAGTCATCTTTCGAAAATAATGAATCATTTGCAACATATTATATACTTCTTCCAACCCAAAATAATCTTTCAGTCTTGGAAAGGATAATAAGCCAAGATAGTGAGACGTCAGGAGCTAAAGAAATTAGAGAGTCGTGACTTCTTTCCAACAAAAGACTTAAAGCTATGGCAATTTATATAGGCACCCAAAAGGTCCATCGTGTGTCTCAAGAGCCAGAAAACTGGAGTGCCCTAAGGTGCACCAAATGTGCTAAGCCTTAGCAGAACATCCACCATTCCTAGAGCCATGAAGGCAATCAACCTGTTCGACTAACACCTGATATCTCTGCCACGTTTTAAGGTGGAACTCTAATCTTGTAAAGTGGAGTATCTCATATAGATGGATGTGGCCCAAACCCGTATTTAACAGTAAAAGGTTTTTTCCCACCTCAAACAATAGAATCTTTCATATGCTGTGCTATCACACTATAATCGATAACTTAATACGATCAGAGAAATTTAATTTCTTCATTTTTGGGCCTAACGAGGCAGGATTTGAAGGCTAAGGTCCCACAAGGATAATCATTCTGACCTTTGATAGGGCATAAGAAGTAAGTTCAATGCAAAGTTGAGTACAAAACTTGGCTGTAGCTCGGGGCCCCAAGTCTTTTCTGTTCAGATAAATATACAGTAAAGACTGAAGAGAAGTCACATTGACAGATAGATTTTATGGCCTGATCAGGAGGTTTCCAGTGATTCATATCCATCAAAATAAAACAATAAAGCTACACGCAAGAACAATGAGAAGCAAGCAAGTGAATATAGTATGTACACATTAGTATTCAAGATCCCATCATCCACAAGTGAATATAGTATGTACCCTCCTGCAAGATCAGAACTTTGGGGCTGAGGTTGTAGAATTTAGCGATTTCTCGAAGGCCCAATAACCGAACAGGGCTTCTGAAATCAGCCCTGCTGCAGGATGTGGATTGTGGAGGAGAGAGAGAGAGAGGAGGGAAGAAAAGAGGGCTTGTTCTGTAAGACTCTAAATTTTGACATTGATCCAAATTGTAGGAGCACCGTGGTTAGTGAACCAATAATTTTACTTTGGTAAACAACGTTTACAATAGCCTGCCGTTGGGCGTTGTGAATAAGTTAACAAGTTAAGTGAATGGTAACATGGTAGTTTAGATAATTTTTATTTTTACAATCGGTTATATGGTACAGAAAATGCTATTTTTTTTGTTTATTTGCTCATTAAATGTGGCTCTAATCGAATTAATTTTGTGTTAATAAGGTTGTTGACTTATACCATGTCTATAACACTACTGGCTATACCATGTTTGCTTTGGTTTGAAGTATCGATAACTAACGACTCAAACTCTCTTCGACTCTTCGTATCTTAATGATAAAACACTATAAATGTACGAAATAGATTGTTTTTTTTTTTTTTTTTTGATAGGATGAATGTACAATATAGTTCAATATTGCTTCTGCCTTCTGCAACACCACGAGTCCACGACTACTGGTTTTGGCAAAAAGGAGGTTAGCATTGAGCTGCAATGAAGAATAGCTATAGCAAGAGTAGCCAATGTTGCCAACATATACGTAGTAAACCTGGTGTAAGTGGCTTAGAAGCTTACTGCTCGTTTTTCATCAAACCTAAAACAATCTATTCCATTTATCATCATTAACACAGCAACTTCTAAAGTAATGTGACAGTTTTGGTATAACATCTTACACCATGCCTACTCATACCCGCAGAAACAAATAATTTCTGTTCACCCCATTTGTGACTCGAATGTATTGACACTCTCAAGAGCTAACACATTGCTTGGTCTCCAAGTTGCAAACTTGCATTCTGTCATTGCAGATTTACAGTTCGGCTTATAGAAAACAACTGTACCACTAATAGGAATGTTTTTGATCAAGTGTAACTGGAAACTTTAAGGGGAGCAGATAAGGTTTTTTCAAGTGTTTCGAGAGAATGTGAACAGAACACTGCAAAATCAAGATAAGTACGTAATATTTATCTTTCAGCAAATACTAGTATCACATGTTGCGTTTGCCAACAAACTTGAGAAATCCGTCAAGAGGTGTAGGCCGTGTAGCCTTCAGGAAGTATGATTTTTGGCTGAAAAGTCTAAAGCTTTCTCTGCAAGTCTTCAACTGAATGACTGATATCCGAAGATTGAGAACTCATTACAAGACTAAACAAACTCAGCCAATGTCAACTTTGCATCAAACATTTACATTGACACAATAATCCACTGCACGTTTACAACATTTGGTCACAAGTTACCTCGTTTTGTACCCTCTACAAGAAATTTAACGAAGAGAGTATCGCCCTTCATAATTGGTAGAGAAGCTCAAGTCTCAAATTTTCTTGATAACTTGCTATCCATTATGCCACGGGTTTGAACCCTGGAAATAGTCTTTTCATAAGGGTAAGGTTGCGTACAATTGGACCTACCTGCTATAGTGGAAGCATTGTGCACCAAATACGACCTTGTCACTTATTTCAACATTCATGAAAGACTTCAATGCAAAATCCTTAGTATTAGCACCTCAATGGCCCACCATGGGCTCTACATTTATACATCAAGATAGTGTCATGGAACAAAAAGCGTGTATTAAGGGTAAATCCTAATGATACCTGTAACGAATGATGTGAATTATGAAATGAATGATGTGAGATAACATTAGAGAATTCTGAAATGAATGATGTGAAGTAACATTAAGGATGGACTACTCACTTGTAAACCAAGTATAATAAAAGATTAGCTACAATAACAGTAAATAACATTTGGATCAGCTAATCTCTTGCTTAGTTATCCACAGGGCATTACTAGAGCAAGCAACTCCCTTGTTTTCTATGAAATTGGGAATAAATACTAGAGAAAGCAATAAGATTTTACTTGATGAGAGTTTTTAGAGATATAAGGCTTGCATGAATACAATCTGCCCAAAATCTGTAAGAATTTTTTATCTCGTACATTCTTTTATGCATGACAGTCTGACAGATACTAACTGATAAGTTTGATTGCTTACAATGGGTTGGGACCCACCGGCAGTATGAATGATTAGAAAAATGCTGTAATGGCTCACCTCCCTTGCCAAGCGCTGGCTGGTTATAGAGGGCTATCTGTGCATGGGTTATGTCGTAGTGAACAGTGATATCTTTTTCCCCAATGTCCTCTTCCCTTATTTCTTCTCTCTCATCTCCATATTCCATCACCGGTAATGCTCCAATCTTAGTTCCCTTCAATTTCTTTTTATTATGACCATTCTTGAGTCATTTAAACTATATTCATACTACACAGAGTGGCAAAGAGAGAAAACATGTAAAATTCAATGTTTTCATTACAGATATTATAGCTCTGTAACATGTAATACCATTTTTTTTTTATGCAGCTCCAATGTTTCTTACAGAAACAGGTACAAAAGAAGTATAGTGGATGTACTTCATCAGAATATCATTTTTAAATTTCCTCTTAAATTGCAGATTGGGGTCGTATACCAGTTTGGCCTCCCATATGCTGCCACATTTTTCATACATGTCTGTCATAGGACTTGCAAAATTACAATCGGACTCATCAAACTGATTCTTCAGAAGGTATCCGTACATCTCTCTCCCTAATCTGAGAGCTTCTATTTCTCCACAGGCAGGAATGAGTATCATATAAGTCACAGGGCTTGGTTCAACCCCTTCTTTGAGCATTCTATTGAAGAGACTAAATGCCTCATGTTCCTGCCTTCTGTTGACATGACCTGCTATCAATGTGTTCCATGTAACCGTGTTCCTGTTTTGTGTTCTCCAGAAAACTTCTGTTGCTGAGTCCATCTCATTACATTTTGCATACATATCAACCAGTGCACTTGAAACAAAAATGTTAGAGTCAAGCCCTTTTCTGACGATATAAGCATGAAGTTCCTTTCCATGGCGCCTTGAACCTAAATCTGCACTAGCTGCAAGGGCACCAGTAACAGTGACAGGACTTGGTTCAACCGAATTTTCCAATATATGTGAAAGAAAGATGCTATTACGAGGTGATTGCATGGCCTGGAAAAACCTCAGAGCTTCATGACTTAGGCCAGATTGCTGATAACCAGTTATTAAAATATTGAACGTGACAACATTTGGCAGCAAACCCATTTCTGGAATTTGAGACAGCAGTTTATAAACATCCTCAGATCTGCCATCTCTTACATAGGCTGCAAGCATTGTGTTAAAAGTAATAATGTCAGGTTCTGGACCAGAGTATTTCATTGATTCAAAAAGTTTAAGAGCAGGCTCCACAAATCCTTTACTCATGTAAGCTGCGACCATCTCATTGCATAAAAAAGTAGTTTTGTGTTTTATCCTGACGAAAATGGTTTCTGCATCGTCAATCCTTCCACATTTCCAATACATAGCAATTAGTGATCCAGCAACATGATAATCTTGGTGAAGGAGAAATTTGATAGTGTATCCGTGTATTGCTTGTCCTAAATTTAGATCCTTCAAGCCAGCACAAGCCGGTAGAATGCTGGCAACTGTCACAACATTTGGGGTCAAGGAAGTCCAAAACATCTTGACAAATGCGTCTAAAGCTTCTGCGTAATATTCATTCTGAATGCAGGCTGAGATTATTCCATTCCACGTGTTCTCTTTAGGCCTCACCCCTTTTCTTTGCATCACTTCTAGTGATCTGATAGCCAATTCAATCTCCCCATTCATAGCAAGCCCAGAGACGAGTGCATTCCAAGAAATCAAATCGGCTTCCACACCTAATAACTCCATCCTGTAAAATGTGTCCATCGCCTTGTCGAGAACACCATTAGACATATAGGCTACAATAAGGGCAGTCCAAGAAACCACATCTCTTGAGTTCATTGTGTCGAAAACACTTTCTGAAGATCTCAGTTCCCCGCAATTTGTATACATATCAATAAGAGCATTCCCAACAAAGACATCCTTGTCAAGCCCCCTTCTTATGGCATACCCATGAACCATTTTACCAAAATTTCCCATTCGCATAACAGAACAAGCTTTTAAGACAGTTGGTGTGAGATATCTGTCAGGTAACATGCCATCACTCACCATCATCTCAAACGCTGAGAAAAGATCAACCCATTTCTCTGATCGACATAACGAGGTTATCAAAGCTGCATGTGCAGATACAGTTCTCCTTGGAATTTCACCAAACAATTTCCGAGCATCGTTCAACAGCTCTAAACTCTTTGCATAAGCCACCACCAACATATTCCCTACTAAAGCATTAGTCTTTAGAGCACCCACTTTGACTAGATGTCCATGAATTTGTTTACAAGAAGAAGAGCTACTGTTAGTATCACCACTATTCCTGATGAAATCGTTAAGGAGATAGACACATTCAACAATCTCATCTTCCAGAGCTTGAATATTGGAATTGGTAAAATCATTAACATGCCGGATTCTCAAATATAAATGGTTTTTAGGGTGTGGTAAATCTCTAAGACCCACAATTTGAGTTTTGAAATTTGGTGCAAAACTGAGCTTACGAGGGAGAAAATTGAGGAAAGGAGGGTTACGAAGTGGAGTGGAAGGAAGAAATCCAGTGGCAGAACTGGACATTGTAAAATGTAGACGAATAATTATGGGAATATGATATGTTAGGCCATAGATAGGCAGGACAGTCTAAGCAAGCTTGCCAAGATGTTGACTGGCTTCAACAGAGTAAGCATTGTTTCATCTCCAATACGAGCAATGCCGTATCTACAAATATAGTATTGGGGATGTCAATCAAAACTTGTAAAACTTTATCTTATCCCACAATGTTACATGAAGACTACAACCATTTCTATTGAAGGAATGCAAACACAGCAACAAAAACTTCATCAATGCCTCCCAATCAGATGCACTTACAAAGTACATGACATTCAAACAAATACCATCCAGGCTTCTTTACCAACCAGTTTTGTAATTAAGAAACAATCACAACGAACCAATTAACTCCGTTAAACCATATGAATAAAGTTCAAATTTTCCATTTCCACAACAAACCAATTAAGTCAAGTTAAACACAAACCAAGTACGTCACAACTAAGTCAGTTTAACATATAAAATTTGATAACTGAACAAACAAATTTAACTGATAATCACGACATATTCACTGAAAAAAAAAAGGTAGGATTTTTATTTTGTACCTGAGGTGGGCCGGTGGAGCTGCAGTTTGGTGGAAAGGTGGTGGGCCAGAGGAGTGGAATTGGGGCCCTGTCGGAAAAGCGGTGGGTGCTCCGGGTCCGGCTGGAAGGTGGTGTTGGTTGCTCAGTGAAGAGGCGGAGAGTTGGGTAAGAGCATGAGAGGTTGAGACTTGACAGTTGCAACTTTTGGGAATGCTCTTAATCCACTAAAAATATCTTCATAAACTTAGTAAGTAGCCGCCGATTAAAAAACAAAAATCGTTAGTTAAATTGGCAGTTTTGTTATTGAATAAAAAAATTTGTACTACGAAGGGAATTTTCATAAAAAGTAATGACTTCGTGAAATTTGACATTATTTAAGCATTATATATGAAAATAGTTAGAAACAAGGATAATTAGAACTTAATGGAAAAAGTTGTCAAGTATGCGTTGACTAATGACTAAAAAATGTGAATTACACATAACATTGGAACGGAGTACTATACGCGTATTCAGCTATTCTCCAGCCTGTTCTCAATATTTCAAAGCAAGTTGAAGAATGGTCATCAACTATTGACACACAAAAAAACATTACATATAGAGATCCCCTATAGCAATACCACCACGTTGTCCCATCAATTATCGCACCATACCTTACTTTCACAAGGTCACCAATAAGAATGTCTGTCTTCAAGAGTGCACCCAGACTAATATGGTCTAATGGACACATTCAGAATGGTTTAAGAGACCCACTTAGACAAAGCACATGCCAACTTCTTTGAAATATCCAGAAATTATTAGAAACATATGCAACAAAATAATTGCTTTATTATTCAAAGGTATATACATACTGGTAACTAAAAATTCTACTATAACAACAAACGAATATAAGGGAGAAAACAGGGAGAAAAACAAGGTTTGCAACTGCACTGCAATCATATATAAATTAGTATCATTTTCAAATGGGTACATTTTTGAGAAGAAAATTACAAGCCCACAGATATGCAATGCATTGAAAACCCAGAATATTCTATCAAAGATACGTGCTTCAATATAGTCCTGAACCACTCTGAATAGTGAAGCCAAAGGAACTGCCCACACGATTTATCTCAAAGTCCTGGCACAAGTACGCAGCTTCCTATAACCATTGACGCTTTCATTTGAATTCTCCCAAACTTCCTGAGAAAGTTGAAGATCCAACAACAAAGATATTCACCAATAAAGACGTGCCCAAGTCCAGTTCTCTTACAGTTTAGAGGTATCCATAGAGAGAATCCACCAAAGAACCCTCAACCAGGCACCTACGATTCATCATCATCTGGGGTGGGTAGACGTCTTCTCACACGGCGCTGAAAAGCAATTGAGTCATCATCAGAGAAATCCTCATCCACTACAGAAGCAGAGCCTAGTTCAGCATCAAGGATCTCTCCCCATGGCCTAGAGGACGACCTCCTCCTAGTACCCTGTTGTGATCGGGTTCTTGACCTAGAGGTACCTGACCAACTACTGCTCCTACTACTAGATGGACGCCATACCCGAAAGAGGAAGAATATGGTGATCCATCCACGCTCATCAAACTGAAGATTGGCCTCATCATCTTGATCTTCTGTAAAGGAAGATTGGATGGTACTGAGCACATCACCTATATCTCTTTGCCTCTCAAGTCTTCTCCAATTACGCTGCCTCTCAGGATCAGCCTCAGAAGGTCTTACTAGAGGATGCTCTACCCTTGCATGCTTTCTCAGATCAGTGTAGTTGCCACTAAACTCACAGGTCTCACATGCACAGCTCCGAATCTTAGCATTCATAAAATCACGAGCTGACTCTGCCACAACCCACCCACTAATTTTTCCACGACAAAGAGGGCAAACAAGCTTCTCTGGAAGTTTATGCATACTGGCGATCTCTGCAGCAATAGAACCTTGAGGTTTCATTTCATCTTGCGAGGTCACCACAGTTTCGATGGCTATGATGTTTGAAGACTGCACAGGAGGCTGAATAGCATAATCTGAAGGGGTATCTGCGGTAGCGTCTGTGAAAGACTTGCGAAATTGGTCCAGACAATTGGAGTGTCGATAACTGGTATCACACATGTACGGGCGACAACCTTTATCATATGCTGAGCAAACGAGAAGCACAGCATTGTGAGGATGCTCCATACAAACAGCACACCTAGCATCTTCCCATTCTTTCAAGTCCTCCACAGTAGCAGGACTTTTGGCTTTGGATTCACAAGCCATACTCGAGCTGCAAGGAACTGGTGACTTTCTAGACCTTTCAAAAGAAACAGAACGATCTCTTCTTGTCTTGGGCATGTTGGTATTCTAAAGATACAGTAATATGCTACCTAGATCACAGAGAGACCAAAAGCAAATGATAAGTCAACCCAAGAATATGACACAAAGATACATGCAAAGTCTAGAATGAGGCGAGCAATTGGGTTTGGTTAAATGATTTCAGAGGGTAGACTTTCATGTTTCGCAATAAGTAGGTCGACGATAGTCTCACCCAAAACTTAACCACATTTACTCCACATACTAATCCCAACATGAGGAAGCCCTATATAAGTATAGCAAACCCTACTGAGTAGAAAGCTATGTACTTTTTTTAGTATAAAAGAATTGTTCAAGAAAAACAGAGATATAAACTATTCTAAGATAGTATAATCACATTGACAAGCATAGCAATCCACCATGAATCAGGGGAAGACAAAAATTAGGCTAAGCTGCAAAATGCAATAGAGAAAGATATCTTGCCAGCATAAACACAACTGTCAGGTGGTAAACTAACAAGTACAATATGATTCAATCATATTTTAGTTCAATAACAATAAGTGAAACAACAAAATCATAACAGCACATGCCTTACAGATACATGATCACAACAAATCAAAAGCAAGAAACAAATTGCCATCCCACTTATAACTTGAAGGCATAGCTCTCAATCAAATACCAGTAGACGTACATATATACTACCAGATGACTCCTCTTCCAAAGATATCAAACACCACGAATATCCCCTGTAAAATGGATCAAAGGGAGCTGGACCCTTCGATTATGGATATAGCTAACATCTTTCACAAGAGTGGACTAGCATAAACTTATCCTTCACCAATAACCTTTGCTCATTATCAAAGGAGAGAAAAAAAAGAACCTCAGGTACATATAGACAAAACAGCAGACAGAAGTATCCATTATACCAAATGTCAGCTGCTGAAACCACAGAGTAAAGCCGTCAGCAGGTTCTGAAAAACTCTATGGACAATCATAATACCAGTTATACCAATTCATCATCGTGATTACTTTCTCCCATAATGCCAACACTACACAAAAACGACAATGATCTCAACACAAGAACAGTAGACTAGTAATCTGAACATCTTTCTGGCATACACATCAGAGCAGCTATTTCCCAGCATAACTCGCGGAATGATCAATGCTTGGTTGTAGGCGGCCTTGCTGCTTTTACAAGCAAACTAATGTGTAATCTTAACAATACTTATCCACAGAACACTTTTACTTAATAGATGACACATCGATGCCTATACCCTGCATAATATACCTCAAACCTCCAAACAGTTCGATGTTACTCAATCTCTGTCTGAAACCGTAAGCAAACAACCATCATATAATAAGACCTCTCCGCCTTATACACATTGCACAGAGCCGAAAACCTTTGAAAACCCAGCAAGTCGTACGCCAACAAATTCGGCAACAAAAGAAGTAATATTTCAGAGCGAATTCGATTAATACATCATTCTCCGCAGTCCGCATATGATAAAGCATAAACATTGAAACCCAACTAAAGAAATAAACAAGAACACGATATAGACAAGGCAATTACATTTCACACCATACAAAACAATCAAAGAACAAAACTAATGAAATCAACAAATCAACAGTAGAGTTCCGCCGCCTCAAATTGACAATTATAATCAACAAAGCTAAAACTGAAACGATAAACAAAACGAACAAAGTCAAAACCCTATCATACAAAAACCAGATCCATAGAACATGGAATTCTATTTCTGAAAAAACAAAATCAATTACAAAATAGGAGGGAAGAATGGTCCAACTTAAAGGCATAGAATTAGGGTTCCCAAAATCAAAAGTTATTACCAGATAGATAGATAGGTAAAATGAAGCAGGTAGGGTTTTAGATCAACGAAAGGAAATCCAATTGAAAATAGATAAAGGGTTGATCTCGGGTTCGACAACCGGTAGGCGTATGTCAGGCTGCTCCGGCAACTCTCCCCACGGAGGAGAGAGATTGGAGAAAAACTGGGTAATCAGGGTAAGAGAATTTTTAGATTAAGGCCAGGACTGGGTGGGTTCTCAGTAGGCCGCTCTTATTTATATGTAACTTTGTTGCTGACGTGGATTTCAGTTTCTTTTCTTTTTTTTTTTTTACTTTGAATTTTAAACATTTTGGGCGATAAATGTAAAATGTAAAATGCAAAATGCATATGTTGAAATTGAAAGTCGGCGGCGCGTAAATGAAACTTTCGTGGAAGACGTTCCTTGCATATTGTGGTGGCAAATGGGTTAATTTATTTTTTAATCAAATCGGATTCTGATGATTTTTCGTGAGTACCTAATTAAATTGTGAAAATTTAACTGTGTTTTCTAATTTGTTGATATAATTGGAAGTTCTTATGATTTCAATTCTAGTCAAGGCTCTTCCATTTGGATGATTCTTATCTAGTCTCTAATTTTTTTTTTCTTCTTCTTATTGTTCGAGTTGATACATATGATCAAAGTAATACAAAATAATATTAATAGTAAGAATGATGCCTAATAGTACTAATACTAATAATAATAATAAATATGTACGTCGAGATAAACAAAATCTTTATGTGAATGATTTTTAAGGTCAATCTTTTTTCAACAAAACCATGTTGGACGCAATCAACGATCTATTAGGCTAGTGCAATTTGTAGATGAGTAGCATAAGAGCATGCTCTTCAATGGGGGAAAAAATATCCTCACCCATCTCTCATTACCCATTTTATCATCTACTTCAGATTTTTTAAGGCGCGAGAATTTTTATCTATAATTTTTCCCGTCAATGGGCTAAAATCTCTTTATCGCACTATCTCTTACTTTTCAATATATTAATTGATTTGCCACGTGTCAAATATTGATTGATTTATAAAATACTAACTCATCAATTCTATTAAAAAAATTTGTGATGGTTTAGGTGAAAAGAGTGAATACCCTTTTAGCTTCAGTGGCATTTTGGATCACCTTAATGGTAGTGGAAGCGGCGAGAGAGAGCGCGATTAATCCGCCACCAACTGTCACTCCACCTTTTATGAGCATTAGAAGGGAAACTTCCATGTTTTTGTAGCTTTTACTGAGGAATTTTATCAAACACTTGGTGGGCTTTAACTTTTGTGCCAATAATTTCTGTAGGAATGAGCAACAGCAATTGGATAAATATTTCGCCTGTTCAAGTTTTCAGTCTACTTTTATAACTAAAAATGAGCCTTATTTTTCATATGGGCTTTAAGTATTGAATGTTCTGTATAGGTTGTCCAGGTATTAGGCCAATCGCCAAGTGAAGCTGCCACTCAAATTTCAAGTATGAAGTTCAAGAAAGACGGAATAATCAAAAAATACCTAAATTAAATTCCATGTCCATAAATTTATTTATCAAAGGAATATTTTTTTTCCATTTTATGGAAGGAAAAAGTGAATGTTATTCATTAAAAAAAATTTATCTCCAAATCTGTAAGACAAAAAATTATGAAAAACTTGATATTCAAAAAATTTACCTTAAGATGTATTTAACAATATCTAAATGGAATATATTATTTCTTGTAATATGATGAGAATTTATGGTCAAATTTTTTAAACTTTAACTTTATAAATAGAAATGGGAAAAAATAAATAGGCGGAGGTATACTTGATTCCGATATTAGGTATATAACTGATAAATATCTTCATTTCTTCCCCCTTAGGATACATCCACAATTAATTTGCTGAACTACAAGACATCTACTTGAACTTTTCAAATTAATTGTGTTGTAAAACAACATATCCACAAAATAACCACCATCTAAGATGTCGAGAAGGTCGATAAGGACATGCGATAGCGGCAGTGACACTACCAATGATGGTGGCGATAGTGGTAGCGACACTGCCAATGATAGCGGTGGTTTCACAAACACTATTTTCTCGAAAAATCTTGGTATTACATATGGTATCATTGTATTTAGAATCTCAACGATAGCTTCAAAATTTGATTTTAGTACTAGTTGTAGGGTGCTTGATTTTTATAGGAGTTCTTTAAAGCCTTTTTACAGTGGAACCAATACTCTGCCTTAGAGATTCAGATTGGGTTTATAGAGAAGGTTTGTTTCTACTCCTAATTGGCTAAATTTACTTTTTATATTTTCTTTTATTCTAACATATTATATACTTTTATAGCAAAATTGGAGCCTTAAATGGAAGAGCTATATGTAGAGCTATCATGGAGTTAAAGGTGGAGGATCAAATTGAAAGTCCAGTGGAGAGCATAAACTCCATGTCGAATGTTAAATTTTCACCCACAATTCAATAATCCAACAAGCATTAACTGTATTTTATCAGAAATGTTATTGCATTTGCCTTATATTATTGCTAAAACTCTGTCTCATCACTAAACAATCACAATGGAGTTGTAATGTGTTGTCAAACTTTGTTAAGATTTAAGATATGTCATTACACATTGCTTTAAAAATTAGAACTTTTAAAGACTACTTTTTAAATTAGGTTGGATTTGGTTTGACCAAATCCATATCATGTTGAGTTTGATTGATAATTACAATATATTAGATGAATCAGGTTGAATTTGGATTGACAAATCTCAACTCGAAATGAATCAGATTGAACCTAAACCCGATCCAACACAACTCAATTAATTGTTAGCTCTAATATATATTTAGTGATCGATTTAGTGCAGAATTTCATCTACTTCTTGTTGATGTTAATTTTAGAATTGTCCATGGGTTTGGACTGCTTGAGTGAATCGCTGCTCAATCCTTGGGGAGTATAGGTAATTAATAGCCTTTGATATATGTAACTTAACAACCATCCGTCAATATTAACTTAGGAGTATTAGTGAATAATTGTATCATCGTCTACGCCCATTTCACATGCATTAGTCACATATTTTGATAAGAACGATGAGATCTTGAGATTATCTCCTTAATTGTATGTAAGCAAGTACATATACTTTCTAATATCTGCGTATACGACCACTGTGTGCAATCAAAAGCATATGACAAAATAGATTGAATTTTTGATACATGTGCCAAAAAATATAAATAATATATAGAAGAATGCCATCATGCACATAAATATAAAGATGGAATAGATAATGAACTGGGACGGACATGAATGCATTTGGACCCCATTTACTTGAAGCTGTCCATGATTACTTGCATTCAAAACCAAACACGATTAGATATGTGCATAGTTTTCCTGTTCCACCATCTACATATTCCCCTCTGAATATTGCTCTACTTTCACTGAAGTTCATGCTTACCGTTTCCTTTTTTATTTAGAAAAAAATAATTCTAAAAATCTCATCTTTATCTCATTTTTTTTAACAGTTCCACTTTTTAATTAACTAAGAAAAATTAGACCTTTGCAACCCATCTTCTTTTAACATACTTAATGACCTGTATTGAAGGTGGCTAACCAAAGGCAAAGACATACCGGCCAACCGACATTATGCAGGGCAGTTTTTTGAGATTTTAGAGATTTTATTAAGTATGTTAAAAGAAGATGGGTTATAAAGGTCGGATTTTTCTAAGTTATTTAAAAGGTGGTAGTTTTAAGAGAAGATCGGGTAAAAGTGGAATTTTTAAAATCAATTTTTTCTTTTATTTATTTGATTTATTGATTTTACTACAGGTATATTGTGAGTTGAACTTGAGATCGATTATGTAATTTTTCTAATACTTGATTTGAAAACTCATGTTGTACGGTTGTCAGTACTGTTTAACCTTTTTGTTCAGTGCATTCTAGTGGAAATTCGAATACATGCAAAATAGATATATAAATAAAAAGCTTAGTATCTCATTCATTTATGTCTCCTCTTCTTCATTTCTAGTTTTTCACTATGAAAGCACATAATTTCTCAACTTCACAACTACTAGTCATTTGATTACTGTTTTAGTTATAATGATGGTTGAGGCGAATCATAATTTTGATTACTCTTATGATTTACTCTTCATAGAGTCTGAAATATATAGGAACACTAAAAACTGGTAAAATTTTTAAGTTGTGAATGATTGTTCACTTAGCTTATTCCTAATTACAAGTATGTAGTATATATCTAATACACATATTGTAACATATATGTGTTATGGACTGAATGGTGAATACGATCTTTGATTTATTCTAGTAATGTGGCAGTTAAATTTGAATAAACAATGTAGTTTATAAATATTGTTCAAGCAAATGTATGAATTCACTACACGAGTTGAATTCAATGAGTTCAATTAAATCTGAACTCAATTGTAAAATGATGTTGCAATTAAGAAGAGGAGAAATAGAATGAGAAAAAGGAATAGAGATAACTTAGAGAATGAATGTAAGAATTTGTGTATTATTACTAAATCAATAATCCCCTTATGTACATAACCATATCTATATATATACTTGCTTTTGAACGACCTTGTTATAACTGAAGTTAGTTACAACCGAATTATTACAAAATAAATTATATTTATTTAGTCATCACCCCTTTCTCAAGCAAGAAATCATGATGGAATGAGCATTCCGAGCTTGACAGCCAAGAAATAGTGTTGAGTAGCGCTTAAGGGTTTAGTGAATATATCAGTCAATTGCATTACAAAGCTTACATGCTTTGTAGCTATAAAACCAACAACTACATTTTCTCTAACATAATAACAATCAAGTTTCAAGTGCTTAACAAGTTCATGGAAAGCTGGATTTTCGACTATATGTTGAGCTAACTTGTTATCACAATATAGAGGAATAAGAAGTTGCACCAGAACTTCTAAATCCCTGAGCAAACTATGAATACACGTAAGCTCACTTGTTGTTTTACTCACGCTCCTTAGTTCAACCTCTGTAGAACTTTTAGAACGACAATCTGTTTCTTGATCTTCCAAGAAATCAAAGAATTACTCATGAGCATTGCATAACCAGCTAAGGAATGACTAGAAAAATCACATGAACCCCAATCAACATCACAAAATACAGTGAGATTTAAGGCTGAATCAGCAGAATATAACAAACCATGGTGCACTGTTGATTTGTTGTATCTAAGAACATATTGTGTAGCTCGAAGATGCGGAACTCTAGGATCACACAAGAATTGACTCAACTATTGTACAACATATGATATATCCGGTCATGTCATATTAAGATATGAGTTTACCAATAATCCTTCTATATGTCTTTGGATTTTCCACTTTTGGACCATCATTGATGCTAAGATGTAAACCCTTATGAAGGGGAAATTGAGTCGGCTTACATCCCTCCATATTAGTATTCTTGAGCAAGTCAATCTCTAATTTAGAGTAATACCAGCTACATTTCTAGTCACCTTAATGCCTAAAAGATATGTTAAAGAACCAAGATCCTTAATTGTGAACTTCTTGTCCAAAGCAACCTTGATATCTTCAATCTGTTTTAAGCAAGTTCCAGCAAGCAAGAGATCATCAACATAAGCTATAATGATGGTGAACGAGTCTTCAATCTTCATAGTAAAAATAGAATAATCATTCTGAGATCTTTGAAAACCAAAATCAGTTAAGAAGTTGATGAGTTTAACATTCCATTGTCTACTTGCTTGTCTCAAACCATAGAAGGATCTATTCAACTTACACACTTGACCAGGGGCTTCTTTAGTGTAACCAAGAGGAGGCTCTAAGTATAATTATTCATCAATAAAACCATGGAACGCATTGTTTATGTCAAGTTGATGCAACTGCATATTACAAGCTGCTGCTATGGCTATAATAAGTCTCATAGTAGTAAATTATGCTACTAGACTAAATGTATACTTATAAGCTTTTCCCTTTATCTATCTATCTCCTTGAGCTACCAATCTAGCTTTACACCTTCTAAGATTACCATTAAGAATGAATTTAGCCTTATACACCCATTTTGAGCCAATAGCTTTCTTTCCTTTAGGTAATTCTACTAAACTCCAAGTGTTATTTTGCTCCAGAGCATCAAGCTCATGTTGCATTGCATAAATCCATCATGAATTTGGTTCAATCACATTAAAAACCTTAGCCAAGCTTGCTAGATGATTATGAGGATGATAAGCCAATTCAGGGCAAGAAAATACATCAAAAACATAATCAGAAGAGAGATCTTATTTTTTTAACTCATATTCAACTGTGTTAATGACATAGTCATTATACTTGGAAGGAAGCCTTCTCTGTCTCAAAGAAAAACGTTCTGAAATTGTATTATGAGAAGCAACATCAACAACTTCCACCAAAGTTGGTGAAGAAATGCTTTCCTTAGGATTTTCTTCTTCAACATGTTGACTATTATTATTTACAGAACCAAGAACAAAAGTAGGACCTAAGTGCATAATAGATTCATTATGCAAAGAAGGATTAACTAAAGAAATACCAATATCTATATTTTCTTCAAAAGAAAATGGTTTTCCTTGAAAGGAAAATTATGCTCCACAAAATACACATCCCTTCTCAGAAATATCTTATGTGTATTTAAATGATAGAGTTTGTATTCTTTTTGAGAATAAGGATAGCCCAAAAAATACATTTTCTAGCTCTTGGATCAAACTTATCACCAGTATTGCATACAACATATCATAGACAACCAATCACTCTTAAACTACCATAATACGGTTCTTTGGTCAGCAAAACTAGATAAGGTGATTTCCAGTTTAAAGCAGAATTAGGCATGAGATTTATCTGATAAGTAGCAGTTAGTAAGCACTCACCCCAAAACTTCTTAGGCAAACCAGCATGAAACATGATAGATTTTACACAATCAGCCAAATGTCTATGCTTCCTTTCCACTCGCCCATTCTGTTGAGGATTTCAAAGATCAACCATCATCCCAAACGCTAAGAAAAGATCAACCCATTTCTCTGACCGACATAACGAGGTTATCAAAGCAGCATGTGCAAATACAATTCTCCTCGGAATTTCACCAAACAATTTCCGAGCATCGTTCAACAGCTCTAAACTCTTTGCATAAGCCACCACCAACATATTCCCTACTAAAGCATTAGTCTTTAGAGCACCCACTTTGACTAGATGTCCATGAATTTGTTTACAAGAAGAAGAGCTACTGTTAGTATCACCACTATTCCTGAGGAAATCGTTAAGAAGATAGACACATTCAAAAATCTCATCTTCCAGAGCTTGAATATTAGAATTGGTAAAATCATTAACATGCCGAATTCTCAAATATAAATGGTTTTTAGGGTGTGGTAAATCTCTAAGACCCACAATTTGAGAAATTTGGTGCAAAACTGAGCTTAAGAGGGAGAAAATTGAAAAAAAGGAGGGTTACGAAGGGAATTTTCATAAAAAAAAAAACATTATTGAATAAAAAAATTTGTACTACGAAGGGAATTTTCATAAAAAGTAATGACTTCGTGAAATTTGACATTATTTAAGCATTATATATGAAAATAGTTAGAAACAAGGATAATTAGAACTTAATGGAAAAAGTTGTCAAGTATGCGTTGACTAATGACTAAAAAATGTGAATTACACATAACTTTAGAACGGAGTACTATACGCGTATTCAGCTATTCTCCAGCCTGTTCTCAATATTTCAAAGCAAGTTGAAGAATGGTCATCAACTATTGACACACAAAAAAACATTACATATAGAGATCCCCTATAGCAATACCACCACGTTGTCCCATCAATTATCGCACCATACCTTACTTTCACAAGGTCACCAATAAGAATGTCTGTCTTCAAGAGTGCACCCAGACTAATATGGTCTAATGGACACATTCAGAATGGTTTAAGAGACCCACTTAGACAAAGCACATGCCAACTTCTTTGAAATATCCAGAAATTATTAGAAACATATGCAACAAAATAATTGCTTTATTATTCAAAGGTATATACATACTGGTAACTAAAAATTCTACTATAACAACAAACGAATATAAGGGAGAAAACAGGGAGAAAAACAAGGTTTGCAACTGCACTGCAATCATATATAAATTAGTATCATTTTCAAATGGGTACATTTTTGAGAAGAAAATTACAAGCCCACAGATATGCAATGCATTGAAAACCCAGAATATTCTATCAAAGATACGTGCTTCAATATAGTCCTGAACCACTCTGAATAGTGAAGCCAAAGGAACTGCCCACACGATTTATCTCAAAGTCCTGGCACAAGTACGCAGCTTCCTATAACCATTGACGCTTTTACTTGAATTCTCCCAAACTTCCTGAGAAAGTTGAAGATCCAACAACAAAGATATTCACCAATAAAGACGTGCCCAAGTCCAGTTCTCTTACAGTTTAGAGGTATCCATAAGAGAGAATCCACCAAAGAACCCTCAACCAGGCACCTACGATTCATCATCATCTGGGGTGGGTAGACGTCTTCTCACACGGCGCTGAAAAGCAATTGAGTCATCATCAGAGAAATCCTCATCCACTACAGAAGCAGAGCCTAGTTCAGCATCAAGGATCTCTCCCCATGGCCTAGAGGACGACCTCCTCCTAGTACCCTGTTGTGATCGGGTTCTTGACCTAGAGGTACCTGACCAACTACTGCTCCTACTACTAGATGGACGCCATACCCGAAAGAGGAAGAATATGGTGATCCATCCACGCTCATCAAACTGAAGATTGGCCTCATCATCTTGATCTTCTGTAAAGGAAGATTGGATGGTACTGAGCACATCACCTATATCTCTTTGCCTCTCAAGTCTTCTCCAATTACGCTGCCTCTCAGGATCAGCCTCAGAAGGTCTTACTAGAGGATGCTCTACCCTTGCATGCTTTCTCAGATCAGTGTAGTTGCCACTAAACTCACAGGTCTCACATGCACAGCTCCGAATCTTAGCATTCATAAAATCACGAGCTGACTCTGCCACAACCCACCCACTAATTTTTCCACGACAAAGAGGGCAAACAAGCTTCTCTGGAAGTTTATGCATACTGGCGATCTCTGCAGCAATAGAACCTTGAGGTTTCATTTCATCTTGCGAGGTCACCACAGTTTCGATGGCTATGATGTTTGAAGACTGCACAGGAGGCTGAATAGCATAATCTGAAGGGGTATCTGCGGTAGCGTCTGTGAAAGACTTGCGAAATTGGTCCAGACAATTGGAGTGTCGATAACTGGTATCACACATGTACGGGCGACAACCTTTATCATATGCTGAGCAAACGAGAAGCACAGCATTGTGAGGATGCTCCATACAAACAGCGCACCTAGCATCTTCCCAACCTTTTAAGTCCTCCACAGTTGCAGGACTTTTGGCTTTGGATTCACAAGCCATACTCGAGCTGCAAGGAACTGGTGACTTTCTAGACCTTTCAAAAGAAACAGAACGATCTCTTCTTGTCTTGGGCATGTTGGTATTCTAAAGATACTGTAATATGATACCTAGATCACAGAGAGACCAAAAGCAAATGATAAGTCAACCCAAGAATATGACACTAAGATACATGCAAAGTCTAGAATGAGACGAGCAATTGGGTTTGGTTAAATGATTTCAGAGGGTAGACTTTCATGTTTCGCAATAAGTAGGTCGACGATAGTCTCACCCAAAACTTAACCACATTTACTCCACATACTAATCCCAACATGAGGAAGCCCTATATAAGTATAGCAAACCCTACTGAGTAGAAAGCTATGTACTTTTTTTAGTATAAAAGAATTGTTCAAGAAAAACAGAGATATAAACTATTCTAAGATAGTATAATCACATTGACAAGCATAGCAATCCACCATGAATCAGGGGAAGACAAAAATTAGGCTAAGCTGCAAAATGCAATAGAGAAAGATATCTTGCCAGCATAAACACAACTGTCAGGTGGTAAACTAACAAGTACAATATGATTCAATCATATTTTAGTTCAATAACAATAAGTGAAACAACAAAATCATAACAGCACATGCCTTACAGATACATGATCACAACAAATCAAAAGCAAGAAACAAATTGCCATCCCACTTATAACTTGAAGGCATAGCTCTCAATCAAATACCAGTAGACGTACATATATACTACCAGATGACTCCTCTTCCAAAGATATCAAACACCACGAATATCCCCTGTAAAATGGATCAAAGGGAGCTGGACCCTTCGATTATGGATATAGCTAACATCTTTCACAAGAGTGGACTAGCATAAACTTATCCTTCACCAATAACCTTTGCTCATTATCAAAGGAGAGAAAAAAAAGAACCTCAGGTACATATAGACAAAACAGCAGACAGAAGTATCCATTATACCAAATGTCAGCTGCTGAAACCACAGAGTAAAGCCATCAGCAGGTTCTGAAAAACTCTATGGACAATCATAATACCAGTTATACCAATTCATCATCGTGATTACTTTCTCCCATAATGCCAACACTACACAAAAACGACAATGATCTCAACACAAGAACAGTAGACTAGTAATCTGAACATCTTTCTGGCCTACACATCAGAGCAGCTATTTCCCAGCGTAACTCGCGGAATGATCAATGCTTGGTTGTAGGCGGCCTTGCTGCTTTTACAAGCAAACTAATGTGTAATCTTAACAATACTTATCCACAGAACACTTTTACTTAATAGATGACACATCGATGCCTATACCCTGCATAATATACCTCAAACCTCCAAACAGTTCGATGTTACTCAATCTCTGTCTGAAACCGTAAGCAAACAACCATCATATAATAAGACCTCTCCGCCTTATACACATTGCACAGAGCCGAAAACCTTTGAAAACCCAGCAAGTCGTACGCCAACAAATTCGGCAACAAAAGAAGTAATATTTCAGAGCGAATTCGATTAATACATCATTCTCCGCAGTCCGCATATGATAAAGCATAAACATTGAAACCCAACTAAAGAAATAAACAAGAACACGA
Organism: Dysphania ambrosioides; assembly: GCA_026401315.1. NCBI lineage: Eukaryota > Viridiplantae > Streptophyta > Magnoliopsida > Caryophyllales > Amaranthaceae > Dysphania > Dysphania ambrosioides. The sequence goes on from CM048667.1 coordinate 3,034,444, forward strand.
TATAGACAAGGCAATTACATTTCACACCATACAAAACAATCAAAGAACAAAACTAATGAAATCAACAAATCAACAGTAGAGTTCCGCCGCCTCAAATTGACAATTATAATCAACAAAGCTAAAACTGAAACGATAAACAAAACGAACAAAGTCAAAACCCTATCATACAAAAACCAGATCCATAGAACATGGAATTCTATTTCTGAAAAAACAAAATCAATTACAAAATAGGAGGGAAGAATGGTCCAACTTAAAGGCATAGAATTAGGGTTCCCAAAATCAAAAGTTATTACCAGATAGATAGATAGGTAAAATGAAGCAGGTAGGGTTTTAGATCAACGAAAGGAAATCCAATTGAAAATAGATAAAGGGTTGATCTCGGGTTCGACAACCGGTAGGCGTATGTCAGGCTGCTCCGGCAACTCTCCCCACGGAGGAGAGAGATTGGAGAAAAACTGGGTAATCAGGGTAAGAGAATTTTTAGATTAAGGCCAGGACTGGGTGGGTTCTCAGTAGGCCGCTCATATTTATATGTAGCTTTGTTGCTGACGTGGATTTCAATTTCTTTTCTTTTTTTTTTTTTTACTTTGAATTTTAAACATTTTGGGCGATAAATGTAAAATGTAAAATGCAAAATGCATATGTTGAAATTGAAAGTCGGCGGCGCGTAAATGAAACTTTCGTGGAAGACCGTTCCTTGCATATTGTGGTGGCAAATGCCAAATGGGTTAATTTATTTTTTAATCAAATCGGATTCTGATGATTTTTCGTGAGTACCTAATTAAATTGTGAAAATTTAACTGTGTTTTCTTTTTTGTTGATATAATTGGAAGTTTTTATGATTTCAATTCTAGTCAAGGCTCTTCCAATTGGATGATTCTTATCTAGTCTCTAATTTTTTTCTTCTTTCTTATTGTTCGAGTTGATACATATGATCAAAGTAATACAAAGTAGTATTAATAGTAAGAATGATGTATAATAGTACTAATACCTATAATAATAAATGTGTACATCGAGATAAACAATTATATGTGAATGGTTTTTAAGGTCAATCTTTTAACAAAACCAAGTTGGACGTGATCAACGATCTATTAGGCTAGTGCAATTTGTAGATGAGTAGCATAAGAGCATGCTCTTCAATGAGGGACAAATCTCCTCATCCATCTCCCCATTTTATCTCGCTACTTCAAAATTTTTAAGGTGCGATAATTTTTATCTATAATTCTTCCTGTCAATGGGCTAAACATCTCTTTATAACTCTATCTCTTACTTTTCAAATATTGATTGATTTGTCACGAGTCAAATATTGATTGATTTATAAAATAATGACTCATCAATTCTATTAAAAAAATGGATCACGTGGAGCCCATTTTCACATGGTCCAATGCATTTTTTGCCTAGATATTGGGCAGATTCATTTCTACCCGTGAGCAAGAAAATTAGGCTTGCTGATGTGAAACGATGGGGAATATTTTCCACATGCGTAAGGAGCAAGTAACCCTCTAATGTAGGTGTTCTAATAGATACCACATACTTACTTGGTCATAGCCAAGAAAATTTAGCTTCAATATGCATAATTAGCTTGAAGATATCCCAAAATATTTACGAACTAGCTTATTTGAATCAGCATTGAATTGTCTACAATGTCCTTTGAATCTTGAGTCAATCTACATTCATAGAAAACCAACCTAATGTTTTAGCTAGTTGGCATTCAAGAAGCAATTCTTTGTTGCGTAAATGCATACGTATTTTGAGTAATAGATGGCGCACATACCCAATAAGCGGCCAAGTTCTAAGCACTGAACATGACTAATCTGCTACACTTAATGAGTGCAATGCTATCCATTAGAATGCTCCGGAGGAAATACCGTTTGCTTTAATTATTCTACAACCTATAGCAGGGAGAGATCAACTAATTACGGAGATTCATACTTACAAAATGATGGGAAAGTCCAGCACTCTAGCTGGTGCTTTTCAGACAAGCTCAGTTCTCTTACTAAAAGATAAGATCAAGCTATGGACTTTGGCACCGAATGCCATAAGCTGCATCTCGGGTGCCTGGCATGTACTCGATGATGTCATTCTAAGATATCTGCAGGATAAATGATGTCAATCTAACATATACTTTGTTGCGTACAGAGGACAAACAAAGGTCAGGTGATTCTTATTTATTAGGAAATATGCGCTTCCTTGAGGTTTGTTCGTTTGTCATTATTTGGTTTTGAGATTTAAGGAGCATTCGGTTGATTAATTAGGGTTTTAACCATGATTAATTAGTTATTGTTGGAGTTTGGGAGACAAAGGGGTTGTCGCTTATTAGGAAAAGGATAAGTTAATAAATAAGTACATAATGTTTATTCGCATAAAGAATTTGGATTTTCATTTACTTTAAATCACGAGAAGCTTGAATTTACATTTAATTTTAAACTTTTTTAAAAGCACTTCAAAGTAATTTTAATAATAAGGTACTCCCTCCATCCGGTTTTTTTTGCTCCATATGCCTCTTTGGGTTGTCTTGAAATGTTTGCTATATTCCCTCTTTAGATAAGAGTTGGGTTGATTTAAGCCCAGTGTTAGTCATTAATAGAGTTTTTCTTTGTTGTGTTGGATGACTCTCGTTGCTTCCCCCCTTTACTAACCTTTCCCTCTCTTTCTCTAACCCTAACCTAATCTCTGCCACACTCCCTCTCGATCTTCCCACTGGCTTCTCACTTTGAGCATATGTAAATCCTAGATCTTGACCTCATTTGCTACCAGTTGCTGCCAAAAATAACACCATAATTCGCATCTCCTCTTGATCTATATTTTGAGGTGCGTTTTGTTGGTCATTCTACACATCTCACTCCACTGTTGCAAGCATTTCTTCCGGTGACCCTTTGTTTCTTGTTGATTGTTGGTAAAATCACCATGGGTGATGTTGTTTGGAGCGATTCTTGTGGAGCATTCTCTGAGTTCGTGCCCGATACTCCCCCTTCTCCATACCGTGGTCCTTTTTCGCAATCCTCTCTCTTCATTCCCTTGTACGCCTCCTCATTGTCCTCCTTCGTTTCCTCATACTCCTCCTTTTGGACCACGTCCCCACTTGGTGGTGCCGGAGACTCCAGAGGAAGTGTGGTCAACCCCTGCGTACAGAAGACGACAGCGATGAAGGCGGAGAGGAGGCTTGAATGGGGGTGCGTCGACTGGAGCAAGGGCTTGAGAGAGGGAGTTCCGGCGGCCATTGAAGGACTCAAAGCTAATGACACTGAGTGGCTTCCTCCTGGATACACTCTTGGTCCCAGTCATGATATGCTGAAATTGCTTGTCCCTTTGTATTTTGTGAAGCCCGAGTGAAGTTCTCTTAGACTCCTTCTCTGTTATTTCATAATTTAATCCCGAAATGAGCATTTTTTTGTTGTGATTCATGTGGATCTGGTATATTTGATGATGTTCGAGTGTGATTCATGATTCTTTTGGTTATTCATAATTCTTGTTTGAGTATATGCTTCTTGTTTAGTTGTTGGAATATATGTTTCTTGTTTGTCCATCTATATTATACGTACGAGTGCATGTTGGATAGGTTTCTTGTTTAATTGCTAGAGTATATGTTTCTTGTTTAATTGCTGGAGTATATGTTTCTTGTTTTTTATGATGTTCGATTTCATCTGTTTCATGGTTCTGGCTTTATATTTCCTCCTTTAAGTCCATCTGTTTCATATTTTTTGCTTCTTGTTTTTTGTTTGAGTATATGCTTCCTTTATTTTGTACATTTTTCTGATGATGTTCGATTTCATCTGTTTCATGGTTCTAGCTTTATATTCCCTCCTATTTGTCCATCTGTTTCATATTTTTTGCTTCTTGTTTATTGTTTGAGTATATGCTTCCTTTTTTTGGTACATTTTTCTAGTTTTGGTTATCTGTTTCCTAGTATAATCCCTTCATCAGTTTTTTGCTCCATTGAGATAAAGCTACTTTATTAAGATTGGGTTTCATGTTTATGTCAACATACTTCCTGTTTCTGTTAATGGTCTTCCTGTTTGCTATGAGCTTCATCCTGTTTTTTGGTATATCTATTTGGTTTTGGGAATGTGTTTATTGTGTTTTGGTTATTATTTTGATTAGGCTTCCAGTTTCTTTTATTATATGAATCTTGGGTGGTTTGTTGCTGTGTCTTGGGTGGTTTCGTTCAACATTCTGGTTGTACTCATCTGTTTACCCTTTCTGCCTACTCTTCCTTTGTATTTCTTTGATATCATCATACTTTGTTGCGTCCTAATGTTATTCTTGACTTCTCTCCATATCCTTTGAATGGTCCATCTTGAGCATGTGAATGTATTGGCTGAATTTGTTATGTAACCCCTTGGTAACTTTAAATTTCTGCTCTTGTTTAAAAGCTTGGTAATGCATTCATATCTTTGAACATCATTCATGTCTGAAGCGTGATTGACTTGTTGCCTCTATTCTTTATTCCTCTGTCATGTTGAGTATTTGGTCTTTTGCTTCACCTTGTATCACATCCTCTGTCATGTTGGTCATTGGGTTTGTTGATTCATCTGTGCTCACTTCCTCTGTGCTTTCTGTTTCTGGTTGTGCATCTACTATTTGTTCCTCTACCCTCTATGTTTCTCGTTCTTGTGCCACTGCTGCATGTAAACATGTGCTCTCTGTTACTGGTGCTTGTGCTTCTGCTCTCTGTTCCTGCGTGCTTGATGTTTCTGGTGCTTGTACCTCTGGTGCATCTACCTCTGTGAGGCTTATGCTACCTGCTGCCTCTGTTACCTCTATACTCGTTGGATAAGAGGCTCTGTCAATGGTATTTTCTTGACAGAAACCTCCGAGGGACAGCTCATGACCAAAAAGATCATTGTATTCTTGTGGTTGTACTATTTGGAACCTATTTATGCTGGAAAATAATGTTATAAATGGCAGCTCTTGCATTTCTCGACGATGATATTGTTCTGAGAGAACTAGGGTCTACAATGTACAGTAGGTGGTGTCTTGTGCTTGATAAATGGCAGCTCTATTCATCTGGTCCACCACATTGAATGCTTTTATAAGCTCTTCTAAGGGGCAATAGAAGTACCAAAATTCTGTTTCAATTTTTTGTATTTAAATTTCCCTCAAAATTTTGGTGAAAAATTTGATTTCAAGGCATGTAAATGGTGAATGAATTTGGAGCCCATTCTCTTGGACAACAAGTCCAAGTGAATATGCCTTAATTTTAGAGCAAAATCTGACAATATATTTCCATGGTCTCTACACTCTCTCTCTATTTAAGATATCATTAAAAAAGATTTAAGATATCATTAAAAAAGATTTAAGATAAAGCTACTATATTTTGATTTTGGTTGTATATTAAAAAAGTAACTTTATCTCAATGGAGTAAAAAAAACCGGACGAAGGGAGTACTATATAAGTTATGGGGTCTTTTTTCTTTACACATGTTGAAATACTAGCATGAATTAAGTATTAGTATCAAAAGATTACATGCATTTGTTACAATACTATTCACGGTTCATACTCTTAAATTATTCTCTTATCTCGATTCGGCACTGATTATCTTTTATGACTAACAAAAGTACATCATGTTATAGCTATTTACAATTAATCTAACTCGAGATGTATTTTTCATCACAAAAAAAAGGTAAAATTCCTTGGAAACATCTATGTTTTCATGCAACAATAATTAGCAATTTTTGTAAACCTTAGATGCCATCTGGAAATAAAATTTGAACATATTTCCATTTTATTGCTTAAATTATAAGCAAAAATTGCGTGCCTGATAGAGAAGTTAAATTTATGTACCATAGATATGTCAAAAAAAATATATGTACCAAAAAAACTTAAAATTCTAATTTTTTGGATTTTGTTGTCACTTTCTTTTAGTTCTTGTTCACATAATGAAAGGACGACACCTGTGTAGGAGATAGAAACAAACTATCAAAGAGAATGTGACCACAAATTTTGGAGCGTCCCCAGCTTAATTGCAAGAGTCGCAAGACTTTTTTCATTAGAATGGCTAGCTTTCGAATATGTATGAACAAATAAGATTTCTCTTATATCTCCCCATTCCTTTATGGGTATCTAGTACTAGTGTCTTATCCGACTTCCCAAAAATGCAAGACCAAATATCCCAATTTGAGAATCATCCTCAATTCTTATTTAGTACTTTCATCTATACTTAACTTTTTGCCCCGTTTTCACTTTTTATAGTTTTCAAGTACGACTTAAAACGATTCTATTTTCGATTTTATAAGACAAAAAATTATACAAATTTGATATTAAAAAAATTATATTGAGATCCATTCAACAAGATCTCACGTGAATATAATATTTCTTATAACATAATGAGAATTTATGGTCAAACTTTTTAAAATTTGACTCTATAAATAAAAATGGGACACAAATAAAAGAATAAAGGGAGTACTCACTTATTCACTAGCATAATACGTTGTATGTACTACCTTCACGAATGTCCATCCTGTTAAGTTTGTGGAGCCTGATTAATATTAAATCCCTGATTTGCAGTTCCTTTATTCATTTTCTGTATTTTGTAAATACCTAGCATATATATATATATATATATATATATATATATATATATATATATATATATATATATATGAAAAAAAAACCCTAGCTACAATGTGGTTGGTTTTCACTCTGTTATTTTCTTCTCTACTTTTCTGTGTATGTGTGAGTTTTCTTTCCCAACACAACTAGACCATGTTCAAATGAGTGGGGCCCGTTAAGGGCCCTTTACCGACCCATTTGTAAAAGGGCCTAATCAATAATAGGCTTAATGAGTCGGTCTCTTAAAGGGTCATGTTTTATGGGGTTTTTAATGGGTTAAGTCGGGTCAATAATGAGCCTATAGTTTAATTTTCAAAACTTTTAAACACTATAAGGTAATGAATTATTTCCACTTATTTGCCGATGATCCACTACCAAAGATTGGAGGTGATACACGTAAATTATCCCCCTTTATAGATAAAAACTATACTCTCTTTGGATGGCCCGGCCTGTTATATGTCTCCTTTGGCCCGACCCGTCTTGCATCTTCTTTGACCCACCCGCCCCGCCCTGCCTCGTTTACCTTGTGACCCATTCCGGCCCTAACCCGTCCCAATGCACAAGTCTAAACACAACCTCCTTCATGTGAGGAGCGTGTAAAACACAAGAAATTGTGTTCTCTAGCTATATACTGAAATGGCCAAAATTAAGCACAGCAGTTGGGTCGTAGGTTGTTGCGGCTTCATTTTCCTAGACCAGGCTTATCGGGGCAACTGATTGAGTAACACCCTGCCGGCGAAAGGATGATGATCAAGAATGGCTATGATTGAGCTGATGATTAAGGCATTCTCTGCAGTTATAAGCATTTCAAAGACCTATGATTAGAGAGACGTGAATTAAGGTCTAAGGCAATTTGAACGCATCGTGTCGAATTTGCCCTAAACACATGAATATAGTTGAGTGGAAGCCACTAAGAATGAAGATCGTTTTCATGAGAAACTCCAAATTTCGAAACGTAGTATTGGTGAACAATATGCCTTAGTTCACTAAGATTCCAAGCCTAAAATCTCATAGCAGTGAGTTTGTCTGCGGAAAAACTAGTTCACTAACTAGCAATTACTAGTTGTTCCAGCTTCAAGTCTAGAATATGTAATCTATTTTGCAACTTGAAATACTTAATCTTCTATATAATTATAAAGTTAGTCTGTGACATTACATATCATCAATGAGTTGATGTGAAACCATGTCGATTAACATTGAGAACATCTTAAACTACTATAATTTTAAAAAAATACACAAACCATTCAAATAGCAGGCTGAAATTCATGATGACTGAGGACGATACATAATATAGCTAGCTAAAAGCAGGATGAACTGCAGACGTTGAGACTTCAAAACATATCTTGGCACACGCTCACGAATATCATTCATCCCACTTTACTGTGCACACGCTCACCTTTTGAGCGCATCAGTTGTATCTTTTTCCCAAACAGTTGAGACACCGTTGTATGCTGAATAAAGCACAACATATGTTCACATCATTATACACGCCAACCACATTTTCCTCTATCTACTTGCATCAGTATATTCTATGTGAGTATTAACAAGCAGCATGTAATCCCATATATACAATGGCGCGCCGCGAGTTAGGTGTTTCTTTATCTTCAATTGAGGGTACTAACTTGATCGCTTGTGGAAATTAAAGATTATGAAAACATAGGCGGCTTCCTTGGGAAATTTCGTAAAAGACGGTCCATTTCTCATTGAGACATCATACAGACTCCTATAGACATTTGAACTCGTTAAACTAGTACGACTTCGCAAACTTTCAACTGAGAAAAATAGTATGATCAAGTAGACTAACCAATGACCATCACAAGTGGGACATTGACTAGGGTTGATATGAATAGCATCGTACAAGGGTTTAGGTGAAAGGAGTGAATACCCTTTTAGCTTCAGTGGCTGTTTGGATCACCTTAATGGTAGTGGAAGCGGCAAGAGAGAGCGCGAGCTCCACCAACTGCCGCTCCAGTTTTTATGAGCATTAGAAGGGAAACTTCCATGTTTTTGTAGCTTTCAGTGAGGAGTTTTATCAAACACTTGGTGGGCTTTAACTTTTGTGCCAATAATTTATGTAGGAATGAGCAATAACAATTGGATAAATATTTTGCCGGTTCAAGTTTTCAGTCTACTTTTATAACTAAAAATGGGCCTTATTTTTCATATGGGCCTTTAAGTATTGAATGTTCTATATGGGTTGTCCAGGTATTGGGCCAACTGTCAAGTGAAGTTGCCACACAAATTTTAAGTATGAAGTTCAAGAAAAACGGAATAATAAAAAAATATCTAAATTAAATTCCATGTCCATAAATTTTTTTATCAAAGCAATATTTTTTTTCCATTTTACGGAAGGAAAAAGTGAATGTTATTCATAAAACGTTTTTATCTCCAAATCCGTAAGACAAAAAATTATGAAAACATGATATTAAAAAAATTTACGTTAAGATGCATGAGGTTGGATTTGGATTGACAAATCTCAACTCGAAATGAATCAGATTGAACCTAAACCCGATCCAACACAACTCAATTAATTGTTAGCTCTAATATATATTTAGTGATCGATTTAGTGCAGAATTTCATCTACTTCTTGTTGATGTTAATTTTAGAATTGTCCATGGGTTTGGACTGCTTGAGTGAATCGCTGCTCAATCCTTGGGGAGTATAGGTAATTAATAGCCTTTGATATATGTAACTTAACAACCATCCGTCAATATTAACTTAGGAGTATTAGTGAATAATTGTATCATCGTCTACGCCCATTTCACTTACATTAGTCACGGAACTTGATAAGAACGATGAGATCTTGAGATTAGCTACTTAACTGTATGTAAGCAAATATCTGCGTATACGACCACTGTGTGCAATCACAAGCATAGGACAAAATAGATCGAATTTTTGATACATGTGCCAAAAAATATAAATAATATCTAGAAGAATGTCATCATGCATATAAAAATAAAGATGGAATAGATAGTGAACTAGGACGGACGTGAATGCATTTGGACCCCATTTACTTGAAGCTGTCCATGATTACTTGCATCCAAATAGTGGACACCAAACACGATTAGATATGTGCATAGTTTTCCTGTTCCACCATCTACATATGCCTCTGAATATTGCTCTACTTTCACTGAAGTTCATGCTTACCTTTTCCTTTTTTATTTAGAAAAAATTGATTCTAAAAATCTCACCTTTATCTCATCTTTTTTTAACAGTTCCATTTTTTAATTAACTAAGAAAAATTCAACCTTTGCAACCCATCTTCTTTTAACATACTTAATGACCTGTATTAAAAGGTGGTGAACCAAAGTCAAAGATATACTGGCCAGCCCACATTATACAGGGTAGTTTTTTGAGATTTTATTAAGTATGTTAAAAGAAGATGGGTTATAAATGTCGGATTTTTCTAAGTTATTTAAAAGGTGGGAGTTTTAAGAGAAGACCGGGTAAAAGTAGGATTTTTAAAATCAATTTTTCTTTTATTTATTTGATTTATTGATTTTACTACTAGTATATTGTGAGTTGAACTTGAGATCGATTATGTAATTTTTCTAATACTTGATTTGAAAATTCATGTTGTGCGGTTGTCAGTATTGTTTAAGCTTTTTGTTCAGTGCATTCTAGTGGAATTCCGAATACATGTAGAATAGATATATAAATAAAAAGGTTACTATCTCATTCATTTGTGTCTCCTCTTCTTCATTTCTATTTCTTCACTGTGAAAGCACATAATTTCTCAACTTCACAGCTAGTAGTCATTGGATTACTATTTTAGTTATAATGATGGTTGCGGCGAATCATAATTTTGATTACTCTTATGATTTACTCTTCATAGAGTCCGAAATATATAGGAACACTAAACACTGGTAAAAATTTTAAGTTGTGCATGATTGTTCACTTAGCTTGGTCCTAATTACAAGTATGTAGTATATATCTAATACACTGATTGTAACTTCTAGGCGTTATGGACTGAATAGTGAATACGATATTTGATTTATTCTAGTAACGTGGCGTTTAAATTTGGATAGACAACATAGTTTACAAATATTGTTCAAGCAAATGTATGAATTCACTACACGAGTTGAATTCAATAATTAAATCTGAACTCAATTACAAAATGATGTTGCAATTAAGAAGAGGAGAAACAAAATGAGAAAAAGGAATAGAGAGAAGTCAGAGAATGAATGTAAGAATTTGTGTATTATTACTAAATCAATCAATCCCCTTCTATACATACCCATATCTATATATATATACTTGCTTTCAAATGACCTTGTTATAACAGAAGTTTGTTACAACTGACTTATTACAAAATAAATTATATTTATTTATTCATCACCCCCTCCTCAAGCGAGAAATTATGATGGACTGAGCATTCCGAGCTTGACAGCCAAGAAATGGTGTTAACCAGCGCCTAAGGGTTTAGTGAATATATCAGCCAATTGCATTACAGAGCTTACATGCTTTGTAGCTATAAAACCAGCAACTACATTTTCTCTGGCATAATAACAATCAAATTTCAAGTGCTTAATACGTTCATGAAAAACTGGATTTTCGGCTATATGTTGAGCTGACTTGTTATCACAATATAGAGGAATAGGAAGTTGCAGAGGAACTTCTAAATCCCTGAGCAAACTATGAATCCATGTAAACTCACTTGTTGTTTTACTCATGCTCATTAGTTTAGCCTCTATAGAACTTTTAGAAACGACAATTTGTTTCTTAGTCTTCCAGGAAATCAAAGAATTATCCATGAGCACTGCATAACCAGTTAAGGAACGACCAGAAAAATAACATGAACCACAATCAACATCACAAAATGCAGTAAGATTTAAGGCTGAATCAGCAGAATAGAACAAACCATGGTGTAATGTTGACTTGAGGTATTTGAGAACATGCTGTGCAGCTTGAAGGTGTGGAACTCTAGGATCAAACAAGAATTGACTCAACTGTTGTACAATATATGATATATCCGGTTGTGTCATATAAAGATATAAAAGTTTACCAATAATCCTTCTATATGTCTCTGGATCTGCCACTTTTGGACCATCATTGATGCTAAGTTGTAAACTTTTAGGAAGAGGAAATTGAGCCCGCTTACATCCCTCCATATTAGTATTCTTGAGCAAGTCAAGAATATATTTTCTCTAATTTAGAGTAATACCAGATACATTTGTAGTCATCTCGATGCTTAGAAAATATGTTAAAAAACCAAGATCCTTAATTGTGAACTTATTGTGCAAAACCTTGATATCTTTAATCTGTTTTAAGCAAGTTCCAACAAGCAAGAGATCATCAACATAAGCTATAATGATGGTGAACAAGTCTTTAGTCTTTATAGTAAACATAGAATAATCATTCTGAGATCTTTGAAAACCAAAATCAGTTAAGAAGTTGGTGAGTTCAACATTCCATTATCTACTTGCTTGTCTCAAACCATATAAGGATCTATTCAACTTACACACTTGACCAGATGCTTCTTTGGTGTAACCAAGAGGAGGATGTAAGTATAATTCTTCATCAATAAAACCATGCAAGAACGTATTGTTTATGTCAAGCTGATGCAAGTGCATATTACAAGCTGCTGTTATGGCTATATAAGTCTCACAATAGTACTAAAATAAACGTATGCTTATAATCTTTTCCCTTTATCTATATATCTACCCGAGGTTCCAATCTAGCTTTACACCTTTCAAGATCACCATTAGGAAGAAATTTAATTAGCCTTATACACTCATTTTGAGCCAATAGCTTTCTTTCCTTTAGGTAATTCTACTAAAATCCAAGTGTTATTTTACTCTAGAGCATCAAGCTCCTATTGCATTGCATGAATCCATCTAGGATCCTTAGATGCTTGAGCATATGAATTTGGTTTAATCACATTAAAAACCTTAGCTAAGCTTGCTAGATGATTATGAGGATGATGAGCCAATTCAAGGCAAGAAAATACATAAAAAACAAAATCAGAAGGGAGATCTTGTTTTTTACCTCATATTCAACTGTGTTTTATACTTGGAAGGAAGCCTTCTCTGTCTCACAAAAAAAAAACATTCTGGAATTGAATTATGAGAAACAACATCAACAACTTCCACCAAAGTTGGTGAAGAAATGCTTTCCTTAGGATTTTCTTCTTCAACATGTTGACTATTATTATTTATAGAACCAAGAACAAAAGTAGGAGCCGAGTACATAATAGATTCATTATGCAAAGAAGGATTAACTAGAGAAATACCAGTATCTATATTTTCTTCAGAAGAAAATGGTTTTTCCTTGAAAGGAAAATTATGCTCCACAAAATACACATCCCTGCTCAAAAATATCTTATGTGTATTTAAATCATAGAGTTTGTATCCTTTTTTAGCATAAGGATAGTCCAAAAAAATACATTTCCTAGCTCTTGGATAAAACTTATCACCAGTATTGCATACAACATATCATAGACAACCTATCACTCTCAAACTACCATAACTAGGTTCTTTGGTCAGCAAAACTTGATAAGGTGATTTCCAATTTAAAAAAGAACTAGGCATGAGATTTATCAGATAAGTAGCAGCTAGTAAGCACTCACCGCAAAACTTCTTGGGCAAACCAACATGAAACATGATAGATCTTGCACAATCAACCAAATAATTATGCTTCCTTTCCACTTGACCATTATGTTGAGGATTTCCAGGAATACTACATTGATGAATGATTTCTTTGTCTTTGACCAAAAAAGAACCCTTTTCTTGAACAATCTCAGTCCCATTGTCACTTCTTATAGCTTTGACCTTAACCTACAATTGATTTTCTAAATATGTCAAGAATTATGTAATAACCCCATACACTTGAGTTTTATTGTGAATCAAATGAGTCCAAGTTGACCTAGAGTAATCATCAAATGATTCCAAGAATTATGTAATAACCCCGTACAGCTGCCTGCCTAAAAGGCCCCCAAAGATCAACATTAATCAGTTCAAAAGGCAATTCAGCATGAGAAATAGATAAAGTAAATGGTGATATGTGCATCTTTCCAAGGATACATGATTCACAATAGAAATATTCTCCATTATTATCAACTGTATGAGGAATATAAAGCTTTGACATATTATGTACAGAGTACAGACAAATGACCTAGCCTAGCATGCAATAGGATAAGCTTAGGTGTATTAGAAATGTTATTTTTAGCAACACAACTAGTATGTTTATTCACACTAACAAAATCATTATTAGCAAACAAATTAAATTTGTACAAACCAGCACTCCTTTGCGCAATAACCTTGATGCATTTAGTTGTGTAGTCCTAAAACACACATCGATCTCTTTTTAATATTGCACAGAGATTGTTGTTGTCTAACAACTTTCCAAATGATAATAGGTTGTGTTTGAACTTTGGAATCAACATCACATCATGCAAAACTAAGTCATGAATAAACTGAATATCACTAGTATAAAACACTAATTGAGTTGATCTATCTGGTGAACCCACCTTAATGATTGAATCAAGCATATTAACTGATTTAAACAAGCTTAAATCACATATCATATGATCTGTGGCTCCAGTATCCATAATCTAGTGAATTGCTTTAACATTTTCAGAAAATGAAGTAGCATTATAAGTAGACATAATACCTGCAAAATTGACCGAGTGATTTATCTCCATGGATTTCTTTCCTTTCATCATTTTTATCATCTCGTTATAAACAACATTCACCAAGTTAGAATCAAGCTTGACATATTTATCTTCAAGGCAATCTAACGATGTATCTTCATATTCATCAAATGCTTCAATGACATTTGCTGCAAATCTACCACTCGACTGCCTATTCATCTGTTTATTTTTCATGTAGGTCTACCACTCTGGATATCCAACCAACTTGAAGCATTGTTCCATAGTATGGCCATTCTTCTTACAATGCTCACATTTTTTGTCAGATTTATCAACTCTTGATTCCTCATATCTTGCTTTCTTGAAATCTTTTCTAGTATTCTATGATTGCTGATTGTATTTCATAGAATTAAATGCACTAATCTGAGGTAGTGCATTAATTCTATCACTGATCGTTTTATTCATTTCTACTTGAAGGAAGATATAATATTCCTTGTTAACATTTGGCAACGAATCCATGCTTAGAATATTAGTTTATTGTAGCGTCATAATCTCTTGACAAACCTACTAGCAACTGAATCAATTTTTGTTTCTGATCCGCTGTAGCACTTTCTTTAACAATCCACATGTGCATGTAATCATGAAATCACAGTCCAAAAATCCATCTATTAGTTGAATTTCATCCCAAATCTGCTTCATCTTGGAGTAATACTCTATGATTGAATCACTTCCTTGTTCTAACGACATTATCTTCTTATGCAAATCAAACAACAAAGGTGTGTTTGATTGTCCATATCTCTTCATACAATTGACATGCAGATTGTTGAAGAATAAAGCTCTCCGAGATCGCCTTCTCCATAGAATTAATTAGTCATGATTGTATCATATAATCATTTTTTATCCAGCGTTGCATGTCCTATGAATCGACATCAGGTCTTCTACATGTTCCATCGATAAAGCAAAGCTTGTTCTTAGCACCTAGAGCCATTCAAAATGAACGGTTCCAAGTCAAAAAATTATCTCCATTGAAACGATGAATACTTAAACTCTGCTCGAGATTATCACCATTTGACAAATAATATTTGTCATTATATCCATTTTTAATATGCTGCCCATACATGACATGATTTTCACAAGTCCCCATTGATGAAAAATCAAGAAAATTGCAATCAACAAGTGATTATTGAACTGGCTAATATGATATCATATGAATTCACTACACAAGTTGAATTCAATGAGTTCAATTAAATCTGAACTCAACTGTAAAATGATGTTGCAATTAAGAAGATGAGAAACAGAATGAGAAAAAATTTAGAGATAACTTAGAGAATGAATGTAAGAATTTGTGTATTATTACTAAATCAATCAATCCCCTTCTATATATATATATATATATATATATATATATATATATATATATATATATATATATATATATATATATACTTGCTTTTAACCGACCTTGTTATAACAGAAGTTTGTTACAATCGGCTTATTACAAAATAAATTATTTTTATTTAGTCCTCAAAATGGGATGTCACAAATGCATGATGTACATTACTATTTACATATGTTAATAGAGAGTTCCAGAGGGGATACTAATCATCAAGATATATCTATCCATTATTATTTAAAACATTCGATACTACATTGCACATAGTGCACTCACACGAATTTTGGCTCACTTCATTAACCTCTCTCAAATAAGTAATAAATGGGTTTAAAATAGCATTGAATGTACAATTACGTCAACTAGAGGTGTCAAATAACTAGAAGAAACCTAATTATTACATAAAGCAATATTTATAGAGCTTGTTGATAACTAAAATCATAAGAGTTTGTGATATCAAAGACATATACTCCCTCTGTCTCTTTATTTTTACTCCATTTTTATTATTGGACTCAAAATTTAAGAAATTTGACTATAAATCTCGTCATGTTATATAAAATAATCTATTAAAATGAGATCTTGTTAGATAGATTTTAATATAAATTTTTAGAATATCAAGTTTTCATATTTTTTTGTTGATTTGGAGATAAAAATATTTTAAGTCGTATTTTGAAAACCGTGAAAAATCAAACGGAGTAAAAATTACGGAAAGATGTAGTAATCAAATTCTCAATGCATCACTGTCACTTGTAGCTTCCCTTATATTATGTTTAGGAGGCAACGTGATTATCTTTCGGAATTGTAGTTATAAAAAAAAAAAAAAAGGCAATGGTAATAAGAAACTGTAACTAGGGATGTAAAAAAAAAAAAAAAAAAGAAAAGAAACTGTAACTAGGGATGTAAAAAAAGAAAAGAAACGAAAGTGTAACCTTGTGAATGTTGTTTCTGAGTAGCATAATAAAAGAGTTGGGAAATGGTATGGGTAGAACTGTAGAGTAATGGGCCATTCCAAAAACATTGCAGTGCAATTTTTGCTGGGTGTGCTACCAGAAACTGCAACCAAATTGAAAGAGGTGATAAGATCCTGCACGACTTAACGGGAGTAGTGACTTGAAATGTCGTGTATGTCATTTTATCACCAAATTATATTCATTGGAACTTTTGAATATATGGATCCACCTTTTTATTTTATTTTTTTATCTTTTAGGGGGGACTGTGTTGGGTCCTTCTTTTCTACCTCTATCTCTTTCATTCTTGATTCCTTTCCTCTTCCTTCAACCAAAATGTCCTAACATAAGCTTTCCTAATGACTTGATTTGATTTGATTTTTCTTTAATTAGTACTCTTACCTTGGATATAAATTTCATACATATATATATATATATATATATATATATATATATATTCATTCTTGTACTTCATAAATAATTGATTTCAAATTATTCAGTAAAAAGACTAATGTACGTAGGTAATGATATAATAATCGACATAAACAACCAATAAAACACACTCTTTCACATAAATAAACAACATTTTAAAATGTGATAAATCTTTAGGCTACAAAAATTAAAATTACAAGTCACCTATAATATGAAGAAAGGAACTAACCCTTGAGTCCTTGACCTAGCCAGTCTAGTGAATTTCATGCAACTATACACCTAGCTACAGACCCAGTGGTGCCAACCCAATGGCCAACTGATCGATGAAGTGAATCTCCAAGCTAAGCTCCATGGGAAACCTTAAATGATTATTATCACATCGATCTCCACAATAATTAGAGTAATCATCAATAATATGTAAAACGTGATGCGCATATGCACCCTTGCTTCACATATATCTCAAGTGATGATATGATCATGATACTACAAGCAAAGGTAGGTACGTAGCTAGGTTACTTAGCTACTTAATTAACTTACATTATCAATTCTAATGATATAACAACGTATATTAGTAGCAAAGTAAAACAAGATTAGATGATAATTAAGTACAATCATACTATAAAATAACAAGAGTGGAGATCTATTGGTGGAAAACTTGGGGCAAATCCTCTGTCACAGATCTGTAAGCTTTAATTGCCTTCTTTTCTTTTTTTTTTTTTTTTTTTTTAACAGAATTCCTCTAATGGGTTCACATGCACATAAAAAGGTAAATCCGAATATATATTTACTAAACCACGCACAAAAAGGTGACCTCTATATATGTGAATGTGAGGTAGAAAAGAGGTGGTATTTAAATGTGGCACGGGCAGTACATGTGCTTTCAATGGAATCTAATATTACACGATGCTTAGCTTCTTCCATTTTTGTTTCTCCAAATTTGAAATGTGGATTTTTTATTATGATTTTAATTACTTCTTTGTTGCTAAGAATTTATATGTCTAAGGTATACTTCGTATAAGTAACAGAACAATTGTATCATATACAATAATACAAACACGTTAGTGAAATTGATAAGTTCGGAGTACTCACTCTACTTGTTTTTGGGCGAAGATTATGTTTTTGATATATGATAATTCTCACTCACTCAAGTTAAAACACGATTTTTTTTTCTTCTCTAAATTGGTAAGACAAAAAATTATGAAAATTTGATATTATAAAATTTACATCGAGATAGATTTAACAATATCTCACTTAAATATATTATTTATTATAATATAATTAGAATTTAAGATCAAGTTTTTTTAAATTTTGCTTTAAAAAATGAGAATATAGCTATTAAAATGAGATGGATGGAGTATACGGGTGTTAATCTTTAAGAGTACGCTTTTTACCAAAGTACTTATAGTTTAATTGTTTAATGTAATTGTTTTCGGTGATGAAAAGTAGTAGTAGTAAACTAGAATTAAAAAAAATTAAGGGATGAGGAAATTTATTTCTTTCTTCAAGTGAAGGTTTTCAAGCTTTGGAACCTCATTTTGTGCAATTCTTAATTAATATATATTTAGCCCAAAAGAATAACATTCCACGGTAACCTGTGTCACCACTTTAAGCACAAGCGACAAACCCCTTTGAGGCTTTGACCGTCAGCTGTCCAGACGATGCAAACCATACTACACTCGTTCGAAGGCATTAAAATTAAACAAGTTCACCTTTGCAAAACTGACGATTCAATGTTAAACTAATTTTACTTCAACTTGTTCAATACTTCGCATTTGGTTGAAACACAGTGTTTGTGTGATTGACATTCATTGTTGTGAGGTAGAATTTTTTACAAGGTGGAAAAATAATGACCAGTTGTTTGATTCAGAGAAATATAGAAAATTAATGTATGTTCATAAGGTTTTTCTCGTACTTCTCATATTATAGAAGATATTGCTCCATATAATATATAGTATTTGTATATCAATCAAATGACCACTTATTTCAATACTGTATCCGTTAACTACGTGAAGTATTACATATTCATACCATTTTTTCTTCTAACTTCTCATATTTTAACTACTTTTGTTGTACCAAATAACTAGATCATAACACTATATACAAAGGAATAAGAGCTAACATTTGCGTGTTAGTAGTGTCATTTATGACATTTTAGGGTTCTTAGTCAAAATTTTAGAAAAAGGCCTTATATAAAATAGAATTTTTAAAATATTTATTGTTGGTACGTAGATACCAAAGTACAAGCAAATAGGTCTTTAAAGCATATAAAATAACTTGGTGTTGTGGTTTTATCTCATCCATTTGAATATACATTTCTTTCCAACTTCTAATAAAATCAATCTAGACATTTTCTTATAAAAATTTAATTAAATACAAAATTGATAAACACTAAAAGAAGTAACAAAAAAAAAATACTTATTTCAAATTACAATTAGAGAAAATGTCATTGCAATTCTTGAATGTATATAAAATGATTGAAAATAAAATATTATGAGTAGTTACCTAACTCAACACTAAAACAAATGGAAGGGGAATGACATGAATAATTTATAACTAGTCCTTTAATATATATTTTTTTTTAATAGAAAACTTTGTTATTATTGCGTTGAAAAATGAAGTTGGAATTCAAAACTTGAGTAACTACTCTTGTTAGCCTTAATGAATTTTGGTTTAGTTATTAATGCTTGCTTTATTTTTTAGAATATTAGAAAAATGAAGAAAAATATGACCAAGTAATGAAATTAATAAAATTTGTACTTAGTAAATATTTAATTTTGGAATTTTTTTAGCTCCTCCTATGATGGGACCTACATCGTTGGCTCCAATGTTTATCCGGCTTTAAGGCCTGCCCTGATGCGAGCTAGTAAGCATATATGTAATCCTGTACATAATCATAGAACAAGATTGTTAAACAAGCATAGAGCAAGATTGTTAAACCACCACAACCACCGCCACCACCACCACCGAGAGTAGGACCACTCTAAGCTAGGAGACGCAGGTAGGTAAGTGGATAAAAGATCACATACTATATATGATAGTGTGGCAGATAAAATGGCAATACAGTGATATAATGTGATAGATAGCATATCTCCAACTACTGCTTAAAGCATGGAAACTTTATAATATAAACCTAGTTTCCTTTAAAAAAAAATGGAGTACCTCGTTGTAACCTTCTTTTTTTTCTCCCTTCCCCACAATCATCAAAACAAATAATTATTATAACATACAAATAAAACTTATATCGTCTATACTGATTTGAACTTTACATGTATAATTTTTATCATACTTTATTCATATTTAAATATTCATAAATACAAACGCAATTCAACTAATTAAAATTATTTAACAACACAAAGTTGTAGTAACAAATTGAATAAACCTAACAAGTCTCTAAAATAATGTACCCAATGATTTACGAGCATATTCCCTCTATCCCATTATCTTTGTTATATTTACACATTTTTACTTTTTAAGAATAAGGAAATATTTGGGAAAGTTGGGTGAAAAAAGTAAAAAAAGTTGGAGTGAAAAAGTAGAGAAATATACCAAATTTAGTGAAACGGTATTAAATATAGCAAATATAGTGAGACGGATACCTGAAGTTAATTTTTAGACGAAGTGAATATCTATTTTCTTTATAAACTAACCCCTATGTTACTCCAAGTGCTTTGATCTATATATAAACAGCCTATTCCCCACCTCACAAGAAAAAATGCTCCTTGACTTCTCTCTTTAATTCTCCTCTTCCTCAGCTCACTTGATAACATAAATCCAACACCTTCATCAAACCCTCTCCCTTTCCTCTCAACACTTGAACAATCTCTTCTACATACCTCCATTATGGCCGCAGATTCATATGATCAAGAGAGCAGTTGCTCCTCATCCATAACCATCCCAGACTCAAGCCATAGTTGGATGAGCCTTAACCTAAACTTAAACCTTAGCACTCTAAGCCTCAGTCGCCGAAGCAGTTTCTCTAGTGCGTCCCACTCCTCCCCCTCTACTAAACCTCACAAGGCCCAACAAGCCGGGTGGGAGGCCATAAAGGGGCTGCGTAGGCAGGTGGCTGGCGGCCATGTCGGGCTTGAGCACTTCCGTATCCTTAAACGTGTTGGAGGGGGTGACTTAGGGAATGTTTACCTATGCCAAATACGCAATCCTGCCGTCGGGGCACCTCCTTGCTATTATGCCATGAAGGTGGTTGATAGGGAAGCGTTAGCGATAAGGAAGAAACTTGTGAGGGCTGATATGGAGAAGGATATATTAGGGATGCTTGACCACCCTTTTTTGCCTACTTTGTATGCCGAGTTTGAAGCCTCGCATTACTCTTGTTTAGTCATGGAGTTTTGCTCTGGTGGTGACCTGTATGCCCTTAGGCTTCGCCAACCTTATCGGAGGTTTCATGTCTCTTCTGCTAAGTAAGTGTTTGTTGGAATTTTCACCCTGTTTCACATTTAGTTAGTTCTTACCTGATAGCTGAAGCTCATAGTTAAGTATGCGGATTATTATTGATTATAAAGATGTAAAATTTGTTACTTGCTATGTGCATAATAATCCCAAATGCAAGTATACTCTATATTTATGTACTCCCAAGTCTCATGCATGATTCTTTATGTGCTTGAATAGTTGATTTTATTAGCACGAGTATTCATTTTCATCAAACTTATTTGTCATCATATTTGTGCAATATAATGATTATTAATTTCAAAGTAGATTTTACACAAGAGGCATGCATGCAACATATCAATATATCATGTACCACAAGAGGGCATACTAATTAAAGCTTGTATTCAGTGTTTATCTTGTGCTATCATATCATAACAGTATTGTACGGAGTTATTGAAATAAGCGATGTGATATTCGGAGAAAGGTAGATACGATTTGAAACTATTTTATCTTTAGATTTGTAAGACAAAAAATTATGAAAACTTGATATTAAAAAAATTTAAAACGAGATATATTTAATAAGATCTCACTTGAATATATTATTACTTATATTAGAATTTATAGTAAAACTTTTTAAACATTAACTGTATAAATAGAAATGGAGCAAAAATTAAAGAACGGGTGTAATATATTACTAAGTGAAGTTTACTGGTTAGTAAATTTTGTTACATTGGTTTTTTCTTTGAAGAGTAGCATTGACAATTTTTTTGGATAAACAGGTTTTATGCCGCGGAAACGCTATTAGCCTTGGAGTATCTACACATGATGGGAATCATATACAGGGATCTTAAGCCAGAGAATGTACTGGTAAGAGAGGATGGACACATTATGCTGTCTGACTTTGATCTTTCACTCAAGTGTGACGTGGTCCCAAAGCTGCTTAAACAAAGGCTGCCAGCTTCCATTGAGAAGAACACTTATGTAAGGTGCTCCACCCCGTCTTGCGTTACTCCTATACAGCCTGTCCTGTCTTGTTTCTCTTATAGCAAGAGGAGAAACAACTCATCCCCTAGAACCACGACTACTATACGAGAAAAGGCCAACGGTGATCGCATCAACAGCGATTCCGATGATGATGGTGATGATGCTAATAATAATAATAATAATAACAACAACAACAATAACAATAATAATAAAATATTTTTCAATACGGAGCTAGTGGCCGAGCCCATCAATGCTCGGTCCAAGTCCTTCGTGGGGACCCACGAGTACTTGGCTCCTGAGGTCATATCTGGGCTCGGCCATGGGAGTGCGGTGGACTGGTGGACCTTCGGGGTATTTCTTTATGAGATGTTATATGGTAAGACACCCTTCAAGGGTGAAAACAACGAAAAAACCCTAATGAACATTTTGAAGCAACCCGTAACGTTTCCAAGGGTGAGCCTAGGTAGCGCCAAAGAGTACGAAGAAATAGCAAAAGTTGAAGACCTTATTTGCAAGCTCCTAGTGAAGAACCCTAAAAAAAGGATAGGGTACCTTAAGGGTTCAAATGAGATCAAAAGGCATGAGTTCTTCAAAGGTATTAATTGGGCCCTGATTAGGTCAGTCAAGCCACCTTTGGTGCCCAGGGAGCTTCCCAATAACAAGACGAGGAAGAGTGCTAGTAGTAATTGTACTAGTAGTGGAGCTTCCCAATATCAAAGAGGTCTCATTATGCCCAGACCACTGACCAAAAAACAGAGGGATGAACCATTTCAGATCCCTCATTCTCATTTTGATTACTTTTAATTTTTGGATTTGTATATATAACTAGTTTGTAGCTTTATAGGGTCTTAACAGAGGATAATTAATTCGCTTACATCACTACTATTTCCATCATCATATGTATAATCACTGATCAAAGACTCAAATCTTCTTCATTTTGCTAATTTATTGAATTATACAAAATCACTTGTGTTTAGACTTTATTATAGTCATGTTTAGAGAGTAAGAATTACAGTATTGATGTGACAATCAATGTTGACTATAGGTTCATAAGATGAGCGATTTAATTAATTGTGGTATAAAATTTTCAATTATTTGACGAAAGAAAAGGCAGAAGGAGGCACATAATTGCGTCAATGTTTTCCCCATGAGCTTTCATTATTTCATATGGTCACAATTATGATACTACTCAAGTAGGGGAAGAAAGAAAAATGTAAACAATGATCGAATTCTACTCTTCAAGAAATATAAAATATTTGGGTTTTTTTTTTTTTTTTTTTTTGAAAAGTTGGTGTGAGCCATCTAAAAGGTGTTTCTTTTTGTTAATTTGTTCTACCTTTTAGCCCATCTAGGTACTTTAACATTCAGCCTTTGAAAATGTTAATACTACCTCCGTCTCTCAAATATCACTTTAATTCCTATTTTGCATTGTTTCCCAAATATTACCTCATTCTCTTAAAAATTTTCTATTTTGTGTTGGTTTCTAAAAATTTTTCATTATATCTTTAAAAAAGTTACTTTTCGTATTTGGAATGATAACAATATTTTCTTCGCACTAGAAAATGTAAACTCACCCTTACACTAGTGTTGTTAATTTGTTATGTGTAGTGTATAATCTCCCGGCTCCCGGCTCCCGGCTCCCGGCTCCCGGCAGCCTTTCCTTTGTGTTTTCATTCATTGATATAAGAGAAAGAGGGCTGGCCAAAACACCGGCCCATCACAGCCCTTCCCTACTTTCTCTGATTCTCATCCCTCTTTTACATCATGAGTCTATTTTTTTATTTTTATTTTTGGACTAATTCTGTTGTCATTTTTATCAGTAGGGTCAAATTCTATGCTCTTTAATGACTACGTTAACTTTTTCTGAGGGGAAGCTCTGACGTAGTAGAATGTGATACTACACCTGTGTTACTCTTTCACAAGTCCTTAGATATGTTGTTTTCACTCTTCATTTTGAATAAAAATCATTCAATATTTTTATAAACAATTAAACATACATATCCTGATATCCGTGCATGTTGACAGCATTCGCCAAATCCGAGCAGCGTACTTAAAATATACAAAAGAATGAAGATAAATATTTTACAGAAAGAAGTTTAATTAGTTTATCAATAGGTTACATCAACAATACAATCACAGAATCACTATAACCCAAAAAATTGACTTCCAAACCCCAATAATTGTACTGCCAAGTAATGAATTTACTTTGGAATCATAGAGTTGATTGAGAAGATGGATACTGTAAAACAGCATGTAAAGGGCACTATAAGAATTAGTACGATATATATATATTGTAAGGAAAAAAGATTAGCAGAATAGCAGGGAAGATAAAGTGTGGTCTAATTGTTTGTAATGTCGAACAAAATTACAAAATGTTGTATTAGGCCTTGTCTTTATGTCTGTCTAATTAGATTGCCAACAAATAGCGGTCCTTCACCCCTTCCAAGTATATTAAGAAAGTATCTCGTCCATCTTGGTTAATATTAATAAAAGGTACGGCATACATTTTTTTTTTTTTAAGCAATCAGAAGGGTTAATATTAATTGATGTCTATCTCTGCAAGCTCTAAATAGTAAGTACGGCATACATTTTAGGTTGTATTAGTTTTTTGGACTTTTTTTTAAAATATATTTTGAAAAATAGGCCGTATCGAAATATTTTCAAAAATAAGTTTCTCAAGATTCGGATGAAAATTGCTACCTATGACAACAATTTTACTTAGATTTTGGGTCAGTTGAAAGTATTTTGTAAATTTTTTTTAAAACAGTTAAATTAAAGGACAACAATTTTAGTCTCTTTCAGTACAAAATAATAATAATTTATTTAAAAACTTACATATTACATTTGGGTCAGCCCAATCGTTGCCTGGGGCAGCGATTTTACTTACTGGGAATCGCGGCCTAAACGGTTATTTTCATTCGAACATGAAGAAACTTATTTTTTGAAAATATTTTGTTCAGAAACTATTTTTAAATTTTTTTTAAAGAAAGTCAATTTATTGGTTGCTATAATATATAAGTCCATTTCAGTTGTGAATTTAATGCACAGAATTGAAAACAAAATTTATGGAATCAGAAATTGCCCGTGACTCTTCTAGCTTTCTACATAGGGAGTATTCATTACATGCACTCTTGACCATTTCATCACATGAAATTATGCATCTAACTAGTAACTACCCAAATACTCCTTAAATTTTACTCCGCTGAAGATGGGGTAAGGTAGTCCGTTTAGGAATGGCAATGGATCGGAGTCGGAGCGGATCCAACAAAATTCGAATCCGATCCGACAAGTTTGCGGACTTTAATTTTGGATCCGAATCCGACTCCGAATCCGCAAAATCCGACTCCGAATCCGAATCCGTCGGACCTCCGAATCTCATCCGATCCGTCGGACCTCCGAATCCAATCCGTCGGACCTCCGAATCCAATCCAAAAATTAATATTTTCTTACCTATTTTTTTGTTAATTTCTTTACTAATACTATAATTCCTTTATAACATACATTGTAAATTAAAAAAAATTTATACAATACAAGCAAATACCATGATTTATTTATTTATTATTTAATTTTTTTAAGTTTGGGTTATTATATTTGGTCTTTTTTTTAATACTATCCTTAATACTACTCATTCGGATCGGACAATCGGACTCGGATCACAATCGGGTCGGATGTAATACAATATCCGAATCCGATCCATCTCCTATTCGGAGTCGGAGTTTTTTTTTATCGGATTCGGAGTCGGAGTTTTTTCAAATGGGTTTGGATCGGACTTTTTCCTTCGGATCGGACTCGGACTCGGTGCGGACTCGGACTCGGTGCGGACTCGGATTGCCATCCCTAAGTCCGTTACGTTCTTGCATGGAAACTTTATTTGTGACTAATTTCACCGCGTTAATATATTATGTTGTTCCCTTTTTCTTTAACCTCAACAATTAAATAGAATTACACGCTTTATTTAGGACGGTTGTAAAAATATGCGATAGAGGATATATCTTTACATGCATTTTTGTAAAACCAATGTTCATGTGATACGTTCATACGTCGTAAGTCGTAACAATGTAATTCATTCTCAAGCATGCATGCAATTTCTTTGATTCATAAATCAATTGGTAATAGATTACAATGAATAATATTGTAAAATGTGAAACTCCTTGATATGATTTTCTCATTGATTTTAGTATATATAGATTACAGTCGAGTTTCCTAAGTATTAAACTCTTAAATGGTAAACGAGTGTTTACATAAGATTATCCGATAAGAATTATATCCTAATCATAACTCATAATATTGACATGTTCTATCAAATATGAAAAATAATGGTGGAAAATCAGGCATTACAATGAACATTTGCATGACAAGTATTTCTTTTTTTTTTTTTTTAAAGAAAACAACCTATATACTAATAGTACCATATAATAATATATATGGACTGTATGTGAAAGCTATATAAGTATAAACGTTGACATTAATTGGAGGGTTCCAGCAGTTTCGTGGTATCCTAAGCTTAACCTCAACGACAAGAAGAAACCACGCGGGCTAGGAGCTAAGGGACACGAGGGACTTGATGTTAGTTCAACAATTTAGCTAAGGTTGGCCGTGCAATGACTAGAACATCATATGGCATGAAGATAAACTTGTCAACTACCAGGATATATATATCTAAAGTAGGACGTTGATTGATGCTGATTAGCTACGATTAGTTAATGCTGCATGTCCATACAAAACATTCCTAGACAATAGTGTTTTAATGATGTTGTAATTAATTGGAAAATGAAAGGATTAATGCAACTAGTTGTGACATCATATACATTTTGAGGAAATAGTAGGTAGTAAAGATATTGAAGATCTTTCATCGTTAATCCACTTAATAGACTAGATATGAGATAACCAATATTATTGAAAAATATATGTGATATATTTTTCATATTGATATTAGTAAGAGAATAATATATTTAGGGTTATAATTTTTAAGATATTTTATCATAATAGTATATCTTTTAGAAAGATAGTTTTCTATCTTTTGAGCGTAAATTTTGTATAAATACTCTACCTATTGATTAATAATAATAAAGTCATAGTTTAAAGTTCACACATATTTGTTACTATTACTTATTGCTAGGAAAATTTAACCAAACTACCAAAGAAACGGAGCAAAATGAAGAATGGGGAAATCTTTGAAGAAATGGGTAAGTAGTTTTTTAGTTCTCAATTAAAAAAGGCTTGAAAAGTTGAGCATAATCATGACCATATTGTGGTAATCGATTGCATAGCCACCATGTAAAGCATAAAATGCAGCTTCCAGCAAACTGAACGGGGAATATTCAAGTGGATTTCCATTGATTTGATAATGCTGACTGCATAGTTTGGTGCACACAATTTTATGAAAACAAACAAAAGCTAATGCGTATTCAATCCCTAAATTTTATGTAAACGATAAAATTAAAAATTTACGGATTTGATCTGACGTGTTTAGTCAAACTTCTGCTTCTGCTTTTGACTAAAGAGGGCTTAGCTACTCATTGAAATTCATAGTGTCGGAGGCCTATTGCAAAAACTAATAGATAGTAATCTTTAAAAAGTTGAGACATGCTCAACAATAAAGTTATTTCAAGTTTCAAAAATCATTTAGATGGTAATCCGAATCTAATTCTAGGTAGTATCGAATAATGTTCGTTTTTTCCGATTATGATTTGTATATGGGAAGAAAACTGAATAATATGGAGAAATGCTTGGGAGATGAAGGAAACCGTATTTTAATATAATGTAAGATAAACACTATTATTCATGATTTTAGAATATTTATTTAAGATGCGTGCCGAAAGTAGTTGGGTCGAGTCCGGATAGGGATGAATCACATGTAAAACGGGCCGAGTTAGAGTAGATGCAAAACGGATCCAGTCGAGTCGGGCAAAAAAAAAGATATAAACCGGCCCGAGCAGTTTGAAGAGAGTACAATTTTATCTATAGAGGATGATAGCTTATTTGTATCACCTCCAATCTTTAACAGTTGACCATTGACAAATAAGTGAAAATCATTCATTATCTGATAGTGTTTGAAAGTCTTTGAAACTATTAGCCCATTATTGACTCGACTTGATCCATTAAAGATCCAAAATAAAACATGACCCTTTAAAATATCAACTCATTAAGCTAATAATTGATTATGATCTTTTACAAATGGACCGATTAAGGACCCTTATTGGGGCCCCTCCCACTAAATAGGTTTAGGCGAGAGCGAGCATGTTAGAAAAATGAATCAATTATTAAAATAAAAAAAAGAGTTTTTCCCCCTCTTTGTATAACTACCCCAAAATATCGATTCTCTTGGTGTTAGATTCATTTTGAATAAGCGTGGATAAATTCAATATATATTTTTTTTTTCCTTCAGAGCCTTTTACTTTGTCTTTGTTAAACATAAAGTACTTGTTATATACTTGCTACTAGGAGCCATTAGCACTTGTTTAGAAGCCTGTGATTAGTAAGCCCACAAACCATAAGTACTCATTTACAACATGCACCAAAGGCATGAGAATGAGAAATTGGGTAGACTTAATGATCTAGAACAATGGGCGATCTGATTTAATGGCACTCATAAGCCCCCACCATAAATTCTTTATTTATGACCAAAAGACTAGTAATGTTAATACTTGATATTGCATTCATTAACAAGTAACTTAAAACATACTCAATTCTATGAGCATCTCACTAATCATAAGTTGTATTTACTAATTGAATTTCTCAAAACTCCGCCTCGAAGTTAGCTGATTTTGCTGTGCATGATTCCAACAACTAAAGCTCAAGGAAAAACTTTTGGAGGTTCAATCCAGCATCATCCATCAACATATGCCTCGTTGTTTGCCTACCAAGTAATTAGTTTATAGTTTCCAAACAGACCACAAACAATACAAACTTTAATTTGATGGAATAGGAAGATTTTAACATTGACAATCCCATGTTTAGCTAAACTTGAAATTTGGAAATCTTTTATATGATCCATGGACAATATGGTCATGTATTAATAGATGTATACAAGGAGTTGAATTGGTAAGTAAATTATGATTAACATAAAAATTCTAATGTTGAGTGGGAAAGATCAGACGTTGTAACATTAATCCTTAATTTAGGGCTATTGTTTAGAGCAAGGATTAGGGTATGAAGAGAGTTCACTCATTCATAACGATGATTTATATTACTTTAAAGATTGCCTATACTACATGATGCTGGGTAACCGACTAAGTTAGGGATGAAAATTCAATCCGAATTGAGTCTGATCCAATTCGAAGGAAAAATTCCGATCTAAACCTGTTTAAAAAATTCTGACACCAAATCCGATAAAAAATTCCGACTTCGAATAGGAGATGGGTCATATTCGGATATTGTATTACATCTGTCCCGATTGTGATCCGAGTCTGATAGTCCGATCCGAATGAGTAGTACAATGTTAGTATTAAAAAACCCAAATATAATAACCCAAAATAAAAAAATTAAATAAATGAAAAAAACCATGGTATTTGCTTGTATTGTATATTTTTTTTAAATTTACTTTATATATTATAAATGAATTATAGTATTAGTAATGAAATTAATAAACAAATAGGTAAGAAAATATTAAATTTTGGATCGATTTGGAGGTCCGACGGATCGGAGTCAGAGTTTGCGGATTTGGAGTCGGATTTAGATCCAAAATTAAGGTTTGTGAACTTATCAAATCGTTTTTTGTTGAATTTGCTCCAACTTCAATCCATTGTCATTCGTAGTCTAAGCACTAGACTTCTAAAATATGTAAGGGTCGCTACAAAAGGTCGAACAACAGGAAAGATATGAAGGATATGAATTTTCAAACATGTCAAAACTTTTATATCTTATACATATATACAATAATAACAAAGTGGTACTCCCTCCGTCCCTAATTTTTTGTTTAATTTAAGTTTTTAGTTTTAAAAACACTATTTTAAATATTTTTATCTCTAAATCTGTGAAGCAAGAAATTTTGAAAACTTAATATTCTAAAAATTTATATTGAAATGTATCCAACAAGATCTCATTTAAATATACTATTTCTTATAATATAATGAGAATTTATGATCAAACTTTTTAACTTTGACTCTATACAAAGAAATACTTCAAAAATAAGGATCGGGATTAATATTCATAGTCACAGACATTGTCCGAGTCAGATACTAGCTCTAATAAAAAGGTGTGCCAATTTATTCCGTGATACAAAGTGTGAGACTTTTTTGATTTGCTAAAATGTGTGAAATTTTGGGGTTTTGGGTCAAATTTGTGATGGGCCTTGGGTCGAATGTAGAAATGGCCTGAGAAATTAGGCTCTTTTAATTTTTCTAGTCAACATCGGTCCAAATCCATTGGGTTGGGTACGATTTCATCAGCTCTATCACACAATATCTATACTATTATATTTTAAAATGTGTCTCTAAACTATGGGTTGACACCCTCTTATAAACTTCAGCATTATGTCATGTATACATTCCACAAATGTAAAAGTTTTTCTAATAAAAAGGATCTTAAATAATACTTATTAAAAATACCATTTTTTGATGTACTTGTATAAGATGAATAATTTTATCTCGTTCTCAACACATATTAGTCATCCACTCAGATTGATTAATTTATCATGGAATAATTAACTAGAAATTTTCTTTACTCTGATTTAAAAAGTTTGATTTTAGCTTATTTCCAAAACATGTGATATCTAACACTCCGTACCAACCTCCATTCCAAAAAATTGAAACACATTGACTTTCACGCTATCATTAAAATCTTTATTTGTATTTTAACTTGAATAATTTTTTTTTTTAATATAGCATAAAACTAATCCAATAACATTTTTCTTATTAATATCCATTTAAATTTACAACAAATGTGTGATAAAAGTAGTAAATAAATAGTGTAAATGTCAAATAACTAATGAAATTTCGGATCCACATAATCAAACTTATAATGCAAATTAACTTTATGAGCTTTTAATCACCACATTTCAATACAATATGCAATTCTGGTGATCTCAATCACACGTGAGAATTACATTCAACCCATTCTCCCTTACTATGGGCAAGGTAAGAAAAAAGACAAGGAGAACCAGCGTCAAGCGAATACGTATAAAATAAAAAATCCAAGTGAAAACTAAAACAAGGGGACTAGAGATCGAGTAGAGACCTACTCACCTACAGTGTCTAATGGACCTTAGATTTCTAGTAAAACCATCAAACTGCCCACTAAAAATTACCACACTTTTTCCCATTCTCACCTACTATACTAGCATTCCTTTTTGCATTCTCATCCACCATAATCCTTATATAAATGTCACGTTTTTCTAACCATTTCACTAACCCCTTCACAAACTCAAGTATTAAGTTAGTTCATCATTTTTTTACATTACAATTCCTTTTCTTAAGAAAATTTTCAGCATGGCAAAAAATGTTGCCCAAGTTTCATTTGACCAAAGGATGGCCATGGCCAAACGTTGCTCCCATGGTACGTAGATTGTTTTTTTTTTTTTTTACATAAATTTTACGTCCTAGAATCATAAATTGATGAATCGAATTATTTTCCACTTACATTGAATTTTTCTTTTGATATTTAATCTGTATCTATATACGTTTTTTACATGCACAATTGTATTATTATATATAAGCATATTCTAATTAATGTTTCATCAAAAGTTTTAGTAAAGGTGGTCGAATTGTTTTAATAATACTGTTGAGGTTTTCGAAAATGGAAAATCATAATGAGATCGAGTCAATACTTAGTTGTAGAGTAAGAATCTAAGGTATAATCATGGGTTTTTTAAATGATCCTCTAATTATTTTGATGAAGATCTTGTCATTCACACTTCCTTAGATATGCTGATTGTAGCATGCATTAAAACTCATTAGCAAGAATCAAAATTTCAAATTATTTTATACTTACTAAGTAACAATGACTAATGATGGTTCAAATGTCTTTTTGACCCAAGAAGCTCTTTGGACCCATTTTTTATTTGTCACTTGCTTAAGAGTCATGTGGGCTATCAGCCTGTTTAAGGTGTTAACACGATTATTATTATGAATAGTAATATATATATATATATATATATATATATATATATATATTTATTTATTTATTTTAATTGAATTGCAGAGGGTGTTCTTGCTGGAGCCAAGGCTGCTGTTGTATCCGGCTTTGCTGCTGCCATCCCAACTGTGAGTTCTCAAGATATTAGATATATAACATGTGAAACCTAGTTACACATTTGCGTTTTTAATTTGATTCCCTCAACAGAGAGTAGCATGTAGTCGCTGTAGTACTCATTTATAGACTTTAAACTTTTTATCTTTAAATTTGTACGACAGAAAATCACGAAAACTTAATGCTCTAATAATTTATATCGAGATGCATCTTATTTGAATATATTATTTTTCATGATATGATAATAATTCGTGATCAAATTTTTTAACTTTGACTCCCTAAATAAAAATAGGACAAAAGTAAAAAAGACAAAGTAAATACAAATCATCGAATTATTTGTAATAGCGCCTTTAATATATATATATATATATATATATATATATATATATATATATATATATATATATATATATATATATGGAAATGAACGTGTATGCATATATGGAATAATGGAAATCAACATCTATAATTCACACGCTATCAAATAAATAATTGTGAACATTCTGCATTTTTACCAGTAATTGCAGTATATTATAGTAAAACGAATGAAGGCATAACAAGAGCTCTAGCTAAAGTAATATTCATATTGATACGAAGTTCTTAAGAATTTATTTTACAATATAAATCTCTGCAGATAGCAAGTGCTAGAATGCTTCCATGGGCAAAGGCCAATCTCAATCACACTGCTCAAGCTCTCATTATTTCTACTGGTATAACTTCTGAGTATCTGCAAATTCGATCCTTTACCTCAAACATTAGTTATATATATATATGTTTTGGCTGAGATTCACTAAAATTCTGATCTTAATTGAATAAACGCAGTGGCTGGAGCAGCATATTTCATAGTAGCTGACAAGACTATTCTGAAGTCTGCACGCCGAAACTCTTTCAATAATCAAGCTGGCAATCCAAATATTGGAGCATAATTAATCTGAAAATTATTATATTATGATCGAAGATGTAATCATTTATGTTGCCGTTTCAAGATTTACAAAAAGTGATCCCGTTGGCAAGATGATGATGATTACGACGATAACATCAAATGATTTGATAGTGCTAAGGATTATGATTACATAACTATATATTAAGACGCGATCTACTCCGTATCTATCTAACATTAATGCTTACGAAGATGGAGTTTTATCTTTGCCGCTTTATTTGCATTCGCCTCAAACTTTGAAGTATTTGTAAGCAATATTGGACTAGAAAGAAGATGATAGCCATTGATAGGCATATATGGAATTTTGCTGAGCTTTTATGTGGTCAACTTATTGAGCTGATATACAATTATAAGATGACGGTTTGTATGAAAATACACAGGAATTTTTTTTTAAAGTTTTTTTTTTAAAAAATATTTTCAATTTTAGATTTCGTAATAAAATAATTTAAAAAATAAGTTTCTTTATAGGTTCAAACTAAAGTGTTAAAATTGCTGTTTCAAACAACAATTTTTCCTCACTCATTATTTTTTTTTTAAATCGCCATCCAAAATTTGTTTCGTGAGGAAAATCGCTAAATGAGATAGCCATTTTCACTCACTTTATTTTTCTAGGCCAATAGCCCAATTCAAAATTGATGTCCAAGATAATAATTTTGCCTAACCTAAATCACTGTCCCAAACAATGAGTTTATTTCACTCACTTTATTTTTCTAGGCCAATAGCCCAATTCAAAATTGATGTCCAAGACAGTAATTTTGCCCAACCTAAATCACTGTCTCGAACAACCATTATATTTTTTATTTCGAATACACGTGGCTTCGTATTTGTTTTGTTTTGGTAAGCAAAAACGGTAAATATATATGTTTGCTTGACTGGGATTTGGGGCTCTCCTCACCAAAATAATAAGAGTAATTTATTACAAAAAAAATAAATTAAGAGTGGCTAATGTGAAGCTTGCAATTAGACCTTTCATAAAATCTGATCAACCCGACAATGGAATTATTTCTCTAGACGGTGGAATAGATAGATTGTACCAAAAATAATGGCAAAAATCAGGAAAGTTAGAGGATAATGAAAAGGACATGGTTAACAGGTTAAGGAGTATGCACTAAAAGTGCGCAATAGAAAACCATTGATACGTGTAAACAAACCCAAAAACGGTGAAAACGGTGTCACTGTGCACCCACAACTTATTGATCACTATATCCACAAGACTGTGGACCTTTGATTTGAGACACGTGTTCATTGTTAGCAATAACGAGGTCAATGGTTGGCAGATCCAAAACCCCTTCAGATTTACACCCATGGTTTTTAATAGTCTGTCATCTGTCTCTGTTGGCCCTGTTTTTGTGGGGAAAATGTCAGGGATAGGGGTTGCTAATGCAGTGGTGAGAATGTACGTGTGATACCCATATGCTCTTTCTCCAATTGAATGAACATTGGAATATTGGATTGGATTATAGTTTGGTGTACGTTGGAAACGCTGCTGTGTAATGTAGAATAGATAACGTAGAAACAGATCCAACAATCTAAAATTAGATAAGATAAGATAAGTAAAATTCAAGTATAATACAAACTAGTAAAAGATAATGTTATATAAGTTGTAGGAGAAAGCAAACTGATCATCTTAATTAGTATATAAGTCATGTACATTCAATCATAAAATCAATGAAACAATTTCTTAGATAATCAATCATAAAATAGCTATTCAAACATGAGAGTTTAGAATTTCTTAGTATCAGAGCTAGCCTTATCACGGTGATTTTTGTGGTGGTTTTTGGCGTTTTGGATCATCACATAACAATAATCTTACCTGACAATGAGTAAACCACCAAAAAATCCAAACGAGGCACTCGTAACTATGGCTCAACTATTACAGATTCTAGACAAACTAAACAGTAATAGGAGCCAAGAAAATCACGAGTCAGCCTAGCGTGTTTCAGAAAAGTTGAGCCATCACAATTATGCAAAATGGTTAAGGCTCATGCTAATGACGATCGAAGGGAGAGGTAGGCTCACACACATCACTGCCCTGCCCCCTTCCACTGACACTGAAAAGCAAAACCATTGGAACCAAATTGATGTCGTGGTTCGAACGTGAATCATGGACAACATTGATCCATATCTGATAAACCAATTTTTGGACTTTACCACCGCAAGGAAACTTTGGCAAGGGGTCGAGGCCGTGTATAGTGGTGGAAAAGATGGCCTCCAAATCTTTGATTTGGCCACAAAAGCAAACACCATTAAATAAGGTCAAGATTCGATCAAAACATACT
Organism: Dysphania ambrosioides; assembly: GCA_026401315.1. NCBI lineage: Eukaryota > Viridiplantae > Streptophyta > Magnoliopsida > Caryophyllales > Amaranthaceae > Dysphania > Dysphania ambrosioides. Next base: position 3,070,130 of record CM048667.1, read on the forward strand.
ATAGCAAGATAATCACAATATGGAAGGAGATAGATAGAATCATGCCCAATCCCATGACATGTCCCTCAGACATCACAATTTACAACAAATTACAGCAATAAACAAGATTGTATTAGTTCGTGGCTGGGCTTGACGAGTCAGACACGAAAGATCTTGTTAATCAAGATCCACTACCTACAATGGAGGCACCATACAACACCATTAGAAGAGAAGTAACCCGAAGAGAGGTGATGAAGTCAGTACATTTACCTCACTTACCGTCGCTAGAGAGAGTAGGGAGTGGGCTGGCCACAAAAACCCGGCCAGGCAACAAAGCATCACAACAAGGAGGGGTGTTTCGAACTAATCGAATATCCTGATTGGTGGACATAGACCAAGCAAAAAGGAGCGAGCAAAGGAGAAGATGTGGGGAAGCAAGGGAAAGCTTCCATGGCTGAGAAAGAACCGAAGTCGGAGGGAGAGAAGGTAAAGGAGAAAGCGGACAAAAACAAAACGACAACCCTAAAGTTTTACCCACGCCTAACCTTAGCCACCATATAAACCCTAAAGTTCCCAATCAACCCACCATGTGTGTTGCCCATGCCCAACAAACCCAAATAAATGTTTTAACTCCACAAAACTCGACCCAAATTACTCCACAAAACTCGACCCAATTCTAAAAAACACCTAAAGTTTCCCAAAGTAAATTAAGCCTAGAACCCATTAACCATGCGAACCCGACCTCTCAGTGGATCTTTGACTGCGGGGCCACTGACACTATGTCGAATGATATTCGGGATTTTTTAGACATAACTAAATCCAATAAGACCTTCATACAAAATGCAAATGGCGATTATATGGAGGTTGCAGGAGCTAGACCCATCAGACTGTGGAATAATACTTTACTAAATGATTGTCTTTACATACCAAATCTATCCTATAAGCTATTATAGGTTAGTCATATTACAAGGGATCTGAATTATACTGCACTACTAAATTTGGATTTTTGTGTATTATAGGATGCTCAAACCAGGATTACTATTGGGTATGGTACTGAAAAAGATAGATTGTATTATGTTGACAAGGAGCCTGAGAAGGGAAGTGCTACGATTGTGTCTAGAATAGTTGAAGCTCAGCTCAGAATGTGGCATCGTCGTCTTGGACATCTGTCCTTAGGATATATAGAACGCCTGTTCCCTTCTCTTCCTAGATCAAATTTACTCCTTAATTGTGATGCTTGTTATTGTGCCAAGAGTCATAAACATTTATATCCTAATAGTATAAGTCATAGCACTAAGCCTTTTTATTTAGTTCATTCAAATGTATGGGGATTTTCTCCAAAACTTAGTAATTATGGTTTTTCTTACTATGTTTTGTTTATTGACGATTGTACTCGTATGAGCTGGATCTCATGAAGCAAAAATCTGAAGTTTTTAACATATTTGTCACCTTTTATCAAATGATTCTAAACCAGTTTAAAACTAATATTAGTTTCCTTCGATCTGATAATGGGGGAGAATATCATGACATGCGATTATTTTGGGGAATTACTAAACATCGCCCGCGAATTACCAGGGATCGCCCGCATTTTCATCATAAAATGACCTTTTTGCCCTTACTAATTTTTTTTTAAAAAAAAAGGATAAATAAGTTCATTTCATCAGTCACTATAACATTGTAATTCTGTAAAATTGTTTTTCACTATAGTAAGGTGTATTTGACATTCAAAACATTCAAAACTCACAATTAGAGAAGGTGTACGTGACGAATTAAGGTGTACTTGACATTAACTGTGGGAAATTGATAATGTCGGACCAACTGAGAACGCCTTCACCCGAAAATCAGGTAAAAGTTCGGATTGTACTTGAGAAATTGGTCGTATTACCGTGGTGGGGCGTCTTGGGAAGACGTCACTGACCATGGTGGGGCGTCTTGGGAAGACGTCACTGACCATGGTGGGGCGTCTTGGGAAGACGTCACTGACCATGGTGAGGCGTCTTGGGAAGACGCCACTCACCATGGTGAGGCGTCTTCCGAAGACACCACCGACCATGGTGGGGCGTCTGGGGAAGACGCCACTGACCATGGTGGGGCGTCTTCCCCAGACACCTCTAAAATTTTTTTTTATTTATTTTATTTTTTTATTTCTAATATTTCCAATCTTGTTCTTTTAGGATAATAATGAAGATTACAGTGGAGATGAAATTGATTATAGTGGTATTTTTGAACATGATGATTTTGCAACATCAGAATTGGCAATTGAATGGGCTAAAAATGTTGCAATTCAATCCGGTTTTTGTTTGACGACTTCAACATGGAAAACGCAAAGAGATGGTCGATATGATAAATTGTTGAAATGTGATCGTTCTTCGAAGAAAGTTGATCGAGATTTGACAACAGCCGTGAGGTTCGACACGAAGAGGAAAGGTTGTGGTTGCTTGTTTAAGATTAAGGTTTGTCAGCGTCGAGATCTTAGCGGTTGGCACATTGTTGGTGCTTCGAAATGGGGTAAACACAACCATGAGTTGGTTGTGTATCCACAAGGACATCGACAGATTAGCGGCATTAGTCCTGGTGCGAAGAAAGTTGTACACGAGATGACTGAGGCATAAGTGAGACCGGCTAAAATACTGGCAACTTTGTTGGAGAAATATCCAGAAGATAATCCAAATAAAAGACATGTGTACAATGAAAGAGATAAGATAAGGAGAGAAAAGTCAGAAGGAAGGAACCCAATTCAGCAATTGCTATATCAAGCAATCAAGTATAATTACTTACACACAATTGCTATATCAAGCAATCAAGTATAATTACTTACACTGGTTTAAGAGTGATGAAGCCACTGATATTGTGACCCATGTCTTCTTGGTGCACCCAATGTCTGCTGATTTGTTACGCACGTATCCGTATGTAATCCTTATAGATTCTACGTACAAGACAAACAAGTACAAGTATCCTTTAGTGGAGATAATTGGGATGACTCCGGGGAACATGAACTTCGTGATTGGTTATGCGATCATGAAAGATGAAATAGAGTCAAGTTATCGGTGGGTGTTGGAGAAGCTGAAGAATTATGTTGGTCCTGAGGTGCACCCGAGTTCTATAGTAACCGATTGCGAGGGTGGTCTTTTTGCCCTGATTAGGGATTTATTCCCTAATTCTGCACATTTACTTTGCACGTGGCATATCAATAAGTGTGTGTTGAATAAAGCTTACCATTGCATGGGAAAGAATAAGGTTTCAGCTGAAAAATTCCAGAAGGGACGTTGAAGGCAAGTCATGTATGCTACTACGCAAGAGCAGTATGAGGATAATGTTCAGTTCATGATGGATTGCTATAGCTGGTGTCCTCCACTTTTATAATACGTTACGCAACAATGGATTCCTCATAAAGAGAAATTTGTGCTATACTGGACGAATCAGTCGCTCTGTAGAATTAGTAACCATGCGGACATTCCAACATCCGGCACGAGGATACCCTTCGTCAATGGGAATGCGGTCTCTATGAGGACGAAAGGCAGGAAAATACTCATATATCCATGCCTGAAATAGAGTAAGACAACCAGTGAGTTGCTTACAATCAGTATGGCTGGCTATTCCAAGCTGATGGTATAAGAATGCTAGAGTAGCCGATCCCCATGAGTATGTTCCCATAGTATTGGGTTCCCTCGCCTCTACTATATCCCGTGGCCTTACCCTACAACCACTCTTATCAAGGAACAAACAACATCCAAGGCATAGAAGAAAATAGGCACTGAGTTGGTTGTTCAAATGCCTAGGTGGATCCACCTTCCTACACAAATCATCGACTGCCTTGATATTCAGTCCACCTCCTTGCCAATATTTACGAGCATCCAATGTTTCAATGCTCACAGCAAGTAACTCAGCACAATAAGTCTTCAGATCCCCAACATCTGGTTTTTCACTTACTAATTTACCCTCTACAGGGAGCCTAAGTATCTCATGCACATCGTGCAATAAAATCGTCATCTCTCCAAAAGGGAAGTGAAATGAGTTGGTGTCAGGCTGCTAACGCTCTATGAAAGCTGATAAAAGGGTAGCATCAATATGGTTGAACATGGCCCAAGGCAGGTGGGACACTCCAGTGTTATCTAAGCGTGCACAAAGAGGTGAACCATCAGCCATCCATGATTCATACCTAGTTCGCAAATTTGCGCACGCTCTATCTCTGTTCTAGCATTTTAAAATACCAACACATGATGCAGATTCCCTCTCCTTACCATCCCATATGCGCCTAGCAATGTGACCCAAAAAACTAGGAATAACACTCCCATCAACCGGCCCACCAGGAACCGCCTGTTTCACAACCCATGAATCATCAACCTTCGTCTTCTTCCGGCTTTGACCAGAAATAGAAGAGGTAGTTGTACCAGAAGTACTAACGAACCGGCCACCCTTACCCTTACGAACAGTAATTTCTCGATCGGCTCGATCACCCTCTAATTCAACCTCTAATTCATCTATATAATCATCTCCATCTTCCTCGAAAATGTTTTCATCATCATTCCAACTATCAACACTTTCTTCTTCGTCCTCCATACCTACTGACTGCTCGTATCGAGTAGATACCCTTTCCCTTCGAGCCGAGGCAGACACACCACGAGTATGTGGATTCCTTGGACCCGAATCATCCTCTAAGTGTTGTCTAATCATGTGAGCAGGTATCGATTTCCCTTTTCCTGGTCGGTAACTCGATTCCTAATTACATCAAAGAAAATGACATAATCATAATACTATATCCTAAACATACATTTTAAAATAAATCAATTACCACAATTAATATAATAATTATTACACAATTAATATATATCTAAATATACATTTATACTTAATTAATTCACGTAGTTAATATAATAATTATAATTATATATACTAAACATATATTTTGTACTTAGGTAATTAACATAATAATTATAACTAATATATCTAAAACTTATATTTTATCTAATTAACATAATTAATATAATAATTATAATAATATATCATAAACTTATATTTCAACTAATTAATATAATAATTATAATTAATTAATTAATTAAATGCATTAGTAATTAACAAATAAATTAAAAAAAAAATTTACATCACCTACGTTCCGGGGATGGTGGCGGCGGTGGGCGGCGACGGCGGCCAGGGCGCCTGGATCCGGCGTCTGGGGAAGACGCCTCGGCCGTGGACCAGGCGCCCTGGTCCACGGCCGGGGCGTCTTCCCCAGACGCCGGATCCAGGCGCCCCGGCCGCCGCCGCTGGCCGCCGCCACCATCCCCAGCACATGCGAAATAAAAAAAAAATTACCTCACCCACCGGAAAAGCCGTCGCCGTCGCCGCCGCCACCGCTGGTGCCGCCTCCGCCGCCAGTGCCGCCGTCGCAAGAGGTGTCGGCCGCCTCAACACTTCTTTGCCGGGTTTTCGGGACATGATGTTTGAAATGAGAATTTGTAAATTTTGTTTGGAGAAGATGATGAATGAATGGTGTTTTGTAGAAATGAGTTTGATTTAGATGATATAATGTACTAAGGGTGTAATGGTAATTTCATTTGAAAATTTGCGGGCGATGTCCTGTAATTGCAGGCGATGTTTAGCAATCTAGTTATTTTGCTCTAGTCATAGCCTTTTACATCATACTACGTGTCCAGACACCCCTCAACCTAATGGGATTGCTGAGAGAAAGAATAGAATCCTTCTTGAAATGACTAGAGCTATAATGATTATATTGAAGCCTATGTCCCTAAATCATATTGGTCTGAGGCTATTGCTACTGCAAACTACCTTAGCAATCACCTACCAACAAAGAAACTTAAATATCATACTTCTCTTGATACCCTTCGAACCTTTGGTTTCAACCCTTCGGTTCATTCTTTACCATGTCGAGTTTTTGGCTGTCTTGTTTATGTTCATTAGCCAGAAAGAAGTCGTCATAAATTAGAACCAAGAGCTATTAAATGTGTATTTTTAGGGTATGAAATGTTGCAGAAAGGATATATGTGTCTTGACCAAGTCTCAAACCATTTGTACACTACAATAGATTGTGACTTTGTTGAAGAAACCTACTTTTATCCCAACCTTCAATGTTAGGGGGAGACTTCATGAGACAATCTCAGTTGGTTGACTAATGATAACTATAACAGTATTACTGTTGAAATTTATCATATAATATAGTATCCTTCAGCTTTAGTAATGAGTATCCTATGCCTTTACAAGAATCTGAGGTAAGTATGGATCCTTCTCCTGTGACTATAATTGACCAGTCTAACTCTACTCATTATGAAGTAGTATAGGAAGTCATTAAGGAACAGGGCAGATATGAGTTACCCTCAAGAAGTACGAGAGCGTATCTCCGAGAAGATATGATCTGTCATTTGAAAGCCAGAAGTCAAGATACCCCATGCAGAGCACAACTGTGAGTAATCTATCTCGTATAGTTGTGGCATTTAACGCAGTTGTATATTCAGGAAAAATTCTGACTATAGTTGAGGAAGCTCTCAAACATAAACACTGGAAACATGCCATGAAAATGGAAATTAAGGCCCTATCTCAAAACAAAACTTGGGAAAAATGTCTTATTCCTAAGGGAAAGAAACCAATAGGATGTAGGTGGGTCTTTACGATAAAGTACAACGCTAGTGAAAGTATCGAAAGATACAAAGTAAGACTAGTAGCCAAAGGGTATACGTAGGTATACAAAATTGACTACTCATAGACATTCTCGCCTGTTGTAAAGATTGATACTATAAGGGTCTTGTTCTCAATAGTGACAAATAAAGAATGGAAATTACATCAATTTGAAGTAAAAATGCATTTCTTCATGGTGAGATTTTCGAAGAAGTATATAAAGGCTCCTCTGGGCTTCTCATAGAACTTTTTAGCAGGAGAGGGATACAGGTTAAAAAAGGCTTTGTATGGTTTGAAGCAATCTCCGAGAGCTTGGTTTGGAAGATTCTTAGTAGCTATGAAGAGCTTTGGTTATCGCCAGAGTACTTCTGATCATACGCTCTTCTTAAAAAGGAGAGGAGAGTTGATCACATGCCTCATTATATATGTGGATAATATGATCATTACTGGAGACGATGAAGAAGAAATCAGAATTATGAAAAAGAAACTTTTTCAGGAATTTGAAATGAAAGATCTCCCGAGAGATTAAAATATTTTTTGGGAATTGAAGTACTCAGATCTAAAAGAGGTTTTCTCAATTCCCAAAGAAAGTATATTCTTGACCTATTGACTGAGACAGGAATGCTAAATTGTAAACCTGCTAATACTCCAATGATGGTGAATCATGGATTACTGATTGAAGAAGATGGAGAAGCTACAAATCAGACTCAGTACCAAAAACTGGTAGGAAAACTAATCTATTTGTCACATACTTGCCTTGATATTGCCTATGTTGTTGGGGTGGTAAGCAGATTCATGCATAAACCACAAATCTCGCATCTAGATGCAGTCTTTAGGATATTGAGATATTTAAAGAAGACACCCGATCGAGGAGTAATGTTTGATAATAATGGGCATTTGAGACTACATGCTTATACTGATGTAGATTGAGCAGGAGATCGGGATAGCAGAAAGTCTACTTCTGGGTAATTTGCCTTTGTTGGAGGGAACTTGGTGACATGGAAGAGTAAAAAACAAAAGGTTGTGGCTATGTCGAGTGCAGAAGCAGAGTTTCGGGGAATTGCTAAGGGTGTTACATAGATTCTATGGCTTTAAAAGCTTTTATTAGAACTTGGTTTTTCTCTTGAAGAAAGTTGTGAGTTACGTTGTTCTGTGACAACAAAGCCACGATAAATATATCTGAGAATCCTGTTCACCATGACAAAACAAAACATATAGATATTGATCGACACTTTATAAAGGATAAGTTGGATGCAAAAATTATCAATCTTATATTTTGCCGCTCAGAAAATCAGATGGCTAACATTCTTACAAAAGCAGTAGGAGTTGGAGTCTTTGAAGATGTTTTGCGCAACGCCTTTGACCTAACTTAAGGGGGAGTGTAGAATAGATAAAGTAGAAACAAATCCTACAACCTAAGATTAGATAAGATAACATAAGTAGAATTCGAGTATAATATAAACTAGTAAAAGATAATGTTACATAGAGTTTCAGGAGGAAGCAAACTGATCATCTTGATTAGTATATAAGTCCGTACATTCAACCAGAAAATCAATGAAACAGTTTCTCATACAATCAATCATAAAATAGCTATTTAAACACGAGAGTTTAGAGTTTTTTGATATCTCTTTCCCTAAAAATAGGGCTTTCTTGTAGGGATGAAGGGAATACAAAGTATACATCCCAATTTTAATGTCTTGTGAAACTTGACATAGCCAAACCTTAAATATTCCACCTTTTCAACATATATATTGAGTGTTGATGTAGTATAAATGTATAATGCATGCAAGAATTGAAATATGAATCGAAACGATCAAAGCTTAAATATAATTAGAATAAAAATGATAAAGAAAATCTGACAAACATATGTTACGGAGTTCATGCAATGTTAACTACATAACTCCTAAAATAGTTTATACGCCAGACAACTTATGTTTTCAAAATGTACTAAATAATTCTTTGACCTCTACATGCTACCCTATTAACTAAGTTAAATTGGTTGCAAAGTACTTCAACCTTCAGTAAGCCTAAGCAAGATTGCCTCGATGCGGTTTTGGTAAGCTCAATTTTATACTTTTTTTTTTTAGTGCAAAAGGCAAGCTCAATGTTGTCACTGTACGCTTTATCCTGAGGTATCCTATTTATATTTTTATATATTTCGTATATAACAAGAAATTGCTAGCTAGTTGTATACAAAAATGATATAATCAAAATGCCGAATTTAATTAATTTATTTATATTCTCTTGTAAGAACATCTAACGACAACATATAATTTAAAGATATACTCCCTCTGTGAGGCTGTTCCAGGCCTATAAGAAAGTACCATTTTACTAATTGGAGGCAAAGTTCGAAAAATTTGACCACAAATTCGCATCATGTTATAAATAATAGTATGTCCAAGTGGAATATTGTTTGATGCATTTCAATGTAAAATTTTAAAATATCAAGTTTTCATAATTTTTTGCCTTACGAATTGAAAATAAAATGTTTTTAAGTCGTATATTAGAGACCATAAAAGTCTAGACTTTTAGTTGTGGGCAAAAGCAATTCCCTTAAAAAAAAAAAAAAAAAAAAGTGAACTAATGCAAGGGATCATTAATAACCATATAAATTTCTAGGAAAAGACCATCAAAACCCTTTGTCCTCCAAATGGTACTTTTAAGTCAATAAAATCAAGGGTAAGGCCAAATATTGTTTCTATATAAATATCCCACTCAGTAAACCAGATTTTCTCATTCAAAAAGCTCTAAAACCTACTAAAGTTGTCATTTTACTAACTCTTTGACATTCTAAAAGATCTTCCAACAATCTTCTAGATGGCCAAAAAGGTTGCACACTCTCCCTCAGAGGCCTCATCATCAGACCAGAGGCTAGCTATGGCCAAGCAGTATTCTCATGGTACGTAAATTTGATGTCATTTATAGCCCATCACTTCACAATTTGTGTACTTAATTAAACAGCTATTCATCTATGATTTTGAATTGAACATGGAATATATCATAAGATAATTTGTATGTAAAAATTTCTAACTTGCCAAAAAAATAAGATAGAGGGTGTAGTGGCTGGAGCGAAGGCTGCCTTTTATGCTGGGGTTTTGACTGCTATTCCAACTGTGAGTTTGTTCACCAAGCTGACATATTTTTCTTTCTCGTTCATGAGAGTATTATAATTTAGATTCATAACATATGGTTTTTTATGTGCAAAATGACCTTAGAGATTCATAACATATGGTTTTTTATGTGCCACCTTACAGATAGCAAGTGCTAGAATGTTACCATGGGCAAGGGCCAACCTCAACTACACTGCACAAGCTCTAATTATTTCTACTGGTAATAAAAAACATGCACTAAGCTAGTACACGGTATGTACGCTAACGCGTACGTGCGTGGGTGTCAATTTTCTCGTATTATTTAGTAGCTCCGTACTAGTTCCGTACACCCATGTCATTCATTTATAATTCAATAGGTATGATTGTGACTTTTGTTGCTTTGTGATTAATAACAGTTGCAGGAGCAGCATATTTCATTGTTGCTGACAGAACAGTACTGAAATCGGCACGCCGCAACTCCTTCAACCAGGATGAGATGCATAAACTCGGAGCTTAAACTTCAAACATGAATAATGAGTGAAATGTTGAAGGTTTAGAGTTTAATCGATACATGGTGATCGAAATCATGGCGATGATGACGATAACATTGTAATATGAACACATGATGAAGCAATCTAGCTAGCTAGTACGTACTGATCGCATGACTAAGATGTAATCATGTAATAAAAATGGGTTTTCCTTTTATCTCAGATGAGTTGGTTTATCTGTTTGTCAAAGTGGTTGGTTTATCCAAGAATTTAAGTTAATTAACGTTCTAAGTTGATACTTTAAAGTTATCCATGCATTAAAACAAGTTACTTTATTCGATATAGTCTTCTCGGATGTGGACTATTTTAATCGATTTTAATAATTGACTATTTTAACCGATTTTAAAACTCTTATAAAGTCAGAATGCAATTGAGTACGTTTTGGACTTAGCTCGTTTTCAATTAGGGACTTAACATATCAAATATAAGTAATTTATGGTTTCAAATCTTTTTATATGACCATAAAAAGTCTTCGCAAGTTTTTCGAATATTTCAAAATTCCCATATAATAAGGTGTACAACACAGAAAGCCTGCACAATCCTTTGGGTCACTGCCCTCCCATAACTGTTGAGTGATGATACTGAAAACCATGTTCTGATCTTGTTTCCTCGAACAAAAAAAAAAACATGGTTTGAACTTGTAAAAACAAGAAAAACTTCAATTAAGTACGAGTTTAAATATTTGGAAAACATAATTCTATTTTGATGGAAAATATTTGTTTTGTGATTTTTACATTAGAGCTTTTAATTAAATAAATTTTGAACCAACATTTCAAAAGTTAGTCTCATGCTAGACACGTAGATAGTCTGACAATTTCCACTTATATAACAGCATCAGAGTTTAAGAAAAAATGATAAGTGATCTCAAGGTGACATATAATTTTGTACTCCGGTGGTAAACGGATCAGGAATTCAGGAGAGGTGTGCAGATACAAAGAACAACCAAATTCCACCCATGGTTTTGCCATGTTTGTCACTTCACTAAAATATCCTACTTAACTGAGCTTACCTGCAGGACGCTAGTATCAAATAAATTGCATAGGTTTTGCCGCCCAAACGGATAAACTGATTAAGATCAACCCGGTTCATTTACAAATATTATATGTTACTAATTAAATGATTCCTTGATAGATTAACGTGATACAATACTCTCTCTGTCTCTCAAAGATTTTCCAATTTGACTTTTCGCGATTTATAAAACACGGCTTTAAATGTTTTTTTTATCTGATCTAAATCAATAAGACAAAATTATAAAAATTTGATGTTAAAAAGTTCAAATAGAAATATATTTAATAAGATCCTACTTGAATATAGTATTTCTTATAACATATGAGAATTTTCAAACTTTTACACTATAAATAGAAACGAGGCAATCAAGACGAAGGGACTATAGCATACTTACAAAAGAACAACTTTCTACATATGAAGTACAAAATGAATTGCTTCGTATGTGGAGTAGTATGACTCCATACAAGTTGATTGTATTCATTTATATTGAAAATGTAATCTCACTTGTGGCTTTATTGTGGATGTATAAAGTCGTATAAGTTAAATTCTGAAGATCTATCCTTGATCAAGTCAATCGTACTCCAGTTTTCAACCCACTTGAAAGTTAACTTTTCAAGCGATAGAATTAGGATAATAATAGAAAAGTTTAGCATTAGATCAAAGGAACGGATCCGCTTATTTAAAGGGGACAAAAAGTACAAGAGAATCAACCGACTAAAACAGAAACCCAAGTCAAGTGAAAACAATGGACTACAAACCTCAGATTTCTGCTAATACCATCAAACTACCTGAGTAGTTGTGTACCACTTCATCCCTTTTGGTTTCTATAAATATCACCAAGTTCCTTCACCATTTCAACACTTCAATAGTCTTAACACACTGATATTTCACTTTACTTATACCCAAAATCTCATTATCTTGTTTTTTTGTTTTTTTGAAGAAAACTATAATCTACAAAACAATGGCCAAAAATATTGCAGAATCACCCCTAGAGAGGTCTAGCTTGGTCTCACTTGACCGAAAGCTAGCCATGGCTAAGCAGTGTTCTCATGGTACATTACATTCCTTATATTTTTCATAATTTGCATACTTTGCAACATTATTTTAATTATTCAAACAATGTTTATATTTTTTTAAATATGTTTTTGAGAAGCTTCCGTCTTAGGGTAAATTTAGTTTATCCAGGCAAATAATGAAAAAAAAATGTTATCTAATTGTTTGGTCTGTCTCAGATAATGAATAAGCTGAAACACTTAAAATCCAGCCAAATACTTTTCTTATGAAAAGAGTTGAGCACAATGAAATTCCATGTCAGTTTAACATAGTATTTTATAGTCTATATCTATAATGAGTGAAACAGACATTCTTATTCTTTTCAAGGCCGAAGAACTACATTCAACTAATTTTTGGAATAAACGATTTAAGTGCCAGTGAACAAATGAATTATGTAAATTGTCTACACTATATTTTCTAGAACTGTTTTTTGTGAAGCTCTAAGCCTATTTGATGTTAAACAGACGGTGTTCTAGCTGGAGCAAAGGCTGCTGTAGTTGCTGGATTTGCTGCTGCCATCCCAACTGTGAGTTTTCAGCTTCACAATACTCTCTGTCTCTCTGTTATATTCTTCCCTTGTTCCTTTCTTATCAAAAGACTTAGATTTTGATTCAAGAAAAGAGCATATCTTCATAAAATAGGCGTATATACATCTGTCTTGTACAAAAATTTACGTACAAAGCAACGTATGTTGGGTATCTGAACGATTTTTAACCTGCAGATAGCAAGTGCAAGAAGGCTGACTTGGGCAAAGGCCAATCTCAACCCCACTGCTCAGGCCCTCATAATTTCAACTGGTATATAGCTTCATATTTGATAGTGTTTTGCGGTAAGATTTTAACACAAAAGTATCCTTATTTGTGTCCTAACATTCTAATTTTAATTGCAAATGATAGTGGCTGGAGCAGCATATTTCATTGTAGCTGATAAAACTGTGCTCAAGTCAGCACGCCAAAACTCCTTCAATCAAGATGGGATGCAGAACATTAGAGCATAAAAATCGAATTTGACACTGGCTGAAGGCTGTCATTTATGATCAAAGATGATAGTGATGATGACGATAACTTGGAATGATTTGATCTCATGTGAATTATGAACATTAAGAGGCAAATCTTGTATGATCTTGATTTACCCTTATGTTGAATAGATGAATAAAGATGGATTTATCTTTCAAAGTAATCTTCTAGTCCTAGCAGATCATATGCAAGAAGATTCAGGTCTGCTGGGAAGTACCACATTTTTTTCACCAGCAAACAAAAAGCACTTAAATTGAAAGAAGGAAAATTTAACAGAAATAATTCCAAATTTTTACAGCAAGGATACCCAACTTTCAATGATCACACGTTAAACTTACATGCCCAAAACTGACCCATGTTTATGGAGATAGTAACACAATCAAGAATTTATCCAACTAAGTTCATAACTTGAGTTTATTTGGGAAATGATATACGCAAATTTGGAATTTAACAGTGCTGTGTTTCTGTAATCTACTATGAAATATAAGGAACAGCACAAGTTTTACATGAACTCTATGGATATTCACTTCCCTCAAAGAAAAATAGAAAAATCTCTGGACACATATACAAGAATGGCTAGCAAGATAAAAGATCAAAATGAAGAGAAAGAAAGTAAGAGTATTCACCATTGGTCCAAACAGGAACATTGGCCATCTTTGAAATGATGGAAACGGTTTCGATCTCTAGCAATTATCTCCCTGTTGAAGATCTTTGATATGGCCTTAGTAGCTGAATGGCAATTTCCACATACCCTTAAGTTCTTAACAATCCTGATTGTTGTCCCGGGCTTTGTACTGATCAATCCATAAGCAATTGCCAGCCTTTCACTATGATGACTTAAGGCTCCTTCTTTCCAGTCTTCATCCATGTCATAGAGCACTTCAGATGTATCAGGTATATGTCCATGTGAGGCCAAGAGTCTATCTATCTCATCTACCATCTCATATATTTTTGGGCTCCGAGGATGCAGTTTATCTCCTACAAGAAACTCATGAACAAAACTATCTATCTCAATAGAAGTACTCCCCGGGACTTTCTTCATTCCTAAGTCATTCAACCTAGTTCTAACTCTAGCTACGTCCTCCCATCTACTTGCCATAGCATATATATTTGACAGTAGCACATAAGGCCCTGGGTTGTTAGGTTCCAATTCGAAAAGATGGTTGGCGACTTTTTCAGCCATTTCGACTTTCTTGTGGAGCTTACAAGCTGCAAGGAGAGAACCCCATATAGCACCATCTGGCTCCATTGGCATAGTATTCATTAGGGCCTCTGCTTCATTGAACAGTCCTGCTCGTCCAAGCAGATCAATCATGCAACCATAGTGATGCACTTTTGGCGAAATCTTATATTCTTCGATCATAGAATTGAAGTATTTCCGACCAAGACCTACCAAACCAGCCTGAGTAAAAGCTGATAAAACACCTACAAATGTGATATCATCCGGTCTGAATCCTTCCTGCACCATTCTCGAGAAAAGATCAAGAGCATGGGTTGCATCTCCATGCATGGCTAGCCCAGATATTAATGCATTCCAAGAAGGAAGGCTCTTAGTTTCCATTCGATCAAATACCTGTTTGGCGGCCTCTATATCACCACATTTCGCGTACATGTTAATCAGGCTTGTTAATAGAGCAGTGTTAGTTAAATGGCTGAAATTTCGGTCAATATATGCATGAATCCATTTGCCATAGTCAAGCGAGCCTAGATTAGCACAAGCTGGAAGAACACTTAAGAAAGTCACATCATTTGGCACAACCTGAAGTTCTAGCATTTCTCTGAACAAACACAAAGCTTCTTTGTAAAAACTCCCATGTGTGTAACCTCCAATCATCACATTCCATGAGATAAGGTCCTTTTGAGGTAAGCCCTCAAACAAATACCAAGCTGTTTCAAGATCATCACACTTTGCATACATGTCAATGAGCGCATTAACAAGCCGAAGCTTTGTTTCTAGGCCGTTTTCCTCAATCCAAGATCTTATCCACTTTCCTAACTCAAGATTCCCTGATTGAGCACATGCTGAAAGAACACTAAGCATTGTACTCTCATTGGGCGTAACCTGTGCTCTTAACATCTCTTGAAAAACCGCTATCGCTTCATCAAGTCGACCGCTCTGAACATATCCTGCAATCATTGCATTCCATGACACAACATCCTTAACAGGAATTTCATCGAACAGCTTATGTGCATCCTTCATATAGCCCCTATCAATATACCCAGTAATAAGTGCAGTATAAGAAACAGGATCTCTTAGAGGATTTTCATCAAATACTTTACGTGCACAACCCAACTCCCCATTTTGCGCATACATATTGATCAAAGAGGTATGTACAAACGCATCCGAATCCAGTCTGGCTTTCAAAATATGCACATGAATCTGCTTTCCTACATGGGTATTCCCCGATTTAGCGCAAGACTTCAAAATGAAAGGAAAAGTGTAGGAATTCGGCTCAGCACCAGAAAACAGCATCCGAATGTAAAACTCCAAAGCACCCATAGGAGAAGAACTCAAAGAATACCCTCTAATCACAGTATTCCAAACCAGGGTATTGGGTTTCTCCATCGAGTCGAATATCGAAAGCGCGTACGAGAGATCACCCGAGGGGTTAACAGCGCAGAACTCGATGAGCTTGCTAAGAGCAAATTGGGTATTGTGGAGGCCAGTTTTGACGATTTGGGAGTGGATTTGTTTGAGGGTTTGGATATTGTTGCATTTGTGGAGGAGGGAGAGAGGGGGTTGGCATTGGAGGAGATTGTAAGGTGGGTCTGAACTGGGGAGGAAATGTAGTGGAGAAGCTAGAGGTGATGTTGAACAGAGCATTGCCATTTTTTGATCTTGGTTTAGATATGAGATGAGTTTTTTTTTGTATTTGGTAATAAAAGTTCTCTCATTTATCCGCCAAAAATAACGGTCTTTAACAGATTAACATTGTTTTTATCAGATTAATATATATAAATGATTATGTAGGAAGTTTATGTTAAACATGTCGCAATAAATAAAAGAAATTAAAAAAAAATTAGGGATTGAGTAACGAACCATCAATTTTTGTGGTATTTTAGTTAACAAAAAAAAAAAAGGTTTAATTATAGCATCATCTCCTATTTACAATATAATGTTTTTAAATCTTATTATTTAACAACTCAAAATAATAAGAATTAAGATCAAGAACTTTTAAATTTTAAATTAGTATATTGTATGATAAGGAATAATCAATTTAGATGGTAAAAAAGTAATCCACTAAGCCAGAATAACTAGCGTATCTCATTCGAGTTTGTGAAGTAGCAATACATATTTGGAGATCCTCCTTTTTATGGCTTCGAATTAATGACGTTGAGCCCATTATAGAAAGATGGTTTCAAAACTGGCTACATTACTTCATAAAAGGAGGATATACACGATTAAGGAATAGTATAATCCTTTCTTTTACTCTATTGGAGTTTATATAGATTCATAAAAACGACGTCTGCTTTAGAAATGCCAAGCCTAACCCAAAGATAGTCTTCACTATCTTTGATGAATGGAATATGAGGAGGATACATGGTTGGGAACTACATGATTAGGATAGAAAATCAACCAATCAACTTCCACTAACAATTCATAATTGGACAATTGGGAAGCTCCGAGGAAGACCCTTGATTATAGTTGAAGTTGATGGAGCATGGAAAGAAGTGAAGAAAAATAATCAACACTGGACCATCTAGGCAGGAATCGGTTGGTTTATCTATAAGAGAAATGGATGGAATGAAGGTGGAGGAGAACAGGTTTGGGCTTTATCAGCTCTCCATACTGAACTCTTAGCCGTTTGGAAAGGAATGAAGGAAGATCAAAAGCTGGGTGAGGCATGCCTTATCAGGACAGATAATACATCAGCGGTGGAAATCCTCGTTGAAGACTCCACCTTGATGATCTCCATATATATGTTTTAACATGATTAAATATAGTTGATGGAAGTCAAAGAACTCTAATGAAATATGATATGCATGAAAGAATAACAAACAGTTACAATGTGATTACTTGTGTTATTTGTGGCTTGGATCATTTGCTTGTTCAGATCTACTCGAAGAATTCAAAATCATGTTGCTGCTGAATTCTTGCTGAAACCTCTCCTAAAAACAAGGAAGTAGTTACATGATGGACTCTTGAAGGTTTTGGTTTAAATTCAAATGGTTTAAAGATGAGTTTAAATTTCAAGTCTTCCTAGCTTTATGGGATTGAAAAAGTACTGCAGAAGCTATCCCCTTTCAAATATTGTTGATCGTGCCATTCAAATAAGAAGACTCATTCAAATCTGTAACGGCTATTCGGTCAAAACCTTTGAAGCAGACCTCAGTAACTGCCCGAGCATCATGGAACAAATTCTGAAGCAGTTAGTCAAAGACCTAACATCCGATTCAAGAGCAACTGTATTGTTGAATAAACTGAAGACTATCCGTTGCGAGAAGAAACTCAATAAATAGAGTGAGCTAAAGCTTGAAGATTAAGAAGTCCTTCAACGAGATACACAATACAAGCTGCAGAAAACTTAAACACTTTCCTCTCTAAAGCTTTATACTTTAATTGTATTTTAGATTGAGAGAAAAGAAAAGAAAGTCTCCTTGAGTGTGAAAAAGAAAATATCAAAAGAAAAAGAGAGGCATACTTTGAGTAACTTTATAATACTCAAAGATTCAAAAAGAAAAAGTAAGGAGATTTTTATTTCTAGGAATTGAGATGCTATAGTGTAGCTAGGGTAAGCTACGGTATAGAAGATTGTGTGTTAATCTTCGAAGGTGGTTTTAGGTCTCTAAAAGAGGAAATAAAGATCGGTTAAATCCTACGGGTAGGAAACCCTAGGCGGAGATGTAGGCACATTGCCGAACTTCGTAACAAATCATTGTCCCCTTTAAATTTGCTTTACATTCTTTATTCGCTTTACTTTTTTCATATTCGCTTACAAATCAAATCCTGAAAAACAATTCAAAGCCCTTGAGACCTGTCATATCAAATTTCCGCGTCTAAAATCTGTTTCAAAGCCTTTGAACACCTAATTGCGAAAATCTACCATACTCTATTCACCCCCCTCTATAGAGTATTTTGATCCTATCTATCCCTTATTGAATCTTCACTCGTGGACCCTTCTAAATCCTCGAAGGAACTACAAAATCTAGTGGAGGATATCGCTCTTGAGGTAACTAAATTTCTGTTTTTAACTTGCTTCAAGGTTTCTAGGCTTTTAGTAAGTAATGCCCACAGTCCAGAAAGGGTTTGTAGTTTTTGTTATTTTCTTTTTTCTATTGCCAAAAAAAAAACTTAGTTTTTTGTAGCATATGTACCTTTATAAAGAAAATATTGTCCTTGTAATAATTTTAGTTGAACAAGATTTGAGTCGAGGTAGTCTACTCACTATATGGGTCTGTATGCTAAAAGAATTAATGCACAGTAATAACATGATTGTCAAATATAGACATGTTAGCTGTTCAAAGAAATCCTTGAAAATTACAATTAGATTTGAATTCGAAGATACTTTATTCCCCCTTGAATGTATAGAGAAAAGTAAGCAGCAATTAGGATCTGATTAATTTTGTTCTTTCAATCATTAAGCAGAAGCTTTCAACTTTTGCATGGTCAGACTGCCTGACGAACTATTCCCAGGTCTTTTTTCTAGAGAGAAATTCAGAATTTGTTATTCTTTTGGCTAGAGATTTTCTGGAAAGCCAATATATTTTATTGAAATTCTTCTTCTTAAGCACTTTTTTTTTGCCCTCTACATTTTCCTATTATAGGGAGACATGCTGACACCTGCTTCAACCACTTTTCCATAAAATGTTCCACAATCCAAACATATTTATGGAGTTAATATTCATGATAGTAATTTGACAGGTTTTGACTTATATTTTCCTGTTCCATTATTCGTTGTTGAGAAAACAAAAAAAAAAAAAAAAAAAAACAGAGTGAATGAAATCTAAGAAAAATTGATGTTAATGGACTTGATTTTGCATTAGACCCACCACAATGAGATAGCAAAAATAGCTAGGTGTTAGTACATCTCTACTTTCAGAGCAAAGCATCAGGTTCTGAAATGAATTATTGTCCATTTGTTCTTGAGTTTCTGATGCTTAAAGTGTATATTAATTTTTGCTCCATTAAAAAGACGAAAGAAATGACCTTTGCCTTTGCTAGTGAATCAGCAGATTCTTTGAATCTTTCTGTTGGGGATAAATGGTGGTCCATTATTATAGCTAGCCAACTGTGAGTTCAACTTCACTTCGCTGGGTAGTACGTACTATAATTATATGTGAAGAACACCACCCTTGTACAATGAAGACAATGATACACCTATATATATTGCCATGCACAGCTTTAATGGCCTATGAAAAATGGCTTATTCCGTTCTCTACCGACATACAGATGTCATAACATTGTATATGAGCACCAAAGACGTACTAAATAAACCCCATAAACACAGTTTTTTTTTTTTGGCAACTGCAAAAGAATAAACTATAGACCCATTCTAGCTGTAATAGCTAGCTTATGGACAATATATATTGTTTTGTACGTTAAGTTGAACGAAACTCCATGAACTTATTTTATATTGGGCTTCATGCGAATATCCTTGGCAACTAACCCAAGGATATTGTTCCCCTCATAATCGCAGGTTTGAGTGCATAGCAGTATATCAATGTAGATTGTTAAAAAAAAAAAAGCACGTATGTTGAAAACTTCTTCTCTTAGTGCAGTCCTCCTGCAAAAACAAAATGTATTTCCCAACATACTAACTCATATAATCTTTGGAGAATTTGGCGCTAACTGAGAGCGCTTATTTGTTTTATGCATTTAGCGAGGCAAAGAGGAAGATCTCTCACCAAATTCCCTGGGCATTTGGCACTTGAAACATTCCATCCTGCATGCATAATTGTGCACCCCACATCCTGGTCTTCAAATTAAAAAATGTATGAATCAATTACACCATGGTAAAATGGGACCTTCTTGCACCCCATGCAATCAAACTGTAACATTGAAATATGACATAACTGTGGAGTAACACAAATATACGCACGTATATGAGCTTAGTTACCTACTGCAGATCCAATCACCAGTCTTCCAGCCAGGAGGTGTTGCCTCAGAGCTATACCCTGCACTAGAGGACATGACATTGCTAGCTCCACAACGTCCAAAAGCGCACTCAGGCTTTTGGGTGCCACACCTAAAGCAGCTCGTCCTGCTAGCATAGTTGTGGGTCCAACAGTTTATGGCCTGGCAGTACCAGTCCCCTGCCAACACTTCAGTTCTGTTGGTGTTGGTGTTGTATCCATAAGCTGAGGCAACAAACTGCCCACCATATTGGGGAACCCCACATCGTTGGCACAGTTCCCTCTTTTTGAAGTTAATGTGCTGGCATGTTCCACACATCCAGTCCCCTGCACAGCTCATTTCCTTCTCTAGGAACAACCCCACACCAAGAGAAAGGAAAGCAGTGCTTGTTAGAAAAAGAACAGAAGTATATGTTGCAGGTCTCATTAGGCAAAAATATCAAAGGGACTTAGCTCTCTGCAATGAGAGCTTTGGCGTCATGTCATCCGTCTTAAATTAGTAACATAGCATTTAGCAAGTCCTGATACATTGTCTCACAGAGTCAAAGATTACCTGGGAAGTTCAAGGAGTAGGAAAGGATTGAGAAGAACGAACTTTTGATGAATGATCCAGTAAGATGAAGATGGAACTGGAAATGAATTTAGTTACGTAAATATTGGAGCCCTTTTATAGCTAAATTCAGGCGTCCTGTGTAGGGACATGAATGTTAGCATCATCTTCATTGTTCCCTCTATCTTTTGCATGTGGTTTCCTTAAACAGGATTCCAAAAGTTGAAAATTACAAACAGAACCTTAAAATTAAGGCTTTAACTGACATTCAACTATCAGCATGTCAGTCAGTCATCATAAGGAGTGTATGTTAGCAGTTAGCACAAACTTCTGAACAGCAAAATTGATCTCTGATGATGCAATGACTCAATAGTACACGGGAATCCAAAAGTGGAAAATTACATACAGACCCTTCTTTCCTTTTTGAAGTTTAAATTAGCTTCAATAATTTACCAGCATATTCTGCAATCATTTATATTAGCAACTAATATGAAGTTAATAAGTTATTAGCAAACTTGACTTTTTATCTTTACTGATTCCTCTTGCACTATAATGTTCTTTATGTTCTTATTCTCTTCAATCATTCAATATCCACTTCTAGGAAAGGTGTTATGAGGGGAAGATGTTATTTGAAAGGGAACAGCTTACACTTGGGGCCTAAAACTTTCAATCTTCCCGTGTGAAAGGATATATGAATCTGATGCAAACAACGTCGCAAAATGTGGGACTTCCACTCTTATTTATTTGCATTTCAAGCAGGTTTCGTATGGTTCTGGTGCAAATAATCAGGGTAAAATGGGATGAAATTAGTCTCGAAAAACAGAAAATAAAAAATAGAAGAATGAAGATTTCACATAAGTGGAATCAGAGTTTCCTCTCAAGCTAATCCCGAGCTTAAAAGAACAAACAAAAGAAGCGCAGAAAAGTAAAAAAAAATCCTCATTCCTCAGATTTGGATCGCCTTAGTGCAATAATTCAATGAGAACTCATATCTGGTGTTGATGCTATCTTACTATCCTGAAAGTGTAAATCTGACAAGGCTAGTCTGTCAAATCTGAGGGCAACACCTGTAGAACTTGAAAAGTTATAAAAGAACAGCACAATTTTTTCTTGATAGTATCTCCAAAATATGATAGATATATCCAACAGCAACAACATATAATTTAATTTGTCCCTTGGGTTGTTTTATGATTAATGGTCAAAAACTGCATTTAATAGATGCTTTTTATTTATTTATTTTTAATAGTAGCATTACATTGATTTTAGTTAGTTCCTTGATCACTTAGAAAAAAGAACCATATAGAGATATTCTAAGTAGGGTGGCAAAATTGACCCAATCCAATCTGAACCCAACCCGTTTATAAAGGGTTGGGTTGAAAATTTCAATCCGATTAATTAAATGGGTCAACCTAACTCAATCCGTTTAATAAACAAGTTGGGTCGGGTTGAAATTTCCAACCCGATTTCAACCCGACCCAGCATGTTTATTATTGGGTTTGGTTTTTATATATGAGTCGGGTTTAATTAATGCGGGTAATACACTCAAGTCATAATTACCACTAGCTGTCTAGCCAACCCTAGTTTCTACTTTCTATTTGAATTCTACTGCTTCACTCTTAGTCTTCAATTTTTCATTTTTTCATCTCTTCGTACCTTCTTCTCACTTCTCAGTGCTTTCTACTTCTTCTTCACTTCTCAGAGCTCTCTACCTCTTTTTAACATATTGTCAAATTTTTCAATTTGGTTGTATTAAGACTATGTTAAGATTTGAGATTATTATTTTGCATTGCTTAGAACTTGAAAAATTAAAAACTCAAATGACTTTTACTTATTAAACAGGTTGGGTTGGGTTGGGTCGGGTCAACCCAAACACATAACGGGTTAGGTTGAGTTGGGTTGAAATTTTCAACCCATTTAATAAATAGGTTAGGTTTGGGTTGACATTTTTCAACCCGAACCCAACACAACCCATTGCCACCCCTAATTCTAAGGACAACACCTTCTCCAGCCAAAACACTAAAGGAAAAAGAGAAAAGGTTCTGGTTTCCCTTCACAATAATTAAGATGGAAAAAACCTATGCATAATTTACTGCATCAAATTCAATTGATGGTGATTTCAATTGATATTACGGCAAGATTTTTGCTGATTTACCGATCATCATTTTTGGAAAAAGCTACTCCTGGAGGATCAAATTGCCTATATGATGATGTCTACAATGTAACATTAATGTCAAAAAAAAATAAAAAAAAATACAATGTAACCTTAGGAAGCAGTAATGAATCAAATGCTGCAATTATATGAAAATTAAATAACAGATTAAGTTGTCGAAGCAGAATGACATAATCAAGTAATATCTCTAAGGTAGTAGAGAATATACTGGAGTGGCAATACATAGAAACTAGCTTAGAAAGGCAGCATGGAGGCCATACCAGTATACCATCCCCTCATGGGAGACGGCGGATTGCATGCTGATATGGCAAACGTCGTCGATTTTCCACTTAGCTTGCTTATTTGTTGACTCAGGATTTTGATAAGACAGAATCCTCATCATGAAAGTTTATAACCAAGCACACTGAATATTCTCACATGAAGGTAGATAAAAGAGAAAAACCTTAAAGACAGATGAGCCCTCTCTTCCCTTCTATTATTCTCCACCTGTGGTCATTCAATATTTGGCTCCTCAATAATACTGAAAAGAATCCCCATCCTGACAGCAATCATACAGCAAAAATCGCTGTTGCCTTTTCTTTTCTTCTCTTTTCTCTACGCGCACTGCAAGCGGAAAAAAACAGAACCCTGTTAATCCATAATTATGATGCCCTTGCCAAATACTCCTCCTCAACTGACATTATTGTACCTGGATGATTTAACAGGTAAGAGAAACAAGTAAAAGCAAAACCATTTGTCAAAACCGTGAATGGAGGAATCCTTAGTATTTTCATTTTAATTTTTATGTTTTGAGTTCTGTGTCCAATGGAGCAACAAGATAAAGAATTATTCCCATCGTCCTCAACCTTCCCCAAAAATCATACACTGATATCAAGTTGGGTGAAATTTTGTCTAAAACATGTCTTTTGATTGGTGAAAAGCTTTTAAGCTGCAAGTGATGCATGTTGGTCAGATAATCTCTCGCCCAACACGGCACAAAGCTACTGACAAGAAATTGACACAGCACAAACATGACTAACCCCGAACTTGACCTGGTTTAGTCCATTTATGATGTTTTGGAATCATCTTAAATTTTATTAGTGATGTCCAATATATATTTTGGGAACAGCCCGAAACTGAAATGATATCATGTACGAACATAACTTGTTTACCCAAAATGCTGGCTCTACATGCATGGAATCAGTCTTTATTCGGCAAATAGTACAACCTGAACCGGGCACCTGAAATAGGTTGCCAGACATAAACTACCACTAGGAAAAATGAAAACCTTGTGCCCAATATGAATATTATACACCAGTTAAAAAAACAAGAGACAGCCTTTAACATGAACTCATCCAAGGCATATTTTAAGATTACAGCAAACATGTTCCTTGAATATATAAACAAGTAATTATAAAAAGCTAACTAACTAACACTCTAAAATAATAGTCAAGAGTTGTTGCATGCCATGCACCATATCACACAACTGCCTGCTTCTTTCTCCTCTGAAACAAGAAAGCATGTGTTGTTTCTGTTTCAGCAACTTCTAACCAAAAACATGCTGCATGCCATTGTACGAACATAAGATCCCATAGGTTACTCCATATGCAACTTTTATTAGTAAAATAAACTGAATTGAAATTCCCCTACTCGTATTACTTAATTTGTAATTGGAAATTCCAATCATGTTTCAGAGCTTAACAACTTTTGTAGACATCCCAAAATAGTTAAGGGAGCAATTAATTCCGAACAGTTCAAGTACTTAGTTGGTTCAGACTTTGCTTAGACCCGTTCATCAGAAACAGAAAGAAGCAAAAGCTGTCTTTCATTAAAAAAAATATCTCTATTGCCCCCCCTCCCCACCCCAAATAACACCTTTCAAGTGTTGGATATTGTAAATAAAATTATGAAATACTCCAATTCAGAGGGAATAAAGAAAAGGAGGACACTTCAGATTACCAGTCTCTAGTCTCTCCAAATCAAAGGATGTGTGCATGAACATGCCTGCTAATATTAATAAGGTCCCTTTATCTGAAATGGAGCAGAGTTTAGAAATCAGAACCCTGAAATAGATCCTTAAATAGTGTCGTCCCATACCGGGAATCCCATTTTTAAGGAAACGACTTAAGTGAAGCAGGGGAACCCTTTGTAAAGGAGATGACTCCTATAATATGATGTGCACATTATACTTCAGGTCCCACCAGAAAAGAAGTCCCTCAGCTACTATAAAAAGGGTCACCACTTAACGGACCAAACACCCACCAACTACTTCTAACACTTCTCTAGCTATCAACACCCAGAAGCCACAGCTCTCAGGCTTCTGCGTTTTCTTAAGCTCCAATTTTCTCAGGTTAGTTCCTTAAGATATTTTTTACCATGTAGAACAATGCTCTAGATTTCTGCACCAATCATTCTATTGAATCGTACCCTTTTGTGCTCCCACTGCAGCAAAAAATTAATTATAAACAAAATAGTATAAAATAAATTGATCATGATGATACTTTAGAAACTAGCGCCAATATGGATAATGCTATTGATTTTCAATGCTTTAACTCCTTTTCTTTCTGCTGGTTTAACCGCAGAAAAGGCAAGGATGAGTTCTCCAGGGGATTGGCTGTGTGGCGCATGCCAACATGTGAACTTTAAGAAGCGGGAATCATGCCAGAAGTGTAGTTTTCCCAAGTACGGTAACCAGGCTGATATCCCATACTACATTGCTAACACAAAAGCTAGCAGGACAGAGGTGTTGGCCGGAGACTGGTACTGCCAGAGCATGAATTGCGGAGCACACAATTATGCTAGCCGTCCAAGCTGTTACCGTTGTGGAAACCTTAAATGTGATTATGGGACTGTTGGTGTTGGCTATGGAACTGGTGACATGATGATGGGAGCAGGAGGATATAGCTCAGAACAACAACAGCAACAACTCATGCCGGGGTGGAAGGCTGGTGACTGGATTTGCGTGAGGTAATTGAATACTGTTTTTCTTAGATCAACAGCATCTCAGTATCTTCTCTGTCAGAATTTTAGCCTCATTTCCAGGCTTCATTAATGGTCTCATAATTAAAATTTACATCTTTGTTACTGCAGACCTGGATGTGGCTTACACAACTATGCGTGTAGGATGGAATGCTATAAGTGCAGATTACCAAGAGATTTTGGTAAATATATCTATTTCCTCATCTACCTAAGTTATATATACTACTGTTAAAAAACTTATCTGATTAATTTCTCTTTTCATTGTTCAGGTGGAGCAATGTAAGAGAAGAAATTTTACAGAGAGGTTTTCATGACCTGTTTTCTGTTGTAACTTTTATGAATATTAGCACCTAATATCAAGGAATATCAAAAATTAATATTCCCTTCTACATTTAAGTGTAATTTTAGTCACTGTAAGGTGCTATGGAGGGTGTCAAATGAAGCCCCAAAAGGCTAAATTCTCTGGATTACAAGAAAATCTCCATGTTTCAGACATATTGTTTTCGGTTATAATTTTGTTATTACTCTTCGCTAAGTCATTAATTTTTTGAGCAAGGGCTTAAAGAAAAAATAGATCCAGGAAATAATTCAAGTTAAAATCCTGTCTAGAGGCGTGCTTATTTCTGCTAATCAGTCAAAGGAGAAATAGTTAATAAGATCCTTTAGGCATAAAATCGTAAAGAGTAGCAGCATGCAGATAAGAACCATATGCTCAGCTTTAGAGCATGGGTTCAACAAAAGGTCCAATCTTCTATCTGTCAATCTTTTGATTAACTCAGCATAGCCTCACTTTATACTAAATACAGAAGATAATGATGCATCTACAAAGTTACTCGTTTGGATCAGTGTGTTTGATGTAATATCTTACATGTAATACATGATATTGTTAGAAATAAGTCAAGAAGCCGCTTAAAGTAAAATAGCAATTTCTAACACAAATAACTCCATCAGTTAACTTATCAATGATTTTTGGGTTCTTCTCAGAAGTACAATTTATATAATTACATGGTATGATCTATGTGCAAAGGAAGTGACTAGAAATTTCACAACTTACTACAGTGCTATTGATTTCATTAGAAGTTCACAATAGATGACTCAGTGTCCACACTTGCAAGTTGCAATTCCTTACTTGGCCACTTCGAAATCATCTTTTTCTTTTCGTTCTATTTCTTTCTAAGCATTGTAAATCACAAAATGTAAATTAAACAAAATGAATATTTTCCAAATTGAACTCATAATAGTATAAATAAATAGACGAATCAAAGTTGTCTATCCTGCTATATGTAACATAGCATGCATCACGTGCTCATTGGTCCATCCTAATGACCTAGCATCAGCATACAGGAGTGAGTGGCGTACTACCGCATGTAATGGTGTGCGAAAGTTGAAAAAAAGATTTTCTCTTTAGACAAGGAAATATATGAAGAGGAATATATTTCTTTCATTTTCTGAATTCCTTTTAATTTGGTGATACAGAACTTGTTTTCTCATGTCTAAGCTTCTGATAACTGAGGTTTATAAAGATGCTCAAAATCTATCAGTCTTAACATGATATTTCTCAGAACCTAGAAGTAATATCAGCTACATCAGTGCAATTACAAACATATGCTGTAAAGTTATTAAGTTGCATGTAATTAAATACTGAAGAAAATTACCTAGCACCAAAGTGAGAACAAAAGTGATCATACTGTAGATCATGGGTATCTTTTTAGTACGCAACCTAATGATTCTCCTTATATTCATTGCTCCCATGCCAAAACTAAGGCTTGAACCCTATTTCAAACATGTGCTCCACGTTATAGGCAACCCTTTGGTTTCTAAAACTAAGTTGGAATAGTGTAATGGTTAAAACGCCTCCAGGAAGAAGGAAATTCAGTTATGGTCAAATGATCTCTCTCACTAGAAGATAAGCAGAGCAGTCAGCCACAGCAGTAATGTTTTTATGATCCGTGGTACAAATCCTATACTAGGACCATAACACATAATGTATGCTCCTATAAATAGGACTGCAGCATTCCCAACTTGCTTGGAAAACCTTCTGTAAAATACACTCTATGCAAGTTTAAAGAGAATAAACACTCTATCCTCTCCTCTGTACATGTCTCTTAAATCATTTGTAGCAGAAATGTAAACTAAAGGAAAAGAATATACCAAGCTTAGGCAGTTATTGAAACTAATTGAATACTCAACTTACTTTCACTCGTAACTCAGGATTTTGGAAAGAATTATTTTCTTTAGAAACCCTATCTGTTAGAACTCACTACAAGTTTATAACAACAATTTTGTGATTTGGGTAGAGGGTATTAACAAAGATTTGGAGAAAGTGAGTTGTAAGAAAATGTGGCTCTAAATTAGAGGGAACAGAGTAGGAGGATATTTGTGGATGATTACGTGAGATAGACTATTTGTTCATGTAGCCGATCCTATTTTTTGGGATTAAAGCATGGTTTAGTTGTTGTTGATAGTACAACTGTCAGTCTAGATATTAGACTAATGTAACTATAATTCATGCATTAGCATAAGTGGATAATCCTACAGAAGAACAAAAGGTGTAACACTTTGACTTCGATACCGTAAACTTTAATCCAACCTAATGCCAACTGACAAATATCTGATCAACAACAAACTTAGCGAGTAAGCGTTATAACACTAAGGGGACCGCTTACATTGAGTCTAAGGGCATCGTGGTTACAAGTAGAATACCAATAAAGATGGAGACTTATGCTCAAACCACTTGGTGACAAAGAAGTCACATGCTTGATTTTAATTTTTTAATGCCAGAAAAAAATAATAATTAAAAGCTTTTACCTGATTATGTTTATTGTAGCAAAGTGTAGAATCTGAGGCAACTTTTCAAGCAAGTCAAACAACTCCATGACACTGGATTCGAAGTAGTTACATAAGCATGACAAGTAGAATAGAATCTGAAATGAGCAAATTCATGATGGATCTTACGAGCAGTTGCAGCTGACTGGCAAAACAAACCAGCTAAGATAATGAGGCAAGTAACTATCCCAACCATAAAGATATCATTATTTTGCTTTCTCCTACCAGCCTCTAGCCTTGTCAATAAACATCATGCCAATAAAATATCCAACCACATTTAGAACATAAGTGATGAGAGAAAGAGCCAAGGCAAGGTGGTGCTTTTCTTACGCAAGCCTGCTAATTTAACAACTGTAGGGTTGTAGTATGACTGTTGAAGCTCACGAATTTCTAAGTAATTTGAACTGTGATGCCAAATTGCCAACTTTCAGCCCCCTTTAAAAAAACCTGCAAATGCAAGGCATATTCAGTTTCTTGAGCAGATTGGTACCAGAACCTTACCATGGACTCAACCTCCACTTAAGCATTTAATGATCCATTTCCTTCCTATACTTTGATCATCCATTCATATTCTTGCCAAAATAGCCATATCCTCTTTATTTTCATTCAATGAAAAAAAGGAAACACCCTTGTTTCATAACTTCTATATAAACTGGCCCACTACTCCAAGAATGTAACTCCATGCTCCTTCAACCTAGAAAATATATATCAATTGAGTACAGATAGAACGGCAGTTGGCATCTTCTGCAACAGTTGCATGAAATCAATATTAAAAAGTAATGGCAGTCCCCATCAATATAAAGAATGAAATTACTCATATTCCTTTAAGTACGAAGATGACACAAGCCAGTGCTCTAAAACAAGAAAGAAAGCCATTAATTTCGATATACAGAGCAACTGTCAACTATACGATGAATCTTGTATCCGCCAATACTAGATTTCCTCATATCTCAAAGAATGCTTTAATAATTAATACCATATTATTTCAAAATTTTGACTCCACCATGCTATTGATGGGTATACATACATGTGTCTAACTTTAATAATTAACAGGTTCGTATTTCCATACGCTGCAAAATCTTAATTAGAAAGGTTACTAGGTATTTAAAGGGAATGATTGTAATGCCCTTGAAGATAAAATTTTGGCTAGATCTAGACTGTGGGGATCTAGAACTCTCTCCTATGTAGGGAGAACCCAAGTGGTGAACTCTGTTTTATTGAATTTGCACTCTTATTGGGAGGTAAATTCCTTATCCCAAAGATAGTCATGAAGAAAGTAACCTCTATTTACAGAAGTTATCTTTGGGAAGGGAAGCATTTCTCTACTAGATCCTCTCCAGTGGCATGGTAGTTAGTCTGTCGGCCCAAGGCAGAAGGGCAGCTTGGTGTGAGGGACTGCATCAAATGGAATTAACCATTAATGGCTAAGTACACTTAGGGTGTGGTCAATAAATTGGATAGCTTTAGGCTTAGATGGATTGATCATCAATATCTTAAACAAGTTGACTGGTGGCCTTATTCTCCCCCTAAGACTGCCAGTTGACACGGGAAACAAATGTGCCAAGAGAAGGACATCTTTCATTATAATAAGGAGATAATCAAGGGGAAGGGGAACGAGCCATGATCACTGTCTGCGATTACGATTGTCAATTTTCTTCTAATCATTCATCACAGAAGTGGCTGCAATGGTTTCAAAAGTGCAAATTTTATATTTAATGAGGTTAAGGAATATGTTTGCATTAATTGTTGTTATGATATTAGGCAATAATATTTAAACCTAAAGCCATGCTTTGTTTGCAACTGCTTCGGAGTCCTCAGTCCTCTAATATGTACTGAAACAGTAGCTGGAATAACTCCAGGATTTACAGTAACCAATTAGGACTTAACATATGCATAGAAAGGGGACATTTTTCTGTCACAGACAAGAGAGAACTGAATTTCACCTAGTTGTTTCTTGGGGAAGTGCCTCGAGTCTCTATATCTCCTATTACTCAACAGTGGTTTATCCATGTCAAACAGTGTGGCTTACAAAATTCAACCTCACTCGAATAACAACCCCAACCTCTCATGAGTCTCATCCCTCCCCAACCTCCAAACAAAATAATATGATCTCACACTAAGCATATAATATAAGAATTCGGTACATTTCTAACTCCACTTGAATGAAAAAAAAAATGTACTCTCAACCAAGTTCTTAGCTTTAAGCCATATCCAAATTCCAAGTAATATAGGGGTTCGATTGACCCCACTTGCGCGCCACTTTCATGAAATAGTTGAATAACTTTTTGATGTAAAAGTCGTGCCACGAATCCACGATAGTGTAGAGGCAGTTATACTATAACATTAAGCCACTCGATACAAAGTTCAACATTGCCTTGCCTATTACTTGTCTATATATATGCATTTTCAATATATTTGTAATTAAAGAGCATCAAATACCTAAAGATTGTGGGAAACTAATGGGTTTCTTTTAGGGATTTCATCAAACACTTAATTGGCAAAGCATGAAAAATGTTGGTCACGTTCGAATAGTGACACCTGCATGAAACCCTTATCAATAACAAGATGCAATAAGATGGTGTTGGTGGAATTCAACTAACAAAATCATCGAAATTATCTGAGTCGGTTCACCTGGATGTGATGAATTCAGATTGAAGATTGAACATTGATGAATTTTCTCAATGTGGCGAAGACCTTTGATTTCCATAACTTCACTTCCCTTTGCACTAGACTGGGGCATTTGGCCCGCATACCTGTTCATTCCCAACAAATTGAATGCAACGACCAGTTGCAACTTGCAAATTGATCCCAATGTCTAATAATATTTTGCCTATGAATATTTCTTCATTTTGCTCAATGTTCCACACAAATCTTTCAATCACCTAATGCTCAATCACTCATCTTTCTCTTACAATCTAAAAATTCTTAATTTTCCTTACATAGTATGGTTTTTTGCACGAAAAGAAAAACCTTCATGAAATTTTGCAGTGGAAAGTAGTGCAATTGTCATCATACATTATATTTGTTATAAGATATAACTATCTTTTTTGTAATTAATTATTATTGTTGTTGATTTTTTTGTTAATTGTAATTACTACCAATAATTTATTTTATTTAATCGTTGGTATTACTATCAAAGTATCATTTACTTTATGACATCAAATTCAAACTACTACTACTCCTACTCCTTCTCTAAGAAAGACAAAAATGTAGCTATCACTAGTAAATAGTCTATTCAATACATTCCGATACCTCTGACTCATAACATAGGATCTAGCGTTCTAGCTTAGCAATGTGCCTCAACCTTGAAATATATTTAATACGAGATTTCAACACAAGGTAACACTCAAATTATTTTGGAATACAACATAAAATTCCTTATCATTAACTAGCTAATTGAGTCAAACATGTAACTTTGAATAAATGGATCAAGCTATTTTGAATGTAATTCAAGTCAAAATGTGATGATTTAGCACTCAAATTATTTTGGAACACGACATGAAATTCCTTGTCCCCTGCTTTTGGTTTTTGGATTTTTCTTTTAGGTGCTTTTGTTTTATTTTTGTTCTGCTTCGTTTTGTTGGCTTTAGCCTCATTGGAATAAAAAAAAAAAACTAATAAAAATTACAAATGTAAAACCAAATAAAAAAAAGTCATAATAAAAACCAAATACATTACTCACGTTAAAACTTAACTAATTTTTTTTCTAAATTAGAGTTTAATCCCCCAACAAACTTGTCCATGTACAAGTAAACAATCCAAAACCTAGGAATAAATATTCAAGTTTTCGGAACTAATTACAAGTTCAAACCTTAATCCTAATTGAACTGGTTTTTTAAGGCTAAGAACACATACGCCTTACGATTTTGGAGGGAAAAGAGTAGTTGGTTGAAGTGGGGTGGGGTTATTCTGCTTCAAAGAGCGCCTAACTAATTAATTACCCATCAAAGAGTCAGGGAAAAAAAATTCCAGTAACAGAGCCAAGCCTTTTAATCAATAATTGAAATGCAACTCTTGTTGTGATAGAGAAAATGATACAATGATGATGCAAATTAGCATTCTAATCTAACACTGTTGTGAAGCACAACCAACTAAGAAAGAAAGAATAGATCATATAAATATATAATTAGATCCATGACTAAGGTTTATTAAGAACCTAAATGAACAAACTACTTTAATGTAATTAAAGGAATTGAACAAAGTATAAAAGAAATATACAATAGGAGAGAATAAGAGATAATAATTGCATCAATAACGAAACTTGAAGGAATAAAGTATTGAGAATTTTTTAATTTATACCTGATATAAATATATTATGAGATATTTTTTGTAATTTCGTTTCTATATATGAGATTATAATGTCTATATCTGATATGTGTTTTTCTGTATTTTTATATCTGCTATCTTTTTATATTTGATATAACAATACCTATATTTGAGATGTCAATATCCTGATATAAATTATATCATGTATAAATTAGAAAAGCCTCATAAAGTATTCTACAAATTATAAAATTCTTGAATGACAAAAAGTACATGATGAAAGTCTAGTATTGTGTGAAGTGGAAGTCCTCTTAAATTACAATGCTAGTAGTATTTATAATAACCTAGAAAAAATAGGACTAATGTAAAGAAGAATTGTACAAAGAAATTCAACTCATTTGATAGACACAGATATGTTAGGTCCACCTAAAAATTCAGCAACATCCTAATTTGCAAAACTAGAGTAGATACGGGTATGTATAAATTCACATGGAAATGTCTCATAACTCTTCAATATTCTACCAGTTTTCGATCTTCAATTCAACGAGGGACATGGAAGTGTATAAATTCACACGTATAGCTATCAAAATCAGATCCGACCCGATAAGTTATTCGAAATCGATCCGAACCCGACCTGATGATGACCCAAAAACCGACCCAACCCGACCTGAATTTAATCCGAAATCGATTTGACCCGACATTCAAAAATCCAAACCCGATCCGTGTCCGACCCGTTGAAGACACGACCCGTTAAAGACCCGGCCCGTTACGAACCTGACCCGAAAAGAACCCAAAACCGATTGAAACCGACACATAATCGATATAACCCGATTTATAACAATTCATTACCTGAAGTCACTGGATATGTTAATAATCTGAATATGCATGAATATGACCTAATCTTGACATACCTATTTTTTACCTAATATCTAATAACTTTGAAACCAAACTTGTAATTGTCGATTCAAACTAAACATATTACAAGTTCTTATGTATATATAAACTTAACATCGTATGTTATAGACTAGTTTGATAGGATAATACACATTTAATAATCATTAGCTCATAAATATTTTTTTTAAATGACTTATCGACATCATCATTATCCAATTTATGAATTAACCATCATCATTGTCCGATTTTATCAAAACCGACCTTGACCCGAAATAACCCATTTAGGAATCGATTTGATTTTACCAGAACCAACCTTGACCCGAACCCGAAATAACCTAGCTATAACCCGTTCAGGAACCGACCCGATTTTACTAGAACCGACTTTGACCCAAATTCGAAATAACCCGATATAACCCATTTAGGAACCGACCTTGACCCGAACCGAATACAACCCGAACCGACCTTGACTCGAACCGAATACAACCTGAACAGAACCCGACCCAAACCCGACCAAGCAAATAACCGATTTTACCCAACCCGATAATGACCCGACCCGATAGGCAAAATTGACTCGATAAGAACCGACCCGCGATGGGTCAACCCAGATGCGACCCGTTGAATTTGACACCCCTACGCCAATGTGAGGTTCCTAGCCTTCAATTTCCATGTTTACCTTACAATCCTTAGCTTCACGTGTCCACGTCTTCACCGCGTTTTACATCAACGTTGACACTTCACTTTTAAATTCCAAACTTCTTCGAGATAGACATCAAGGCTTTGTATGCCACTTTTGTGACGCTCAAACTTGCGTTAAACTTTCGAAATAGCCATTTATCAAAACTATTGTCAAATTCTATTAAAAATACTCCTAAATACACATACTAAATATGACTTGTATCGTTTGTTAATAAAACTCACCCTCTAGCCACTCTAGCTAGAAGGGGCATTAGTTTATCCTCTTTCCCTTGCCGCTACCTTTTAAAAAAATTGAATTATCACTATTGGTTTATTACAAGTTTACGACATCCCTCATCCTTTATCGTATTTAGGTCTGATGACAAGTTAAAAATACACTAGTGGAGTTAAAAAGTCGAAAAGAAAAAAGGAAAAAAAAAAGAAAGATTGCGGATCAGTTTACAACTAATTACACTCTTAATTAAGCTGGTTACATAAAACAAGATAATAAGCCGTCTTCTTTCAAAAAAAGATAATAAGCCGTTATTTTTCAAAAAAAAATAAAAAATAATAAGCCGTTAGGGTTTTAGAAACGTAGGGTTTTTCCTTGAAACTTTCCACCTTTTTCTCTCCTCCCCTGCAATTTCCCTTTCTCAAATTCAAGAGGAAGGCGGCTAGGGTTTTCAATTTGGGTTTTCCATATTTCGTCCAATTATCATCTTACCCACTACTTTCCATGTTCTCTAAGTTTCAGATTAATATATAATTCATCTCCTCTCTCTCAATTTCTTTATAATATATAGTTTTGCAATTCAATTATATAATTCTTACTTCCGCTCTTATCAAATCTTCTCTATAATATCCCAATTCTTTAAAATTATTTGATTTTTTGTACTTTTTTTGAGAAATTTGATTTGTTTTAATTAGTGGGTATATCAAAAGATTCAATCTTTGATCTGGGTTTTCCTTAATTAGTGGCTATTCAAAGATTAAGATTCAAACTTTGATTTGGGTTTTGCTTTTCTTGAATAATCTGATTTATTTTAATTACTAGGTAAATCAAAAGTTTCAATCTTTGATCAATTTTGATCTCAATTTGAATTGGGATTTTCGCGATGAGTTACTCTGATCCATATTCCTCTTTTGCACCTTTCTCAAATGGGTCGGACTCAATGGGTTTCTGGCCTCAGTTTCCTGGTTCAAATGAACAACCTGAAGTGAATTCAGACTTTGATCATGATCATCCACCATTGAAGAAGTCTAAGAATTCTTCAGATATCATACCCACCAATCATGCTCAAAAAACTCCCCAAGTGAACCCTCCTGTAAACCAGCCAACTGGGAGAATTTTCTTCAAGACTAGGTTGTGTGCAAAGTTTAGGATGGGGCAATGTCGAAATGGCGAAAATTGTAACTTTGCTCACGGGGAGGATGACTTGAGGAAACCCCCTCCTAATTGGCAAGAACTCGTAGGAGCTCGTACAGAGGATAGAGGGAATGGTGGGGGTGAAAATTGGGAGGATGATGATAGGATCATTCATAAGATGAAGCTTTGTAAGAAGTTTAATGCAGGGGAGGAATGCCCTTATGGAGATAGGTGTAATTTTCTTCACAAAGAGCCTGCTAAGTTTAGAGAGTCGGCTCCGGTTCGGTTTAGGGAGAATTCTAGGGAGAGCTCTGCTATTAGCATTGGTACTACAGGGCCTTCTATGACACAGCAATCTAGGGGGGCTCCTGATCAATATGATGTTCTTAGGATGGCTGCCTCGAATGGTAATGGTGGTATGGATGGCTTGAGGGGGAACTCGAGGCCTGTTTTTTGGAAAACAAGGCTATGTGTCAAGTTTGATACAACTGGGAGCTGTCCTTTTGGGGACAATTGCCATTTTGCTCATGGGCAAGCAGGTATATATCATGACACTTGGTTTCTCTGTTCTAAATTAAACCCTTTTGCTAATTCATATTGCTATTGTTATTTTTGATTTGTTGCTGGGAACTAGCATCTATTATGTTTCTTTGACCAATTATTGACTACGTGTTTTAATGTGTGGAAATCATAGATGACTCAGTTGGATTGATTGTTCAAAATCTTGCCTAAGCTAATTCTTATTGCTATTGTTATGTGTTGCTTTGTTGTATTCATCAGTTGTCGGGAACTAGCATCTATGATGACTCTTTTATGAATTGTAGATAACACGTTTTTATGTGTTAAAATCATGGATTACTGATGTGAGTATAAGATAAAAATGATTTCTCAGTATTGTGTAGTCATAATAGAGTTAGGAAAGACTTGTGAGAATGGTATCGGACAACTTTTTGTCTCTTCTTCCTTGTTGTCATGCTGAAGTCGTTGAGAAGAACATCTCAGGGTTAATCAATGTTAATCTCAATTTGACATTGCTTACTTGATTGATGAACTCCTTTATGTTTATGTTTCAGAACAATAGTTTTTTCAAAGAATTAATTGGTGAATTATTACCTGTTGATTGTGAAAGTAGCATTTATCTTCATTGGGTGTTTACTCAAGAAAGTAGGATATTACCATCTTGCTGTTTTTTCCACCCTTTTGAAGATGCGATGTTTTCTGTTTGAAACTTCACAACTTTTATGCATAATTTCTGTGTGTGTTTGAAAGGAAACAATATTGTTGAATATTTTCATAGTATCATTCAATACTTTGAAAATAAGGTTAAATAAGTTTAAATTTGGTTTTTCTTTGAACTGTGGGAAGTTTGTTTGAATCTTATCGCTGAATAAGTTGAAATGCTTATTTGAACTGAGTGGAATTAGTTTTAATCTATATTGTTGAATACATTGGAAATGTCCTTCTCTACTGGTATTATCTAGATATACTAAGATTGCTTACCTAGTTACAATAGGCCTTAATATTTTGGGCAAAACAATGGATTCTTCATGGGAGATTTTGCTGTTGTTATTGACCTAGTTTTTGTTATCTTCTGGTTGATGGTAGCATTGTTTGAAGCTTGGTTTGATATGTTAACCCCCTTAAGATACGGAATTCCCATTTCAAGCTAAACCTGTTTCTTAATGAATCTCGCTGACTATAAATATAGATCAGTTTTGGAGGTTGAAAATAAGAGTATCTGTTTCTTTATAACTCACATTGCGTTTGTAGATTAATTATGGCGTTAGAAACTGAGGTATATGCTTCATTTATGAATCAATTGATTTTGTAGACTGCTTTTTTGATGATAGAAGTTGAGAGAGGCTTCTCTCCCGGAACCCGACCATCCCAAAACCCTCCCGTCAAGTTCTAAGCACTTTATCTGATGCACAATTGTCCTCTGAATCCTCATCCGTCTTTGCTCTTTTTTCAGAGTTGTTGCTGCCTAGTAATCATCCCGCTGACGCTGGACAAGTGATAATAAGCTCTGCTCCTCTTAAACCTGTTTCCACTCCTGTTAACGATCCTACAACCGTAAAGATTGATATCGGGGAGCCCTTAGGCCAGGAAGGTCAAGGCAAGAAGTGCCTCTTGAAATGGAATGGAACCAAGAAGATAAATCGAATTTATGGGGATTGGATTGATGATTTGCCCCTCAACTTGCCTAATCAAGTGGAGAGCTGATCAATTTTTGTGCGACTTTAACTAGAAGTTGCCTTTTGGATGTCTGTAGGTATTCATC
This sequence comes from Dysphania ambrosioides, assembly GCA_026401315.1. Classification (NCBI taxonomy): domain Eukaryota; kingdom Viridiplantae; phylum Streptophyta; class Magnoliopsida; order Caryophyllales; family Amaranthaceae; genus Dysphania; species Dysphania ambrosioides. Next base: position 3,108,510 of record CM048667.1, read on the forward strand.
AATATCATCATATTGATATTATTAGAAGTTTTGGATGTGTTTGCATTCTTCTTAAGCTGAAGCCTTGTTACAAGGGGTAGATTTTACAACTTTTTTTTTCGTTGTCTTACCAAAAATTTGGGTGGATGCCCTATCTTGTCGTAGGTGTTTTAGTTTGTGAAATTGTGACTTGCAAGTTACAATAGTAATATATACGTGGTTGCCAGATACAAATATAGAGGCAACAATAATTTAGTTCAGACTTCAGAGGTATACTAAATTACTCGGCTCATGATACAGGAATTATAACACTAATATGCAGGCAACAATAGTTTAGTTCAGACTTCAGAGATATACCCAATTAATCTGCTCATAATAGAGGAATTATAATAAATTATTCACATTTTTGTTTTAATGTCTAGTTCAAAGAATGGATATATGTTGAATTTATTGTTTGTAAAAGTTGGGGCCTTGATCAACATTAATTACTGATGATGCTAGTATAGGTTTGATTCCAATAGCTCTTTAATTAAAAAAAATCTGCTTGATTTTTTTTTTTGTTTGAGGGGAAATCGAGCTAATGCGTTGCAAATTTGCAATGCCATGTAATCTTGCCCTTTTGGTTTAATTTCTGTTTCTTATGTATTCACTGGGAGGTCACTGTTAGCCTCATTACATCATTAAGCATTACGATTAACATGATTAGTAATTTAGTATTTGAAATATCTTGAAAGGTTGGTTATTTACGAAAAGAGATGTTTTCATATCAATTTAACTTTTTTCCCGTACATATGACATCTTATGTAGGGGTCTCAATCGGTTATATGTTTCGGTTTAGGGTATGGTTTATTAGTTTTCGGATATTAACGGGTAGCTTTTTAACAGTTTAGCGTCTTAAGTGGTTGGGTTTGGGTCGATTTTAAAAATTATCGGGTCAGTTTGATTAGAATTTTTTATTGCAAAATCTATTAGGTTCGGGTTCTGATCGGGTCGAGCTGTAATCGGTTCAGATTGTAATTGGTCTGTTTGAAAACGGGTTGTGCCGGTTTAAAGTGGTTTTCGAGTCAAACAATATGGGTACTAGACGGTTTGGGTTGTAATCGGCTCGGATCATAATCGGTTTGGGTCATGATCGATTTGGGTATTATTTGGGTCAGGTTGTAATCAGTTTAGGTTGATATTGCTCGGTTTGAAAACGAGTTTTGGTTAAAAAAAACTGGTAAAATTAGTTCAGGTCATAATCAATTTAGGTTGAATTAGGTCGATTTGAAAATAGACCTGGTGTAAATGTGTTTTCAAAGTATATAGGAGTAGCGAGTAAGACTTATGCGCCAAGATACACCCCAAGTGAAACTATTTATGAATTACAAAATTAGTAAATTATACATTACTCATTACTCATATAGTCGTATCATATAAGAGTTAAGACTAATAAGAGTGTAAGACCATGTTACAATGTTATATTAGAAACGCTTTTTGAATAATTTGAACAGTTGAACTTGATGGTTGAGACCTTGAGACAAACGAAAACTATATGTATATGTATATGTATATGTATATGTATATGTATATGTATGTATATATATATATATATATATATATATATATATATATATATATATATATATATATATATATATATATATGTATGTATATATATATGTATGTATATGTTTATATATATATATATAAGCGTTGTAATTTTAAGACTCTTAGCCAATTTAATTTTTTAAATTTTACAATCAAGGATGTCAAACAAGCCAACTCAAAGTCAATTGTATTTGATTCTTAATATTCTATGTATTAAACTGTTAATGTATAATTAATAATTATACATTAACATAAGCAACTAAACATAAGTGTTGAAAACCACACAAAATATTGTTATAAAGTTGATTAACAATATTATTGTGTTATATTTATTATAACTATTATTTAAATATGTAATGAGAATCATGAGATTATTATATATGCATATCCTTTTGTTGGTTTACCCTTAAGGCTTGAGTCACTGATAAAACTAATAACATAAAGTAAATTTTAACTCAAGTCTCATAGATCAAATGCTATTATCGAGTAGTCTAGTACATTATTATGCAACTACACTCATATTAGTCATATACTAATATGAGTCATATCTAATTAAGTAATTATGTACTAATCCACTAGTAAACTATATCGTTTATATGTTTACAAGATTTCAAGTGAGTTGTGTACAACTAAATTGATATAACTCATATAAGCATATAACAAATATGTAGTGTAAGTTGTAACGTCGTTTACATATAGCTTATTTATTAAAAAAAAAAAGATTAATTTATGTCTACTGTGAACTATCTAGTGACCGAGCACTTAATGGTTATTTTAGTAATGTAATATGTTTAGTTACATACTGTAATAATATTATACTTCTCCCATTATTTATTAATCGTAATGCTGCGCTAACAGTTTTTAAACGATTCGATCATAACGGGTTGTAAACAGTTTGGTCATAATGGTTTACGGGAACGGTTTGACCATAATGGTTTACAGGTTGTCAACGGTTCGATCATAACAGTTTACAGGTTATAAATGGTTCGAGTTTATCGGGTTTTAACTGTTTCGGTTTGCATTGGTTCAGTTACTATTGGATTCGGACGTAATTGGTTTGGGTTGTTCTCAGTTCGAGCTGTAACAATTTGACCCGATAATAGTTACGGGTAATTAACGCTTTTCCAAATATAGTTTGGTTCAGTTTCAAATTTCATCTAATCGGGTCGAAGGTTTTCGCTTTTCAACAAACAGGTTGTCAACGGTTTGATTCCTTTTCGGAACAGTTTAATTACACTAGCTCGGGTCGGTTTTTGATAGCTCTAATCGTGGATTGGTGGGGGTTGTTTTGTATAGATGAGTTTTGATAGAAAGATGAAGAGAGGAGGAAATGGAAATTACATGGCTAATTTACAGGTGATATTTTAATTATATCCCAGTTAAAACTTTCTCCCCCCTCCCCCCGGAAGGTGTATTACTTTTGAGTTTTGAGCACCTAAATCAAGAACAACCAAGGGATGGAGTATAAGAGTCTAAGAAAAATACAACCCATCATCTATTGTATGTAATTAATTGATTTTACCACTGAGTTAGTAAAAAAAAATATATAATTTGGTTACTAATGTCTCTCTCTTCATTTTTTTGGGTTGACTTTTAACATTACTAATATTCTTTTATTTGGTTGTAAGGAAAAATACAATCATGTAAAATCTTTATTATATTTTTCTTAACAAATAATATAACATCAACGTAACTATTTTTAAACTTTCGATAAAGGATAATAGTATTGATATACGGTAAAATAAAAGTGAGTTGATATATGTATTGAATGAAAATATAACCAAAAAAAATAAAATAACGGAGTTAATCATATTTTTATTCAAATAGTTTTCATGAACGTATATCATTCATATTGATATAGATTCGACCCCATCGCTAGTGGGCGAAAGAACATTACACTATATTACGTCGAACCACTACAACACATGTTGTCAACGCAATGTTCAAAGTTATTACAATTTTGATCAGTACATAAACCCCCGGGTGGTACAAAGCAAATGGGACCCCGATTTACTCCAATATTTTGAGTAAAGACTCTATCAGCTCTTGAGCTCCTAACACTCATACCTACAATCATTAAAACAATTTGATCCATCATATACATTGATCGAAACTGTTGTGTACGTATTATTCGGAGCACTCTGTATTACTCCGTATATAATAACATGCAAGACACATAATATAAGATGATAAAATGTCTTATTTTTTACGATTCTCTTTACTTTAAAAAAATTAATAAAATAAAAATTATTAAATTCATAATTCCGGTTGAATAATTAATTAATTCTAATTGAATGGAACCACCAAATTATCCCTTTGAACTTTTTTTTTTTATTATAAGTAGTACAAAAGTTTATTAGAGAAGGAAATGATAAAAACTTTAACGCTTACCACAACACAAAATAATTAATAGAACGAGCATGATGAGGGGCAAAAATGACGTCTTTCCAGCCATTGGATTAAATAAAAAGGACTAGAGGTTGTATAAAACTGAGGAAAATAGATAACTAATTTATTGAATAAGTACTGCGAGTATTTAAAGATGAAAGCAAATGGTTAAAGTATTGGACTATTTATAAACTCAGTAAACTACTTTTTATATAATATAAAGATCACTGCTTGTTGATTTCTTATCTGTTTAAATCTGATTTCCTTCCTAGTTTACTAAAAAACATTTTTGGCTTTGATTTATTACTAAAAGAAACATAATCCCCGTTGTACTAATGAAAAAGGAAAAAAATACAAATAAAACAATAATCTTTGTAGATATTTTATTTTTGGGGATCCTTTGCTATTTGTATGCAAATGGGGATTCCCAATCAAATTAAAGAGCCAAATGGATGTAAATGGGTGGGATTTATGTAAGGAAGGCGATAATATATATATATATATATATATATATATATATATATATATATATATATATGGATCTAATGAGAAGAGTGCTTAAAATAAGAAGGATGAGAAGGGATCTTGACCCTTTAAGTGATAAGATTCAACGCATGAGATTTCACGTAAAAAAAATTGGTCACTATAACAATGAATATGGTCATTATAAGTGAAAAAAAAATATCTTGGTCACTGAGTTAAAAAATGTCACTATATGTATGTAAAATGTCATACGTTGGATCTATGAGATGAAGGGCCAAGATGTCTTCTCATCCTTCTCATTTTAAGGACCCTTCTCATAGGACCGGTTTATTATTAGTTGTGTACTAATCAAATTAGTACACAAATCATAGTTGGTTTCTGGCAAAACACTATGATCACCTAAAATAACCGATTATAGTTATCTCCATAAATTTGTCCATGTTATTCTTAATCGTTACACTTGATCAAAGGACATTTTCCTTCATTGGGCATATGATATAAATGTTGCTATCTCTTCACGTTGGAAATTCGGGTTTCTTGATGGTTCCACCACCACTTTCGTATTTCTTGCAACTAAGGATGATCGGGTTGTAGTATTTTGCATGCTCGTCTCTTGGCTTATGAATACAATTGATTTGGAGGATGCTTTCTAATTATGATAATGCAAAACATTTATGGGATGATTTGCATAAGCGCTTTTGTATAGTGAACGACCAACGTATTCGACACTTGAAAGCCCAAATTAATCAATGTACCTAGTCTGAAACCATGTCTGTTGCTACTCATTTTAGCAAATTAAAGGTTCTATGGGATGATCTGGTAAGCTTGAGCCTTTGTTTACTTGTAAATGTGGGCAATGCACTTGTGATGTTGGTCGCCAACACAAAAATTATTGTGAGCATGATAGATTGCAACAACTTTTGCTTGGTCTTTGGTCTGAGTATTATTCTCAAACACAGTCTAATATCTTGTCCTAAGACGACCCACTTTAATAATATTCCTAGTTTAAATAAAGCTTATCAACAAGTGTCTCAAGATGAGCTTGTTCGTGGGATGAACAAGGTCAAAGACGAGCCACCGAAAGTAGCGAGCTTTGCTATTCATAGTGAAGCCAATAGAGGATGTGGGATTTCTTATAAATTGGTTTGTACTCATTGCAAGAAACTGGGACATTATGCTGCGAGTTGTTGGTCTCTCATGGTGTGCAATCACTGCAAGAAGAAAGGCATGAGGTGAGTCGTTGCTACGATGCTATGGGCTACCTTGAGGGCTGGTCTGGAGCCAGAAGAGTCCCCATGGTTGGGCTTGAATGCAGTTCAGCATGAGCTCATGCTACCAGGGCTAGCAGCACTGCCACACATTCTTCGGATTCCCCTCCACAGTATAAGATTTTCATGCAAGAACAACGGAAAGCTCTTTCGGGTTTTTTTTGGTAATGCTAATATTCCTGAAAATAGTTTGAATGGTAAGTTCGATACTCCATCTTGGAATATTAACACTGGCACTATGCATCATGCTACTGGAAATAAATCTTGGTTGTCTGTGGGTTTGCCCAATGGTGGAAGTGTACTTGCAACTCTTGTAGGTTCTTTTCATTTGTCACGTGCCATTACTCTTACTGGAATGTTGTATGGAGAGGTTGGATAGTGCACCCAGGTGTACAGTGCTAACTATGCACAGTGCACTGGGTACAAAACGCACGCATTTTACATATAAAATGCAAGGATTTTTTTTATAGAAAAGCAAAGAATATTATCAGTTTCAAAATTTTCCCCCATTAAGCGCAATGATTTTAGTTAGATTTCTCATGCAACATGACTATTTGGATTTTCCACACAACACAATCTCAAGTACTTAGTAATGAATATTTTTTTTGCTTATAATTCATGGAATTTGCTATTTTATGTATATTCGTTACTAATGATCATTAGAGATAAGTTAAATGTTCATTACGATTGAGTATATTGTTCATTTTGTTTATATGTAATGTTCATTATATGTGAAGTTTATTACGTAATTTTCAGTGCCTTTGAATGTAATGTTCAGTGTATATGAACATGATGTTCATTGCCTATAATGTAATATTTAGTGCCTTTAAATGTAATGTTCATTGCCTTTGAGCGTAATGTTTAGTGATTTTGAACGTAAGCCTTTGAACATAATGTTCATTGTCTTTGAACATAGTGTTCATTGCCTTTGAACATGAAGTTCATTGCAAATGAACATAATGTTCAGTGCCTTTGAACGTAATATTCATTGCCTTTGAATGCAATGTTCAATGTTTATTTTGATAAATATGTATACAGTGTGTGTATATTCCCAATGCAAAGTTTAGATTTAAAAATAATATTACAAAGTTTTTTGTACGTATCTTTTCCCATTGCGCAAATTATGAAGCATTGATAATGATTTCACCTGGAAAATAATGAATACTATGTATCCCAATGTTCATTGCCTTGTAAAGAATGTTTATTCTGTTCAATTCGTGTGAATATATGTTAATGTTCATTGCCTTTATACAGGATGTTCATTCAAGTTGTATATAATGTTTATTTTCGCAATACATAATGTTCATTTTTGCAATACTTTTTTCACGAATGTTCCATGTTCATTTTGATAATAATTAATGTTTTTTGTTATAATACTTAATGGTCATTCGCATAATATATAATGTTCATTAAAGAAGTACATAATGTTCATTTTAATAGTATGTGTAGAGTATGTGTACTATTCCCAATGTTTCATTTTTATTTTGATATATTATGTTCATTGTTATAATACTTAATGTCCATTCTCATAATATATAATGTTCATTTTAATAGTATGTGTATGTATAGTACGTGTACTATTTCCAATGTAAAAAGTCCAGATTTAAAAGGAATAGTGCCCATAATCATTTTAATCTCCTACTTTTGTCATTTTCCCACTTGTTTTCCCAATGTACTAAACCCTGACATTTTTTTCTCTTCTTTCCTTTGCTTGCATGTGCAAGTTAGGATTGGCGCACCATGTTCATGGTGCACTATCTAATTTTGTGTCGTTTGTGCCATCTTTTTTTTCGCTTGTAATTTAATTTTTGTCAACCCACTAATTGCATAGTTAAATGCTAGTGTCCTATTGTACTCTTATATATGTGTTATATAGGACCAACTGACAGGGTTGATTAGAACAGGAATTGGTAAGGATGGACTATTCTACTTTTGCAAGCCAGAATTTGAGCAACGTGCATTGCCCATTGGGTCTACATCAAGTTTAGAATTATGGCATAGGCAAATATGACATCCCTCCAAAAGAGTACTTAAGTTACTTCCTCATGTTTGCAATAATTAAGATAGTTTAGACAAAGGGTGTGAAGTATGTATGCATACTAATGCATGCTAAGCAACCTAGAGATAGTTTTTCGTTGAGTACTACTAAAACTTTCAGAATTTTTTAGGAAATACATTGTGATTTATAGGGTCCATATCGAATTGCATGTGTATATATATCAAACTAAGAGTGGATTTTAACCTATCAAATTAGACACGCCACACGCATACCCAAACGAATGAAGTGCAAATCAAAAATTGATTTGGAAATCAACAATCCTTGAAGAGATACAATTAAGTTACTTTAATTTCTTTCTTCTATTTTATTTGTCATATTTGTATTTTGCATAACTTTTTAAAACACATATATGACCCTTAATATCTATAAATATGGATTATAAAAAATAATAAAGTTATATTAAAAATATTATATATTAGAATAAATCTAATAAGATTATATATATATATATATATATATATATATATATATATATATATATATATATATATATATATATATATATATATATATATATATATATATATATATTGAAGAATCCACCTTGATATATCTAGTCTTAATCATTCTTATTTATATATGTATGTATGATGGAAGTCAAAAACCTTATCAAACAAGCCTACGTGAACAAATGTATAAATATGTGTACGTATGTAGTTGATGTTGCAACTCTATACACGTTCCTATACTTATGTTTTCTAACGTTGTTATCCTATAAGTTTGTTATAAGTGGATTATGTTTAAATAATTTTCAGGTATAACAATTCAAATTTAAAATGGTTCCTTAAATAAAGAAATTTGTTATGCCATGGTCTTTGAAGCATTTGAATTATTTCAAACTAGTGCAATGAACTCCCTATAAATTGGATATCTTTGTTGATTCATAGTCGTTGAATGATCGATATCATACACGAATAATAAAAAAAATAATTTCCTTCCTGTATAATTTATTACTATATGTCTTTTGTATATCTCTCTGTTCACAAATGATTTCCATCCTCAATCTATTATTAGAATGATTTCCTTCCTATTTTGCTAAAAATTCTCTAGGCAGTGACCTTAATTAAATGAATTGATTTTTAATTATTATGTGTATATTATCAATATAATTGCTTCTTTATGAAACTTTTATTAAAATTGATACAGTATTTTCCTTTACTTAAAAAAGAAGATCAGATCACGTAAGAGGCAAGTGGAAAAATAATATACAAAAAAATCTGCATATGGTGATTCTTAACTATTTTAAAGAGCCAAATGGATCGGATTTATGGGAAATTAGGATTGAACTAATCACAATTTTCCGCATTAAATAGCTGATTTTCAATTAGGAAAAAATTCATAGTTGATTCTCAAATCTCAATCAATGTGATTAGACAGTGAGAGATATTCAAATAACCATTTGCTAAGTATTTAAAGAGTCAGAACTTGTAAACATTTTCTCACATCTCTTTACAACTTCAACATATACTCCACAATACTGTTGCAAATAAAAATCCTTCTTTTTCCTAGCAATTTTAAGAGCCCTAGCTAGCTTATTTCAAATGGCTGGAAAGACATCATTTACAGCTCTGATAATGCTGCTACTGCTAGTTTTTTCTTGTGCTAACTTCGGTAAGTGTAAAAATTAAATGTATTAGCTACGAAATAATATTCATCAATCATCTGCTATACTTAGTATATTATATTAATTTTGTCTCAAGTAACCAAGTAAGAAATTCATATTCTAAGTTTTATTTATCATTGCATTATAAATTTATAATGAAGACCATAACATCAAAATGATGGTTAAGGAGAAGTAGAATATTTATTTGTATCACAATCGGTATAATCTTTAACTCATGCTTGAAACTTCGTGCTGCAAATCTACAGTACAGTAATGGGTGCCTACTACAGCGAGTATGTAGCCGTGTTTTAATATGGCATTTGAAATGAATGAGTGCAGGTACTTACGCTGCGAGCTTAAGGTCTGCCAGAGGACTACTTGTTCCTGAAAATGTAGGAGTAGAACGATTTGATAGTTGCCATTCACTCCCTCGTTGTACTCCTGAAGCGTGTGTGAAATCTTGTTTTGGTGCTAAAAATTCCCGTTGTCTGACTGACGCCGAAACCTGCTGTTGTGTGACTTAAAATCATGGTGTCTTTACTAGAAATATCGTAATCACTCAAATAAAATGAGTTACACACTTTAAGATTACATGCATTTTTTGCGTATTATTTATCTTTCATCCTTGTGTTTTGTATCGTTTATAGTTCGTTTCTTCTTTATTTAAACAATTAGAAACTCTTATCCTACTAGTTTTTTCATATTTAGAGCTCATCATATGTTTATGACATGTAAAATATATTACAACTCATCACGGTTAATATCTGAAAAAATGTATTAATGTCGTAAGCATATTTTGATTAAATGATAATTAAATGAAGGGTTCGATATGGGAATAATTAGGACTGGGGCAATAATTGCATATTATTTACTAGGCTTTGGTTAACTTTTCAAAATTAGACCCTTTATTCAATAAATTAAATACCCAATTTTGATTTGTTAAAAAAATACATGTTAGGCTGTCCACTTTATTTTCCAAAATATAAGAAAATTATTGGTTTGAAAATTTAAACTTGAGACCTCTTAGGTAGAGCCTATATATCTGAAATTTGAAACCTCTCATATTTGGAGCCCTGTTCCGTCCAACACCTTACTCCGACCTAAAATCGTCGCTGCCCAATAATAATCACCCAACTCCCATTCTAGTGATATTTATAACTAGGGGTGTCAAATCGGGTCAACGGGTCGGTTCTGGGTTGACCCATCGCGGGTCGGTTCTTATTGGGTCAATTTTTCTTATCGGGTTGAGTCGGGGCATAATCGGGTCGGGTTAAATCGGCTATTTGCTTGGTCGGGTTGGTCGAGTTCGGGTCGGGTTGTATTCGAGTCGGGCCAATGTCGGTTCGGGTTGTATTTGGTTCAGGTCACGGTCGGTTCGAGTTGTATTCGGTTCAGGTCAAGATCGATTCTAGTACAATCGGGTCGGTTCCTAATCAGGTTATAGCGGGTTATTTCAGATTCAGATAAAATCAGGTCGGTTCCTGAATGGGTTATAGCGGGTTATTTTGGGTTCGGATCAAGGTCGGTTCTAGTAAAATCAGATCGATTCCTAAAAGGATTATAGCGGTTTATTTCGGAACAAGGTCGGTTTTGATAAAATCGGACAATGATGATGGTTAATTCGTAAATTGGACAATGTTAATGTCGATAAATCATTTAAAAACAAAATATTATGAGGTAATGATCATTAAATGTGTATTATCCTATTAAACTAGTCTATAACATACGATGTTAAGTTTATATATACATAAGAACTTGTAATAGAATTTCGCTATTTATACCAATGTGTATTACTATTTAGTTATCGAATATAGATGATAGATGATTAGGAAAGAATTTGATACCTTAATCGAATAAGAGATTCACTTTCAAATGTAGAGATAAGTAAATATTTAGCAACTTAACATATAAATGATCATATATTCACATTGGTATAAATAGAGGAATTATATGAAAACTAGATTTTGGTTTTTTTTATTTATTGTTATTTAAAGAGTAGGAAAATGATTGTCATTTTGGAAAAAGAAGATGTTAATGCAATTTATGAAACAATGAAACCCCAAATTGGAAGGCTCTAATCTCACTTTTCATAGGCATATACATGATGATTTTGCTTTTATTTGAATATTTAGTAAATCTTTTAAAATTTTTATTTTCATAAATGTACTTATTAAATAATTAAATTAATAAAAATATTTGGTTTCAAAGTTATTAGATATTAGGTAAAAAATAGGTCTGTCAAGATTAAGTCATATTCACGTATATATAAAATAAAAAAAAACACATCCAGTGAATTCGGGTAACGAATTGTTTAAATCGGGTTATATCGGTTATGTGTCAGTTTCAATCGGTTTCAGGTTCTTTTTGGGTCGGGTCCGTAACGGGTCGGGTTTGTAACGGGTTAGGTCTGAAACGAGTCGAGTTCTTAACAAGTCGGGTCTATAACGGGTCAGGTCACTAACGGGTCGGACACGGATCGGGTTCGAGTCTTTGATTATCGGGTCAAATCGGTTTCGGGTTAACTTTAGGTCGGGTTGAGTCGGTTTTCGGGTCATAATCAGGTCGAGTTCGGATTGGTTTCGGGTAACTTATCGGGTCGGGTCTGATTCTGACAGCTCTACCTATAACATAGACATTAAATATTGTAATATGTGAAGGCGAGTAAGATAACATCCAGCAAAATCCTCGTATGCATGAATATATTTTCAGCACGTAAACTCATAAAGTAAGCTATTTTGACCTACACGTAGGTTATATTTCAAAAACAAAGCTAACTCGTAGAAAACCACTTAATCAGAATAGGTTGATTCCTTCTTTCAAAATTACAAAATTCAATAAATCCGATAGTAGAAAATGTGATATGACGTAGGGTAAATTCCTAATTAATACGAGTGTTGGTATAAGCGTTTTTAATTTCATATCTTATTTTTGTTGTGTATTTAATACTAGTTGTTGTATATTAGAGTACAAAATTCTGTATTCATTTAATATACATCAAATACTTTATATTGAAAATAACATATTGTAGAAAATATATGATATATATTTTTATTTTCAGCATACAACTAATATAATTTTTAATAAAACATTCTACATTAAAAATTCAAAATAAAAAAAATTTAATCTAGCTATTATGAACCTAGCTTAGACAACATCATAATACTTTAGTTCTACTTGATTGATGATGATCATACTAATATTATTGAGATATTAGGAGAATTAGGGATATATTTTCGAGTAGTTAGCATAAGATAGCAAGATTTAGCAAAAGATAGAATTCTTCTTCTCCTATCTTTATTGGTTTAGGATTTTTTTTTAACTCTTGTACAATATATATATTCCATGATACATAAATGAGAAGAGCAACCTTTACGTGCTTCCTTACATGATTTTTTAAAGCTTTTTCTAAAAAATTTGCAAAATAAAGCTCCTAATCAAACAAATTTGAAAAATAAGCTAATTTATGCTCGGAAAGGAATCAGTGCCTTGGGCAACGATTTAGCTAAAGGAAAATCGTTGCCTGAGGCACCGATTTGTAGTGGGCAGGGATTAGGGTTTTGGGTAAGGAACTGGGTAGCTAAAATCGTTATTTTTTTTTACTGAAATCGTTGCTTTAGACAATGATTTTCTAAAGATTATTAAAGGAAGGAAAGAGAAAAAAAAGAAGAAAAGAAAAAGAAATAACTCAGCCAGTTGAAATTGTTATCATTGCCCAGAGCAACGTTTTCCACTAGCCTAACTTTCTGCCAAACCCTAATCTCTGCCCACTATAAATTGATGCCTTAGGCAATGATTTTTCTTTAGCTAAATCGTTGCCTGAGATACTGATTCTCTTCCAAGCCTAAATTAGCTTATTTTTTTTAAAATAGTTTGGTTAGTAATTATTTTTGCAATTTTTTTTAAAAAAGCTTATAAAAAAATTTCTTCTTTACATGATATCAAGAGCATTTTTTAACACATCATGGCTGGCGCTGATACACCTCCACAAAAGCTTGACATAATACATCATGCTATATATGTTGCTCTCTCTTGACGTCGGAAATTCGGGTTTCTTGATGGTTCCATCACCACTTTTGTATCTAAAATCTATGCATTCTAATTATGATAATGCAAAACGTTTATGGAATGATTTGCATAAGTGCTTTTGTATAGTGAACGGTCCTCGTATTCAACACTTGAAAGCCCAAACTAATCAATGTACCTAGTCTAAAACCATGTCTTTTGATAATTATTTTAGCAAATTAAAGGTTCAATGGAGTGATCTTGCTAAGCTTGAGCCTTTAATTACTTGTAAATATGGGCAATGCACTTGTGATGTTGGTTTGGTCGCCAGCACAAAAAGCGATGTGAGGATGACAAACTGCAATAGTTTTTTCTTGGTCTTTGTTTTGAGTATTATGCTCACACACGATCTAATATCCTGTCCTAAGTCCCACTTAAATTCCCAGTTTAGACAAAGGTCATAAACAAGTGTCTCAAGATGAGCCTGTACGTGGGCTGGACAAGGTCAAAGACGAGCCACCGCAAGTGGTGATCTTCGTTGTTCGTACTGAAGTCAGTAGAGGACATGGGATTTTTGGTAAACTGGTTTAACTCATTGCAAGAAATCGGGACATGATAATGCTATGAGTTGTTGGTATCTTATGGTGTGCAGTCAGTGCAAGAAGAAAGGCCATGAGGTGAGCTGTCGCTACGTTGTTGTGGGCTACCTTGAGGGCTGGTCCGGAGCCAGAAAAGTCCCTTTGGCTGGGCATGGACGCAGTTCAGTACGAGCCCATGCTACCACGGCTTGCAGCACCGCCACAAGTTCTTCGGATTCTCCTCCACAAAATCAGATTTTCATGCAAGAACAGTGGAAGGCTATTTCGGGTTTCTATGGTGATGCAAATATTCATGAAAATCGTTTGAACGGTAAGTTCGATACTCCATCTTGGATTATTGACACCGGTACTCGCATCATGTTACTAACAATAAATCAAGGTTGTTTGATATGATATACATGAGTTTGAGTGTCTTGTGGGTTTGCCCAACGATGGTAGTGTATTTGCAACTCTTGTAAGTTCTGTTCGTTTGTCACGTGCCATTACTCTTACTAGCGTGCTGTTTGTGCCATCTTTAAGTTGTAATTTAATTGGGGGTTTAAACATCGCCCTAAAATCTCCATCTATTGTCCGTATTTCATACATAAATTATCAAATTTGCCCTTACTTTCTATATAAATACTTTACATTTATTTTCACTCTCACCACTCAATATAAGTTCATTTTATTTTTCACTCTAAGTTTTTCACTTCATTTCAATTTTATTCTCAATTTTCAGTGTTTTGCACTTCAATATACTTAACACGTAATATTAGCTAATACACATCTTATATTATTATTAACCAACATATATTAATTTATATAAAAATAAATTATAATTATTAACAATAATAATATTACTCTAATAACATTAATATTTTTTAACTACAGCTAATTATTAACTAAGTATAGTATATGATTAACTATTAAACATGATTTAACTAAAAAAACACAAATATTATTACATGTATTATTAATACTATTAAATATTAACTAATTTAATATGTAATCTTAACTAATACATAAATTAATTAATCATATCATTAATCATTTGTCTCGATTTAACAATGATTTAACTATGATTAGGGTTAAAAAACTAGATTAATTAAAAAATGTTCTACCAAGGGAAACCGTCCAAATTGGACGATTCCACCATGGTAGAACCGTCCAAATTGGATGGTTTCACTATCGTAGAACCGTCCAAATTGGAGGGTTTCACCATTGTAGAACTCTCCAAATTGGACGGTTCCACCATGGTAGAACCATCCAATTTGGACGGTTCCACCATGGTTGAACCGTCCAATTTGGAGGTTCCACCTATTTTACACGGTTCTCTTATTTTTTTTTTCAAATTCCATTTAATCCATCTTCCTAACTTAGATTGGAAATCGGAATAACACATAATCTTTATAATTAAACATCAAAATATAAAATATAAATCCATGTAAATTAACTTTAAATTATCTAAAAAAAACAAACTTTAAATTATTTGTTTTTCCTAAGTTGTTATACATTAATGTAAAGACGAAAAATCACTTTATATTTAGATTTGCATGCTATATGTTGTGTCCATATATAATTAACCCTTAAAAATCGAATTTTATGGATTATATGTCGTGGGATTTTTTTGGAGAAAATAAGTGGACAAATCCCTGTTGGGATATTTGCTGTATGTAGATCTCAAAAAATACCCAATTTAGACATTATTCACCCCATTCGGAGTCCCATAACCAATTTTATGACTTGTTAAAGATTTTTTTCAATATCTCAAATAAGACGCCACCAAGGCCACAAAGGGGAAACATGGTTATGTAGTACCTTTAAAAATAGTCAGGCTAAGAGATATGAATCTCCGAATTTTCCAAAACCTTGGTATGCATCTGAAATCTATGAAGAATTAATTGGTCATTTTTAGTGTAAAATCTCGTAGATTGCGATTTTGCATGCCAAAATGAGTTGTCATAATAGAATATTGGATTGATATACTTTTCGATTGATTATTTGTTAACTTTTCTCATCTTTTAGGACACATTATTTCTAATATATTATGCACGATCTTCTTAGCTTAGATTAGATTAGTTTATTGATTAGATAAGTAAATTACTAGATTAGATTTGCAAATAGATGACATAAAAAAGGGTTAAATTAGGTTAGCAAATTAAAATATTAGCTAATTAATAAATTAGGTTATTAAATGGGTTAAATTAGGTTAGTAAATTAAAATGTTAGATAATTAGTAAATTAGGCTAGTAAATAAAAATGGTAGATAATTAGTAAATTAGGTTAGTAAATAAAAATGTTAGATAATTAGTAGATTAGATCAGTAAATGGGTTAAATTAGATTAGTAAATTAAAATATTAGATAATTAGTAAATAGGTTAGATTAGGTTATTAAATACAAATATTAGATAAATATATATATAAGGGGGCAATATCGTAAAGAAAGTGTGAAATACGTATAAAATACGGGCGATAGGTAGATAATCACAGGCAATGTTTAGCAATCCACATTAATTTTCGTATCTCAACATTGTTTAGTTAAATGCTATTTTCCAATTTAACTCGTATATATGTACTATACAGGACTTGATGGGGTTAATTGGAACGAGAGTTAGGAAGGATGGACCATAATGCTTTCGCAAACCAGACTTCAAGCAACGTGTGTTAGCCATTGGGTCTACATCAGGTTTAGAATTATGGCAAAGGCGAATGGGACATTCCTTCGAAAGACTAGTTAAGTTACTTCCTTATATTAGTTGAAAATCATTATTTTTTTTAGTAAAATAGTTGGCTCAGGAAACGTTTAGGAAAACGTTGCCCTGGACAGGTTCATCCTGGCCCAACCCCAACTCGACCTGGTCAAATCCCGACCCAGACCGACCCGCCTATGAATTGGGCCAAGCTCGATTTGGCCTGTCTTTTAGTAGGCTGAATACGAATCCAAATTTTTCAATCCTATTCTATTCAGTTCCATTCGGTTCATGATTCAGTTCCATTCGGTTATTGATCAATTCAGTTTTTGATTTTATTTGATTTGGTATAAATCATCCAGCCCAAGCCTAGCCTGGAACCGGCCCGTCCCTCCCCCTGAACTGGTTCGATCCCGGTTCCTTCCCCCAGCCTGGCCCGATGGCTGGCCTGACCCAGCCCGCCCGAATCGACCCCGTGGCCACCACTGCTCACAACTCTATTTTCATCATTCATAACTCAAGTAGTGAAGCATACATTATATACACCAATAATAAAAAAAATGATTTCCTTTATAATTTATTATTATATGTCTTTAGTATATCTCTGTTCACAATTATTTCCGTCCTCAATCTATTATTAGAATGATTTCCTTCCTATTTTAGGCTGTGACCACAATCAAATGAATTGATCAAAAATTATTATATCTGTATATTATTAATATTAATAATATGATTGCTAAAAAATAATATCAAAGTTGATTCTCAATAAATGTGATTAGACAGTGAGAGATATTCAAATAACCATTTGCTAAGTATTTAAAGAGTCAAAACTTTTAACCATTTTCTCACATCTCTACACAACTTCAACATATACTCCATAATAGCAGTTGATACTAAAAATTCTTTAATTTCCTAGTAATTTTAAGAGCCCTAGCTAGCTTATTTCAAATGGCTGGAAAGACATCATTTACACCTCTGATAATGCTACTACTGCTAATTTTATCTTGTGGTAACTTCGGTAAGTGTATAAATGTCTTAACTACGAAATAATATTTATCAATCATCTCTTATACTTAGTCTAATATATTAATTTTGTTTCAAGAACTTAAAATTTCATCAACAACTAAGTAAAATTCATAGTCTAAGTTTTCTATATCATTGAATTATAAATTTATAACGATGACTATTTCATTAAAATGATGATTAAGGAGAAGTATAGTATTTATTTTTATCACAATTGCTATAATATATCATCCTTAACTCATGCTTGAAACTTCGTGTTGCGAATCTACAGTACAGTAATGGGTGCCTACTACAGCGAGTATGTAGCCGTGTTTTAATATGGCATTTGAAATGAATGAGTGCAGGTACTTACGCTGCGAGCTTAAGGTCTGCCAGAGGACTACTTGTTCCTGAAAGTGTAGGAGTAGCAGGATTTGATAGTTGCCATCCACTCCCTTGGTGTACTCCTGAAGTGTGTCTGAAAATTTGTTATGGTGCTGAAAATTCCCATTGTCTTCCTGACGCCGAAACCTGTTGTTGTGTGAATTAAAATCATGTTGTCATAACTAGAAATATCGTAATCCCTCAAATAAAATGAGTTACACACTTTAAGAATACATGCATATTTTGTCCCTATGTTTTGTATCGTTTCTAGTTTTTTTCTTCTTTATTTAACAATTAGATACTCTTATCCTACTAGTTTTTTCATATTTAGAGCTCGATCATCTTATATTAATGACATGTAAAATATATTACAACTCATCAGAGTTGCAATCTGAAAAAATACTCTGAATTTATATATCAATGTCGTATGCGTATTGTGATAAAAGGATAATTAAATTAAATATTGTAATATGTGAAAGCGAATAAGATAACATCCAGCAAAATCCTCGTACGCATTAATATATTTTGACCAACACGTAGTGATGTAGGTCATAAATAAAAAAAAACAAAGCTAACTTGTAGAAAACCATTTAATCAGACGAACAGGTTGATTTCTTCTTCCAAAATTACCTATTCAATAAATCCGATAGTAGTAAATGTAACATAACGTAGGTCGTAGGGTAAATTCCTAATTAATACGAGTATCTGGTGGTATAAACGCTTTTAATTTCATATCTTATTTTTGCTGTGCATTTAGTACTAGTTGTTGTATACAAAAATACAAATTATTAATTGTAATCATGTAATATACGTCAAATAATACTTTATATTGAAAATAACATATTGTAAAATATATGATATATATTTTTATTTTCAGTATACAACTAATATAATTTTTAATACAATATTTTACATTAAATATGCAAAATAAAAAAAATACAGTAGTATATGACACGTACTGACGTACTCTCAAAACCCAAACTCTATTAATTTAGTTCTACTTGATTGAAGATCATACTGATACTATTGAGATATTAGGAGAATATTTAGGGACATATTTTTAGTTAGCATATGATATAAAAATATAGCAAAAGATAGAATTCTTCTTCTTCTATCTTTAGCGGTTTAAGATTTTCTTAACTCTTGTACTATGTATATTCCATGGTTCATGAATGAGAAGAGCATCCTTTACGTGCTTCTTTACATGGTATCAAGAGCATTTTTTACACCCATGGATGGCGGTGATACATCACCACCAAACTTGACATAACTTGACCATTCTACCTCAGTGCACATGATAGACCAGGTGACTTCATAACATCGGTACATCTCAAGTTCAATAGTTTTGATGATTGGGTGTAGAAATGTAGATACATAAAGCGGAATTTTAAGAAATATTTTCTTGCATCTACAACAGGATCCCATGCACATTTTAATACGAATTATAGGATTAGAATTTCATACCCTTGATGTGTGATTTCCACAAAGCAAAGAACTATTCACACTTCTATATGGAGATCCTTAGAACACCAAATGTTGCTCCTCTAGTGTTAGTCCACAAGCAACGATCTAATCCCATGTATGCTAGTATGGAATAAGGAACAATTCATTATTGCTTTTCTTGGTTATGGCAAAGAGAGGGGAAAAGAAAGCTTTTGGAATATGGCTAAGTATGAGTGACCCTTTGATGCTCATGGCCATGCTTATTTATAAGTAACATCCATATGTTACAAAATAACCCCTTTAGTCCATACTTTACATAAGCATAACCATTTAACTTCTTAACCTCTTTTGTATTTTAATTCAATCATATACTTATATGTGTGACCTCATAGGAACGGTTTATTATTAGTCATGCACTAATCAAATTAGTACACAAATCATAGTTGGTTTCTAGCAAAACACTATGATCATCTAAAATAACCGATTATAGTTATCTCCATAAATTTCTCCATGTTATTCTTAATCATTACACTTTATCAAAAGACATTTTCCTTCAATCTCCCACTTGTTCTAGAACAAGTGTGTAACTACAAATTCCTTAAGTCTCTTAGTGTTGAATTTGATAATATGATAGAATCCCATGTTATCCATACTAATACTCAAATCATTTCTCGAAATATGAGCTTGAACTGTCAAAAGAAATGATTAACTCTTAATCCATTTGAGCACGGCCATGCATTTTTAAGTTCTTACTCTTCAAGAGGCCTAAGACACCAATCCTAACATTTAGGAGGACTTATTCAATCTTGCACAACCACAACTCCCACTTAACTTTTAGCAGACCTGAACATTCCCTTTATAACCTCCTTTTACGGCACGACGTTTGAGAATGTCAAAAACATACTAATCACTAAATGAGACTAGTGTTGCACTCATGTCAAGGAATCCATTAAATATAACAAATAAAATTCTTGAAACGTTTTGAAGAAAATCAGGTAGGTCTATCCAATATGTATCCATATACATATCCATGCAAGTGACTAGACATCTCCATGTCCCCATAGCCCATAAAACTGCGCTATCAATCAACTTACAACTTAGTCTTTGAATGAATCATTTATGTCCATATTAATGATTTGGACCAGGGACTAATAGTATTTATAACTTTGGTTCACTTAATAGGGTTTCATTCATCAAATCACACATTTGACAAACCTATCGAATGTTATACAATACTTTGGACATTTTAT
Source organism: Dysphania ambrosioides (assembly GCA_026401315.1). NCBI lineage: Eukaryota > Viridiplantae > Streptophyta > Magnoliopsida > Caryophyllales > Amaranthaceae > Dysphania > Dysphania ambrosioides. Next base: position 3,129,229 of record CM048667.1, read on the forward strand.
TTAACACCAAACCATAGTTAAATAAGAACAAAACTTTATTGATAAACATAAATATACATATCTAAGTGTTTTATGTCTGTGACTAATTTTATAATAAAATAGTACACAACTAAAGCCACTCTCCAATATGCTTAAGCCCTAAACTCCTAGATGAATTTCATTCTTGGGTTGAGGCAACAGTTTAGTTAACGGATCGGCAATGTTATCGTCCGTATGAATCTTGTAAACTATCACATCTTTCCTTTCCATTATTTCACGAATGATGTGAAACTTCCTAAGTACATGTTTGGAATTCTGATGTGATCTTGGTTCCTTGCTCTGAGCAATGGCACCATTGTTGTCAAAATGTAAGACAATATCATTTCCAATACTAGGTAATACTCCTAGTTCAGAAATGAATTTCTTCATCCAAATGGCTTCCTTTGCTGCATCAGAAGCAACAATGTACTCAACCTCTGTTGTAGAATCAGCTATAGTGCTTTTCTTTGAACTCTTCTAGCTCACCGCCCCTCCATTTAGACGAAAAATGAACCCAGATTGAGATCAGAAATCATCTTTGTCTGTTTGGAAGCTCGCATTCGTGTAACCTTCAACAAACAACTCACTTTCACCTCCATACACTAAGAAATGATCTGTAGTTCTTCTCAAGTACTTAAGGATATTCTTAGTTGCATTCCAGTGTGCGTCGCCTGGATTCGATTGGTATCTGCTACACATACTCAAAGCATATGAGACATCTGGTTGAGTACAAATCATGGCATACATAATGGACCCTATAGTCGAAGCATAAGGTACATTACTCATTCGCCTAATCTCATCAATGTTTGAAGGACATTGGGTCTTGCTTAGCGACAAACCATGTTGCATTGGGAGGAAACCTCTTTTTTAGTTTTCCATATTGAACCTAATAAGAACCTTATCAATATAAGTTCTTTGACTAAGTCCAATTAATCGTTTAGATCTATCTCTATAGATCTTGATCCCCAAAATATACTCAGCCTCTCCAAGGTCTTTCATAGAGAACTAATTTTTATGCCATTCTTTGACAGAGTCAAGCATGAAAATATCGTTTCCTATGAGTAATATGTCATCTACATATAAAACCAAGAAGACAATGCTACTCCCTAAACTTCTTGTATACACAAGATTTTTCTTCATTTTTGAGAAAACCAAACTGTTTGATAGCCTTATCAAATCAAAGATTACAACTCCGAGATGCTTGCTCCAGCCCATAAATAGACTTTTGAAGTTTGCAAACCTTCCTAGGATTCTCAAGATCCACAAAACCCTTGGGCTGTGTCATATACACATCCTCTTTCAAGAACCCATTCAAGAAAGCAGTTTTGACATCCATTTACCAAATTTCATAATCAAAGAAGGCAGTAATCGCTAGGATTATCTGAATGGATTTAAGCATCGCAACTGGTGAAAAGGTCTCATTATAGTCAATACCATGAATCTGCCTAAACCCTTTTGCAACCAATCTAGCTTTGAAAACATCAATGTTTCCATCCTTGTTTGTTTTCAATTTGAAAATTGATTTGCAACCAATAGGTGTAACCTCATCAGGAAAATCAACCAAGTCCGATACTTGATTCACATACATGGATTCCATTTCAGATTTCATGGCTCTAAGCCATTTTTTGGAGTCTTGACTCGCTAAGGCACCTTTTATAGCTAGTAGGTTCCTCATGTTCTGAAACCATTCTTTTAGAACTTTCAGTTAATAAGAAGTCCACAAACCTCTTTAGTGGATTTCTTGGTCTACTAGATCTACGAGGGGTAACAACAGGAGAAATTTCCCTCTCAACGATTTGAGAATTTTTGCTCGAATAGATTCGAGTGGACTAGTAGGACGTTCAACTACTGAATGTTCTTCCTCCAGCATAAGGTCATGCATGGGAGAGGGTTCATGCATTGGATGCACTACCCCTACCGCAGGCAATGACACAAGTACCTCTACTTCTGACATGGGTTGAACCACATCTGTTTGTTGCACTTCTAGAACTTCTTCGAGAAATACATTACTCCCACTTACCTTTTTGGAAATGAAATCCTTTTCTAGAAAGGTAACATCCTTAGCAACAAACACTTTGTTTTCATGATGGTTGTAGAAGTAATAGCCCCTTGTTTCTTTAGGATAACCTACAAAGAAACATTTATCGGCTTTGGGAGCAAGCTTGTCAGGCTATAAACATTTTACATAAGCCTCACATCCCCAAGTATGTAAATAAGACAGGCTAGGAACTCTTCATCTCCATAACTCATATGGTGTCTTATCGACTGCCTTGGACGGAGTCCTATTTAGCGTAAAAGCAGTAGATTTGAGAGCATGTCCCCAAAAGGATAATGAAAGGTCAGCAAGACTCATCATAGATCGAACCATATCCAATAGAGTTCGATTTCTCCTTTTAGACACACCATTCATTTGAGGTGTTCCAGGTGGAGTCCGTTGTGAAGGAATCCCACAACTCTTCAAATGATTACTGAACTCTTTGATCAAATATTCTCTACCACGATCTAATCGTAGTGCTTTTATTGTCTTACCAAGTTGGTTCTCTTCTTCATTTTGGAACTCTTTGAACTTTTTAAAGGATTCTGACTTATGTTTCATTAAGTAAATATAGCCATACCTACTTAAATCATTAGTAAAAGTTATAAAGTAGCTATAACTTCCCCTAGCTTTTGTACTCATTGGTCCACACACATTAGTATTTATAAGGCCCAATAATTCGTTGGCTCTTTCACCTTTTTCAGAAAAAGGTGATCTTGTCATTTTGCCCATCAAACATGACTCGCATACATCAAATGATTCAAAATCAAAAGATGTTAGAAGCCCATCTTTATGTAACTTCTGAATGTGATTTTGGTTTATATGACCCAAATGACAATGCCATAGATAGGTAGGGTTTATATCATTTGATTTATGTTTCTTGCTTTCTATGTTAAGGATGGTCTTATCTAGGTTAAGTAGATACAACCCATTAGTATTGTTAGCACTGGCATAAAACATGTCATCCTTATAGATAGAGAAACAACCTTTCTTTATCGTAAAAAAATACCCTTCATGATCTAATACATGAATTGAAACAATGTTTTTTATCAATATTAGGTACAAAATAACAATTATTTAGTTCTAATACTAATCCAGAAGGCAGAGGTAGATAATAAGTTCCAACTGTTGTGGCAGCAATCTTCGCTCCATTAGCTACACGTATTTCTACCTCTCCTTTTGCCAGCTTTCTACTCCTTTTAAGTCCCTACACATTTGAACAAATGTGAGAAATACAATTGGTATCAAATACCTAAGAAGAAGTAGAAGTTACTAAATTAACTTCTATAACATAGATACGTGAAGTAGAAGCACCAGACTTCTTGTCCTTCAAGTACTTGGGGAAATTCCTCTTCCAATGATTAATCACGTCACAGTAGAAGCATTTACTCCTTATTTGCCCTTCTTTTTTCCAGCCCCAACCTTCTTAAACCCTTTCCCTTTTTGAATCATAAGAACATCCTTCTTAGATTCAAATTAGATGTTTTGCTCAGCAATAATGAGCATCCCATGTAACTCAGCAAGATTTTTCTCCACTCCATTCATATGGAAATTCAACCTAAATTTTTTAAATCCATCATGAAGTGAGTAGAGTATAATGTCAGTAGCCAACTCTTAGCTATAAGGAAAGCTCAATCTTTCCATGTTTTCAAAATGACCTATCATTTTGAAGACATGTTCTCCTACTAGCTTGCCCATCTCTAGCTGACACTCAAGGATAGCCTTGTGAGTCTCATACCTCTCAACTCTTGCTTGAAGTTGAAACATAGTTTTCAACTGCTGGATGATGCTATATGCATCCATTTTCTCAAACCTCTTTTGGAGAGAAGAGTCCATGGAGGCCAGCATGAGGCAGGTAACAATTACCGACCTCTCTAAGACAGCCTTGTGAGAAGCTATCTTAGCATCCGCAGGTGTTGAGCTTAGCATTGGGATAGGGGTTTCAAGAACATCATCTCTTCCTTCGGACCTTAGAACAATTCTTAGGTTCCGTTCCCAATCAAGGAAGTTTTTCCCGTTTATTTTATCCTTCTCAAAGATCGAACGTAAGTTGAAAAGTTATGGACTGTTGTTGTTGTTGTTACTAGACATGATATCTACAATATAAAAATGTAAAATTCATTATGTTTATCATAATAAGCTTTAAGTATTTAAATAATTTAAATAATAAAAGCCATGCACACTCAATTCAAGTTAAAAATTATCCCTTTTAAATTAAGTGATTCCAAGGTTCCTTTTAAAATAATTCTAAGCGGACTTGGGCCCTACTCTTAAAATTGTTGTATCGGGGTAAGTAAACTCTTTTACTAATTACAACTTTTGTAATTCTTGGTCGACAGGTGGTAACTCCTTACCCAATACCTATCTCTATGCTTCAAAATCCAAAACCCTTTTGATGATTTTGTTGAGTATAATCAATCAAACATGTAAATTTCCCAAATTTACCCTATTTAATCCTATATCAATTAGTGACACCCTGCTTAGGCAGAACCTACCACTAATGATTAAGGCTTCCATTGGTGTTTGTATTTGGAAAAGCAAATTAACTCAATATTATATTAGGGACCTAAGTTCTATCTTGGTTTATTTAATAAGTGAACACATGTAATAAATAAACAACATAAAATTAATAAAGCATATTAAAGCAATAAAAAGCTGAAATATAAATGTGATTCTAGTATGGCCCCTAAAACTCTAAGACTACTCTTCATGGGCTTCATCCTTGAACCATCATGGATCTCCATCCTTGATCATTATTGGATCTTCACTCCATGGATCTCCATCCATAGAGAATACATAATATTTTTGAAAATTTAAAATAACAAAGTAAAATAAAAAAACAAACGATACGCAGAACGTATTTAAGATACAACAATACTTTAATAATTCGCAGATCATATTTTCTATCCTAATTTGGGCCATACTAGTCATCTAATGCAATTACAATATCAAATATTATAAATTTCATAAAAAATAATAATGTCATGTATTATTAAAAGCATAAAATTAAATAATAATATCACATATTATTAATCACAATGCATAATAAAAATTATTAAACATTAAGAATTCAACGTGCCATTAAAACTAAAAAACATATTAATCTTGATTTAATTAATCAAATTAATTAAATTAAATCAATTACTAATAATATCATTATTTAATTTTATTAATCATATTAATAATATAAAATAATGACAATATTAAAACCATTAATCAAATATGCTATGAATATTCAACTAATATTTATTAATCATATTAATAAATCAAATAATTACAATATTAAAGCATGCCATTAACTACTCCATTTATATTAATCAAATTAATAAAAAATAGTAATAATGGTCATTAAAACAAAAACAGTCAAGGATGATTAATTAACCCCTTAATTAACTAGAAAATAATTATATTGATTTAATATAGCATAAATGTGGTATTAACTAAATTAATTATCCTAAGTAACATGCAATAATGACCAAAAAAAAGTAACACCCATAGTGTAACGCACGGGCTCCCAGCCTTGCGTGGCCCATCGTGGCCCGTGAAAGGCTTGTGCAGCAGCACCCTAGCCTCACAGCCACCACGCACGCAGATGGTCTCATCGGCAACAAACGCCGGTGACCCACCTTAGAAGAACCCTACCCCTGCATTCCCTGATGACTGGCAAGCCTGGTAGACTAGATTCCACAGTCGGCCGTCCACCGGAGAGCCGCCCACAGTTGCCGCAAAATCGAGATACTTGCGCAAGATTTTGGGGAAAATTTGAGCATCATATGTTCAAATTTGGTCTCCAAATTATGGGAAAAATGTTTATTGACATATAATAACACTTCATGATTGATTAATTGTGAAAATTCTCAATGTTCACAAGATTCAATCAAATTGGGGCTTAATCTAGGGTTCTTCTATTTTTTGATCCTTTTATGGCAAATATTGAGCGAATTTCATAGTAAAATTACAATCAAATTGTGATTTCATGCAATTCAAACAACAATGCTCAAGAATTCGAACATTATTCATGTCAAAATTCATAATTTCATGCATAATAGATTTGAAATATGGGGTTATGCCTTAAACACGAAATTAATAAGATAATATCTAATTAAAAAACGTGCTAAAATTGATTAATTTAAGCATCAAAATGCATTAAACTAATCATTACCAAATGATCAAAATCCAATTTTAATCATGCATTTTCAATACCACATATCAAACCACCCCTAATTGAATCAAAATAATCAATCATAATCATATCAAAATATGCAAGAGGCTAACTGATACCATTGTAGGAATGTAGATACATAAAGCGGAATTTCAAGAAACATTTTCTTACATTTACAACAGGATCTCATGCACATTTCAATACAAATTATAGGATTAGAATTTCATACCCTTGATGCGTGATTTCTACAAAGCAAAGAACGATTCACACTTCTATATGGAGATCCTTAGAACACCAAATGTTACTTCTCTAGTGTTGGTACATAAGCAACAATTGAATCCCCACGTATGCTAGTACGAAATAAGGAATAATTTCTTATTGCTTTTCTTCGTTATGGCAAAGAGAGGGGAAAAGAAAGCTTTTGGGATATGTCTAAGTATGAGTGACCCTTTGATGCTCATGACCATACTTATTTATAAGTAACATCCATATGTTATAAAATAATCCCTATAGTCCATCCTTTACATAAGCATGACCATTTAGCTTCTTAACCTCTTTTGTATTTTAATTCAATCATATACTTATATGTGTGACCTTATAGGACCGGTTTATTATTATCCATGTACTAATCAAATTAGTACACAAATCATAGTTGGTTTCTAGCAAAACACTATGATTACCTAAAATAACCGATTATAGTTATCTCCATAAATTTGTCCATGTTATTCTTAATCGTTACACTTGATCAAAGGACATTTTCCTTTATTGGGCACATGATATAAATGTTGCTCTCTCTTCACGTTGGAAATTCGGGTTTCTTGATGGTTCCACCACCACTTTCGTATCTCTTGCAACTAAGGATGATCGGGTTATGGTATATTGCATGCTCGTCTAATTATGATAATGCAAAACATTTATGGGATGATTTGTATAAGCGCTTTTGTATAATGAACGACCCACGTATTCGACACTTGAAAGCCCAAATTAATCAATGTACCTAGTCTGAAACCATGTCTGTTGCTACTCATTTTAGCAAATTAAAGGTTCTATGGGATGATTCGGTAAGCTTGAACCTTTGTTTACTTGTAAATGTGGGCAATGCACTTGTGATGTTGGTCGCCAACACAAAAACTATTGTGAGCATGATAGATTGCAACAGCTTTTGCTTGGTCTTTGGTCTGAGTATTATTCTCAAACACATTCTAATATCTTGTCCTAAGATGACCCACTTTAATAATATTCCTAGTTTAAATAAAGCTTATCAACAAATGTCTCAAGATGAGCTTGTTCGTGGGATGAACAAGGTCAAAGACGAGCCACCGAAAGTAGTGAGCTTTGCTATTCATAGTGAAGCCAATATAGGATGTGGGATTTCTCATAAATTGGTTTGTACTCATTACAAGAAACTGGGACATGATACTGCGAGTTGTTGGTCTCTCATGGTGTGCAGTCACTGCAAGAAGAAAGGCATGAGGTGAGTTATTGCTACGATGCTATGGGCTACCTTGACGGCAAGAAGAAAGGCATGAGGTGAGTTGTTGCTACGATGCTATGGGCTACCTTGACGGCTGGTCCAGAGCCAGAAGAGTCCCCATGGTTGGGCGTTAATCTAGTTTAGCACGAGCTCATGCTACCAGGGCTAGCAGCATTGCCACACATTCTTCGGATTCCCCTCCACAGTATAAGATTTTTATGCAAGAACAACGGAAAGCTCTTTCAAGTTTTTTTTGGTAATGCTAATATTGCTGAAAATAGTTTGAATGGTAAGGTCGATACTCCATCTTGGAATATTAACACCGGCACTATGCATCATGCTACTGGTAATAAATCTTGGTTGTCTGTAGGTTTGCCCAATGGTGGAAGTGTACTTGTAACTCTTGTAGGTTCTTTTCATTTGTCACGTGCCATTACTCTTACTGGAATGTTGTATGGAGAGGTTGGATAGTGCACCCAGGTGTACAGTGCTAACTATGCACAATGCACTCGGGTACAAAACGCATGCATTTTACATATAAAACGCAAGGATTTTTTTTTATAGAAAAGCAATGAATATTATCAGTTTCAAAATTTTCCCCCATTAAGCGCAATGATTTCATTTAGATTTCCCATGCAACATGACTATTTGGATTTCCCACACAACACATTCTCAAGTACTTAGTAATGAATATTTTTTTTGCTTATAATTCATGGAATTTTCTATTTTATGTGTATTCGTTACTAATGTTCATTAGAGATAAGTTAAATGTTCATTACGATTGAATATATTGTTCATTTTGTTTATATGTAATGTTCATTATATGTGAAGTTTATTACGTAATTTTCAGTGCCTTTGAATGTAATGTTCAGTGTATATGAACGTGATGTTCATTGCCTATAATGTAATGATTAGTGCCTTTAAACGTAATGTTCATTGCCGTTGAACGTAATGTTTAGTGATTTTGAACGTAATGTTCAATGCCTTTGAACGTAATGTTCATTGTCTTTGAACATAGTGTTCATTGCCTTTGAACATGAAGTTCATTGCAAATGAACGTAATGTTCAGTGCCTTTGAACGTAATATTTATTGCCTTTGAATGCAATGTTCAATGTTCATTTTGATAAATATGTATACAGTGCGTGTATATTCCCAATGCAAAGTTTACATTTAAAAATAATATTACAAAGTTCTTTGTAATTTTCTTTTCCCAATGCGTAAATTACGAAGCACTGATAATGATTTCACTTGGAAAATAATGAATACTACGTATCCCAATGTTCATTGCCTTGTAAAGAATGTTCATTCTGTTCAATTCGTGTGAATATATGTTAATGTTCATTGCCTTTATACAGGATGTTCATTCAAGTTGTATATAATGTTTATTTCGCAATACATAATGTTTATTTTTGCAATACTTTCTTCACGAATGTTCCATGTTCATTTTGATAATAACTAATATTCATTGTTATAATACTTAATGGTCATTTGCATAATATATAATGTTCATTACAGAAGTACAGAATGTTCATTTTAATAGTATGTGTAGAGTATGTGTACTATTCCCAATGCAAAAAATTCATATTTATTTTGATATATTATGTTCATTATTATAATACTTAATGTCCATTCTCATAATATATAATGTTCATTTTAATAGTATGTGTATGTATAGTACGTGTACTATTTCCAATGTAAAAAGTCCAGATTTAAAAGGAATAGTGCCCATAATCATTTTAATCTCCTACTTTTGTCATTTTCCCACTTGTTTTCCCAATGTACTAAACCCTGACATTTTTTTCTCTTCTTTCCTTTGCTTGCATGTGCAAGTTAGGATTGGCGCACCATGCTCATGGTACACCTAAGTGCACTATCTAATTTTGTGTCGTTTGTGCCATCTTTTCTTTTGCTTGTAATTTAATATTTGTCAACCCACTAACTACGTAGTTAAATGCTAATGTCCTATTGTACTCTTATATATGTGTTTTATAGGACCAACTAACTGGGTTGATTAGAACAGGAGTTGGTAAGGATGGACTATTCTACTTTTGCAAGCCAGAATTTGAGCAAGGTGCATTGGCCATTGGGTCTACATCAAGTTTAGAATTATAGGAAAATAGGAGATCCCTCCAGAAGAGTACTTAAGTTACTTCCTCATGTTTGCAATAATTAAGATAGTTTAGACAAAGGGTGTGAAGTATGTATGCATACTAATGCATGCTAAGAAACCTAGAGATAGTTTTTCGTTGAGTACTACTAAAACTTTCAGAATTTTTGAGGAAATACATTGTGATTTATAGGGTCCATATCGAATTGCATGTGTATATATATCAAACTAAGAGTGGATTTTAACCTATCAAATTAGACACGCCACACGCATACCCAAACGAATGAAGTGCAAATCAAAAATTGATTTGGAAATCAACAATCCTTGAAGAGATACAATTAAGTTACTTCAATTTCTTTCTTCTATTTTATTTGTCATATTTGTATTTTGCATAACTTTTTAAAACACATATATGACCCTTAATATCTATAAATATGGATTATAACAAATAATAATAAAGTTATATTAAAAATATTATATATTAGAATAAATCTAATAAGATTCTCACTCTCTCTCTCTCTCTCTCTCTCTCTCTCTATATATATATATATATATATATATATATATATATATATATATATATATTGAAGACTCCACCTTGATGTATCTAGTCTGAATCATTCTTATTTATATATGTATGTATGTATGATAGAAGTCAAAAACCTTATCAAACAAGCCTACGTGAACAAATGTATAAATATGTGTACGTATGTAGTTGATGTTGCAACTGTATACACGTTCCTATACTTATGTTTTCTAACGTTGTTATCTAATAAGTTTGTTATTAGTAGATTATGTTTAAATAATTTTCAGGTATAACAATTCAAATTTAAAATGGTTCCTTAAATAAAGGAGTTTGTTATGACATGGTCTTTGAAGCATTTGAATTATTTCAAACTCTATCAAGATAAGGTTGAACAATCTTCAAATTGGTCTTACTAAGTTTATGAAGTTGAATTGAAGACATGCTGAGTTGAACAAGTTGTTGGACGTGCCTATATAGAAGAACTTCAGTCAACAAGAACATCTCAACAACAATTCAAATCTGTAACGGCTAAAGTATCGGTCAAGACCTTTGAAGCTGACCTCAGTAACTGACCGAGAATCATGGAACAAACATTGAAGCAGTCAGTCAAAGGCCTAATACCCGATTCAAGAGCAACGACATTTCTGAAGAAGTTGAAGACTATCCGTTGCAAGAATAACTCTATAAATAGAGTGAGCTGAAGCTTGCCTTCCAACGAGATACACAATTCAAAGCTACATCAAATCTTTCTCTCTAGTACATACTCTTTTAATGTAATTTAGAATTGAGAGAAAAGAATACAAAATATCTCTTGAGTGTGAAAAAGAAAGATCATAAGAAAAGGAGAGATATACTTTGAGTAGAAACTATAATACTCAAAGGTTCAGAAAAACAAAGAAGATTTTTATTTCTAGGAATTGAGACGCTAGAGTGTAGCTAGGGAAAGCTACGGTATAGAAGATTGGGTGATAATCTTCGAAGGTGGCTTTAGGTCTCTAAAGGAGGAAATAAAGATCGGTTAAATCCTACGAGTAGGAAACCCTAGGCGGAGACGTAGGCACGTTGCCGAACTTCGTAACAAACACTCGTCTACTTTATAATTGCATTTATTTAATTCATACATCTCGTAATATCCTATTCATGTCAAAATCCTGAAACCCGCTTCAAAGCCCTTGAAACCAATTCTATTATACCTCCGTATCTAAAAGCCGTTTCAAAGCCTTTAAAAGCCTAAATTTGAAAAACGACCATACTCTATTCACCCCCCTCTAGAGTATATTGATCCTAACTAAAAAATAACGGAGTTAATCATATTTTTATTCAAATAGTTTTCATGAACGTATATCATTCATATTGATATAGATTCAACCCCATTGCTAGTGGGCGAAAGAACATTACACTATATTATGCCGAACCACTACAACACATGTTGGCAACGCAATGTTCAAAGTTATTACAATTTTGATCAGTACATAAACCCCCGGGTGGTACAAAGCAAATGGGACCCCGATTTACTCCAATATTTTGAGTAAAGACTCTATCAGCTCTTGAGCTCCTAACACTCATACCTACAATCATTAAAACAATTTGATCCATCATATACATTGATCGAAACTGTTGTGTACGTATTATTCGGAGCACTCTGTATTACTCCGTATATAATAACATGCAAGACACATAATATAAGATGATAAAATGTCTTATTTTTTACGATTCTCTTTACTTTAAAAAAATTAATAAAATAAAAATTATTAAATTCATAATTCCGGTTGAATAATTAATTAATTCTAATTGAATGGAACCACCAAATTATCCCTTTGAACTTTTTTTTTTTATTATAAGTAGTACAAAAGTTTATTAGAGAAGGAAATGATAAAAACTTTAACGCTTACCACAACACAAAATAATTAATAGAACGAGCATGATGAGGGGCAAAAATGACGTCTTTCCAGCCATTGGATTAAATAAAAAGGACTAGAGGTTGTATAAAACTGAGGAAAATAGATAACTAATTTATTGAATAAGTACTGCGAGTATTTAAAGATGAAAGCAAATGGTTAAAGTATTGGACTATTTATAAACTCAGTAAACTACTTTTTATATAATATAAAGATCACTGCTTGTTGATTTCTTATCTGTTTAAATCTGATTTCCTTCCTAGTTTACTAAAAATCATTTTTGGCTTTGGTTTATTACTAAAAGAAACATAATCCCGTTGTACTAATGAAAAAGGAAAAAAATAAAAATAAAACAATAATCTTTGTAGATATTTTATTTTTGGGGATCCTTTGCTATTTGTATGCGAATGGGGATTCCCAATCAAATTAAAGAGCCAAATGGATGTAAATGGTGATTCTCAATTAATTTGAAGATCCAAATGGGTGGGATTTATGTAAGGAAGGCGATAATATATATATATATATATATATATATATATATATATATATATATATATATATATATATATATATATATAATGATTCTATTTGCAAGATATAATAATTTCAATTATTTTATCACTTGCATGTGCATATATATAATTATATATCAAACTAAGAGCGGATTGTAACGTATCAAATTAGACACGCCACACACATACCCAAATTAATGAATTGCAAAGTCAAAATAGATTTGATTAAGAGATTTTGGAAATCAACAATCCTTGAAGAGATATAATTAAGTTACTTCCTTTCTTCTATTTTATTTGTCATATTTGTATTTTGCACAACTTTTTAAAACACATATTATTTGACCCTTAATTAATATCTATAAATATGGGTTATAAAAAAATATTAAAAAAATTATATATCGGGACAAGTCTATCAAGAGTTCATATGAATATGTTTTTAAGTCATATATACTAACGAAAAAATATATTTAAAATTCTCTCATCTTAAATAAAATATCTAAAATATGACAATAAAATAAAACGGAGCTAGTAGATAAAACAACTAATGCAATGAACACCCTATAAATATAAATTGGAGATCTTTGTTGATTCATAGTCACTGGATGATTGATATCATCTTCATTCTCTGATTCTCAGTTTCTCACAACTCTATTTTCATCATTCACAACTCAAGTAGTGAAGCATTATATACACCAATGATAAAAAAAAATGATTTCCTTCCTTTATAATATATTATTATATGTCTTTAGTATATCTCTCTGTTCACAAATGATTTCCATCCTCAATCTATTATTAGAGTGATTTCCTTTCCTATTTTGCTAAAAATTCTCTAGGCTGTGACCACAATTAAATGAATTGATTTTTAATTATTATGTGTATATTATCAACATAATTGCTTCTTTATGAAATTTTTATTAAAATTGATACAGTATTTTCCTTTACTTAAAAAAGAAGATCAGATCACGTAAGAGGCCGGCAAGTGGAAAAATAATATACAAAAAAATCTGCATATGGTGATTCTTAACTGAGCCAAATGGATCGGATTTATGGGAAATTAGGATTGAACTAATCACAATTTTCCGCATTAAATAGCTGATTTTCAATTAGGAAAAAATTCATAGTTGATTCTCAAATCTCAATCAATGTGATTAGACAGTGAGAGATATTCAAATAACCATTTGCTAAGTATTTAAAGACTCAGAACTTGTAAACATTTTCTCACATCTCTTTACAACTTCAACATACACTCCACAATACTGTTGCAAATAAAAATCCTTCATTTTCCTAGTAATTTTAAGAGCCCTAGCTAGCTTATTTCAAATGGCTGGAAAGACATCATTTACAGCTCTGATAATGCTGCTACTGCTAGTTTTTTCTTGTGCTAACTTCGGTAAGTGTAAAAATTAAATGTATTAGCTACGAAATAATATTCATCAATCATCTGCTATACTTAGTATATTATATTAATTTTGTCTCAAGTAACCAAGTAAGAAATTCATATTCTAAGTTTTATTTATCATTGCATTATAAATTTATAATGAAGACCATAACATCAAAATGATGGTTAAGGAGAAGTAGAATATTTATTTGTATCACAATCGGTGTAATCTTTAACTCATGCTTGAAACTTCGTGCTGCAAATCTACAGTACAGTAATGGGTGCCTACTACAGTATGTAGCCGTGTTTTAATATGGCATTTGAAATGAATGAGTGTAGGTACTTACGCTGCGAGCTTAAGGTCTGCCAGAGGACTACTTGTTCCTGAAAATGTAGGAGTAGAACGATTTGATAGTTGCACTTATTTCCCTAATTGTACTCCTGAAGCGTGTGTAAAATCTTGTTTTGGTGCTAAAAATTCCGTTTGCGCGCTTGACTACGAATGCTGTTGTGTGGGTAGAAATCATGTTGCCAAAACTTGAAATATTGTAATCACTCAAATAAAATGAATTACACACTTTAAGAATACATGCATCTTTCATCCTTATGTTTTGTATCGTTCCTAGTTTTTTTCATTTTCTTTATTTAACAATTAGAAACTCTTATCCTACTAATTTCTTTATATTTAGAGCTCATCTTATATTAATGACATGTAAAATATATTGTAACCCATCAGGGTTAACCTCTGAAAAAATATTCTGAATTTAATTAGGTATCAATGTTGTATGCATATTGTTATAAAAGGATAATTAAATGGAGGATTCGATATGGGAATAACAATCATCCAAATTCCATTCTAGTGATACCTATAACACAAAATTGAATTTTAAAATATGTAAAAGGAGATTTTTCTAATTCATACCTGATATAATTATATCAAGATATCTTAGATAAAGGTATGGTTATATCTAGGAATGGCAACAAATTAGATCTGGACCGGATCCTTATTGATCTAGATTCAGATCCATATCTATTGGGTATGAAAAGTAAGAATCCATATGACCATATCCAGATAAAACGGATTCGGGTCCAAACGGGCCAAAACAGATCTTACATATTTTTCCTATTTTTTTGCGACATGATAAATTTAAAATTTATAAATCTGCATTTTGCATCTACGACAAGTCGACAACAGTCTAACGAAGGATGTAAGTTCAATACTTGAATACAATTCATATAACTACTCAAATATTATACAAAACAGCAAAGTACAAATGAATAAAATTAACTTTTTACAAGTCTTTTGAATAACAATACAAACAAGTACAAATGAGTAAATAACAAAACATTAATGTAAGTAACATAACACCTAAAGTCCATCTCTCAAAAGAACCGAGAGGGCTAATCTTCATCATCATCATCACTACTAACATCGTCAACATCCTAAAATAAAGAAATAACCGACCAAAGAAAATATTAGTGATCGACAAAGAATAAAAATTATGTGTCTTAACTATTAATAATAATTGTTAAATATTACCATATCAATGATATCTACCTCTTGTGCATCAATATCACCCTCACAATCGTAGGTAAAAGTGAAACATGAAAGTGGTCCTTCAAAATTGTCTTACATTAATTACATAGTTACATTTTATTAATTAGATGACAAAAATATAATAAAAGTAGGGAAAGAAATATAACCAAGTAAACATTACCTTTCACATCATCAACCATCCTACTTTGCAAGCACATCAAAGCCTCCATGGTTTGAGAATGAAGTCGAGAATGATGGACACTAACCACTCTTCCACCCATACCAAATGCACTTTTCAAAGTGATCGAAGAGATGGGAATTGCAAGAATATCTTTGGTAATTTTTTTCAAAGTTGGATAATTTTGATCTCTACTCCACCACTTTAGAACATCAAATTCATTATCTTTCGGCATTGGGCACTCTCTAAATATTGATCAACCTCACTTCTCAAAGGTATTGTTCTTACTTTTTGTCACTTTGATCTAGCAAAACCATCTTCATCACCACACTCATTAAACCCTCTCTCTAATGATGATTAATCATTTATTACCTTATTCTTCCTTTGGAACTCATGGACAAGATTATCAAGGGTCCTTTTTACTCTTATTATTTCATCATTTTCATAATCTCCATATAATTTGCCAAAATAGTAGCCACACAATCCATATTATTTCTAGGATCTAAAATGGCAGTAATAGCCAAAATCTCATTGATATGTGACCAATATTTGTCAAACTTTTCAACCATACTCTTAGCCATTGTCTTAATAATCTCATTATCTTTAGTTTGTACCCAAAGATTCAAAGCAAGTCTGGTCTCACAAATAATTTGAAAAAACAAATTAGCAGTTGGACGATTTCTTATAGAAAAAACCTTGGTGGCCCTGTAGAATATTTCCAACTTTTGACAAATAATAGTAGCCATAGTCCAGTCATGGTCACTAGGAACAGAAAACTTAAGCCTATTATTTAAACATTTTAACTTATTTAAAACATCTTTAAAAGGTAAACTTGATTCTAGCATTATGTAAGTAGAATTCCACCGAGTTTTACAATCAAGACCCACCCTTTTAGGTTTACTCACATTCAAAAGACAACAAGCTTCCTCAAATTTTTCAATTCTTTTAGGGGTGGACATCCAAAAGGCTATGCACTCTCTTACTTTGACAATTTCATGATCAATCACTTGTAAACTATCTTTCACAATCAAGTTCTGAATATGGGCACTACCTCATGTGCAAAAAGTCTCCATTAAGCAACTACTTTCCAATTTTTCTAACAAGACATGGATTATTACATCATTTGTGATACAATTATCAATGAATATAGAAGAGATTTTGCTTTCCAAAGAATATTGAGACAAACTATCCATTAGAATCTTAGAAATAACCCCCTTTGTACATGGACATGGCACAAAACAAAACCTATACATAAACATACCAAATTAGCAACAACACAAGCTTCATGTAGTCAGAATTAATTAGCCTAATATAAAAGGAATATTTGTATATAAACATTAATTTTAGGAATGTTACCTCAATGTTCGATTATGCAAAACCCATTGTTGATCAATGAAATGTGAAGTAACATCAATATATCCCTTTTTTTGGTTGGAGGCAATCCACATATTAGTTAATATTGCCACTTTACCCTCATTAGCCTCTAACAAAACCTTAAGATAAATTCTCTCATTGTTGTACATCTTCATCCCATCGCCCCTCAATGTGTTCCTTGAAATCATCTTGAAATTATCATTTAAACTCTTTACAAAGCTTCTAAAACCAACATGATCCACAATTGACAAAGGATACTCATGTATTACTACCATCTTAACCAACTATTGCCTTGAAACATCTTGAACAAATATAATTTTCTTATGCTTTTCCTTAACCACCAAAGTATTAGTCCCATCAACTTCGATGTGGATCTTTAATTGTGATTCACCAATTGCAAGCTTTAAATGCTTTCCCGAATACTTATGAAAAGGACTTTGTGAGTACAAATTAGTTAGCCCAACCGTACTTATAATACAATGAGTAATTAACATTGTAATTCCCTTTCATTATTTTATGAAAAAATATAGGAGTGTTGCACTTATGAAGTTGTGTATATAAGTACCTCACCCCTCATCTCTTAAATGCACTTCACTCACCAAAGATCACAGAGCTTTCAACGAAAATATTTCTAAGTGTCAGTAGTCCCCTTGAGCTGAGCCTATTCCATTTACTTCCCATCCTATATGCCTTAGAGAAATTATAATTTTCTTATAAGCTTATTTTATAGAGTTATGCAATAGGTGGAGTGAGTTGTAGAACTTAGAGTTAAGTTCAAGAGAAGAGAAGAGTGAGTGACTTAGAGCTAAGTCAAAAGGGCGTAAAGAGAAAGCAAGACTGAAATTTGTTGTTCTGAGTGGAACAAGAGTAAGAAAAAAGGGAGAAATCCTAATAGAGTGTATTAGGTGTTTTCCATTAGTGAAGAGTTGAAAATCTCACAGCTGGGTCGTAGTTTTTTTTCTTGCGATGGGCGCAAGAGTTTTCACATGAAAAAAAATCCTTGTTGCTTCATTATGCCTGTCTGTTACATTTGATTTAACTCCGCAAAAATTGAAAATTCCCTCACTTCCAATTCACCCCCTCTTATAAGTGTCCATTTAAATAACATCTATTGTTATATAAGATACAAAATTACTAAAGTTATAAAAAAACAAAAAAAAACGTATATTAGATATAGACATCGTAATTTTAGGTATAGAAATGAAATTACGAAAATACATTTAGACTAATTGTTGTATACGTACTAAAATACAAAATATTGTGTTCATAGAATATACGTCGAATACTTTATATTAAAAATAACATATTTTAAAATATATGATATATATTATTATTTTCAGCATACAACTAATATAATTTTTATTACAACAATTTACAATTAAAATCCAAAATAAAAAATAATAATCAAGTTACTCAATATAAACCTAGCTTAGACAACCTTACAATACAATAGTATATGACACGTACTCTCAAAAACCAAACTCTATTAATTTAGTTCTACTTGATTGATGATGATCATACCGATACATACTTATCTTTTATTTATTGAAGACTCCACCTTGATGTATCTAGTCTTATTTATATATGAATGTATGATGGAAGTCAAAAACCCTATCAAACAAGCCTACGTGAACAAATGTATAAATATGTGCATGTATGTAGTTGATGTTGCAACTCTATACACGTTCCTATACTTATGTTTTCTAATGTTTTATCTAATAAGTTTGCTGTTAGTGGATTATGTTTAAATAATTTTTAGGTATAATAATTCAAATTTAAAATGGTTCCTTAAATAAAGGAGTTTGTTATGCCATGAACTTCAAAGCATTTGAATAAGATTCAAAACTCTATCAAGATAAGTTTGAATAAAGTGGTCTTCCTAAGTTTATGGAGTTGAATGGAAGACATGTTGAGTTGAACAAGTTGTTGGACGTGCCTATATAGAAGAACTTCAGTCAACAAGAACATCTCAACAACAATTCAAATCTGTAACGGCTAAAGTATCGGTCAAGACCTTTGAAGCTGACCTCAGTAACTGCCCGAGAATTATGGAACAAACATTGAAGCAGTCATTCAAAGGCCTAATACCCGATTCAAGAGCAACGATATTTCTGAAGAAGTTGAAGACTATTCGTTGCAAGAAAAACTCTATAAATAGAGTGAGCTGAAGCTTGAAGATCAACAAGGCCTTCCAACGAGATACACAATTCAAAGCTACAGCAAATATTTCTCTCTAGTACTTACTCTTTTAATGTCATTTAGAATTGAGAGAAAAGAATACAAAATATCTCTTGAGTGTGAAAAAAAAAGATCATAAGAAAAGGAGAGATATACTTTGAGTAGAAACTATAATACTCAAAGGTTCAGAAAAAGAAAGGAGATTTTTATTTCTAGGAATTGAGACGCTAGAGTGTAGCTAGGGAAAGCTACGGTATAGAAGATTGGGTGATAATCTTCGAAGGTGGCTTTAGGTCTCTAAAGGAGGAAATAAAGATCGGTTAAATCCTACGGGTAGGAAACCCTAGGCGGAGACGTAGGCACGTTGCCGAACTTCGTAACAAATACTCGTCCCCTTTATAATTACATTTATTTAATTCATACATCTTGTAATAGCCTATTCAGGTCAAAATTCTGAAACCCACTTCAAAGCCCTTGAAACCAGTTCTATTATACTTCCGCATCTAAAAGCCATTTCAATGCCTTTGATCACCTAAATTGCGAAAAACGACCATACTCTATTCACCCCCTCTCTAGAGTATATTGATCCTATCCCATCTCCTATTGATTCTTCAATTAGTATCAGAGCCTTACTCACCTTTCAAAGATTTAAACATCTGTGAGGCATCATGAATTCGATAGGTGATGGTGGTTTTGCCCAAGGACGCTCCTCAAATTGTCCTCCATTGTTTTGTGGGAATAACTTTGCCCATTGGCGCTCCTTAATGCAAATGTTCCTCATAGACCAAGATATTGAATTTTGGGACATCATAAAGAAAGGTTCGAAGGTGCCCATGAAGAAGATAGTGGCATTCCAATCCCTAAGGAAGATGGCGACTTCACTCAAACTAATTTGGAGAGTATCGCAAAGAACTATCGTGCTATGAACTTACTCTATTGCGGATTGGATGCAAATGAGTTCAATAGAGTCTCCTCTTGTAGAAGTGCAAAGGAAATATGGGACAAGCTAGTGGTCACATACGAAGGCACTAGCCAAGTAAAGGAAACAAAGATAAGCATCTTTCTCCGACAATATGAATTGTTCAAAATGACTAGTAACGAAAATGTGAAGGAGATGTTCACAAGATTTACCCAAATAGTGAATAATCTAGATTCACTCGGTAAAACATTTACAAATGCAGAAAAGGTTAGAAAAATCCTTCGATGTCTTCCCAAATCAAAGTGGGGTCCTAAAGTGACGGCAATAGAAGAAGCTCAAGACTTGCGAACCTTGCCCTTGGACGATCTACTTGGAAAATTAATCACCCATGAAATGTCTCTAAATGAAGATGATGGTGAACCAGCTACATCAACAAATAATTTAGCACTCAAGGCAAAGAAAGGAGAAGCTCCTAGTAAAGATGACGATAGTGATGATGATGATGAAGAAGAAGATCCATTTACTCTCATTGCTAGAAGTCTCGCCAAAATCTTGAAGATAAAGAAAAACTTCTCAAGAGGCAGAGACAACTACCATCCAAACAAATACAAAGGTAAGTCTTCTAACTCAATGAATAAAGTTAATACACTAACTTGTTATGAGTGTGGTGAAACAGACCATCTAGTGAAAGATTGTCCTCAACGAAAGAAGAAGTCATACTCAAAAAAGGACTATAAGAAGAAGGAAATGGTTGAATCAGACTCTAGTGATTCAGAAAAACAACATTTGAATTTGTGTTTAATGGCAAATCATGAAGAAAGCGAAAAGGGAAAATATCTTGAGGGAATTGTAAAGAATTTAATGTCAAGCCCTATAAATGTTCTATCCGAATTTTTGCAAAGCATGATAATGAATGAAGAAAGTTTGATTCTTGAATCAAAAATTCTCAAGGAAAGGCTTAACAAACAGGTAAGTATCTCAAAAAATCTCTCAAAGGAATTATGTGATCTCAAAGCTACTCAGTCAGCCTTTGAAAACAAGGCTAAGGCCACGGAGTTATCCTTTGAAACTCAGGTCAAAGCTTTAAAAACTGAAAACACTGTTTTAAAAAGAAAGCTCGCTTCTTTAAGTTATTGTAATGATAACTTAGAGAAGGAGAAAAAGTTTCTGGCTGAGAAGTGTAGAGAACAACATAATGCCTTTATTAAATTTACTCATTCGGAAGCAACCCTAAACAAGTTGTTAGGGGGGTACACCAAGCCTCCTTAAACAAAAGCGATCTTGGTTTTAATAAAAATTTTCCAAAGAAAAATTCGACCACTTTTGTCAAAGCAAAGGATACTTGGAGTACACCTACATGTTTCTATTGTTGCAAAAAGGGTCATACCTAATTAATATGTCCTTTTAGAAGGAATGATCCTCATATTATTAAGAATTCCTTTTCTATGTATTTTCGAGACCAAGTAAAGCAAATATGGGTTCAAAAAGAGACTAGGCCACCTAATATGGTCCATCCCGATTATGAAACCACATTTACAATTTGGTCTAGAAAGGTTTAATGTTTCTTTATTTTGTAGAAAATCGCCAAGAGCAATGATCATGTGGAGAAAGGTGATGCAACCATCTCTTTTATTTCTACTTATTATATTTTTATTATGCTATTGAGTGAAGAACGATTTAATTTGAGCTTGATATGTTGAATAAAGAAGCATCAATTTAGGGGGAGCAATGGTACGTAAGTATTTAATGTTTTATTTTAGTTTACGTACTTGCATAAATTTATAGCATATGCATGTTAAGGTCTTGAACTGTATTTTGCTACCTTGACTAATAGTTTTTTTTAATATATTAACTTGTATTAACTATTTTTGGAATTATATTTTTAGATAATTGCTAATTATCTTTTTGCAAAATAATTTTTTTTTAAAAAAAAGTTCTATTTAGGCCGTGATTTCTTTTCGGTTTTATTAGCCTTTATTTGAAAAAGTGTGTTGAACTTTTTGTGTTGGTTTTTAATGGATAATTTCTATTTTAATCTATGCATTTCTATTTTTGTTTTACAAAAAATTTCAATTGGTATACTTTCACTCTTTATACTTGATCCAATATTATTACTCACCCTTTATGAAAGTCAAAAAGGGGGAGAATGATCATGTTTACTGTTTATGCTTATGTTCACTGTTTACGACTGTGTTTTAATATATATGTTTTGACTTCCATCAAGGGGGAGATTGAAGACTCCACCTTGATGTATCTAGTCTTATTTATATATGAATGTATGATGGAAGTCAAAAACCCTATCAAACAAGCCTACGTGAAAAAATGTATAAATATGAGCATGTATGTAGTTGATGTTGCAACTCTATACACGTTCCTATACTTATGTTTTCTAACGTTTTATCTAATAAGTTTGCTGTTAGTGGATTATGTTTAAATAATTTTCAGGTATAATAATTCAAATTTAAAATGGTTCCTTAAATAAAGGAGTTTGTTATGCCTTGAACTTCAAAGCATTTGAATAAGATTCAAAACTCTATCAAGATAAGTTTGAATAAAGTGGTCTTCCTAAGTTTATGGAGTTGAACAAGTTGTTGGACGTGCCTATATAGAAGAACTTCAGTCAACAAGAACATCTCAACAACAATTCAAATCTGTAACGGCTAAAGTATCGGTCAAGACCTTTGAAGCTGACCTCAGTAGCTACCCGAGAATCATGGAATAAACATTGAAGCAGTCAGTCAAAGGCCTAATACCCGATTCAAGAGCAACGATATTTCTGAAGAAGTTGAAGACTATCCGTTGCAAGAATAACTCCATAAATAGAGTGAGCTGAAGCTTGAAGATCAACAAGGCCTTTCAACGAGATACACAATTCAAAGCTACAGCAAATATTTCTCTCTAGTACTTACTCTTTTAATGTAATTTAGAATTGAGAGAAAAGAATACAAAATATCTCTTGAGTGTGAAAAAGAAAGATCATAAGAAAAGGAGAGATATACTTTGAGTAGAAAGGAGATTTTTATTTCTAGGAATTGAGACGCTAGAGTGTAGCTAGGGAAAGCTACGGTATAGAAGATTGGGTGATAATCTTCGAAGGTGGCTTTAGGTCTCTAAAGGAGGAAATAAAGATCGGTTAAATCCTACGGGTAGGAAACCCTAGGCGGAGACGTAGGCACGTTGCCGAACTTCGTAACAAATACTCGTCCCCTTTATAATTGCATTTATTTAATTCATACATCTCGTAATAGCCTATTCAGGTCAAAATCCTGAAACCCGCTTCAAATCCCTGGAAACCAGTTCTATTATACTTCCGCATCTAAAAGCCGTTTCAAAGCCTTTGATCACCTAAATTGCGAAAAACGACCATACTCGATTCACCCCCTCTCTAGAGTATATTGATCCTATCCCATCTCCTATTGATTCTTACTTTTTCCACATTATTGATACGATAGTTGTAAAAAGAACCATTATCCTTCAGTTATCAAATCAAGCACAAAATCACTACATTTGCTGCGAGTCAGCAACTACTAATTTTCAATTTTCCATGCAATGTACTCCGTGCACTACAATATAACGAGTAAGATGATACTCTATTTTGGTGTAGCCGCTATATGAAAAACAAAATAAAGGCATTTGTGTTTAGTCTAAAGTTTTATGGTTTACTATAACTCAAATTCTAATAATATACTTTCAATTTATAAGGGGTGTCTTAAGTGGCACATTCACATAGGGGGTTAGTCTTTGAGTAACGTACTAGTTAAGGACTTAAGGTGACATGAAAACGGCTTTAAGAGAGGATGTCAAATATATATATATATATATATATATATATATATATATATATATATATATATATATATATATATATATATATATATATATATATATATATATATATGTCCACAAAATCCTATATAGAGTTGTAGGAATGTAGATACGTAAAGAGGAATTAAAAAAAACAATTTTTTGTATGTATAACGGATCTCATGCACATTTTAATATAAATTATAGGAATATAATTTCATATCTTTGAAGTGTAATTTCCATAAAGCAAAGAGACAAGTCACACTTCTAAATGAAAATCTTTATAACGCCAATTGTCACTCCTCTAATGTTGGTCCACAAGATATTTGCTAGTATGGAATAAGGAACGCTTTCTTATTGCTTTTCTTGGTAATGGCAAAGAAAGAGGAGTAGCTTTCTTAAAATGATGGATGATCTTTTTTTATTTCTAACCTTGGTGTATGTGTTATATATATATATATATATATATATATATATATATATATATATATATATATATATATATATATATATATATATATATATATATATATATATATATATCATCAATACTTCATATAAGTATGACTTTTAAGCTTCTTAGCCTTCGTGCGCCTTAATCAAATCGTACACTAGCTTATATGTGTGACCTTATAGGACCAATTTATTATTAGCAGTGCACTAATCAAATTAGTTCACAAATTATAGTTGGTTTATAGCGAAACACTCTGATTTCCTAAAATAATCGATTATAGTATATCTCCATAATATGTCCATAGTTATATTTAATTGCCACACTTCATTGAAGGACATTTTCCTTTAATCACCCACTTGTCGAACAAGTGTGTAACCACAAATTTCTTAAGTTTCTTATATAAATGTCGAAGTTGATAGTATGATGGCATCCTATGCTATCCACACTAATGTTCAAATCATTTCTTGAAATATGAACTTGAATTATCAAAATAAATGATTTAACTCTTAACCATTTGAGCACGGCCATGCATTTTTCATTTCTTACTATTCAAGAGGCCCAAGACACCAATCCTATCAATTTAGGAGGAGTTATTCAATCTTGTATAACCAAAAACTCCCACTTGACTTTTAGCAGGCCTGAGCATTTTTCCTTTAAGCTCCTTTTACGGCATGTTGTTTGAGAATGTCAAAGACCTACTAATCACTAAATGATAATAGTGTCATACTCATGTTAAAGGAATCCTCTAAATATAACAAATGAAATTCCTGAAACATTTTGAAGAATATTAAGAAAGCATATCCAATATGTATCCATATACTTATCCATGTAAATGACTAGACATCTCCATGTCCTCCTAGCGGGCAAAACTATGATATCAATTAACTTACAAACTACTCATTGAATTAATCATTTATGTGCAATTTAATGATTTAGACCAGGGACTAGTAGTATTTATAATCTCGGTTTAGTTAATAGGGTTTCATTCATCAAATCACGTATTTGACAAACCTATCGAATGTTATATATAATACTTTGGAAATTTCATTTAACACCAAACCACAGTTAAATAAGAATAATTAATTTATTGATAAACATAAACAAACATATTTAAGTATTTTATGTATGTGGCTAATTTTATAATAAAATAGTACACAACTTAAGCTACTCTCCAATTAATATGCTTAAGCCCTAGTATGACTTTCAATGCTTGTGTTAAGGCAACGATTTACTTACCTAACCCAAACCCGAACTGAACCTGATGAAGCAAATAACCGATTTAACCCAACCCGATAATGACATGACCCAACCTGATAGGCCATATTGACCCGATTTAACCCGAGCAGATAAGCATCGACCCGCGATGGATTAATTCAAATCTGACCCGTGAATCTGAATTAACACCTCTATGTACTATTCGTTTAAGCCATGTTAAAAAAAACCAGAAAACATGCATCATCTAACAACTAACAAAAATAAGGTAGTTGGTCGGAAATTATTCAAATGAATTGGTCTCAATGACATTAATTATTGAAAGTGACATCATTAGTTACATCAACTTGATTCCTTGTTATCATAAGTAACATATAGTTAAATTACATCAATTTGTCAAAAATCAACTCCCTGGCCGTGCATATATTCAGGAAACGTCAACAAGTTACAACCCACCCCATGCATGGTACGTGCATTATTATCTTATATAGTACTCAGTAACACATAGTTAAATTACATCAATTTGTCAAAAATCAACTTCCTCGCAGTGCATGTATTTAGGAAAGTCAATAAGTTACAACCACCCCATGCATGGTACGTGCATAATAATCTTATATAGTACTCAGTAACACATAGTTAAATTACATCAATTTCTCTAAAATCTACACCCTGGTCGTGCATGTATTCAGGAAAGTCAACAAGTTACAACCCACCACATGCATGGTATGTGCATAATTATCTTATATAGTACTCCCTTCATCCCTAAAAAATTATCCCATTTATCATTTTGGGTACGATTGTTCTCCAAATACTGCCCCACCCTTAAAGATTTTCCATTTTGGGTTGTCCCCTTTCGGGGTGCGTAAGGAATCAAGCTATTCGAGTTTGGCTCAGGCTTGGCTCGGTCAAAGCTGTTCAAGTATAGCTCAACTCGAGTTTGGGCTCGATACTTAAACGAACCAAGCCGAGCAATGTCTGGCTCGGCTCAAAAGTTCATTAACAAGCTCGATAAAATTTAATATATAAAAATTTTAGAATTTTTAGTATATATTTTTTAAATTTTAAAAATATATATAATTTCTATTTTGAATTTTTTTTAATATTTTACTTTAAAAAAATTAAAAAATTTTAATTAAAAATTTGTTGTTGAGCATAGTTTCGAGCCGAGCGACCTATTAAATTAAACTATCAAGCTCGAGTTCAAACCCAATTTCAAAGGCTTGTTGTACTTCGAGATCGAGCCCACTACTATTCAGGTTTGGCTCGTTGATTAAGCACCCTTAGTCCTGCCATAGATTTTCCATATATTGTGTCTTAAAAATATTACTTTCTGTACTTGGAGAAATCTTAGGGGATGGAGTACTCAGTACAAAATATGCTTCCAATCAACCCTTTATAAGAAATGCAAGCTAACCAACCAAAGAAAATTAAACACCCTTTGTTTACACTCACCATAATACAACCGAAGATGATTCTCAATACGTTTTTCATATTTTCTCTCCTAATACCTCTAACTTCTGCTGACATTATTGTTTCTGACTACTGTGTCGGAGACCCAAGCTTACCAAGAGGGCCAAAGGGATACTCTTGTAAGGATCCCTCAAAAACTATAGTAGATGATTTCGTCTATTCTGGTTTGGATCGTGTGGGTAGTTTTGCAAATGAGCCTTACAAATTCAATGCCAAGTTCGCAACTGTTACCCAATTTCCAGGTTTGAATGGTATGGGAATCTCTATAGCGCGAGCAGTTATTTATAAAGGTGGAGTTATACCTCTACATTCACATCGAGTGTCAGAGTTATTCCTCGTAACCGAAGGCATAGTACTTGCTGGTTTTATTGACTCAAATAGCACAACATACTATAAAGTTTTGAACAAGGGAGATATTATGATCTTACCACCAACACTAGTCCACTTTCAAGTCAATGTAGGAACAACTCCATCTATTGTATATGCAAATTTCGCTAGTGAAAACCCTGGGGTCCAAGTATTTGACAATGCTTTATTTCAAAGCAACCTACCCACAGAGTTGATTGAGAAGATCACTTTCCTAGATGGTGCACAAGTCAAGAAGTTGAAGAAAGTTTTTGGTGGAACTAATTGATCTATTAATGATCATCATATTGACAGCTCAGATGATGATCATCATACTAATAGCTCAGACGATGATCATCATACAGACAACTCAGATGACGAATATGCACTTAGTTTCTGTTATAAAAGAATAATAATACTTTGAAATATTTCCTTGATATCAAGAAAGTTAGTTAAGTGGTTATTCAATAAATTAACCTATATAGTTGTAATATACCCACACATCATTTGATCACTTGATGAATAAAAAACTTTTATATTTCTCTTAATTCACATATAGTTTTCACCGTAAATTGCAATATGGTATCAGAGTAGAGGGCGCATGAAGTTCTTTGATCTTGCAATCTTTTACAGTGAAATCAATCGACAATATTCAAATTCTTCAAAAAATTTATGTTTAATTCAATTTTCTACATATTTGGTAGAGAGTTTGATCAAAATCTGTCAATTAAGACAGTTGGTCTTCTAATTTGTTTTATCTAAAGATGGCAACAACTTTAAGTGTGTCTCCTCCGGTTACATTTTATCCAACCTCACCTTATTACATATAAATCCTTCTGAAAATATTTCATTTCTTATATTTCTAAAAAAAAATTTGGCAAAGCATATAGAGAATGGAAGAGGAGTATGGTGATAGCTTTGACTACAAAGAATAAGCTAGATTTTGTGGATGGAAGTTTACCAAACTAGATGAAGATGGTCCATACTGTGCAACATGGAATAGATGTGACGCAATAATCATTTCTTAAATTTTGAGATCTCTGGAATGTTTGATTGCTAGAAGTGTAATAATCTTGACTACTTCTCAAGAAATCTAGAAAGATTTGGAAGAAAGGTTCTCACAAACTTCTGGACCACAATTGTATATTTTACAACAATATTTGACAGATTTGAAGCAAGGATCAGAATCTTTTGAGATAGATTTTTTCACTCATATTAAGGCAATTTGGGGTCATATCAATGAAATGAATCCCTTACCAACTTGTGCAAGTCTTGGATGCACATATACTCAAGGTTTTCCAAAGAAGCTGTAGGAACAAAGGATGGTTCGATTTTTAATGAAGTTGGATAACAAGTTTACAACAATGAGAATAAATATACTAATGATGTAGCCTTTGTGAAAAATTTCTATGGCATATAAGCTACTTGTTTAAGAAGAAAAATAGAAGCAAGCTAGTGTAATTAATGAAGAGTCAACTATTCAAGCAATAGGGCTATGTTGTTTGCTACAGACTATAAAAAGAATTAAAAGAATCATTTTCAAGATTTCAAAATGACATTTCAATCAGAAAATGGTAGTAAGTTGGTGTTTGCTGGAAAAGGCTTTACTGTGATCACTGTAGATTTCTTAGGCATACCATTGAGAAGTGTTATAAGTTACATGGTTATCCACCCAATTTTGCTAAAGGAAAAGGAAAGAAAGTTGTAGTAGTAGGTCAAATTGATGAAGAGGAGGAATTAGATGAACACATTACTCACGTTTCAACTGATTAGTACAATAACATTCTTAAGGCTCTACAATGTCAAGATATTGATCCATCAGCAATATTATAGGTTCATATAGTATGTACATGTCTATTAACTTGTTCAAATTCCAAGTGGATAGTTGATAGTAGAGCAACTAATTATATCTGTTCATGTAGATTTATTTCCTAACATGATAACAATTGTTGATGGTAAACACGTGGTAGTAGACCATATAGAAACTTTATCTTTTGATAATGGCATAGTTCTACAAAATATGTTACATGTATAAGGATTGAATTCAATATGATTTATACTCATAAGATATGTAGAGATTTGGTCTATGAGATTGTTTTTACTCATGACAAATGCTTGATTAAGGGGCCAACTTTTAATCAATTAGTGATTCCTGGTAATTTGTTGTCAGGATTGTATGCTGTTCATGACAAAATAGTGGAAAAGTAAGAACAACCTTATACAAGTAGTGGTAATAGCTGAATCTAGATTAAGGATGATGCAAAAATTTGGCATCTTAAAATGGGTCATAACCCTTTCAGTAAGTTGTACTTGGTCAATTCTCTTTTTGATAATAATACAAGCTATTAAGGAGTGTGTCAAGTTTGTTGTAAGTTTAGGTAGACAAGGAAACTTTTCATGCTAGCATGTCTAAGCTAAAGAAGTGTCTTGATTTACTGTATATTGATATATGAGGTCCTTATAAAACTAAAACTAATGATGGTTTTAGCTACTTTCTTATTGTAGATGATTTTTTCAAGATATATATGGATACTTCTTATGAGAAATAAAAGTGATGTTGTGAAAGTTCTCATTGATTTGCTTGTTTTCTTAAGACTCAATACAACAAGAATAATCATTGTGTTTGGACTAAAAAGGCCAAGGAGCTATGTGAGGGTGATATTGTTCGTATGTATCAAACGAATAGGTTAAAAATCAAAAGTCTTATGTAGACACTCTACAACAAAATTACATAGTGGAGAATATAAAACATAGACACTTATTAGAAACTGCAAGATTATTGTATTTTCAGTCTAGAGTTCCTGTGAGATACTAGGGATAGTGTTTGTTAATTGCAACACATGTGATAAAATAGAAAGACTCTGAATTATGTACACTTTACATCACCATATGAATTGTTGAATGGTAAAAACAGATTTGGCACATTTAAAGGTGTTTGGATGTTTATGTTATATCTCTACTTAAAAAAAAATAAAAAATAAAAAAGATGTCAAAATTTGATCCAAGGTCTTCACCTTGTGTACTATTGGGATACCCACCTGATCAAAAAGCCTATGAAGTCTTTGATTTGTAATAAAAGAGAGTGATTGTGTATAGGAATATAGAATTGTGAGAGACATCTTCATTTTTATTTTGAAACACAAAATAACTCCACGAATCTTACTATTTTTCAAACCTTAAACACTACCTTTGACTTTGACACATATTTTACCACACTAGAACCCTTTATCATACATACTTATATAGATTCTGATCATCTCATATTAACCAGTGATTAGTGTTCTTCTGCTTCCTTTTCACCAAGCACAAACCTAGAAAATCTAGAAAAAAAATCCCTGCAATCAGTGTCATAAATCCTCCTACAGAAGTGACACAATCAGACA
The DNA here is from genome assembly GCA_026401315.1 of Dysphania ambrosioides. Lineage (NCBI taxonomy): Eukaryota > Viridiplantae > Streptophyta > Magnoliopsida > Caryophyllales > Amaranthaceae > Dysphania > Dysphania ambrosioides. The sequence goes on from CM048667.1 coordinate 3,160,194, forward strand.
GGCCAAGGAAGAGACCTAGCTAACTATTTGGATAATTACATATGTGTAGCTGCTGATCAGTTTGTGATCATAAGTGTAACATTGTGAGATTTGATGTACTTCCAGTTTCTATGAAAGCTTTGATAAACAAGGCTTCTCATATTACAGAACCGGTTAGTTATCTAGAAGAATCTCATGATGCAGGATGGAATGAAGCCATGTAGAAAGAGTTACATGCCCTAAATGGAAATGAAACATGGGAATTGGATGCCCCCATTTCACTGTAAAATGCAATATGCTCGATTTTTTGAAGGGTAGAGTACCCTTACAAGTACGGTCCCGTTAGCTTTTCTTACACCTTCATAATGAGAACCCAATAATTGTTCAAATGTCTTCCTCATGTTTCATATGTATTTGAGATTGTTTTCATCCATTCACGAAGATTATTTCATAAATGTTATGCTTAGTATATACATCTTAAACTAAATATGCCTTATTATTTTAATGCTATGTAGGCCATATTTAAAATACAAAGCTAACTTGTAGAAAACCACTTAATCAGAATTCAGAACACGTTGATTACATTAAGAAAATAATACGTGAATAACAATCTATATTTAGAATCCTAAATAAAAGGAAAAGTTTAAGATTAAGAGATATTAGTTTAGTTTACTAAACTAAAATAACGGTGAGCATCACTTGTTAAAAAAACATAAAGCACTGAGAGAAGTTTAGGATTAAGAGAAAAAACATAAAACACCAAATACAATATGGTTGTGAGTTAAAATTGATTGATAAAAGAACAATTGAACACTTTCATTCTGTTTATAAGTCGTCAAAGAGATATCTCATGTATTTTAGATATATTAGGTCTCTTGAGATAGTTATCTTATAAGTACTATATATATGCTCTGCTATGGATGTATTCTGTGCATGCTTCTCATCTCCGCGTTAACCCTCCTACATTTTTTCCCTTTGCATGTATTTGGTGTTTGGTGAGTGTTTAGTTTTCCTTTGACTTTTGTTTGTTTGTTCGATGATCTCTAGGTGCTTGTTTGATTAGTGATCATTCGGTAATCAATCGGTGATCTACGAATTGCTTTGCTACAAAATTGTGAGTTGCTGTAAGTGTATTGCTTTTTCGGTGATTTCTCTGTGATTTCAGTGGATTATCACCACGAGGCTAAGTGCTTTGTTGTGCATATATTTCTGTGCATACTTACGTGTCTCCGCGTTCTTCTACATTGTTGCAAGTGGCCTTTCTTCGCTCTGTTGTGCGTGTCTTTCTCTACGTGCTTTTCTGATCTACGTGTAGTTCTATTGTTGTGTGTGTCCCCTGCTTTCCCCTACATTGCCCCTGCTTTCATTCTCCCTATGGCCAGCCACAACTCCTCTCTTCCACCTCCCCCTCCTTTCTCAAACTCACCCTTTCATCCTGCTTTTGTTGTCTCTAACATTAAGAACAACGTAAGTGTGACTCTTGATCACGAGGATGGCTAATATGCTACGTGGGTTGAATTGTTCCAGATTACTGCATGCACTTACAATGTCCTTGATCACATCGATGCCTCTGCACCTCGTCCAAAGGATGTTGATGATGCTACTTGGAATAGGTTAGATGCAATTATGAAACAATGGATATATGAAACAATCTCTAAAGATCTTACCCACACTATCATGAAGTCAGGCGCTACGGCCCTCAAATTATGGACTCAGCTAAAGGAAATCTTTCATGATAACAAGCACACAAGAGCTCTGTATCTTGAAGAGCAGTTTTCGAACACTAAACTCAAGCACTTCACCAATATGTCCGACTATTGTAAGCAACTAAATCTCCTAGCTGATCAACTTGCTAACGTTGATTGCCTAGTATCCGATCGTAAGATGCTTATGCAACTTATCGTGGGACTCATGAAGGGTGAATATGATACTGTGGCTGCTATTGTTTCTTAGTCGGATCCTACCCCGAGTTTTAACAAGGCACGATCCATGTTTTTGCAGGAAGAAACTCGCTAAAGGAAGCGAATGGAAATCGGTCAGCATGTCCTCATGGCCAATGCAGCTATTCCCCCGCATCTTTTAACCTCGGCCCTGGACCTGCAGCAGCATAGCCGTGGTGGTGGTGCCTCTAACAGAGGTCGTGGCCGTGGTAGATACTCACGAGGACGTGGATGTGGCAAGGCAAAAGGTAATGCATCTTCCAACCCACGCATCAAGTCTATTCTTCTCACAATGGACAGGTCCATCCTGGGGTTCCCAGCCTACTGGATATCAGCACCAACACCTCCAATGGGCCTTTCCTCCCTGTCCATTCCCCACTGGCCCAACTCAGCCTCTTCAGTCCAGCCCAGCAGCATCACCAATCTATATAGAGCCCACATCCAGCCTAGCATCAGGCCCACTTCCCTGGCCCATCTCCAACCGGTCATGGCCCACTTATGTCTCCCATGGAGTTGGGACATGCATAAAGCTCGTCTCATATGTCACATGATTCGGGAACTTTTTCTAACCTATCTAGTTTGAGTATTCCTTAACATGTTTTAATTGGTAATGGTAATCGTATTTCTATTTATGGTTATGACACTACCACCACTCCATCACCCCATGCTCCCTTCCACCTTAAAAATGTCCTTTATGTACCTCACATAATTAAGAATCTCAAATCTGTCAGATTATGTTTTTCTGTTTCGATTGAGTTTGACCCTCTCGAGTTTTCTGTGAAGGACCTTCATTCAAGGACACCTCTAGCTTGGTGCAATAGGGTGGGTGACCTTTATCTTTTTTCAAATCTTTCTACTTTAAATGAAAATAGTCATCAGTCTCTAGCTGTTATCTCTTCTTCAATCTGGATCACATACTTAGGGCACCCTAACAATCCTGTTTTGGTTTTTTGAGGAAAAAAAAATTTCATTAGTTGTAATAAGAAAAATATATCTCATTGTTGTTGTTCTTGTCCATTGGTAAAACATTTACGACTTCCTTTTTATTCTTCTACTTCTATTACTTTCTCCTGACATTATTCACACAGATCTATGGACTTCTCCTATCTAACAATATGGGCCACAAATACTACTAAGTTTTACTTGATGATTTTTCTCATTTTCTCTAGGTGTTTCCCATTAAATAAAAATCCCAATTCTTTGACACTTTTCTTTGATTTTGGGCTTGTATCAAAACTCAATTCGAAAAGGACATCAAGACTTTTCAATGTGATGATCAAGACTTTTCAATGTGATGATGGTCGTGAATTTGATAATTTATATTTTTATAATTACTGTGAAGCTAATGGCATGTATTTTCGCTTCTCTTGTCCAAAATGGAAAAGCTGAGTCATATGCACCATAAGTAACATGATTCGAACCATTCTTTTTCATGCTTCCATTCCTCCTTTGTTCTGGGTCTATGCACTTCATATGATTTTCTACATCTTAAATATTCTCACATCTACAACCATTCAGAATAGGACCCCAAGACACTTATCTCTCGGCATGTGTCCTTTGTTGAGACCATTTTCCCATTCTCTAACCTACATCATTTTAAGGAAACTGATTATAGTTTTCTTACCTCACCTGATGAATTTTAAGGAAACTGACGCTACCATCCACCCATTCTACCTGCGTGCCCATGCATATTCTCCTTTTATCGTTCTTAATCCTCCTACATCTTTGCCCTCCCCCATGCTACGCCTGAGCAACATCCTCCCCAAGTGCATGTGTCTCCTTCACAAACCTCGCCGCCTTTGCCCATCACCATGCCATCTCACCACCGTCCAAACACCTCCCCTCCTCCAATGTCTCACCCTATGATTATCCTGATCCAAATGCGACATTGTTAAGCCTAATACCAAGTACCACACTAACCTCTCGATCCAATTTGTTTCCCCTCTCCCTAAAAATCCCAAACTTGCCATTCTAGACCATAATTGGAATACTGCCATGCATGAGGAATTTATTGCTCTCACTAGACAGCGCACTTGGGATCTTGTTCCTAGACCAGATAATGTGAATACTATTTGTTGTTGTGGTTGTTTAAACATAAGTTCAAGAAAAATGGGGATTTAGAGAGACATAAAGTGAGACTTGTTGTGAATGGTAAGTCTTAACAGGTTGGTGTTGATTATGATAAGACTTTTATCCCTGTGGTGAAGCCGGCTACTATTCGTACTGTGTTGAGAATTTCTATGGGGAGGGATTAGGATATCCATTACTTGGATGTCAAAAAACGCATTTCTTCATGGTGATCTCAAAGAAACCATGTTTATGCATCAACCTCCTGGGTTTGTGAATCCAAAGCTCCTTCCTATGTTTGTCGCCTACTTAAGTCACTCTATGGTCTTATGCAAGCTCCACGAGCTTGGTACCAACGTTTTGCAAATTACCTATTGAAGATTGGCTTTCGTTGCAAGAAGTGTGATAATTCACTGTTCATTTTGCGCGATGGTCCAAATGTTGCATATTTACTGCTTTATGTTGATGATATTGTCCTCATAGCTTCTTTTGCAAAACTAAAAAAATGATATTATTGCTCTCCTTAAGTCTGAATTTGCTAGATCTGACCTGGGGAAGCTGAGCAATTTTCTTGGGATCTCTATACTTTCGTACGAGGGACTTTATATTTCTTAATCAGACTAAATATGCTGAGGAGATTATTCACTAGGCTAACATGGATAATTGTAAAACCTTGCTACACCCATAGAAACTAAACCGAAATTTGGGGCCCTCGATGGCGAACTCGTATCTAATCCTTCTCTTTACAAGAGTCTTGCCAGCACTCTACAGTACCTGACTTTCACCAGATCTGATATCTCTTATTGCCTTCACCAGGTCTGCCCTTTTATGCATGTTCCTAGGGAACCTCATAAGCATATTATTAGATATCTCAAAGGCACATTGACTCTTGGGCTCCATCTTTACATATCCGCTCCTTTGAGACGTATATCATACATCGATGCAGATTGGGAAGGATAACCGGATACTCGACGTTCCACTTTTGGTTTTCGTGTATATTTGGGTGATAACCTAGTTTCTTGGTCAGCCAAATGCCAAGCCTCTTTGTCCCGTTCCAATGCCGAGGCTGAATACAAAGGCGTTGCTAATGTAGTTGTTGAAGTTTGTTGGCTATGGAATCTATTGATGGAGTTACATTGTCCCCTCAGGCAAGCATCCTTGGTCTATTGTGATAACATTTCTGCCATTTATCTGTCATGTAACCCAGTACAACATCTGCGTACGAAGCACATTGAGTTGGATATACACTTTGTGCGTGACAAGGTTGCACTCGGCCAAGTCAAGGTGCTACAAGTCAGGGACCCCCTCGAATTCCTTCTAGAGCTTGTTGAATAATTTTTACAAATTCAGCCGGCCCCCCCAAGCAGTGTATTCTTGAGTTGACTTGTCTTCCCCGAAGCCAGTAACCATGGAGGTCGGGATTGCTGAGGAATCAACATTCAATCTGAAAGAAATTTCTTTGCTTTCAGACCAACAACAAATTAATTTAAAAAATCCAGGCTCGATTATTGATAGGGTGAATAGATCTGCCATTTTTTGAAATTTCTCTTCGGATTCAAAATCGCGATGGTTAAAGAACCTAACATAGCGAGCTTAAGAGATAATTGAGCATGCCATGACAATCTCAAAAATTTGATTTTCAATATCAAAATAGACGCTTACGAGCAATACACTCGTCTTGTATGCGGTGGGAAAAAATCCCCCCCTAAGACAAAGAGAAAGATCTTATGTATTTTAGATATATTAGGTCTCTTGAGATAGTTATCTTGTACATACTATATATATATTAGGTGTCTTGAATGAGAAGTCTCCCAGCATGGGAGAATTACATTAGTTTACAAAAATAAGTGTTGTGGACACTTGTATATTATTTATCTTTTTCAGTAAAAGTTTTGCAGTATAATAGAGATACAAACATTTGTTAATACATTTGTGTTATTTATATCATTATTTTATTCCAACTAATCTGATTTAGAAAGAAATTGCATATTATTTCCTAACATATTCCTTCTTCCAAAATTATCAATTCAATAAACTCGATAGTAGTAAATGTGCCAAAACATACGGTAAAATGGTAAATTCCTAACTAATACGAGTATCTAGCATTAACATTTTTATTTCATATCTTATTTTTGTTGTGCTTTTACTTCTAAATGTTGTATATTAAAATACAAAATATTGTATTCATATCATATACGTCAAATGCTTTGTATTTAAAATAACATATTTTAATATTTATGATATATATTTTTATTTTCAGCATACACTTATAATTTTAATACAATATTTTGCATTAGAAATGCAAAATAAAAATATAATCAAGCTACTCTATGAACCTTGCTTAGACAACCTCATAATAGAGTAGTATATGACACGTACTCTCAAAAATCAAACTCTATTAAGTTAGTTCTACTTGATTGATGATGATCATACTGATACATATTTATCTTTTCTTTTTTTACACATTACTATACAATACTTGTCGAAAGAACCATTATCCTTCAGTTATCAAATCAAGTACAAAATCACTACACTTGTTGTGAGTCAGCAACTACTAATTTTTAATTTTTCATGAAATAAATATACTCTGTACACTGCAATAAAACGAGTAAGATGATACATCTTTTTAAATTTTTTTACTGGAAATATATTACACGAGTTTTAATTTTCGAAGTAATTATACTACTTCAGCTAGAAATTGCTCAGATCAATTGTATTGAATTGTATTGGATTTTTCTGATGACCATTAAGCATTTCATGTTGAGATATATATAAATGTTACATGTTTATTTAGAAGGATTTGAATAACAATATGAGAGAAGGAAAAAGTAAGTATTGAATTAGGGTTAGGGTTAACAACTTCATATGTATATATTTATACATGTAACATTTACATATATAATTATTTACGGAGAGAGATCCAATGAGAAGAGTGCTTAAAATAAGAAGAATAAGAAGATATTTTAGCCATTCAAATGGTAATATCCAACACTAGAGATTTCATGTAAAAAAAATATTACTATAACAATAAAAAATAGTCACTATTATAATAAAAAGAGTAATTATAATAATAAAAAGAGACATTATAAGTGGAAAAAAATATTTGGTCACTATGAGTTAAAAAAGGACTATGAGTACATAAAATATCATCCGTTGGATTTAGGAGATGAAGAGCCAAGATATCTTCTCATCTTTCTCGTTTTAAGTACCCTTCTTATTTGAACTTTTATCAATTATTTACATACATGACTTTGTGTTAATTAACTCAAAGTGATTTAAGTAACCTAATCAATTTAATTTGCGACTCTCACATAATTATATCAGAGTTGTCCAAACAATTGCTTATATGTATGACCTCATAGGACTCGGTTAAAATTAGTAGTATATTAATCTAATTAACATACAGATTATAGTTGGTTTATAACAAAACACTATAATCACCTAAAATAACCGAATATTATTATCTCCATAATTAGTCCTAATTATATTTAGTTTTTTACGCTTGTTGATGATATTTCCGTGGTCGAGAGGGCCACTTAACCTGATCATGCACAACTCAAGACGCTTACAAAAATAATCAAACATTGGTTGTTAGTAAATTGATCACATGTACTGTCTCCTATACGCTTCTCATATTTGTATTTCTTTCAAGAGTGATATTAAATTTCTTAATAATATACGTTTAGTTAGCACGAACAAATAACAAAGCTCACAATATATTCCAATGCCACTCTGAAGCCATAACTAAAGACCAACGAACTACTTCGTGACATTACAGTCTGCACAAAAGCAAAGCCACTGCTGCCTCTGCTATATATTTGTGGTTCCCTAACCACTTTGGTCCAACAATCCTCACACGATCACTGTAATGCCCAGGAGCGTATCGGCTAGTTTGATCCCTAACCACCGCCCCAAGTAGTATTGACTATTGAGTAATTGAACAAAAAGTTTCTTTGGATTAACCCGAATTATTTTAAGACCAAAGACCTATTCCAGCCTCTTCCTAACGTTAAAATCTTAAGAACCCTTCTAGCTTGATAGTCATACCTTGATAAGATAGGTTTTAGTATAACATTGAGATAAACTATTCTAAATTTTTGTATACAAATTTTATTCAAATAATACGAGTGCTACTCCACTCTAGATTAGTTATTTGCACTTATCAGGAAACATAGTGTTAGATGATTAATTGTTATTTGGTTATCAATTATAATTTTATTGAAACTTTTGATATGAAAAGAAATAGTGAAATATAATTTATTTATTTTTTTGGAAAGTAAATATGACAGAAGAAAGTAGATTATTTGTTACAAAAAGTATTGTATACACACGCTCAATATAACAAAAGTTACTCTTCAATTGAGAAGTCACTTTTAACACAATAACTTTATTGTGCTTTGAGTTGAATGTGAGAGGATGGAATTAGCTTTTTGGAAGTTAAAAGAGAAAAATATTAAAATAATTGTGTGCTTCTTACAAATACAAGTATAAAAACTAATTCAAACTAATGAAAAAGAAAATGGTAGAAAATTAATTTAAAACGGAAGAAGTAATAGAAACCTGTTACCCTAAAATCTTAAGAGTTGACATTGAGTAAGGAATATCTTTGTTAAATTTGTCAATTGCTAGAATCCCGTAAGAATTTCTCATCATAATAATTAATTATTTGTGAATGAAGAAAATATAATCATGTAATATTTTGATTGGATCATTTGAATTTGTAGTTTTATAATATCAACTTTTTATGAATAATTATAGTTAGTTAAGAACATATCCAAATATGATGAGTTAAATTGAAACAACTATAAAAACATAGAAAGTGCTCCTTATTATATTTTTAATGATATTTAGTATGGGATTTAGATATTGGTCATTTGATCCCATCACTTGTGGTTGTAATTATTATGCCTAACAAACCAGATTGCCCACACAATGTCCATAGCCACTACAATTATCATCTGTAGGTGGCGTAAAGCATATGGGACCTCCATTTACTCTAACCTTTTGAGGAAGCGCTTTATCAATTCTTGAGCTCGTGACAATCAAACCTTCGGATCGAGCTTCATATAAATTACTCGGTACTTCCTAGAGTACGTATTTGAATTAGTAACATAGGAATTAATTAAGTGAACTAATTAAAATATTGTTTTCACATGGAAAAAAAAGTTGTAATATTTAGCATAAATTGACATTAGTTTACTAATTAATTCATTATTTTGTCATTCTCCCTACCAATTTTGAAAATGATTACTTGTATAAGCTTTATATGTAGGCCTTTCCTCGAGAGTTGCAAGTCTATATAATACTCCTATTTCTTTTTATTCTTTCCATTTGTTTTTACAAGAATTCCAATGAAAATTTAAATTTTAAATATCTTTAATTATTTATTTGTAAAAATTATAAAAAGTTAGTAATTATAAAATATAAATTGAAACGAATCTTGTAATATAAGAGCTCCTATGATTATAAAATTTATAGATTCCAAAAAAATAAAAATAAAGGGAATTTAGTTAATTATAATTTCAAAGGTTTTTATAAAAGTCATGCTAAATTGAGAATGATTTTTTTATGAAAATTTTAAAAAAAGAAGGGTGATTTCAAATTAACCTTCAACCCTATTATCTTTCTTCTAGCCCTGAATTTAGCTTTCTTTAATGAAATACAAAGTGCAAAATTTTATTAAGGAAGAAATGATAATAACTTTAGGGATAGGTTGGTATGGGGGGTTTCAATAATGGGAAAGACAAACGATTGCCATAATTTCCTTTATTATTGTTTGTTATACCAATTTAATAATTCTCTTAATTGACCAATAAAATTATCCCAACCACCCCAAAAACAACCTTAAACATTAGTATAATCTACCAAACAATTAGATCTAAGAGAAACAAAGAAAGAAAATTTAAAAGAGAGGTGTGGCAGCACATGGTAAGGAGAGAGAAAGATGTGGCGGTGGGATAGGGGGGGAGGAGGTGCAGCGGTTAGCGGCATAGAGGAGGTGCGACAGACAACAGCAAGAGAGGAAGGAAGGGACGCAAGTGTGGAGGTTATGGATTGAAGAGAAGTGTAGAGGTTGTTGTAGGGGAAGGGGGGTTAGAATAGATTAGGGATTCCTTTTCTTCTAATAAACAAACAACTTGAAAATGGTAAAGATTTGCCTTTTCATTCTCTTTTTAGATGGTATTGGATTTGATAAGTTACACCATTTTATTGGTGTGACAAATCTAATTTAAACAAACTCAAATCTACAGATAAAAACATGTAAATGATTATATGTATTTTATATATCTTGCATATACATTAGTATATCTAAGAGTTATTTTTATAACTCTGATATTAAAATTTTTTACTTGATATTAAAATATCTATATCTTAGATTATAATTCTATATTGAGATCTTCATTTGTATACTTGAAACCTTTATTTGTATATCTAAAATCTTTATTTGTATACTTGATACATTTATTTGCATACCTAAAATCTTTATTTGTATACTTGAGACCTTTATTTGTATACTTGAGACCTTTATTTGTATACCTAAGACCTTTATCTGTATACCTGAAACCTTTATTTGTATACTTGAGACCTTTATTTGTATATCCGAGACTTTTATTTGTTTACTTGATATCTTTATTTATATACCTAAGACCTTTATTTGTATACCTGAGACCTTTATTGGTATACCTGAGACTTTTATTTATATACCTGAGACCTTTATTTGTATACATGAGACCTTTATTTATATACCTAAGACCTTTATTTATATACCTAAGACTTTTATTTGTATACCTGAGATTCGTCCATTGTCATGCTGAAGCATAATAACATTTTGGTGTCCATCTAAAAAGTTGTGTATGTAGAATGGTATTGAAAAGGATGATTAGAGGATGGGAGTTAATTTATTGTCAACTTAATTAAATGTAAGGACGGGAATAATTTGCTACTCCGTATTTTGAACTTTAAACTACCTAGATAGAGTAATTTGCTACCTAGTCTAATTTGGAAATAATTAAGTTATGGAAAGAGAATATTATTTCTACATATTGGTTTCACGATATATTGTATGCACGTAGGATATAATAAGGTTATTATATCTCAACAAAACTTATGCTTTAATATAACAAAAATTACGACTCAAAGTTGATGAAAATTGAAATTATTGAGTTGAGAAATAACTTTTGTTATATTAATATATTGTATCCATATGCATACTAAAATATACACACCTAACACAACATGCATGGCTATAGCAAAAAATGCATAATCAACACCATTTAATAATAATGGTTATTACTTCACACTATTATATGTCACAACTCATAAACGGAGTAATTATTGATAATAATAAATACTCAGCAAATGAGTATCTGACTTTGAATTAATGACATAGGTCGGACACAAGACGAAATACAAAACCAAACATAGGATCCCTATTCCCAACCCAATATTAGCTTTATGTACTTGTAACCTGGCCTCGACTAATTATCCTATGTTAACTGAATCGTACAGTAATTTCAAACAAAGCAAGGGTTTGCATTTATGCTATTTAAGGAGGTTTCTCCTCCACTTCGCAACTTAATAGTTAATACGTAGTCCACAGTACTTTATATACTTGCCGCAAGTTTAGTATCATCAGTGAAATACGTTGTATGATACTAATCTACACAAACCACTTTCGCTTTGAAAGGATTTAAACTAACACAAAGTGTTGTATACACAAGAAACACAATAAAGTTATTGTGTGCTTCAATTAAAATTATCTATCAATATAACAAAAAGTTACACTTTAAAATTGATAAAGATTTACATATATTATATTAAGAGATAATTTTTGTTTGACTTTCTATCGTCTCATTGGATTTCCCCGGAATTTATCCATGGAACACTGAAACACCTTACGGTTACATAATTTTATAGTATATCGTTGGGGTATTTACTATTTACCACTTCCATAGTTCCATACAGTAACATTATGTTTTCAACTAGAAGTAACTTGACTAAATTTAGTTTCATGTTTTAGTTAAATAAGGTAATTTGGCTTCATTACCAAGTGCTGTATTTATCCTTCATTTTCTCTCTAATTCAGCAATTCCTCTCTGGCTCATTAACAAAGTAATGTAGATCTAACACGGGTAGTTGAAGTAAAACAGTGTCCATGTAATAGAGAAAAAAGGGAGCTAAAGAGAGACAATTGCAGGAACAATACTTTACATTGATCTATTTATATTGATATCCATGAGTATTGTGGTTCTCATAATATTTTTCACAATAGAGAACTTAGAATAATTAGTAAAGGTAAAAAAGGATATCTATGTCAAAAAATGAGGATAGCTAAACTCCATCAATATTATGAAACTTTGTGGCAGCTGAGGACGTGCATTAACGTTTCATCATTACAAGTAATGGTGAAACCACCCATGGAATGGTTGAAACCAAATTCTTCTTCACCTCGACTTAGAAGGTTCTGAAATGTTGAATGGCTTAAGCATGTTAAGGGCCCACATAACGCTTCATGTCTTGATTAGAATCTCCCACATAGACCGCGACATGACCCCTTGGAAGAAGACGTTAGTAAGGGGTAAGGGGAATGATGGACAGTTTCACCAAGAATTTGGTGAGTCCGTCTCAATTAATATTTTCATTTCTCTTTTTATCCCTTTTCCCTTATTGAACCAAATGCCTCTATATCACTTGCCACAATACATAATAACTAGTAGAACAAGCATGATGAGAGACAAATGTGATGTCTTTTCCGCCATTTGATATAATAAAAGTTAGAGATTATTAAATACTTGAAATTGATAATATAAAGATATGAATAGATGGTTACCTTGGATTATTTATAGACTTGTAAAGTAATTTTCACTTTTAAAGATCACTCTTCGTTAATTTCATATCTCTCTTTACGGAATCCTTTAGGCTTTTTATAAATGAAGGGAAAATCCATTTGGCTTTGTTAATTGAAAGAACAATCCATTTTGCTTTGATATTAAATGAAAGAAAATCCTTTTAGCTTTACTATATAATTAAATGAAAGAAAATCCTTTTGGCTTTGTTATTAAATTAAAGAAAAATCCTTTTGGCTTCATTATTACGTAGTAAACAAAAAAAAATATTGGATTTTCATCAAAGAAAAAAAAATTGGCTATGATATTTAAGAGTGTTTTTGACCATTTACATGTTTTCTTTTAAATAATAAACGTGATGATGATGATGATGATAATAATAATAATGATAATAATAATAATAATAATAATAATTGAATTTCATGAAATAAATATTACTCCCTCTGTCTCTTTATGTTTTTTTAATTTATTTTTGCGTAGACTCTAAAGCAAATGTAAATTTTAAATATATTTAATTGTGTGGTTGAAATAATTATAGAAAATTAATATTTGAAAAATCTCATATAATTATATTTTTTTCTTATATATTAGAAAAAAATTATGATTAAATTTAGCTGTAAAATATATAAATTCTAAATAAGAAAAAGAAGTAAAAAGAGGAGTAGATACATTATATTTTCACCAAAGCTGATCTTGGGTATTACCTATGTAACATGTCCTCTTTCAATAAGATTCAGGATTTCAGGCTTTATAATTAGGAGGGCATAAAATAACGGTTGACTGTTTGACTTCTCAAAAGAGAAGGGAGACATGGACAATACCTGATCCACACAAACAACCTCAAATCATGGAACCAACACGTCGATATTTCCTCCTATCCTTAGTCGTCATACAACACCGACACCCACCTCCCTGATAACAACCGCAGATGAACCATCTTACCACCAATGCTCCTCCTCTTCACCACCCTACCATTCCTCTCTAAACTAACCCCTCCTCTCTCTCTCCTCCGCCTCGCCACCATGTCCTCCATCAGCAGCCTCCAACCTCACGCCTTCGCTGGCAACCCCATCAAAGCCAAGACCCCCAAATCATCCGACCCCTTCTCCCCAACCTCAGCCCTTGAAACCCTCAAGTCCCTCCTCTTAGACAACACCTTCAACCCAACTTCTCCTAATTTTAAGGTGCTTCCCTTCAGAAAGGGGCGCCCTTTGGCCGGGTCTAGGGGGTCCAGCCCGAATTGGCATCTGGGATGGCTTAGTTTGGGGGAATGCAAGGGTTTGTTGGCGGGTTCGAGTGTGGAATTTGAGGGTGATTCGTTGGTTTATCTGGGTTCGAGATCAGAGGAGGATTCTGTGTACTGGGCTATTGATGTTTCTGAGGATGATAAGTTGGTTGATGAATTGAGGAAGAAGTTTTTCAGTTTTGTTGAGCTCAGGACTTTGATGGTTGCTACTGATTGGTCTGATCACAGTGCTATGGCCGATCTTGCTGTTGCTGGCCATGTGAGTGTGTGCTACTGCTCATTTTCTGTCAATATCTGCTTAATTTTTTTATATGGTTGTGCTTTTGCGTTTGATATTGATTTTCATCTTGTATGTATACCTGGAATGATATTTGGTGCTAATTGTATTGATAATCGGCTCATCTTGCCGTTATCGTCTCGTACATTATTTGGATTGGACCTGGTTTATCTTGGGATGGGGTGCAAGAGTGTGCTGATTATTGATACTCTTAGGGATTTTGTAAGTTGATTAGCTGAGAATTTGTGAGGATGTCTGATATTGGAGGGAATAGGTTGCTAGATTTGATAAAATAGGATAGATTTTGAAAGATTACTTTTTGTATATTCTAGTAGCTCAATTAGGTACATAAAAGTGTCTTCAGGTTATAGTATAGGCATATGTGCTTACTGATTAATATGGGGTTCGGTGGTTTATTTTTTGACTCAATTTCTCATGAACAAGTGGGATACTTTAATGAAGTTGAAGATCTTTGATGTAATGTGCATTTTTTATAAATAGAGATGGAATATATTGGCTTGATTAATGTCTGGGATGTAATTGACTGTTCATAGAAAAAAGAGTAGCTAAATATGTGTGGATTTTTTTTAAATGCGAGTAGCCAAGGACCAACAATGGGATTACTGTCTTTCACTTGATTGTAGCGATTGGAACTTATGACTTTATGAGTGAGTGTAGTGCATTAGTGATAGTTTGCTGAAGTTGATTCTTTTATCATGGAGTTGAGAGATTTTATAGTGTTCTTCTGTTCTATCAGTTGAAATGATGTGTTGACTTGGTGTTTTTAGCTTCGCTTGATCGTGATATGTACCTCCTTCTCTCCAGGTGGATTGATGGCAGTTATTATGAGTCTTGTGGAGGATTGATGTATGTAGGTGTAAGTAGCTATATTTTCAGTTATTTATAAGTAGACCTACACACTAGTAAATGATGTTACAAGGCTATATGTTCTCAACTCTGAGGTACTAGGATGATAGGGTTGAGAACTTGGGATTTTATCATTTTTATTTCAACTTTCAGTTCATTTGAGCATTTCTGATTGTGTGATTGTTTTTGTTTATTTTGTTGGGTGGCTTGCATATGGTGTAGGGTTTAGAACTTTATATTACTTATACATCCTTGCTTTTTTAAAATAGTTGTCCTGTTTTTTTGTGTGACTGCTGTGTAATTCAGTCATTTTAGCACACAAAAAAAATGAAATTAATCCTTATCCTGGTGTCGCATGCAGTATTGTTGGTGCAATTTTATATCTTGTTTGTTTGTTTTGTCTTTTATTGTAAAAGATGTTGTACTTGTTGCAATTCAGTGTAATCTTTAGATCAATTTCAAGTTAGTTTCTTTTTTTAAAAAAATTTATCAATTCCTTTCCAAATTTTGGGCCAACGGATACAACCTATAGATCTGGTGTTGCACCTCCGCTTGATGCTTTCAGGACTTTTTTTTTTGAGAGGGTCAAGGCTTGTCAGGGTCCGATCACCTTTAAATTTTATGCACTATTATATCATTTTATTTAATGGCACAGCCTTTTTTTTGAGGATAGTTTGCTTTTCCCAGCATATTGTTTTCTTAAAAATTTTCTAATTAATTATTGTGCCCTAAAGAATGGGACTTCCTTTAACGGACATGCTTTCTTTCAGCCAATGTTCAAATGAATAAGCTGCTGCTTCTCTTTTTTCTCGTATTCTGATTCTGCCTCTGATGTTTGTTAGGCTAGAGCATTGCTAGAATGGCATGGTATATCACGATTCTGTGGGCATTGTGGATGTAAAACTGTCCCTAGGGAAGCTGGCAAAAGAGTGCAATGCTCAAACGAGTTGTGCAAGAAGAGGATATATCCTCGCGTTGATCCAGTATGGTGGTGCCAGTCTCACTCATTATGCAATACTGATGATTCATTTGAATTCTTGCCTGAAATTCGTTTGTTGTGTGTTTTGATGCCAGGTGGTCATTATGCTCGTGATTGATAAGGAGAATGATCGTGCACTTTTAAGCAGGCAATCAAGATTTGTACCTCGAATGTGGAGTTGTTTAGCTGGTTTCATAGAGGTTAGTGCTCTGCAGCAGATCAGACATTCTTAATATACCAAAGAAGACTTATATTGATAGAAGCAATAGGTTTATGACACATGGAGCTTGTAGGCAATAAGAGGATGTCAAAGTATTCTCTTAAGTATTAAAATGTGGAGCATTGGTTTTGCTTCAGAAAGGTTGCTTTCTTTTCTTTCTTTTCTTTTTTTTCTTTTCCCTCTATTAGGAGGGTTTTCTCTATCTGGGAGGGTAGGCAGTGGTCATCTGAGACTATATTTCTCTCTTTGTGACTTGCGATACATTATCCAGTTTTGACCTCTATATTGTCCAAATATAATTTTCTTCCCTTCTCTTTTAGCTTCTGTTGCTTTGTGTCTTTCTATCACTTTGAAAATCTCATATAGAATTGCATTTTCAGCCTGGAGAGAGTTTAGAAGAAGCAGTGAGAAGAGAAACGTGGGAGGAAACTGGTATCGAAGTAGGAGAAGTTGTCTACCATAGCTCTCAACCATGGCCTGGTAAGTCCTTTTGACATTGGTGTTCTATTGATTTTATCTTGTATTTGATATTATTCCATGCTGTCATGTTGGAATGATCATAGCGGACAAATCTTTGCAGTCAGTTTCTTAACTGAGCTTAATAAAGTTTTACTTCTAACCTTTTCCAGTTGGCCCAAGCAGTATGCCATGCCAGTTGATGGTAGGCTTCTTTGCTTATGCAAAATCTCTAGAAATAACCGTGGATAAAGATGAGTTGGAAGGTATATGCTGATTCAAATTTTCTCCAATCTACATTTTCCTTCTCCTATAGCATTGATGCTGATTATACGCTGTATTTAGATCTATTTTTACTTCATTTGGGCAAGAAAGTCAGGGAGGATCCCTTATTATTTGGGACGGAAATAATATTGAACTATTCCTTACAATTTATCGACTCATATCTGATCTATTTTTGTCTCTAATGAATATATGTGATTGCTTAGATGCTCAATGGCATAATAGAGAAGATATCAAAAAAGCTATTTCTTATGCTGAATATGAGAAGGCACAAAGAACAGCTGCTGCCAAAGTCGAGCAAATTTGCAAGGGGGTTACTCAGGGTCAGAACCTCTCCTCGGATTTCAACACAGAAAGTGGAGAACTTGCGCCCATGTTTATTCCAGGGCCTTTTGCTATCGCCCACCACCTCATTTCTACTTGGGCCTCTCAAGGGGTGCCAGTGAGCAGTTCGGACAGTTCAGTTAAACAGCTTAGTAGTTCTCTTTCAAATTTGTAGGTGCTCAGCTTTACTTATTTTTCTTTTATCTTGTAGTTTAGCGCGATAATTGTTGTCTCATTTGGAAATAATTATTCTTTGGGTGTGATGCTGAACTGATATTTATATGTATTATGATCAAATGGCCCTCTTATTCGGTTTGTTCATGAGTCATGACCCCATGTACTTTCAGTATCAGTTGTAAAATCTTGAGAACAGCTAGTGAATGCACTACCATTACCACTTACTCAGAGCTTTGCTTTACTATCCCCCCCCCCCCCCCCCCCCCCCCCCCCCCCCCACAAATGACTATTTTGCCCTATAACAAATTTTGCTCACATTTGAATATTTTACACTTCAATTCTTATTTCTCATTACACTCCCGTAAATACGAACCTTACCACCATCCTCGACTTGATCACTACGCCTTGTCGGAATCCAATCAACTGTCACACTAAAGTCGCTTTTCTTGACGCCGAAACCATCGAAACTACGGAGGCGCCAACGTCAACATCACGGGTAAAACGTTCACCACCGAAACTATGGAGGAGTCGTCAACATCGCTGGTAAAATACGTTCACCGGAAACATAGTAAATAAAATTTTAGATAGCTGAAGGGTTGAGCGTTTTTTGGCTAGCCGTCCAAAAAAAACAGTCAGCCCTAGGGCTAGACGTCCAAGAAAAACGACAAGGGTTGGCCGTTTTTCTTGGACGGCTAGCCCTTTGGCTACCGATAATTTTTTAAAATTATTAAGTAATAATTATTTTTGTTTTAATAGGTGGGACATATTATATTTTGTTTTCGGTGAACGTATTATATTTTATTAAATATTTTGTTTCCGATGAACGTATTATATTTTGTTTCCGGTAAACTTATTTTTGTTTTTATCATTTTGGAAATACGTTCCGGTGGGTTGTGGTGTTCTAGATTGAGTCTGTTATCGGTGTAGGTGTTTTAAATATTAAAGGGTTGAGTTTGGGGATGAGGGTCTACAGTAATTACGGGAGCGATTCGAGTAATTTGAAGGAGACGTTTAAGAAGCCTTTTACCTAGTTGTAATACAATACCTGACTTTCCATTGAGATTTGTAGATGACAGACTTTAGACAATATACCTAGGTACATTGCTGTCCTTACTGGGCTATTATAAAAAGTAAATACCTATGATCTTCAAGTCAGGTTAGGGTAAATTCCTGTGTTTTACAGCTAGATATTCCTCTTTGTTAACTAGGTAAGTAGGTCTATAAGTCTCATTGTGCTTTGCTGTCTCTTTGTGATTTTAACCCTTGTTAATGGCATGCTTTTAAAGAATGTAGCGTGAGCATTATAAGGGAAGTATGAGCTTATTCATTGGTAATTAGGTAGAGGGAATGCAAATTGTGCATTTGCCAACTTTCATTTTCGTGGCATCAGCTACATTTTTAGAAAATTTCATTCCTAGACCTACTATTGAAATGTCTAATTACTGGTAGGTGAGTACAGTATGAACCTACCCCTAAGCCTTGTTGCTGCAGCATCAAGGTTGCTCCCTCTACATAACCGATATTTGATTATAATGCATGTGACAGGGTACCTTGTAGATTAATAGGGGTAATACGGTGGAAACCTTAAGGATTACTCCCTCTATCCTCATATATTTGTTCCATTCACTTTTTTCATTTTATTAAAAGAATGAAAAATGAGCTGCCACATGGCTATAATTATAGCCAAATTAAAGCAAGTCAGTATAGGATTAACAGAGCCAAAGTACAAGGTCAGAATTCCACTTTTTCACTTTGTAATTTATTTGGGCTGAGCTGTTAAATGAGTTGCCACATTACAAGGATAGATTTTCACGAAATTCCAGAATTAGAGCCAAAATTTCACCAACTTTTCAATTGGTTGCCCACCAAAATTTCACCAACTTTTACAAATTTTACAGGAAGGTGGTTTCCCACCAAAATCAAAAACCACTCTCTTACCACAAAAAAGATCCAGCAGGCGCTATTTATAGTGCACTATTTGATTGAATACATTAATGTCAAACCAAAAGAGTCATAAATACACATCACAACCTTCCAACATTTCCACCAGCATGGAGATTAACTCCATTAACTCTCAGTTAAATACATCATCGAGTTCATGAGACAATGAGCTGTCATTTGGTGTCCCACTTTCCAGAAATTACAGGGCCAACGTGACAGAGTATATCGAAAGACAACAACTTCTCAACAGGGACCAGCAGAATCGCAAGGGCAGGAGGGACCAACACTTACCTATCTCCAAACAACCAAGGTAACTTAGTATTCTCAATACATGGTAGCCACAATGCATCCTTAGGCAACATAAGAAAAAGAAAGGACATGAAAGAAGAAGAGAGACTGTCATGCATGATACATTTATTACAAAACAGCAAAAATCTCAAAGTAGCACATGGTGACATAGGCAAACTTGCATTAACATGCAATTGTAGTAGATGGACAATTCAAAGAATTTGGAGAACTGTCAAAAAAAGCATCACTACTAGAGAGAATTTAAAAGTGCAGAAAAATTACAAAGGGAAGGTGGGCAGGAAACCCATAAAGTTAGTAGAGGAGCAACTTCTGGCAATCCCACTCAAAAATAGAACCAACATCAGGTCACTTGCTAAAGCATTGAACATAAACAAGACTTCAGTCCATAGATTCATCAAAGAAGGACATATAAGGAAACATAGTAATGCAATCAAACCCACATTAACCCCTAACAACAAGCTTCAGAGGCTACAATGGTGTATCTCACAAGTAGTACACATCAACAACACAGCATGGTGTATCTCACAAGTAGTACACATTTATGAGAAGTGGTTCTATATGTCTAAAACAAGTCAGACATTCTATTTGGCTCCAACAGAAATAGAGCCACACAGATACACTAAGTCAAAGAGGTTTATAATGAAGATTATGTTCCTCACAGCAATGGCCAGACCTCAATTCTCAGAAGATGGGAGCTGTATTTTTTATGGTAAGACAGGGTGTTGGATATTTGCGAAGAAAATACCAGCAAGGAGAAGAAGTGTGCATAGAGAGGCAGGTACAATGGAAACAAAACCAATAAAGAACATCACAAAAGCTGTCATCAAGAATATGATCATAACCAAACTTATATCAACTATCAAAAGCAGATGGTTACTAGGGTCAAATGGGCATATAATAATTCAATAAGAAAATGCTACACCCCACATTTTGAACTCGGATCAAGATTTTAAAGAGGCAGCAAACTCAAATGGTTTTAGGATTGAATTAGTTTCACAGCCACCCAACTCACCAGACACGAATGTGTTAGATTTGAGTTTTTTTAGAGCCATCCAAGCCATTCAACATGAGCAAGCACCAAGAACAGTTGACCAACTAATAGAGGCAGTGGAGTATGCTTTTAATGTGTTTGAGCCAAGATTACTTAATCATGCTTTCTTGTCATTACAATATATGATGCTTGAAATCATGAAATGTAAGGGAGGAAACAACTTTAAACTACCTTATGTTGGGAAATAGAGGATGGAAAGAGAAGGACTTCTACCTAAAACAGTTGAAGTGCCTATTGAACTACTCATAGAGTGCCAATCATCATTGAATGAATCAGCAAGCAATGGACAAACACATGTGAATGAAGCAGCAATTAGTGGCCATCAAATAGTCAATGAAGCTGAATACAATGAACCAAATCTCAGTGCAACATACTTAACTCAAGCAGAAGATGATGAACTTAATGCAACAGAATTAGATGACTTGATGCAAGGTTTGAATATGAATTAGTTTTGTTGCATGAAGTTCATTTTGTAACCAAGATTTGAATATTTTGAATGATGCATGTAGTAAGTAACAGATGTAACAGAAGAAACTTTTGAATGATGCATGTAACAGAAGAAACTTTTGAATGATGCATGTAGTAAGTAATATATGTTCCTATAAACTTTTGAATGATTCATGTTCCTCTCAGGAAATTTACCTTGTCATCACATAATTAAATACCATTACTTGTTGCATTAATACACACAAGCACCCTATAACCTAGACTAATTGGTGGCATATGGCACCAAATGTATTTAGGGCATAACTAATTAACTTAGAAATCTCTCAGATAATGTTTTCATCAAAAGCAACACTAATTATTGTCCAATGCACTTGACTCCCTATATGCCTCAATAATCAATACTAAGAATAGGGGAAGGGATCATGCATCAACCAATTAGTGCTTAAAAATGTACATATGTTAAATTTTCACATCATAGAGGAATGCAACTAATGAAATACAAAAAAAGAGGTAGATATATGAGGAGAGAGAGAGTGCTAAATGAGCATAACACAACACAAAATATCAATAACCCAATCCACCAACTCAGAATATACAGATAACCTAATATGAAAGAATAAACATGAATAATGACAATAAACATATCACAATACCAAGAATATGCAAGAATAATTAGAATACACAGATTAGAATACAAAGAATATACATAATACAGTCAAAAGTGCACCTACTACACAAAATATGGAAGAATAATTAGAATACACAAATCAGAATACCAAGAATACACCTAATATACAAAGGTTATGAGGAGTATGCTTTTCACAGGGACCAGAATACCAGGAATATAGATCATAGCATACAGGTCAAAATAACAAATGTATGCAGAATATGTTAGAATACCAGGAATATAGATCATAACATATTACAATGTAGCTAAGTTATGCAAGAACACCAACAGATGCTCAAAGTATATGCTAGAATATGCTAGAATGTGCTAGAATACCAACAATGTTCAAAATAAGCAAGAATATGCTATAATACAGCAACAAACGTAGCTAGATTCCATATGCAGACCAAGGTAAAATAACAAGAACACCACCAGACCTAGGTAAATGCCATAAATACACCAACAAACATAGGAAAATGCTTCCATATGTAGATAAAGCTTCCCTAAACGCCAAGAACATCACTTAATATGCACAAATACCAACCGAATTTCATATGCAAAAGCCACAAAACATAAGACATAAGAGTAACAAGAAAAATTTGTAAATGCTCCACCTTAACCAACGAAAACAGGCAGATCTAAGCAATAAATCAACACATGCAAGCACATAGGTAAGATCTAACATAAATCAACACATGCAAGCACAAACTAGGGTTAATCACATAAATCAACAAATTAGGGTACACAAATGAACATAAATCAGAGAATCACTGAGAATTAACATGAATAGAACATAAATCTTACACAAATTGAACATAAAGTGGACGATAATTTCAAATAAACAAAAATCAAACATAAATCGAACACAAATACCAACCGAATTCCGTATGTAGAAGCCACAAAACACAACACATAAGAGTAACAACCAAAAGTTGTAAACGCTTCACCTTAACCAACGAAAACAGATAGATCTAAGCAATAAAACATAGAAATGAACAATAGAAGCAAGCACATAGGTAAGATCTAACATAAATCTACACATGCATGCACAAATTAGAGTTAATCACATAAATCAACAAAGTTAAACACATAAATGAACATAAATCAGAGAATCACCGGGAATTAACATAAATATAACATAAATCGTACACAAATCGAACATAAATTGGACCATAATTTCAAATCAACATAAATCAAACACAATTTAGGTAAAACTGAATTTAAACCAAAAGATAATCACACAAAACAACTCATACATTGAACCCATACAAATTCACATACATAAATAACTAAAGCAGGAAATTAACGATGGTAGAGAGATCTTATCTTGAGTATTTCAAAAAATTCCGGCACCAATAACCTCAACATATCGTCAGAAGGCCCGGGGACAAAAGTAAGAGGACCTCAGACTCGTAAACATTAAAGTCGTCGAAATCAAGACCCCTATAGTGTGCATGATGCTTGAAGTCCAGTTTCCTCTCAACCCTCGATCCATACAACCGTTCATACTTAGGCGTGGACCAGAAAACCTCCAGGGTTTTAGGAACCACCAGAGTAGGAGGAGGAAGGACAGGATCTGAAGGTGGTTTTGTTGTGGGTGGAGAAGGAAATGAGCGAGTGGTAGTAGATCTAGGCACAGAG
Organism: Dysphania ambrosioides; assembly: GCA_026401315.1. NCBI lineage: Eukaryota > Viridiplantae > Streptophyta > Magnoliopsida > Caryophyllales > Amaranthaceae > Dysphania > Dysphania ambrosioides. The sequence goes on from CM048667.1 coordinate 3,183,910, forward strand.
GTAGGTGTACGCGACAAAGAAGGAGGAGGACATGGTGTAAGTGGAGTTTCGGGTACAAACTCCGACCATTGACAAGAGTCATCAAATTTGGAGTCTCCCATCATTCCACTAACAAACAACAAGATCTAGAGAGTGAAGGGGAACTTTGGGAGATGATGGCGAAAAAATTTCAGAGCAAATGCATACTCAAGCCCAGTAGATCTAGGTTTTTCCAGAGAGGGAGAAGGGAGGAAGAGGGAGACGACGGTTGGAGTAAATTAGGGTTGGGAGGGGAGCTTTGCACAAGGGCCGAGACAAATACAGTACAAATCACCCACTTTACTCTCTAATAAAGTAGGTCAACCTACCATTTAGAGAAATGGGGCAAAGTAAATGGGACAGCCCAATGAGGTAAATGGGGGAAAATATATGAGGACAGATGGAGTAATTGATAGACAATGTTGAATTACTCTTAGTTTTAAAAGGCGCAAAGGGTTTTGGGAGCCTAGGTGCATCCTTGGTTGTGAGGCGCACCAAGAGTGTTAAAAACCACAAGAATTAGAGAAACTGGAAAATTTTGAAGAAGAATAGCAGAATAATGTCTTTTTCACACCAAGAAAACTTACAGAAGAAAATTAAGCTACTGAAGTATTCAAACTTGAAAGCGTGGTTAATTGCTGCCTGAACTAAAATCATGGACTGCTACCACTCATTCCTCGCCAACCCAAACTATTAGGCAATAGTTGAGAGTGTCCCATCCTCTTGTTTTCCTTTGCCGTCCACGAGCAGTTCACGTCTTGACCTTGACCCTGCAAAACAGAGCTTAAGACCAAGCTATCTGCCAATAGAATAATGTCAACGCGATTGTTTTTTTCCCCCATTTCATCGCTTGAAGACATGGCACACTTTCAGCATGAAATGCAGTTGTTGCTGCTCCAAACTCATTCCCTTCCATTGACAGAGCTTAAGACCAAGCTATCTGTCAATAGAATAATGTCAACGCGAATGTTTTTTCCCCATTTTATCGCTTGAAGACATGGCACACTTTCAGCATGAAATGCAGTAGTTGTTGCTCCAAACTCATTCCCTTCCCTTCCATTGAGAGATTTCATGGTGTTCACAAATATCCCACCAAAGCTTACTCTATTGGTGTGCTTCTTCCAAGCCCATCAATGCAAATGTGATAACTCCATGATCCAGTAGTATCAATTCCCATCTACATAAAATGAAAACCTGAAGGAAACTTGGTAAATTCAAGGGAAGCAGAAAACCACGTACTCAGACCTCTTTGTTTCCTCAATAAAAGTAGTATGAGAATCTAAGGCCTCTTTAATATTTTTTCACAGGAAACGGTACATCCCTTGAAGATGCAGTAATCCTTGCATCCCACAAACACCACAAAGTGACCGCATAGTACATTAGTACACAAGGCCGATCACTTTGTGGGTAAATATAGCTAAAGGTACTGTGGGTAAGTATAAAGTTTAATTTACTAAATTTGAAAGTGACCGACTTCGTATCATTTTGGGAGAACCTAAAGAAAGATCTATGGCCTTATCTTGGGGCAGAAGGAGTATTTGCTTGATCTGCATAACTGCTTGTTTTCTAAAATGCATGAGGTTGTTGATAGTCTATGATAACCTACATTTTAATCTTTCCATTTGGTGTCGTCTTGATTCAGCAATTTAGTCATGTCAATTTATTTTGCTGATAACTGGAATACACAAGGAACTTGGATATACAGAAGAAATGGTTTTGAGGAAACCTGCTAATATTCAGAAGAACTAGGGAAAATATTGGGTAATACACTAGCATCTTTTTATCTAGAAGAGCACAGTTATGTTGTAAGTTAGGAATAAGTTTTTGAGTGAATTCTTCACTCTTGGTGCTCTACTATAATGGGTTTCATCCCTTGGAGAAGTGGGCAAGGGCACTTATTTTTAATTTTTTTTTCTTGCGCATATCCTTTATTGAAGAAACATATGTAGGGAATTTCTAAAGCCCTATTGTTGGAATGAGATGGGTATTAGCTCATTTTGTAGATTTTTTACGTATGAATATTGATAAGATCCCGTTTATACTCATAATATTCTACCCCTTCAATGACAATACGATATAGCTCCAATTATTTAAATATGCAAATGATGGCAATATGGTTCTCTATTGCCTATACGAGATTAGATCTCAACTCTTAGGTACTATCTTTTAAGACTTTAACCAAACAAATTATTTGGCATCCACAATAGCAATATGATTGTGCAGAGTAAAGGGATGACAGTATTTCTAATTTTTATCTAATTAAACCAATTGACATCCACAGTATAAATAAGAGTGTGCAATGGTTAAGTCAAAGATGATCCAAAGAAAACAAAGACTTCGAAAAAAGTGAATACTAGATTGTAATTCATAAGTTTATTAGCGAATTATTTTCTTTAGTACCTTAAGTGGTGTCAAATTGGGTCCGTATAAATATCACAAGTTCACAAGGTATATATTTTGATTATTATGAAGTGCAATACTAGTTCAATGTCTTACATGTGATTTCAAAGCGTACAACAAAAAGGTGATAATTCTAAAAATAATTATTTCAACTATTCTTCTTTCAAACATTCCTATAATTTAAAGTCGCGTATACTATTGATTTCAAATTATCCTTAGAATTCCTTACCATATGTGGATACGAATTGCTCATTACTTAGCAAATCAAACACTCGGACTACAACCATGATTTATCCAAATTTTAGTAGGTTTTAGAAACATTACTAATTGTATCAACAGATAGAATAGATTATTCCACAGAGTATAAAGAAAAGATGATTCTACCTTTAGTATTCTAACTCTACACTCGTAAATTCGATCAAAGATAGGGACATATAAATTCAATAACGCCATTTCCAATTCAAGTCAGATCACTATAATTTAGACTGACCTAATTCTCTAATCACATGTATACGAATTTCAGGTTTCCTCTGTCCCCAAAAGTTGAAGGTAGTATTCACCTGAAATTAATAGAGCCGATACCCCCAAAAATTCATAAACTAAAAACCTCCACAGATTACACACCAAAACCAACACAACACAACACAACACAAAAGAACTCCCCACACTTTGACACACACAGACACAGCACCCTCTCCTCTGCGCAAACGCCATTCCAGTGAAACCCATGAATCCCACTCTTCACTAAACGACGCCACATCCTTCGTTTCGAGGAGAGAGAGAGACCAGACAAAACCTCGAATCGCTCATCAATGGAGGACGAATTGTTGAAGCGTAACACTGACTGTGTCTATTTCTTGGCCTCCCCTTTCACATGCAAGAAGGTCCGTTTTAACAAATCGCACCCTTCATTTTCCCTCCATTTCCGGTTTCTTTTCTTTTTTTTCTTTGAATTTCGTTGATTTGATTGACTATATTTCGTGAAATTTTGTTTATACTTGATCATCTTGTAATATTGTTGGATTTTTTTTACTCAGGGTTAGGGTTAGGATTTTGATTTATTTGTGATGTGTTATCGTACATTGTGTTGCAGTTTAGAAATTGTTTGAAATTAGTGGAGAATATTGATTATAGATGCAAATTGTTGTTTTTACTGTTTGATTTTGTGAGCGTTAGTGATTGTGGTTTATGGTGTTAAATTTTGTGGTTTTTCGGTGTTGAGGGTTAGGGTTTTGGTAAAGATTGTGGGATATGCATTGCTTTTTTACAGTTTGATGTTATGGAGGATTAAGAAGATTTTGTGTTTGTTGACATCAACAGGGTGTGGATTGTGAGTATCGGCATAGTGAGATGGCAAGGTTGAACCCACGGGATTGTTGGTATTGGTTATCTGGGAATTGCCTCAATCCGACTTGTGCATTTCGCCATCCAGTGAGTTTTGTGTATGATTGTTTTCAATTTGTCGGCTTTTTATGTAATGAAATGTGAAATTGTCAGTGAATTGGATGAAGGATTGACTAACTTTTGGAATTACTTAGTACATTGTATGTGTGGCGAGGGTGAAAATTTCAGCATATTCTCTATATTTCCTGAACATATTCTACTTGTCTTCCATTGTGTGCCATGCTTAAAATGTGGCTTGCTTGTCTGATTTTTAGGAGTCATGTTGTGCCCAAATGTTTAGTAGTGCTTGTGAAAGTTTTTGATGTAAATGTGGATGTTTAAATTTAACTTGAACTAACATGCAATGACAGAAGCTTTCCTCATTTTAGACTCACAAGACATTATAGTATAGCCATAAGAGTCATGATGTCTGTTCTCGTTGGATTTATTCTTTGCCTAGGAAGGATTTATTTAAGCTTTTGGCAGGAGAATATTATGTCTAAATTATGCGTGATTTTCTCTTCAGATTTGTTTTTTCTTTAAATTATTTGTTGGTGATGAAAAGGGTCATAAGTAATACATAACTTGGTCTTAAATTATGCTCTGGAAATGGTGGTGGCATATGGCTTTTAATATAACAAACTAGTTAAAAGAAAAATACTTAGTCAGTTATGAAATAATTTATCTTTATTTGTAAAGATCTTTTTTTTATGGGGCTAACTAAGTATTGTTTGGGTTGAAAGAAAAAACCATCGTATTTCCTTTTTTTGACAGTTTAATGATCTGTTTCAAGAATGTTTTAACTTCCTTAACTTTTGTTTGCATCTTTCTTGTGTATACTATAATATTGTATAGGGAGTTGGATTATGAATGCTTGAATGATTAAATATTTGTAATGAGCTTTGCAAAGCCTCCTGGATAAGCTGATTAAAAAAGCTGGCATATTATTGATAAATGTTGATTGATAACTTGATGCCATGGTATCTATCATGGGCATAAGAAGGATTAAACGTCTGTCATCATATTCTTCAATTAAATTTTTTGGGCAATTCTACAACTTGAAGTATATTAAAAGCAATTGAAGCAGTCCTTCACAGTCTTATTGTGCAGAAAAAAAATATCCGGATTGCTTGCTGCTTTATCAGATATTGCTCCCATATTGTATGCCCCTCTATTGAACCTTGTTCAGTAATCCGTGTGAAATTCTTGTGGCAATCACCCCTCTGTATATCTTTAACTTTGGTGTCTTTTGCAAGACATGTGATCGACAATTATCATTTTCAATCCTTTTTTTGTTTAAGGTCTTCGGTTGGCCATTGAATGAATTTTCGTGTCTTTAGGCTTGTAGGCATAAGGTTACATACAATTTAACTGCTGAAAATTTACTGGTGTCTAGAAAGACAGGCACTGACTAGGTATAGTTATCATAAGGTATAGGAGAGTTGAATGAATGAAAGCATGAATGATGAAATGTTTGCAGCATATAAATAATAAAATAGCATGAAACCTATATGCCGTTTGGGAGAAGTTGTACTGATTGGTGCTTTGAGGTTATTGCCTCCTTACTTGTTGGACTTTGAATGCATTTGAACTCTGTTATATCTAGTAATGTGTTACTTATATAGCTACATTCAACCCATGAGATGTGCTGGATTAATGTTGATTTTCCATCAGATGAAAGAAATAAGACTCATTGTTCTTGGTTTTTGATTTACAGCCCTTGGAGTCTCATAATGATGCATCAACTGATGCTGCTCCACATCAGCTGAACCAGTCTTCTGTGCCTGCTACAAAGACTGCAGTCCCTTGCTACTATTACTACAACGGGTTTTGCAAGAAAGGTGACATATGCCCTTTCCTTCATGAACCTGGTGAACCATTTGGTTCAAAACTAAAGATGGTTAACGCAGTTGCATATGCACCAATGCTTCTTTTGGATAAAAAGACAGCTGGAAGAGCTGATACAGAGCCTACACTTTCTGAAAACCATTCGATTTTATCAGAAGTGGCATTCACAAATGGCAATGGATTGCAAAATGAACAGAAACAGCAGGCTCAACGTCCTATTACTGCTATTCGGGAGCCAAGTATATCTAAACAAATTGATATTCCTCAATGTGAAGGAACAGTTACTGCCAAAACAGTGTCATTGCAGCTTGCTGAATGCTCTGCTAAAAGTGAGTGTGAGCCTAGCTTGGATTCTGACCAAAATTCCGAGGAGCTAATTGATGCCAACATTCTGCGAGATGAGTGGTGGGAATCATCCCCTGGATTTGATGTTCTTGTGGAAGGGAAGGCTGAAGATATGATTCATGAGGATGCACCAGACTATATGTGTACCCTTGATGGGAATGTTGGAGATAGTGAGCACCTATTTATGCCCCATGATTATTCTCATCAAGCTGATTATGATGAAAGAGGGTTCTTTGACACTTGCCTTTATGAGCCTCCTGAATATTTTGGAGATGAGGTGAGAACTGATTGTCGAGAATATTCTTCAAGACTCATAAAAGACAGAGAAGGAAGACGCATTGTAGCACGCAAGGGAAATATTTTGTGTGTTGGTGGCCGCAGAGATGTCGATCTTCGGGACTACCTGAAGAAACGAAGGATGGTTGATGATTATTTGGAGACATATGACTTGAGGTATGTGAGAGATGGCAGGCAGGAGAGTCTTCATAGGCATGATTCAGTTCGGCGATCTCATGGAAGGATAGCATCAAAGGTGGAAAGAAATGGTGTTAAATTGTCTGGGAGAAGGAATTTGGCAGCTGATTCGCGTCATGGCTACCAGAAGTACAAGGGGATGCACTCTCGGAAAATTTTTTGGGAACAAAAATCATATTTGAAGAGAAAGAGATATGGTCAGGAGTCCATGTCATTTTATCAGAACAAAGAAGACAGGAGTATGGGTCATATAAACAAAAATGGGTCCATGGACTTCGAAGGTCCCAAACCCTTGAGCGAAATCCTCAAGGACAAGAAGAAGACGACCTCTTCTGCTGATGGCTTTCCGAGCTATGGCAATTGACCTATTTTGTAAGAGATATGTGAGCTTACTGATTGAAGGTTGCTCAGTTGTTGGTTTGGCTTAAGCTATAATATCTGGATTTGCTTTTTTGGCTTTTTCACATCTTGTATGCTATAATCTAATCAACTCTTTCGCGAATGACTTGCCCTTCCTTTTCGGTATATTAATTTTTGGGGATTTGGGGGTGTTTGTGGTCAGGCGGACCCATGGATTTTTTTTCTGGTGAGTCACAAATTTATTATACAAATTTACAAATAATTGAAATAATTAATTAAAACCTAATTCTCAAATTCAAATAAGAGTTATGTTTGGATTACCTTGTGTATTTGTGTGTTGCCGTGTTGGGGAGGTGGGCGATTGGGCGGGTGGCTGGCGCCTGGCGGAGTGGCGGCCGTCGGCTGACTGGGCGTCTGGGCTAGTGGTCGTAGTGGGTCTGTGGCCTATGGGGGCGTGGATGCATGGGGCTGGGGCACTGGGGGCAAGGCCGGCACGCAGTGCGAGGACTGGGGATTGGGAGCACAGGCATTGGAGCAGCCGAGCAATTGACTGAAAGAGTGAAGGGAGCCAAAGAGGTGAGGGAGGTGGAGGTCGTGTGGGCGGCGACTCGGCGAGGATTTCTGGAAGCAAGGGTTGGGACTTGGGAATTAGGGAATGGCCGAAGGGATGGGGAGGAATTTCAGAATTTTTTTTTTTTTTTTAAAAAATACTTCAAAAAAATTTTGGGCCCTGACTCACTAGACACAAGGCCCGGTCCGTCCCTGCCTGTATGTCTATTTGGTATTATTTTTTTCACCTCTTGTTACAGGTTGAGATTCCGGAATATCTTTTATTCCATTGGATGCTTGACCAGCTTGGTGGTCTTATTGAAATACTTGTGGGGCTGCATAGTTCGCTTATAAGGTAAGACCCTGTAAATATGCTAATGATGAGATTTTAATAGTGCATTTATTTAAGATCAAAAGTAAATCAGTCTCCTTGACTGTTCTATTCAAGGTCATTTTGTGTTGTCTTTGATGTTTGATTCTGTTATTTCTAATTTGTTGCTGTAGCCTGCGGCTTAACTTGTTCTTGTCTCAAGTGTTATTGTGAGCTATAATATCACAAATGCCATACATAGTACGTGGTATTTTAGGGAACATCAGGCCTCTCGCTGTCTTCCCTTCACACTTTTGTGTTGGTTTTTGCTGGAAATAAAATTTAATTTGTGGCGGTAGGCCATGTTTGGTTTTCATTAAAGTCAAGAGGATAGGGAAATCATGCTACCTGAGGGGTATTTTTAAGGGAGTGTACCGTACTATTGAATGACTTAGGTATGGTGGAAAGTTTTGGTATGTCTGCAGAGGAGTCCATTAAAAATGACATACCATGAGACCAACATGAGTGGAATCAGAAATTTCTTGAGTATTTCTTTGATGATTTTTAAGAGTAAAGGTTGATTAGATGGTCCGTGTGTATTTCTAAAGTCTAATGGGGGTGATATATGTATAATCCTCTCCTATATGGGTTGGCCTTTCACCAAGCTGGACACCCTCTCCTCTAGACCGTCGCTGAACAACGCCTTATAGTCATGCAGGTTTGGGGATGATACGGCTTCGCTTCCCTGCAATGAATGAAGATGATGCCTTATTATCAAGTTCGAAAGGACCCATCATGGAATCGGTTCGGGTAGGAACTAGGATGGATCAAGATTTGGGGATATTTGGATTCAATGCAATACAGCCAATTTTTGAGAAACATATCAAATGCTCCGTATGGCATTACAGTGCATTGATTAATTCATGCGACCAATCAATCTATGCCCACCATACCATATTACCCATCCCTATTATTTGGTAGGATCTTGGGAGGATTTGCTATGTTTGCCCAGTTGCTGGCTGATACTCCGTATTATTACTTATTAGTATTTAGTAGTGAAATCTTATCAGGACTTGGATTTGTTATCACATCCGTATATTTGTTGAAGATTGTTTAGTCATTCTGATTCCTTTTTTTTCACATATCCCCCTTCAGTCACTCAGTCAGTCCAGATAAACCAGAAAAAATAACATATGTTTTACTGTTAAAGTGTATCATGAGTACGTTCATTCTTTTACTACATATTTTATTAGACAAACTGCCAACGAGAAAATGAACCGATATGGTTAGGCCAACGGAACCTACGGGTTTGACCACCTGTCCCAAACGTAACTAACTACTCACCCTGTTTTTTATTTTATTGGTTTTGGCAGCCACTGAACAGAGGCTGTTTTGGTTAGTTCTGCCTAAAGCTGAAATAGCAGATCTGTACCACTAATGATAATTAATCCAAATACAATTTTAAATTACAAAAAGAAAAACTATTTTTTTTTTCTTCTTAAGTTGATGTAACATTGTAAATTTGGTTGACGTGGTTTTGAAATTTGATAGAGTTTTATGAAGAAAAAGCAATGTGAAAATAAATGAGATTAAGGGTCTAACTTACACAAAATTTAATATGTTCACGGGATACAATAAATTTATCGTATCCCAAACAAAAGTTACCTATTAATATAACAAAGTTACCCTTTGAAATTGATAAAAATTGAAATATGTTGTGTTGAGAGTTGACTTTGTTATATTAAGGTAACTTTTATTGGTATACAACAAGGTAATTGTATACCAATAAAAGTTACCTAAAAACAACTCTATCATTACAAGTACAACGATGTAAATTGTAATGGTTTACCATTTAATGTGTGAGACATATGACTATAAACCATAAGAAAACAGTATTTTCGTCAAGGTTAGATCATATGCTGATATGCATAAGTGCACAACTATAAGAAATAGAGACAACATGATATATAATCGCTTATCTTAATAATGAAAGAATTTGATTATGGTAGGATTGTGTTTCTTCACGAGTAGCATGATGCACAGAATGATTGTAATACTCGCCACTTTTTTCATCTTTCCTTTTCTTGTCCAACTTAGAAATGGAAAGTGGGAGTAAGTATTTTTGTGTAATTGCCTCTAGTTGTCCAAAATAATAAAATTTATTGAACCTTGTCATTACCTCTTGACTTTTTCTTCCCACCCTATAAAACTTTCATTTATTTATATGAGCACACCAAAAAAAACCAGCACTAGTTTCTCCATTTCATATTTCAACCTCTCCCCACCACCCCATTTAGATTTTTCTAGACACCCATCTCAATATTTTTCTTCATCACCATATTTTGTAGAGAGAGAAAGTGGTAAATGGAGGGATTACAAAGGTCCGCTATAAGCTTCAGAAGGCAGGGATCCTCTGGTTTGGTCTGGGATGACAAGTTGATACAAGCTGAGTTGAATAAAGAGAAATCATCAGATGGTGTTGATGGATCATCAGTAGATCAGGAAGATAATCAGAAGCCTGAATTGAGAAGAACCAAATCAGACGGTGGAAATAAGCGGTATCGTACTGTCAAGGTTGAGCAAGCAGAGGATCCTCCCTCTCCTAGAGTTTCTGGTTGTGGGTTTTGCAGTGTTTTTGGTAAGCCTGCTGCTAATACTAATAAAGTTGACAAGAAACAATCTGGTAAACCAAAGCAAAAATAATATTTACTGTGAAAAAATGAAAAAGATTCAGTCTTTTTTTTTTTTTCAATTTTATTGAATTTGGTGGGCTGTAATGTTTAATACTATATGATATATATAAAAATTGAGAGCATATAGTAAAATTCAATGTATTCATATAGTTTTAGTTAGTGTTCTGTTATGTCCCATCTTAATTCAAGAAAAGAAAAGGGGGTTCTTCTAGTTGAATGTGTTGAGTGGAAGTATGAGGCTGTTTTACCTTTTTTTTTTTTTTTATTTCATTTGATAGAGAGATGTAATTTTGATGATGAAATCTTTGTGTATATGATGATGTTGAGTGTCCATGATATCCTGGGAGTGTCCTACATTGTACAAAAATACTCAAATTTCTTGTTGCACTCTTAGAATTTTCCTTTCCCTCTTTCTTTCTTTCTTTAAATTTTTTTTGTTAATATTATTTTATCTTTTAGTATGCTTGATATGGATTACCAATAGGTAGTTACATGATATCTCCTATGAATCTATAACGAAGTATAATAATAATAGGAAGAATATTAGACGGGATTCGATTTTATGTCTTGATTTTATCGTATGGCGTGCTTAACTGAGTGTTTACATATGCCATACCATGTGATTTTAGTACACGATACTCTTCATAGGATTTATAATGTTATGATACTTCACATGGAATCTATGATTAATTCTTTCCTTCTTCTATTTGCCTTTCTAATGATTTTTAATTAACTGGAATTGTAGTGCAAATTGAGTTGTCATTAGACAGTAATTATCATGGTAAATGATTTCAATATGGATTTACTACTGTCTTTCACAATCCAGAATTATTGAAGTACTCTCATCAGTCGTCACTTTTGATTAAAAAACGTTCAATAGTAGCAATGTCTTTCTAATTTCTCTTAAATTGCCAATTTGTACTAATCACTGTTCTTTTCTCCTTAGTCTTCAAATGTTAGCTGGAATATCAAGCTCATTGAACGCCCCTCCTTTTTCATGATTAATGCTCCCTTCATTACTTGATTATAGGCCATATTTTTATTTATGACCGTCTTTAACTAATACTCTATGTCTCTATAGACTCATAGTTTGTATGTAATAAGGTAACGACACAAAGAGAAAAGTTGTGGTTTTCAAATCCAATTCCTAGGAATAAATTTGTAACAAAACATGCAGAACCACCGTAAAGTACTTATCCGTTTGGTATGAGAAACTGGAATTGAATGGGGTTTAAAAATTCATTTCCGATTAAAAGCTGTTTGGTTGGGGGGAAAAAAATTGGTTTCAAATCCTCCCTTTTGATTCATTTGGTTATAGTCAGTGTTCACCTAATATTAATTCAAACCTCGCCTCCCAACTCCAACTTTTGAATGTCACGTTATTATAATATACTTATTATTATTATTATTATTATTAGAGTTATTATTATTATTAATGGTATTATTATTTTTATTTTATTTATTAAATTGATTAATATTATTATTATTAATAATATATTTATAAATTTTAATTATTATAATCATTAGTACTTTTTTGTATAATATTTATTTTTATAGTTATTTTAATTAGAGTTGTTAAAATATGACATGATCCAGTAAACTACTTGAAATTGATTTGGACTCGACCTGACTATGACTCGAAAAGTGAGACCCACAAATCAACCTGACCTGAAATCGATTTGACTCGATATTTGAATATCCAAGCCTGATATATGTCCAAACTATTATAGATCCGACCCGAAAACAACCCAAAATCGATTGAACCCGACAAATAGCTCGTAGTTGACTTAACCCAAAACCGGCTATAATCCATTTAAGAAGCAATTCGGATTGACCAGAACCGACATTGACCTGATCCGTATACGAGCTGACTTTAACTTGAGCAAACAAATAAATGATATGACTTGACCCAACAAACCCCGCCTCGATAGGCCAAATTGACCCGATTTAACCCAAACCGATAAGCATCGACCCACGATGGGTCAACCCAGAATTACCCTGTGGACCCGAAGTAACACCCCTTTGTTTAATTTAGTGAATATATAAAAATAAAAATATTTTTATTGCTAATATCAAGATTATATTTATTCATGTTTGAACCAAACAACAAGTAAGGAACTAAATCTCAGTCCTCTGTTAAACCAAACAATTAGAAAGGGTTTAAAACTTATTCTTGTACTTAACCAAACGATTCTCTATAACTGATTTCATTCCTCCCATGTATCATTACTGATTTCATTCTATTCCTGCAATCCAAATAGGGCCTTACTTTGTTCCTAAATTTTTTGACCCATTGACTTTTTACGATTTCCAATATACGACTCAAAATAAAGAGACAAGGGGAAGTAGTTCTTAAGACTTTATACATGCATTATATTATTTTTCTTAAAATAGTTTAAATTTGGATACTTATGAAATCACATTTTAATCAATGTTATAACATTGTTTGTCGCACATAGCTTTGTATAAGCATATTATTCCAATCTCTCTTCCTAACAAGAGAAAATTCACTTTCCCATTAGGATGAGATCTTGGAAGGAAATTAGGGTTAAAACTCTTCCCAACGGGATAAGGACTCAAATTTGTGTCTCTAAGTGAAAGTAGTGATAACACCTTTGTCCCTATGTCTCCTATCCTAAGGGCCTCAAATTATTTGCATTCTTATGCATCAAACTATTGAAAAATGAGAATCGATAGCTAAGGTTCCAAGCATTATCTTGTTCATTGGCATATTCATCAAAACCAAAGTTTAATTATTAACATTGTTATGACTTATCATCTTCTCATCGCCTGAATCATGCCCAAATGAGTAAATGACACACCAACCACACTGTAACAATCAATAACAAGAACAAGAACATGAACCGACGGCTATTAATTAAAAATATTGATCACAATGATCCACTCCTACTACATCTCAGAAAGTGCCAACATCAACATCCAATTATATCATTATAATGTTGACAATTCAAAAATGATTGGCTTTTCTCATTCTCTCTTTTTTTTTTTAATTATTATTATATTATTATTTTATTTTTTTCAGAAATTGTGTTTTTAATTAACTGTTGCCGTGCACTGACCAATAATCCAACCCCATTACATTCTCATCGGTTTATATTTATTACGACTCATCTAACCCTTCTTTTTTTCCTACTTTGAGATCGTAAAAGTATGGTCTAGCAGCTGACTGATCTGACGTATTATTTTAATCAAACACACACAGAGAGTTCTACTATGAAAAGATTAGGATAATAGAAATACATCAACTTGGAAAACAAATATTTTCTATATTGACTGAGAGAATTGAATGAAATTGATAATGAGGACTTTAATTGATTTTCTTTTGACCATGTCCATACCCTATTTTAAATCTGAAAGATTAAAGAGTAGTATTTCATTCAAATTACCTTGTGTGATAATACATTTCGAATTGAAGACATATGAATACACATTTTTAGCTTTTGTGGTTGTTTTTCTTGAATTCTCATCTATATATTAGCAAAAAAAGAATTAGGATAAAACTTCTATTTCTTCTTACAAAATATCTTGTATGCATACGGGATACAATAATATTATTGTATTTTCAACAAAAAATATCCTTTAATATAATAAAAATTACGCCTCAACACAACATTTCTCAATCTTTATCAACTTTAAGAATAACTTTTATTATATCAAGAGATAATTTTTTTGTTATCTTCTCAAACTTACTCGATAAATATTAAAATTACCTTATATTTGTCCTCTTGCATGGTGTGGTAGTGACCCAATGAGAAAAAAAAACATCGTAATCGTGCTTTAATGGGCCATGAAAGTGGAGAATCAAAAAAATAAAAATAAAAAAAATAGAAGCAATTGCCAATGCCTATCGGGACCAAAATAAAAATGATCTAGTAATGGAGAGAGTCAGAGAGCTGGCATGCAGCCAGCCACGCTTGACTTGACGTTATCCATTTTTATGCACCTACTCCTCATGGCCTAAAACTTTCTAACAAATGGATTTGTTTGTAATTGGTTTAGGTTTTAGTCCTTTCATACAAAAATACTCGTGACATGCAAAATCACACCATAATCTCAACATATATGTTTTAGATACTTCTCTGTCGAACAAAGTGATACTGTTAACACATAAAAATCCACATATGAGTTAAAACCAATCATCTCACATTGATAAAACAAGTGATACTGTTAACACATAAAAACCTACATTGTGAGTTAGAACCAATTATCTCATATTGATAAAATGAGGAAGAATTAAAATACTTTATAAAGTTAGGGGGCAATTCTTTTGATCGTCAAATGGTTTTAGGATGAAACTCTCTTATACCTTGTAAGTGGACTTTCTCCTAGTAACGGATACGGCTCAGGCCCGTATTTAACAGCTACATAGATTACAACATTCGCAACTATTATTACAATTATTACCAATCTTTTATTTTGACGAATTTGTATATTGCGATTTGCGACTACTACTATAACTGCATTTGGCCAAAGAAAGATTGAACTGTTGGTATATTTGACATACGAAGTACTAGCCATACATTATAGAGTCATCACATGGGTTATTTTTTTTCGTCCATAAGTAAATCAAAGAGTGCATGGTAATTTAGGGGTGACTTGCCCTTATTTCTATGTGGGATTTTAATATATTAAGACCTCTTGTAAATTTTTTTATGAGAATGACTAATTTTATGGGATGAATTTTGTACAACGGGTCTATGGGCTTATCATGGGAAATTCTCTCAGGATTGAAGTGAGGGTGCGTGTGATGCCCTTCGAAAGAAGATCAGGATTCATATATAGCAGGCTCAAATCTTTAAACCATGGGTTTTGGAGGGAATATAATGCTCTTACCATCAAGCAACCATTGCAGCTACAATCCAACTTCTACCGTCAAGTAACCATGCAAATATAATATTTCATGTCTTTCAAATATTACCTGTTTGACCATTTTTATGAGAGTTTTTTTTTTTTTTTATCAAAATGGGGTAATTTTGAAAGGACGGAGTGATATATATTTATGGTTGATTTTCATTACTACAAATCTAACTACAATAGTGAATAAATTTGAATTTAACAGAGTTCTCTTTACCATACAAATTTGTCAAATGCACCCTCTATTTTGAACCTAAGTGTAGAACATCATCATAATGCGAATTGACAAAAACTTTCTTAATTAGTGTTATCAGGCTGTCAAACTTATGAATCCTCTATTATCTACAAAAAATTTGGCCAAATGTTAGAATATTATATATATATATATATATATATATATATATATATATATATATATATATATATATATATATATATATATATATATATATATAAGGGATCCAACGAGAAGAGTGCTTAAAATAAGAAGAAAAATAAGAGATCTTGACCCTTCAAATAGTAAGATCCAATGCTAGAGATTTTACGTAAAAAAAATTATTATAACAATAAAAATGTCACAATAATAATAAAAAGAGTCACTATAATAATAGAAATAGTCACTATAAGTGAAAAATTACTTGGTTACTATGAGTTAAAAAAGGCTTATGTGTTCATAAAATATCATGAGTTGTACTTATGAGATGAAGAGCCAAGATTAGTGATGGCAACGGATCGAATCTAGATCGGATCCTTATAAATCCATATTCATATCCGTTTTTCATGGATGGATTTAGATCTAGATTAGCGGGTATGAAAAGTAAAGATCCATATCCAAATCCAATGGATCCGAATCCAAACGGGTCCAAAACGGATCTTACATATTTTGCCTATTTTTATACGACAATAATAAGTTTCAAATTATAAATCTTTATTTTACATCTATGACAATAGTCCATGAAAGATGTAAGTTCAATACTTGAATACAATTCATATAACAACTCAAATACTACAAAACAACAAAGTACAAATGAAAAAAAATCAAATTTTTACAAGTCTTTTGAATAACAATACAAACAAGTACAAATGATCGAGTAAATGAAACAACGGGTAACGGATCCGGGTTTGGGTATTATGGTTAGATCCGTATCTGGGTTTGTTTTACAGTCAAAGGACCAGGATCCATCGAGTCTAAATTTGAAGACCTATATCCGCAAAAACGAATATGGATTCACAGATTCGGATCGGGTCAAATATTCGTTGTGAACCCTAGCCTAAGATGTTAATTTATTTCGTTTTAGCGGAGGTCTTATATAGTTGTATCTTACCAAGTTACCAGTATTTTCAAGCATAATAGAAAAGGTCAAAAGTTAATACAATTACTTGGTAAACGTAATTTATAATCATAAGCGAGGAAACCATCTTGGTAAACGCAAGAAATTATATCAAGTCAAAATAGAGTGATATTGAACTTGCGGTGTTGGCTAGACACTGACAACCTTTTATTTGTTTATTATCAAACTACATGGACTACTACACCATGCTGTGATTGTATAAACGCAAACACCCCATTTTGACGGAGTATTACTCCTACTAGTCTACAAGACTACAACATGTCAAATTTAGCATGCAATTATTAGAATATTTAATGATTAGTCAAATCAAAACCCTGATCACAAATTAATTATTATTTTAAGTTTTCTTATTTGTTACACACCCTATCCCTTAATTCTTGCCGTAAAAGTTTGACCACTAATTCTCGTCATGTGATAAGAAATAATGTATTCAAGTATGATTTTGTTAGATGTATCTTAATATAAATTTTATCAAGTTTTCATAATTTTTTGTCTTACACATTTAGAGATTAAAACGTATAAAATCGTGTCTTAAAAAGCGAAAAAGTTAAAATAGGGGAAACAATTAGGAATAGAGAGAGTATTGGTAATAGTGGCTAGAGAATTGTATTTGAATGTGATACCAACAAACTTCAAACTTGATGTAAGGTACTACCACTACTATGTACTATCCTTATACTTTACCTACTAAATTACTGTACTTATTATTATTATTATTATTATTATTATTATTATTATTATTATTATTATTATAGAAAAATGAGAATTACATTTAAGAGTCCTAAAACAAAATATTGTTAAACTCACAATAAAATAAAAGATAAAATTTATTTCCAATATCTTGGACACCAGATCAATATGATTAGTTAAGATCCAATGTCAACATTGTCAAGTTTTAGGCACGTCCAATTCGAACAAACTTGATATGATTCAAGGGCAAATTTGACTGCTCTGCCAAAAAGTATACCTGTACGTAAAGTCATTTTCTCTAGACTCTCTAATCAATCGATTGGCATGAATTTTTGTAAAGAAAGTCTTACCAACTCTTGCTTATTTACTTATTCTGTCCCTACAAAAATTGTCTTAATTTGACTTTAACAGTATTCAATACACGATTTTAAATTTTTTTATCTCCAAATTCGTAAGGAAAAAATTTATGAGAACTTGATTTTATAAAAATTTACATTGAAATGCATCCAAAAAGATCCCATTAGAATATAATATATTTTTTTTAACTTTATAATAATTTGTAGTCAAACTTTTCAAACTTTAACCTAAATAATAAATTGGGACGTTATTTTAGGAATAGATGAAGTACCAAATTCTGAGCAATCTCGTAAGGTGTATTGGGTCCATAGTGATCAAAATAAATCATCATGATAATATATAATTACTCATTTGGGAAACTATTGCTCCATTAATTTTGAAATTAACAAAAAAAAAAACCCTGTATGCACCTGCACTCGAGTACACGTAAGATCTCCATCTCCTGACCTATGTGGTTAGATCTAGTATATGGTGAATAAAACTCGAAAACCACTACTAAACGAAGGGCAACGAGTTGAAAAAGTATTCATAAAAGTGCTTTGAAGTACCAAAATGAAATTAATGAGAATAACATTGTATCTTAGTTGGACTTCTATCTCAACAATTCATCTTACAAAAGGGTAAGAATACTTCGTATATTCTATATGCACAAAATTACATTAAATATCATCATTTACAGATTTGTGATATGAACAATACCATATCAAACAAAATAAATAAATAAATAAATAAAAAAAAGACTAAAAAATACAAAGTATAAATGAGTATAAGGCCTATATCTATAAACCACAAACAAAATTCTC
Organism: Dysphania ambrosioides; assembly: GCA_026401315.1. Classification (NCBI taxonomy): domain Eukaryota; kingdom Viridiplantae; phylum Streptophyta; class Magnoliopsida; order Caryophyllales; family Amaranthaceae; genus Dysphania; species Dysphania ambrosioides. The sequence continues at coordinate 3,202,367 of CM048667.1, forward strand.
ATATTAGTTCCCGTAATTTACTACTTCAGAGCTCTCTGAACTTTGGTTCTGAACAGCAAAATGCACAATTTCTCCATTGAGAAGTAGAGGAAGCAGCCAGTTGCATGGGTTACAAAGGACCCAAAGCTTGAGCCCACTATACAATGCCATGCAGGCCCATAAACCTTATCAAACTCCTGAAATAGGCCCAAAAAACAGACTTGGTATTAAAAAAATCTGTCCCAACTACAGTGTTTGCACATGGAAGATGACTAAGATAGATAACTGGGCATATCAAATAAACCAAAAACTGAGCAAATACTGACAAAATCACAAAGACTATTAATTATTAGCAGATGTTAACTCATCATAATAAGTCATAACACATGGGTTGTTGGAATTGGGTCGTTCTTAATGTTATGTTAATTGAATTAGCACCATTAAACAATTACTAATTATATTCATAATAACTTGTTAATTGGTAGGCATGGGTCCCAAAAAAAACTAGTAAAGTACGGAGTAGCAATAATCGAGTGGGGACCAATTGTGGAGGGACTGGATTGAAGAAAAGGATGAGATCTACATTGTTGTTCACTTGTTCCTTATTGATCTTTGTGTTCTATTTGACCAATTTAATGTCTATTATGCATTATATTTGTGAGGAGATCATAAGATGGGATCTTCGTATTTTTTTTAGTTTCTAGGCCCATAATGCTTTAGAAGACATGAAACTTGACACATGAGTGATTCAACAAATTCAACATAAGATAGAAAAACAATGAACTTAAAATTTTGATAATAGTGCATTTTTATTGGGTTTTTTTTTTTTTAATTTCAGTTACCATTGAGGAAGAGTTTCAGAGAATAATTTCATGTTTGTCGTGTCCCTACTAAAAGTAACCCCTTAATAAACAAAATTAACTCTTAACTCAACATATGTAAATTTTTATTAAATTTGATGGGGTATTTTTTGTTAGAAGGGTTACTTTTACTAAGGACATAATAACTTTATTGTGTCTCATATTATACAATACTTTATGAAAATAATTTATGAAAGCAAAACATAAAGCATGACAAAAAAAAAAAAAAAAATAGCGTAGATTACGTATTTACACGGATTAAAATATACCTTATTTATGGACATATAAAATTTTTGTTATAAAGTTAATGTGATTTTTTTTAACTGAAATTGTTAGCTTCCCTTAACTAGATTTACATTCTCTAAGGACCCTATAAATCTTAACAGGACTAGCACTAGCTATTTATAATAAGTGTCACACAACAAACGTATTGATGAGCAAAAGAGACAGTTGAAGTTCCCTGAAACCAGTTAAAGCCAAGGGGTGGCCTCTGTCGCATGCTTACATTAAATTTGGTTGGACAAGATATAATGGGAGAGAGCAGGATGCCATGTGCTGCACCTTCTTGCAGTACTTGGTGGAATGTGGTCATGTGTGGGTATATGAACAACTGAAGAAGCTCTAAACTCATGTCATTCATGAAATCAAACGCATGAAAGAACAATGGCATGCTGCAAATCTTTCATTTTTCCACTAACTTTTCATTCAAGTGCATAAGGATCATAAAAGGGCAATAATGAAGATATGATATGAGAGCAACATCTTGAATAAAACCATCCAGAATTTTACCAACTGTTAATTGGTTTATAGCCTCAACTTTCCTCCTAACTTTTAGGTTTTTAGCTTAAGTAAATTAAAATTTTCTTTCAAAGCTTCATGATAAAGTTTCTTTCTCCATTATCAATATAATTTTGGGAATATACCTTTTGAAGCTTAAGCCTTCATTCCTTTTGACTTGAACACTTACTAAAATAATTATAAAAAAAAGCTTAAATTTTGGATCAGGTACATCATTATAGTATTAATTGTGTAAAGGTATTGTCATCAGCTCATTGCTTAGGCTTTAGAAATTTTGTTAAGCTTTTCAGTATTTTCAATCATCATTCATTCCTAGTCATTAACTCCCAAGATTTTCTCACAAATAAAGAGGTTATTATGAATAATATAATATTTACTATTCCCTCTGTCCCTGATTGTTTGCCCTATTCGATTTTTTACGGTTTATAAGACACGACTTTAAATGTAATTATCTCCAAATCCTTAAATAAAAAATTATCGAATGCATCCAACAAGAACCTACTTGAATGAATAGGGCACAAATTAAGGGATGGGGGGATATATATAATATCAAACAAATGAATCAATTATGAGTTAATGGGAAGAGCAGTGAGACATATACCTTCTTCAAGTTGTATGCAATATGCTTGGCACTGAACTTCTCCAAACTATCATAAGTGTTCCTCGCACATTGAAAAGCTTGAATTTGCATGAAGGCAGGCATATCAGTAACCAAAACCTTCACCTGTAGCAATGCAATGGCAGAAGACACATCATTTTCCAACTTTGCCCCAACTGATTTTCTAGGCTTCTCTACAAACTTCCCTACATAAGCCACATTGTTTTCAACATGGGAAACTGATTTCCTTCCTCCTTCCGCTATCCCTTTCCTTTGCAAATCTTGTGAAAATGGGAAAGGGAATTCATCCTTTCCCTTTCCCATTCCCTCTACCCCATCACTATTGGCAACTGATCTCCTCCCTTCTATGCTTACTTTTTTCTCATTACTATGCGCCAAACTCATGAGTATGTTTTCCACACTTGACACTGATTTCCTTTCCTTTTCTGCTACACTTACTTTCCCATGGTTTATTCCCTTTCTCGCCTCTTCCTTTTCCTTTTCCTCGCCATTCTTTGGTTTTGGTTTTGGTTTCGGTTTCGATTTTCTTAAACCCCATATATTAGAAGGAAGGATCCTCTTCGTCGTTGTCGCCGGAAGTTGATACTCCGGCGTCCGGCTACCGGCGGCAATCTTGTAAACGTATAAATTTCCTTTCTTTTGCTTCTCTAGTGATGTTGCATTCATATTCTTTATTCTTGAGGGACTTGCTATGTTTTGGTATAGTATATGGTACAATATTTTTCTTGGGTTTTTCCTAAGGTGTAAGGAGGATATAAATGCATAGGTTGTGAGACTGTTAAGGAATAATGGGACTAAAATGGAAGTTGGCCCATTTCAATATTAATAGATATAATGATAATGGTTATGATTTATAAAGTTGGGTGGAATAGATGATTATTTAATTAAGCAGACCATGTGGTAGTGCCATTTATCAAGGATCACATAAAGTGGGTATAGGTTGGATGTGGAAGGATGGTTTAGTTTACTCCATTTTATTATTATTATCTTTACTGGTATTTATTATGAAAAAGTTTAATATAATGCATTCATTGATTTGATTAATCTTTGTTCTTATTCTTGTTGTTTTGATTGATAAAAGAAATCACAGGAATTATGATGGATTATTCTGACCTATTGGACCCCTCGAGTCGAGTATATTTGTCTGCAAATCGGCTATGTTTCTCAGCTCCCTAGCAAACATATGGCCTACCAATCCATTTAATTTGCTGTCCTCTCTTTTTACAACCCAGACTCTGATTATAGAAATATTAATTGGGATTTTTTGTGGTTTTATTTCACTAGAAAGTTGTTAGAATGTATTTTCGTTTAGCAATTCAAAGGATGGTTGAGATCTCATTTTAAACAATTTTGTGGAATTCTTCCTACAAATATACAAGGAAGTGTGTTGTGTATTCTACGGATTATATTTCTTTTATTGTAAAGAGAGTCACAAGTGACACATGATGTAGAAGAAATTAAATCGACTTTAACTAAGTTAAATGACATTTACGTTTCTTATATTTATCTAAGAAAATCAGAATGTAACATACGTGTGATGACGTTAATTTGTAACTTCTTTTAATTTGTGATATTGGAGAATTGTATGTTTCATTTACAGAACTTTTATAAACAAATAGATCGATTTATGTTCTTAAGATACCTTCCTTGTATTCGTACCAAAATTTTGTGCTGGATGGCATGCATTGAACCTTGAAGAAGTGCAAGGATCCTAGAGCAACCAAGTCAATCAATTTCCTCTTGCTCGTACCATATTAGTTATAAGTACTCACACATGTATCTATCAGTCTAGTTTCATGAAAACCAAGCTGATTCTAGTAAAAGTGCAAGTAATTTTCTCATCCACATTAATATTCACGGTGCTGTCACACAAAAACAAACTCACAGTTGTTAGGGCCCATGAATTTGTTTCATTGTTTGTATCATCTGTTTGACATTCATGTGCTACATTTTGGATGGAATTGACCTGCAATTAGATACAATTGAATGACGATTGACAAAGAGAGAACGAAGTGAAAGTTTTTAGCGAGGGTTTCTGCTTCCTGACTATTATCCTAACCAATGTGATTTTTGGTAGTTTGTGCCAAAATTCTCTTGCTAAATTAAGGGTAAAGTAATAATTAAATAGGTAGCCTCTCATTTTCAGGGCCCAAATGAAGTGGATAGAGTCAAATAATTGATGGACAAAAGAGGTAGCTATTCAGTTTTTCATGCCATACATCAGCTGAATGTGTACAACTCCAGCTGAAATTGAGGGCTAATAGCAAGGCAGATAGGCAACTAGCTTAGCACTAGCTAGCATCGATATGGAAGTAGTTTCACATGACTCTTCCTATTTCATATCTAATAATATCAACATATTAAAATATCTTATATAGGTATTGTTATATCAAATATAACTATTATTATACCAAATATAGCTATTATTATATTAAATAAATAAATAAATAAGATATAAAAATACTGAAAAATATATATCAGGTATAGATATTATGATCTCGGGTATAGAAATAAATGTACTGTAATGGGTTCTACTATGCATATTGATTGTGAACTTATGAGCTAAGATTCATGATTTTACATTTAAAAAATAAATGTCCTATAGTGAGGGAACAATCCCAAATGGAAGAATGAAGGAATAATTGATATGTTTATATTGTTGTTCTTATTAAAAATTATAGTTGGCTTAGAATGGTCGAACAATCATGGAAAGTGAAGAGTTGGGCTTGAAAGAAACAGAAAAAGAATTATGGTTGTGGCGTCAAAGTACATAGTTACAAAAGAAACATCGTTTTGTTCTCTTCTAAATTAGATTAATTATTATTTTTTGGATTTGCTATTTAATTAATGTTGGGAAGGCCCCACACTTAACCATGGTTTAAAAATCATAGGAAATTTATTTTAGATAGCAAAAGATACAAAAATAAATAAAAGGTCCCAAACGGTGAAAAAAAATTAAAAGTTTGGATATTGATTATTATCTTAACTCCCTCTCCCTCCCCCTCTCCCTCGTATACTGTTCATATAAATAACTCCACCCTCTTTAATTTCCATTTAGGAAGAGGAGTTATGAAACTTTAAAGTTTGTATTTTCTCTTAACTTCTTTGCATTTAATGTTAAAAAGTCAATGGAAATGTAGATATATATTAGAAGATGATCAATGTACGTTCCCAAAAATTAAATTGTTTCATATCCAATAAAAGAATTTTTAATTCTGAAATCGAATTCACGTTATTAGCAAGGACAATAGATTAGCTAGGGCATCCAAGTATCGACCACTCCATGATTTGGGCTTGGGTTATCTCTTTGTCTCCATTCATAGAGTGGAGTAGTGGACAGAGGCCTGCTTCAAGACCACACAACAAAAACAACGACCAAAAAAGATCACAGAAATAATGCAGGTGCAGCAAAATAGTATGGAATTGAAAATTGACTACACTTCCATTTCCTTCGATATAGATAGGATGGAGTTTGTGGGGATGAGCATATTTCTTGCAGGGAAAGACATTCCCTTAGTAACTAGAGATCAAAGCAGACTACCTACCAGCCCTTCCAACGGCCAAAATTCCTAAGAAGCTAGCTAGATGTATTAGTGCCTTTTCTTCTTTTCGATTTATTGAATGCCTGCTTTTGGACTCCATCCTTCTCGCATGAACTCTAAGGAGTCGTTAAGGCGTTTGACATTATACTAGTGTCGCAATACTTTAACTAACTAAATTAGTTCACATCTGTCACTTTGTTTTTGTCTTATTTCTATTTTTGGAGTTATATTTTAAAAAATTTGAACATCAATTCTTATGATAGTATAAGAAATAATATGTTTAAATGGAATCTTTTTGAATGCATCTCATTTAAATTTTTGTTTTAAATATTATGATTTATAATTTTTTTGTGTTATGGGATTTAGAAATCAAAACGTTTTAAGTAATTGGGACAAAAAAATAAGACACAAAGGGAATATATATGCATTTTAATCAGGTTTTATGTGGTCCATACTCTACCACTGCTTCTATAGGCCTTAGAACATGCAAAGGGTGTATACCGCTATCAAAGATATATATCTCCCTCTATCCCTAAAAAATTGCCCTAAGTATGAATTTTAACTTTTTTAAGATACAATGGAAAATTTTTGGAAGAACAACCCAAAATAGAAAATATTTAAGAGAATGTGACAATCCTTAAGAGACGAACCAAAAAGGAAAATGAGACAATATTTGAAAGGAGAAGGAGGAGTATTCCATAATTGCTGTACAGCAATGGCGCAACCTCCGAAGTCCCAACCCCTATTAATAAAAACGGAGTAACGGTTGACCACTTTCCCCTAAGTGACTTTTGCAGCTCTTTCGGCACTTAAATATGCCCTATGGTTAGGCTTAATATTGGGCAGAAAGTATGGTAATGAAGCAGACTAGTAGCAAATTTATGCAGTCGTGTATTTTCTTTGCTGTTTGTGGAAGTAAAATAAGTTGGAAAGCATCCTAATCTCATTTTAGGGTAGCGTTCGATCTCCTTAACGCGCGTACTTTGTGAGGAATTTTAGTTTGGGTGTTCGGTGAGGGGTGACACCTGACACCAGTCTAAGGTTACTTAGTTCATAATCCCCGTACCAGCGTACCTGCAAGGCTGCAATGTTTGTGGACAAGGGCGGGAAGTAGATAAAGATCTCCCAAATCATATTTAATATTAGTTAATGTTTATATACGTGGGGTAAAATATATACTTCACTTCTAATTTTTGCTTTCTATTTTTGCCAAATTTAAATAATTAAAATAGCAGTTATTGTGTACACACGAGATACATACAGTAAGTTATTTTATCCTCGGTAAAAGTTACTTCTCAAAACAATTTACGTCAATCTTTATAACTTTGAGGGATAATACTTCCAGAAAATAAGAGGGATAATACTTCCAGAAAATAAAGTCGTACAAAATTTTCACCATTTCGGTTGCATTTAGCATCATTTTTGGCATGTCGTTGGTGGACTTATAGTTGTCTAGCTGCCCTTCAATGAAATTCGCAGGGAGTTGTCGATCAGCTCCGCCTCAAATTAATTGATTGTTCAAAAAAGCGTACGAACTACGAATCTTTGTGTAATGAAAAAGACAACTCAGATCAACATCTGAGGATAGCGTAAACATTTATAAAGATAGAAAATTATTCAGATTTTGACAATTTTGAGAACCACTGCTCTGCCTAACTGAAATGTGAAATTGTGATTTGTGAAGCATAATTGCATAAACCTATCTTCTCATTGTCATCGATCACCCTGAACGAATTGACTTCTGCAATGAACATTAGAGACTTAAAATAAATGTTTTTGTATATATATATATATTGCTGGTGTTAAAAAAAGTCTACGTACGTACTAAACCATGCATAGAAGTTCTTCGTTAGAGATCGAACTCATTACTCATACAAACGAAAATCGATCTTTACGCCTGTCTGTCTAATAGCTTCCCAAAATTGATTGGAGTATGAATTAGCTATACGAACCATAAGACACCAAAATTCAGCCTAACAACTAAAGCCTAGCTATTTGGAATGGTAAAAGTTGTAACAAACACGATGCTACTCTTATTTCAAAATCTTGCATTTTGAAGTAGTTGATCTATCATTCTATTACTTGGTTCAGTATTCTTTCCTAAATCTACTATGTTTAACAATGTCTAAGAAACATGTTGATTGAATATCTTTTTCCTTGAAGAGAAAACCGATGTTGAAGAAGCAACTTGCGCAGTTCCAATGGTCTATTCCCCATACCTAATTTGGACTCAAAAACTCTCATCACGCAACATGTAAAATGGAGGATATCTTACCTTAGATAAGAAGCCCTATGGAAAATACTATAGTATATATAGCATTTCGGGACCAATTTATCAAGGATAAATTCCTAATTTATATCTGATATAAATATATCAGGAGCTTTTTTGTATTTTTATTTCTATTCCTGATATCATAATGTTTATACATAATATACGTTTTTTGTATTTTTATATATTCTCTATTTTTATACATGATATAACAATAGTTATATCTGATATTTTAATATCGTGATATAATTTATATCATATATGGATTAGGAAAAACTCATTTATCAAGGATGTTCTAGGACTTAAAGTTCAATTTTAGGTGTATTTAATCCAAATCCACCTTTCAATGTAATACCAAAAAATGCATACTACTCTTTCATTTACCCAAATTATCAAAAAAGTTTGGTCCCGTATGTATGTTATCATCGTTGGCTATTTCTTCTATAGCGAACGAAAGTGCAAGCTGTGCAAGTAGTTCTATTATAAATACCACTGATCACTAGTTAGCAAGATAACCATTGCAGTCTGGTAGCAAACCTATTTTGTATTGACATGCATGGCAGCTTTCAGGTTGTTCATCCTCTTGTCTTCCTTTTGCCTTATGTTGGTTCAATTGAAAGAGTAATGAGAAAATTGCAGAAATAGGGGTTCCTTGCAGCCCAAAGCAAGCACAATATAATATGGGGATGTGCAGTAGTTAAAAAATTTCATGCAATGTAAACATGTTTGCGTGGCTTTGGACTGAAGGGAGCTCCTAATTCTTCTGTTTTCCCTTCTGGTAGTTCAAAAGAATACGTTGACCATCAAGGTAATATGCATGCTGCACATATATACATGCGAATCATGCACTATGTTTCAACATTTATAGGTATGTTCTGCGTCATAACTCATAATATGTTTTTAGTGCAAAATCATGCGTGTTTTGAAAACATATTTATCATACGCCCCATGCATCTTATCGATGCTGTGTAATTCTGCGTATATGATAGTCAACTGAAAAAAGCATTCGATCTGTACCTTCAACTTTTAGCAGTTTTACAACATGTTTATGCTGGATGCTATGTTTGTTCCTTTTTATTCTTTTTTTATTTATAGACTGTAAAAGCAAACTTAAATTTAAATATTTTTAACTGTATATTTATAAAATTATAAAAAATTGATATTTAAAAAATATATATTTGAGACGAATCTTATAAAATTCTATATGATTATGTTATTTTTGTTTTAATTATTAGTTAGAAAAAGATGGACTCCCAATTATATATTGGGAATTTTGGACTAGCATTGTTTTAAAGAAATCCCTGCCACCCCGAAGGCCATCTTCCAGATGGCAAGCAGGCAAGGGCGGGAAAGTACGTTTCGTGAGAACTGATCATCATCAAGTTATGACTAACATTTTAGTAGAAACTACTTAGTTAGGGAGTTGTTTTAGCTTTAATTAAATCTTTTTAGTGAAGCCATTTTAGAAGAGTCAGATGTAATATAATTAAGCAATCTGTGAAGGAAAAAAATTTAATATAAGTTGATGAAAAAAAAATGCAAATAAGCAAATGACACCCTATAGTTGTGGTCAAGAGAGAATAGGGATTTTTTTTTTATTTTTAAGCTCTTTCTTAAAAAAATTTGAAAAATAAGCTAGCTTAGAAACTAATTTAAAAAATAAGGTGATTTAGCTTCGGATTAAAAACGTTGCCTCGGACAACGTTTTACCTAATGCAAAATCGCTGCTCAGGGCAACGTTTTGCATGGGGCTGGATTTAAGAGGGTTAATCTGAGTCATGTTTTTATTTAAAAAAAAATTGGGCCTCAGGAAAATCACTGTCCGATGCAGCCATTTTGACTGGCTTACTGACCAGATTCCTTGCACAGATTTCTGAAAATATTCTAAAAAAAAAACGCTACCATGGGCAGCGTTTTCTTTTACCTAAAACGTTGCCTTGGGCAGCGTTTTCCCTTGACCTAAATTAACTCTCCTAAATCCACCCCATGCAAAACGCTGCCCTGGACAACGATTTTGCATTAGGTAAAATACTGTCCCAATCAGTGTTTTTAATCCGAATCTAAATCAACTTATTTTTTAAATTAGTTTCTAAACTAGCTTATTTTTTAAATTAGTTTCTAAGCTAGCTTATTTTTTAAATTTTTTTTTAAAAAAAAGCTTAAAAAAAAAAAAAAAATCGAGAATAGGAGTATGCCTTAAGGGGTGACCGGTCTTTTTGCATCGACCCATGCAAATCAAGGGGTATTTAGGCCTCACAAAGCGAACCTTACTAATGTCTTAATTTAAGAAAAACGAACAAACTTGCATTATATATAAATTGAGGCATTTACAACGGATGGTCAAATACAAGAGGATATCTCTATTGTAGGATTTACAAATGGCGAGAAAAGTTGGAGATCTCTTCACAGCATGAAAACTGCACTAAGCTACACCTAGTGCATGCTTCTACGCCATTAGTGCTACTGATGTTAAGAAGATAAAAGATTAGTATTGCTTCTGCACAACTTCAATTAGGTTTAACAGAAATCTAAATTTATTTCAATTGATTTGAATTGGAGGTATTTATGTGGCCAGTGGTATAAATTGAACTCCCAGTGAGTAATTGCTTATCTTCTTATTGACTCAAGGGCCCATTTTCATTCAAAGAGGGCCTTACTATCTAAGTTTAGGTTCACAAAAATAGCCCACCAGAGTATTAGACCATTATATCATATATTGTTTTGAAATACTTTGTGTTATGCTTATGGTTATGTTATTGGGATGTACGTGTTATTCATGAGTACTGTGCGGTTAAGTGACTTGCTCATGTAACACAATAATTTAGGATTGATTTCTTAGATGCTGCTCTTACTAGTTTACATTGTTTTTTTAGATGAGGATTTTAGAGGTTTTGTTTGCCAAGCTTTGTTCATTCATAGCTTTTATAGTATTTGGCAGGGTAGTTTTCTTTCTTGTTTTGTTTATTAATTGTACTTTCAATTTTCGGTTTCTTACTCATTTGAATCCAAAAAGAACTCTTTTCTTTTCCTTTAAATGATAAGAAGAATTACAAAGTAAATTATTTACAAACATATCTTATAAGTTTCATCTATCTGGTCTCAAGTATACAGATAAATGAGAGAAAATAATTGATAATTGTAAACTTGCAACACTTCAATGATGGTCTGTCAAGGTGTTTCGTATCATAATATCTGTAATCAAAGTTTTGTAATAAAAAAAATTTCAAAGAATTAATGGTGTTTCTTACGAGGGAGCTAAAGCTAATTTTATTGATGAATGATGAGTAGCATATACATATTGAAAGAGAGAGATAGACTTAAGGAATAATGTTGATGATTAGATAACTAGGACTACGTGTAAATATTAAGCATATTCAAGCATTTATCACAGCAAACACTTACGCATGGGTTTACCATGCATTGTTAAATCAATACCAAATATATATGCAACTTTCCATAGCTGAACCAATAAATTTACACAAACTTTCAATCATTTTAAATTAAATTGATTATTTATGACAAAGCATATGTTGTAGGACGAATAGCATACACTTGTACTGTATCTCTTTCAAAAGACATTAGACATATAATGCTTATCGTTTGTCATGAAGACACCTAAAGTTTTCCGTATATATATACTTGGAACATACGATTCGGCATATGATGAGTAGAGAAGCCAATATATGTATACAAACATCATCGAATGACCACAAATCAAACCAGTTCCCTTCAAGCCACCTCCATCTTCCACTCCAATCCATAACCTTCCATTTTTTTCGAAACCTCTCAAAATCAACATGAAACAATTCAAATGCATAATTTACAAAATCGAAAACTTCATACATGAAATTAGTGATTGAATTATACACATTTCTTTACAAATGTATGAGATGATCATATTTATACATAAACTACATTCCTAACAAAATGCGCATAATGTAAATAAAGGTTAATGACTAGGATGAGGGTCCAGGAGTATCCCCTCAAAAATGGTATCCAAGTGAAGTATCAGTGTACCCTGACTCTACTGTGTAAAAAACGCCTCAATCTCCCCCGGGGTGTATTTGAAGATGGCATGTGGAGATCTATAGGATGACTTGCCCTAGGTGGAAGATGACGCCTGAGTCATGCATGCTAAGGGAGCACGGGGTACCCTGATCTGACTGCACCTAGAATGGATAGACGAGATGACTCTAGCATATCCTCTTTATTCCTCCCTCGCACATCACTATGACTCTATCTGATAACACGTGACCACTAAGGTCTCTATACTTGTGGAAATAGTCACGGATGGATATGAAATGAACAAAGATATGAGTTCATATAAACAAAAGACAATAGAAAGATAAATTATACGTAAATGATGGAGATGTTGAACAGACCAATTAGGGGTTGCCTTCCCACGACGATCTATGTCATGTAAGGCAGCATATGTCTCGGGCACTGGAGGTACAAACTGCCAAAGACGGAACCATCTATAAGTGTTCCACCCCACTAACATAATATACATTGTTCATAACTCCTACAACATCGCAACAAACTTTTCAAAATTACAACATCTCATCCTCAACATACACAATATCTCATATGGGATAACACACAATCATATCATTAAAACATTAAAAAAAAACTCCTTTTAACATCTCTAAACCTAAATAAACCATTAAAATAAACTAATTATCATACCTAAATCACCTCAAGATCTCTAAACCTAGCTAATAACCATACCTGAATCATATCAACAACTCTAAACCTTATTAATAATACCTTAATAATCATACCTAAATCTCTAAACGTAACTAAACAACATAACTTCCATTAACACATGTCAGTAATTCCAATCACTAAACCTAACTTACATTCTCATCCCTAACATACATATCCAAACTAGTTCAATCAAACCAAAATCATTTCAACCAACAAACTAATAACCATACCTAAACCAAAATCATACAAACAATCTAACAAGCATACCTAAATCAAACCATTAAAACATCATGTTAGTGTATAAAAGGTGTCATGAGCATCAAAATGGTATGTATAAACAAAGATTTTTATCGTAAGAGAATAGATGTCTTGATTTAGGTCAACAAGGATTTAGCTAAAGCACTAATTTATACGTAGTAGTGAGTTTGGATTGGGCTAAGTTTACATTGGTTTTCTAGCTAGAACAAGTACGTAGTATATGTTTTTTTTACCTAATATGTTCATGTTTGAGGTAATCCAAAACCTATATCGTAGTAAGAATGTAATTTACATTCCACCACTCAAAAAATCTTGTAATTTACATTTCACCCCTTAAAAAATCTTGTAATTTACATTTCATACTAAATTTTTAAACATCCTCAAAAAAATTACAATCTACAAAAATATATTATGATAATATAACCAAAATTACCTCAATTGCGACAATTAAGCACTAACTCAAAGATACACTTTGCTTTCCTAAGCAACCGCAATGCACAATTGCAATCTACAACAAAAAAACAAGCAATTTGTATAATAAAACTTATAATTCAAAAAAAAATTAATCTAAAATATAGAAAATTACCTCAACCAATACGTGAATCGCCCGACAATCTAACCAAATATAGCATAGTGGTGTGAAATTGGGCTAAATTCGGGGACCTGGAGCAACAAATGGCTGGCGGTGACAATTAGAGGGGAAAGGGAAAGGAAGGAAGAAGGAAAAAGAATGGGGAAAGAAGAAAGAAAGAAGGAAGCTTGGCTGGGCAAAGTGAAAGTCGTTGTCCGAGACAGCGACTTCCACTAGGCTTTTTACCTCAACCTGAAGTTCAGTCGACTTTCACTTAAGTGAAATCGCTGTCCAAGACAACGACTTCTAACTGAACCTAAATGAAGCTTATTTTTTAAAATACTTTCACCCCGAGCTCATTACTGAAATTAGTTTAGAAAATAAGCATAAAAAATTCAATTTTATTAGCCTACTAGAATCAATATATAATCATGCTTTGAGAGACTATGTAAGGGAACTAAATACAAATAATGTAATTATTTGTGGTCGAACACAACTTATATATGACGATTGACTCAATCGACTCAAATCTTTCAGCTTTTAAGCTCGATCAACTGGTCACGTGAATCATAAAACAGTCAAAGATTGATTGAAGCACCAAAGATGTTGGAAGTACATTTAGTTTCTAAATTAACTGATAACCAAGGATTTAGTGAACTACTATCATCAATGAGACAATTAGTTTCAAATACGGAGTACATATATTATAATCAAGGTGTCTTTTTTCAAGATAAATGTAATTACATAGTAACAAAAATTTTAAAGCGTAATATAAAACACATAATGTAAATATTACTAATCGGCTAATCGGCTACTCCATTGACGACTTTCTCTCTTTACGAAAGTTAGAAGGTAAAATGGTTAAATTTTATATAATTTATTTCATTTAGTTGGTAAAGCTAAATATGGCAAAGAGAAATTGAAGAACCATCTACCATTAAACACATAAAATCTATTAAAAATGCTCACAACAATATCTATCATTAGATTAGATATACTACTTTGTACAAGTTAAAATCCAACCTTACCTAATTATATATACATATGGCAACGAAACTTGACTTAACCTAAGAAAAGAGTAGGTAAACGAATTTTTAAGAAGAGGGTTGCATATATCATTAGGGCATTTGGGTTTTCAATTTGATTTGGTTGTTGGATTTTGAAGATGGTTAGTACCGACAAACTTTAATCCAATTAAAATTACACATTAATAAACCCCCTATATAAGAAAACCTATTAACCATTACAAGTCCGGTTTAGACTCTGTTGGTCATTGCCTCATTGGTTAGGGATTTGGGCTCAAAAATGGTGGACGGAGGAGACATGGAGGTATCACTCGACAAACTTCCAATCAAACGCCTCGATATCATCGAAGAATCCGGCGTCGAGCGCTTTCCTCCGTATGTTGCCTCTCTCTCCTCCTACTCTTCAATTGAAAATCTTAAATTTTCCAAATTTTTGGTGAATCAGATTTGTGAATGTGAATAATTTCAGAGAAATTGAGTACGAAGAGAAGACGGTGAACTTGATTCGGAGGGTCGATTTCGCTTGGGCGTTGGAGAGAGATGCCAAGAAGCCGAAGAAGACCAAGGAGGCATCTGCGCCATCCACGTGGCAAGGATTGATTGAGAATCTGCAATTGGCTCATCAAGAACTCTCTGTTATCATTGATCTCATCAACACTGTAAGAATTACTATCGAAATCTTGAAATTTGTAGTTTTGATGTGAAAATGAGTATTAGCGCTTCAAGTTTGTTTGAAAGTGAGTGTTTTGGATGTGAAATTTGTTAACTGAGGATCCGAAATCAAGCTTGGTTAGCTGAACGTCGGTGTATTCGATTTTTGTTCTAGGAAGTGAAGAAATACGGAACCATAGTGCAATATTTTGTAAACTGAGGACGCGATTTGAATAGGAATGTTAGTGTTAGCTAAAACTGGTGCTTAGGAATAATCTTCCGTTTTGTATGCGACGGAAAGCATTTTTAGTGAAATAGAGAACAATACAATTGCTAAACTAGTTTCCTAAACTGGAATCGGAAGGGAAAGGGTGGATGACGGGAGGAGAGTAATAGGGAGGTAAGCAGTAAGGAGGAAAATATGGTTTCCTATCTTTGCAAAAGATAGATGTTTTCCACTCTTTGGGAAACTGTTTTAGGCAAATGGGAAAATGTTTACTCTCAATCAAACATTCTCCAAGCCTTTTCATAATCACTTCTTTTCATAAGAATTTTAATTCTTGGACATGAACTTGGTCCCTCCTACAGTGTGCTTTGGAATTTTTTTTGTTTATCGGTACTCATTTAATCATGTTGTTCTCTAGGACTTTTTGTGGCTCACTATCATTGTTGTACACCCTAAATATGAGTTATCCTCTAATTCTAGTGATTTGAACAATTTTGTAAGATTTGTTGATGTAAGTTCGATCTTACAAATTTAGTATGATGGTTTACTCTGTAATTGGAGTTAGTGTTCTGAGTAGATCCCTTACCCCTTTTTTTGTATGTTTGTGTGGGTGGGTGGTTTTTTTTGGTTTTTGAGCCATGAAAGATTTTTCCTATCTCTTTTCGATAATTGCCTCATGATTAACATTCTTAGGCCCTGATAAATTTCCAATTATTTTCTCTCAAAAACTTTGGCTAAACAATGGAGCTTTAGATTCAAATTTGGAAGTTTATTTTGTTTGTTGAGCCATGACAGATTTGCTTATCTCTTTTGGATAATTACCTCTTGATTAACATAATTAGGCCTTGATAAATTGCGGAGTATTGTCTCTCAAAAACTTTGGATAGCCAATGGAGCTTTAGCTGCAAATTTGGGGGGTACTTCAATAGTTATGGTCTTCACGTGTCAAAAAACATCTCATGCCCTCGTTGAATTTTGATTTGATTGAACATATCTGGTAAGTACATGTGGGCATTGTGCCAAACATCAGTAGCTTGTTAGGACCTTGTTATTCTGGCCTTTTAGATAGGTTGGTTGCCCTGCTCTGACTCCTGCATTGATATATGTACATGCTAATATGGAAAATTGCAGCTTGTTTTCCTACCATTTCCTCAAAACCTTATTTAGTGCTTATGTGTTAACTTTGGGAATTGTGCAGGTTGAAGTTAATGATGCAGTTACAGTGGCTCATATGTTTAGGCCAAAGCCATTGCCTAATGAAGCCCTGTCCGACCTTGCAGTGTCTGCTGCAACTAAGCTTCAGTGTTATCGGGTATTGCCATTAGTCCTTTTATATATTTACCCTTGCTATTATCTCCTATGCCCTCTTGGCGTGTATGTTACTGCAACTTAATACCTCTCCCCTGCCTAAAATAGATTTTTTTTTTTTGTAACAGTTCTACCTTGAAATATAGCATAGAAGTCTCCATGAACATTTTCTCTTACATGCTGATGGAATAAAAAAAATTTAAAAAAAAAAAAAACCTTGCATGCTTCTAATTCATTTCTGCTTCACTGGCAGCATCTCAGTAAGTACTTTAAGCAGTCTGCCAAATCCCTAGAACATCAGATTGCCAGGGAAGCAAGATTCTATGGAGCTCTCATTCGGTGAGTGTGCAGAAGTGGATGCTCTCTATTCCCTTATATTCTGAGAAGTTATATGATGTTGCCTTTTGCATGACATTTTGTTGCATTACAGTACCCCAATATCTGTTTTCTTACCACGCCTTAGTGTCTAGCATTGACTCTTGTGGAATTTAGTTACTTGTCATCCATGTCCTTGTCTCTGTTTCTCTAAACAGTCAGGTGTATCCATTGTCATTCCCTCACTTTATTGTCTTTCTTTTTGAGTCTGAGTGGTTGGGGAAAGATTGTTACATGTATGATATTTATTTATGTTACTACTTTCTCTTTCTGCATATATAAATATGAATATACCCTTCAAAGTTTGTTTAAGGCTTGTTCAAAACGCATTTGACAAAATTATTGTAAATAATTATACTACCTCCGGTTAGTATAAGTTGCAACAAACACATAAAATACAGACTCCTGGGCAAAATTTGATATGTGATAAAGTAGAGAGAGAATAGAAATAATTACAAGTGGTGGTGGGCCTTTTTTCCAAAAAGTTACTAAAAGGGGTAAAAAACGTAAAAATGTTGCATGTTATATTGAGCATCCAAAAATGGTAAATGTTGCAACTTTTAATAACCAGAGGTAGTATCTTTTTTTATGTCTTACCTATTTTTTAGGAATGGGGTAAATATATAAGTTTGATGCTATGGCTAACCCATCTTTCCGTTGATGTACCTAAAAATGCTTACTTGTTTATTGCCGCTTTTCTGTTTGTTAGCATTAGATTATTAATCTTTCTGACAAGCTGACAGTTTGCAGCAAAATTGGAAAGTCAAATGGCATCGTTTGGCTGCAAATGCTCCTGGTAGCGATGGTTTCTTGATTGATCTTTCGAATTATACAGCGCATGAGAAGCCAGCTGTTGCTCGAGCTCCAGCTTTTTCTATGGTTCGTGTAGACCATGATTCATCTGGCATGTTGGCTGTGAATTTGCCTAAAAGTTCACGTCGCTCTCTCCGCTTTGGTTATTTGGACGCTCTTTCTGGTGATAGTTCTGAAGGAATGATTTTAGATACTGATGGAGAATCTTTAAGAGAAGCTAAGAAGGATTCACTTAGTGACGATGATCGTATACGGGAAACAAACAGAGTTCTTTGCAACGCCCATAGGACCATATTTTATGAACAGGTTGGTGTGAACTCTTCACGACCCTACTGATTGGAGGTTTTAACTTTGCACCATATCCTTCCTTATCTAACGTGCCAATTTTCTGCGGATAGGTATTTGAGTTAGTGAGCCGTGAATCCTTCAACCCATCTTTGGGGGTCAATGTGACTGGAATACGAGAAAATTATTTGGAACTGAGCATAGAACCAGGTGTATCTGTTTTCTTATCACTAATGCCAGACAAGCAAGAAGATCAAGGCAATGATGGCAGTGACACTCAATACGTGGACGATTTATCTGAAAGGTCAAGCCGGGTGGAAAGCAAGCAAAATATCAAACTAATATCCAGACGCCCCAACCATGTCACTTATGAAATATATCTGAAACAGCTTTTTCATGATGAAATATCTGCCAAGGTGAAGCACCAGCCAACCTTGCCTGGCAAATTTCCGTCTAATCAGCAACCAAATGATGCTATGGGTCTTGTGAATCATTTCTGCCTTTCCCTGGCTCATCGAATCTTCTCTAGCAAAGTTCTAATGGAGCTGGAAAACCTGGTATTGGCGAATTTGAATTCTATATGTAATTTTTCTCAACTGAAAAGGGCTTGTATTTCTGAACCAATGCTCTCTTATTGTTGTGTTTTTTTAAAAAAAAATTTGTTTCTGTTAGGTTACAAGAATTCCATATCTTGAGCTAATATCACAACCTACTTGGCATTCACGGACTTCTTCATGGTCATTGTCTGTGAAAGTTCCCAAAGGCATACTAAATGCACAATCTCAGGCATGGAGATCAGAGGAAGATCAAATAAAAGATGACAAATTACTGTTTCAGACAAGGGTGGTGGTGAAAGATGATTGCATCAGCATTGAAGGGGAATGTGCCCCTAATGTTGTTGGTTTGTTCAAAGGTAATCCTGAGGCTATGGGCTCCAAGCACAGGTTCAATTGTGACTTAGTAGATCTCCCTATGGTCCTTCTGTTGCAGGTAAATTTACATCTCTTACAAGAGTGAATTTTTTCTTTTTTGTTTTGAATTGTGATGTCAACTGGTGATTGAGGTGTTGAGGATGTTGTGGATCTGAATGACAGATAGCAAGTAAGATTTTATCCTGGCTTCACGAGGAGGCATGGATGGTGGGGATTAAGACCAACCAGGATTTTCTTTGCCTTTCCTTGGAGCTTGAACAAGGTGATACAATAAGCCTTGTTGCTCATGTCTCTCCGGAGGATGAACTGGGATGCATCTCCTGGTGGCTGACAGTAGAGGATGGATCTACTGAGGAGCACAAACTTCAGACAGATCTCCCTCATGGCGAGTCTCCTTCAAGGCGGTTTTTGGGTCATTTGTCTTTGAATGCATTGTACTCTACATTGATGGATCTTGTTAGTTTGTGCACCGTCAGTGTTAATTGTTGAAATCTGGGCTTGTTTTGCTCATGCATCATGGAAATGCATTTAGTTATCTCTATGTTGGTTGTTTTGCTACAAAAATATTGCCATGCGACCTATGAGAAATTTGCATTAACTAATCCTTGCCAAAGCTTACATCCCAACTTCAAACAAGCCCTTTGCATATCCAAATCCAACGCTTACCATTCCTTTTCTATCTATATCTACATGAACTACAACCTGTCAATTTCCATCAGATTTGTGCCTTACTATGATAGAAAAGCTGCAAGCTATAATTTGGAATCAAGTAGTACCTCTCAAAAGCCATTTGCATGCACATATGCTGCTTGTTTAGGCTTGTTTTAAAAACCAAAGCCAAATTAATAGTGCTTCTTGTCTTTATTACTGAAAGCTTAAACATATGGCTTACAAAGTTTAAAGGGTAGGCAAGTCTGACGCTAGCAGTACCTAGAAAATGTGCATTATTCCACACTGTAATAATCAATTAAAAGGATTTCAATTCTACAGATTAATTCTACTTCCTGATAGAGTTCCTTGGCTCCTGCTCTGCCTTCCATGTTCAAAAGTGGATTAGCAAAACTTTCGATGCACATTTTAACTCTGGTCAAATAGTATTGCTCCCCGGTAAAACTCACATCCATGAAACTCAACCTTGTTTGTTGTCTTAAGTTGTGGATCGTACCAAACCTAACCTTGCTGAGTTCCTGGCTACAACAATTCATGACTTTCAATGCGATAAGCCAGGGGAATTCCACTTCCACCTGGTACTTCTCACATTTTCGTCCACGACTCTTTCACTGGGTACTCTCTCATGATCCATAACTCAAGGTGGGAATAACTAATACCTCTAGATATCACGAGGCATAAACCTCCATTTAACTCTCCAAGCTCTCCTTGTACTTCAGGGACAGTGTTATATTCTAACTCCTTGTAGTTATAAGAAATATACAATCTGTATCACTTACCTGGACCTGTTCGTCCAGACCGACTGCTCGTTGATTTATTGATGCCTTGGAGATGGGATTCACCAGTAACTCCCTGTTCATGGATTGTAGGACTTCATCTTCACGAATATCAATAACACATTTAGTCCCTTGGATTTTTTGGGATATTTCAGCAATATTTGTGGCCAATACAACCTTCGTGTCTATGCAGGAGTAGCTTCAAATATCTTGTTCTGCAACAACTCTCATGGAAGCCACTCTCCTCGGTTGAGTGCATCCAAGCTTTCCAACTTTGGTACATCCAGCTTCATGGAGGTACTGCGGTATCTGAGTTGTCTTTCCACAACCCATCTCCCCAGTAATTATGATCACCTGATGGTCTCAAATAGCATTCAGTAAGTCATCTCGATATGAAAAGATAGACAGGGTTTCTTGCAATTCTTTAAGCTCTTGTGGCTCAAACTTTTCTCCATCCATTGCATCAATCTTCACAAAATCGATCTGATCTTCAAAGGCGTGTGTTGAGAACATGTGTACTTTACTCTTAGTGAACTCGGTAGGATCTTCAAAGACATCCCTCTTGTCTTAGAAACAAAGTTGAGGGTTGCTTGTCCCATCAGGTGCCGATCCCACTCTTCAAGTACCACAGCTGGCCTCACCTTCTAACCCCCGGATTCACTACGTCTTAACATAACCTTCGCTTTTTAGTTGCTTCATGTTGAGCATAACCTTGTTCTTCTGCGCCTTTTAATTTGTACGAAAACTCTGGGAACATTAACAAGGCTTTCAGCAATTACAAAAACCTGAGCATTAGTCAAAAAAATTATCTTCTTTGATGAATCAAGCTCGTAGATCTCAATTGTTTTTCGTTGTTCATCATACCAAAGGGACTCCTGGTCCTGCCCGTAGGAAAGCAAAACCTTGGATTGGCTTCGAGAAGATACAATTAGAGCAAATTCTTTATATGGGTATCCTCTTAATAGAATAAACTTAATAGATCCTGTTTAGATGCAAAAAAAAAGTGTTATTTCATGATCCATACATGAAAAAGACGCTCACGCTGTCGTAGGTTCCTTGAAGTATTTGCAAACATAAGCATGCATCTAAAAATCCCAATATTGCAGAAGAGCTTCACTGTTTTGGAGTAAGAACTACTAACTCAACTCACCATTCTTTGCATACACTCTTGACGGGTACGACCCCCTCCACTGATAGCTTAAGGAATATGTCAGAATTTCCCAAGGAAGGTTTGCAGCCATGGGAGGTTTTTTTTTTACTTATTTTATTTTATTTGTTTTATGTTAAATAACTAGCAGAAGAAACTATTTATAGTTCGTAATCTTGAACTTCCTAATGTTTATCGAAGTTAAAAAGTAACCTTTAAGACAAGTTTCCTCATTGGATATTCATAAATTAGGAAACAGGTAATTCGAATATAAACCAACTAATGTTGGGAAATCTTCCAACAATTTCAGACTGAGTATCGGAGTTCACTTCTCACCCTCTCCAAAAAAAGGAAGAATTATGTTCAGGATTTTTAGTACCGTGATCACTGAGCAATCAACTAGTAGGCCATGGCAGACCAAATGTTCGAGTAAGAACCAACTACAGAATCTTGAATAATTTGATGTCAGATTATTTTTTAGTCTACTAGTAACTTGTACTTCGTATGTGTTAGTCCTTGATATAACCTTAGACTCCATAAGATATACTCCTAAATGATCCAAGCATGAACTATACCAAAACTCAAAATTTTGGATCATCACTATGAACACAGAATCCTATGCATCATATGATTTTTAAAGAAATAGGATCCTGGAAGATCGAGCTTCACACTACAAACATATAGAAACAACTTTTATCTTTGAAATTTCTTGTAGTTCGAAATTTGTCATCTGATAATTGTGACCAGACCCGCTTAATAAGATTTGTTCTACTTCTCCTCTTCCAAAAAAAAAAAAATTCTACTCCTAATTCTAGGCAAGACAGGTAGTGAATCACAGCCACACCAATCTCCCACAAGGCCTTGTCACGACTCCAAACCTCAAAAATTCGTTGGAAATAACCATGAATAATAGTGTGCTTTTTTGGGGGAAATATCTGGTCACATTCCTTCCTCCAGGATTTTCATTCTACAAGAGAAATCCAAAGGGCAATTGCCATTCCCAATATCAGGGAAATCAATTGACTTACACTACTTTTAAGACCAGGGCTCCCGTTGTTGTTCATCTCAGCTAAGACCCCCGCAACCGAGATATAGATGAATCCACCGGCTGTGAACCCCTGGAAATGGTACAAAGTAAATTAATACACTAGAAAAAATTATGTGGATTTGTTTGAGTTTCAAAACAGAAAACCACATGATTAACCTCAATAAGAGATGACTGTCCTGGATCCTGGCCGAGAAGCAAAGCCTACAAAAATAAGCAAGGTTTTTCATTGATGAGAAACTTACAAAGAAATAGACAAGGAATGTTTCCGTAAAGTGAGAGTACTCACTAGTGCTGTTCCTGCTAACGCTACGAGTGCTGATAGGAAGTTAAAAAACAGGGCCTTTGATACGCTGAACCCTGATCGTACTAAGATTCCAAAATCACCAACCTGCATAACACAAAACAAGCTATCAAATCTTTTTGCTCCGATGTTTAATGAGAGAGATAAAAATATTGGTAACTGTTCAAACAACATAAACACCAATAGCATCTTAAAATACGGGAAGAAAAGAAATAGTAACATTATGAGAAATGAAGGTAGATTTCAGTGCATAGTGAAGGAATCATTAAAACATCCTCAACCTTCACAAAGTCAAAGTCTATCAAGACACTCAGTGAGAATGGCAATAATTTTCTGAAATTTCAATATTTGTTCTATTAAACTCGATAAATTCAAGCCACTAAAAAGAACTGATGATCAATTTATTTATTCCCAGGAACTAAACTTTTGGATACTTAGGCAAATTTTTGGAACTTGGGATATGTATGGGTCTTCTGGGATTTCATAGCTAATTATGAAGATTTTTATAAAGAGATGAGAAATGGGATTTGAATTTTGGAATTAAAACTCTGATTTCAGAGATCAACCAGGGATTTCTCATTTATATCTTTCTTACTGGAGTATCAGTGAAATATAATTCAGCCGTACATAACAAATTGACAATTCCTGAATTTTGATGGTTCTGCAGTAACAATTCATAATAATAGCTCTCTCAAGGCCACAACTAGGCACATCCATGTATTAATTGCAGAGTATGGTGTATGAAGGAATCACCATCGTTCAACAACACTAGGCATATCCCATGTACCAAGTTTTTATCTGTTATGTATGTGAAACTTTTATATCTTGCCTAGAAGTATTCAACATAATCAATAATCAAATATCTTATAAATGGCAACACATTCTTAACAAAGAGCTGGCTCAAAGAGATAAGAAGTCTTAATTTTGCGGAAAATAGGCATGGTGAACAAAAGAAATGTTTTGTCGCTGAGAACAAGAGACACTGCTCGGGATATGGTTTTTGCACTAATCACTGTACCCACACATCTTGAGAAGAGGAAAAATTGTAATTTGACAATAAATGAAAATGAGCTTAGAATATGTAAAAGAAGAGAGAACATTTCTCATCAATACAACCAGCATTTGTAAGCAAATTGGAAAAGATTATTCATGATGAAGTACCTCCTGAGGGAGTTCATGGGCAAGCAAGAATATAGTTCTAGACCATCCACCAACTGATCCATAAAGTAAGAAGGCACTTCCTAAAGCCATGCCATCAGTAAAATTGTGCTGCAACATAAGAGACAACATTCCTTTTTTGTCAGAATGATTTAACTCTTGATGGCAAATCCTATTTCAGTAAAACAACTAAAGAACACACACTCACCACACCATCAGAGAAGAGATTGAGATAACCAAACACTAGATTTGATGGTTGTTTTGCAGGTTTAGCTTCACCCACTTTCCTGTCAGCAGTATCTATATCTGACTTGTCACCGCTGGTGTTGGCATTTTTGTTTCTCTGTAGACCAAATTAGGTCATGAAGGATCTCAAAAGAAATTTGAAAATTGGTTTAGAATAACATCATTAAACATTTAAACATGATCAATTGTCGAAATCTACAGAGCAGTGCAGGTAGTTTATAACCACAAAACATAAAATCATTGCTTTATAGTTGCAATTGGTGAAGCCAGCATTAATTTAAAATGCATCAGCAAGCGATAGACAAACTACGTATGCCTATTATACGGGAGTCTGAGATAGAAGCAAGAAAAGCAGTTTTTACTGAATGCATTATATATGCAGCTGTGCAGGAAATATTGCCAAAAATGTTATGCTAACTGCTAGCCTATTGAAACAATATAATTTTTTTAGTCAAATAAAAATGGTACTAGTACATAGAACTTACTTTTTTCAATTCAGATTGAGACCCTGCAACTTGCTTGGACTTCGAAGTGGCATCAGCAGCTCCACTCAATATTTCTTTGGATGGCTTCTCTAATGATTTCTCATCACTACCATCACCACCCTTCAGTTTTTTACTGCTTTTAAGATGGTGGTGAGCATGAGTCCCTAATTGTTCACCTCCTGAAATTTCTTCAACAAACCTAACAATCTTCTCCACGATCAGGAAAACTACAATGCCAGCTGCCACAGATATTATAGTAAATTAGACATATGCAGCCTATCATTTTTATAGACTTGCAATAGACCCAATGAATCTGACACAAGTTTTCGTCCTCAAATATTAAGAAGCCGCAAGAAATCATCAACAAATATGCAAGCTAGTTTAGCAACAACTACCTCTATATAAATTTGAGACTAAAAAATAGTGTTATCCCTCAGTAGCAAAGGAACAAGAAGGATTATGAATGGAACAAACACCACTATTAGAGGAACTCGTAGGGACGATATGCAGATACAAATACTGCCAAGTTATCCACAATGATTATAGTCCAGCTAATCAAGGTAAACAAAATAAGACTGAAAAGAAATTTTGAAAATAGAAATCTTGGAACTGATTCAACCGAATCAGAAAAATGAGTAACACCCATACCTATATCGGCTACATGCAAAATGCGAATTGGAATCAATCATTCACATTCAGTGAAACAAGGAGTCAAGTCAACACAATTCATTTTGGCCAAAATACATACTGTGATTTTTGAAATCAGTTGCTGAAGGAACTTTCGGCAACTTCAAATAGAAGATGCCATCTTCCGGAAAATGCTGAATAACGTAAGGAATGAGAAGCCAATAAGCCAAGCCATGACCATGGGCAATCTATGCCAAGCATGAACTGATGAACAACATAAACTTCGACATAAGAAGCAAAGAAGAAGAGATCATACAAATGATCATATACCGAAAAAATAACATATGATACTAGAGTATAGCGCACAGTAATTAAGGCATATAACGAATTAAAAGTATATGATACTATAAACTAATTGCACTCATGAAAACGGAAAACCAAGGTCTATGAAAATGGAGCATAGTAATTTAGGCAGAAACCTTTGATGGAGGGAATTTCTTGATACATTTACACAAGTACATGTTTACACTTACTTAGGATTGACAATCCTACGGAAAGATCTTTCAGAGAATGAGAGTGAGAATGTGAATGTGAATCTTCAGAATGAGCATGTTCATCATGTGAATGAGAGTGGCCACCACCTGTACAGATGCCATACACCTTAGAAACATCATATCAGCTCACTTAAAAAATGACATTGTAAGAAATGCTTGTGTAAGTGGCAAGTTTTTGTGAAGACCCAGCTTCATGGAGATCTTAACCCTCAACTGCCTTCTCAAACTTCTACATACATCAAAATAGGAATTTAAACTATACATACTTCTTCCCTTTATAAATATTGTTTCTTTTCCTTGAAGAATGGTGTTTATAATCTGCTATTGTTTGGGATAATATAAACATTAAGATCTTATGCAGGTTGTAGGTGGAGTTTTACTATGGGTCTCTGTCATTATTCACTAAAAGATATCAGGTTTCAGCAGCATCACTGTAATTTGACGGAGTTATACAGAACAATGAGTAGATAAAGTCCTTCAGAATTTCAGATGATGGCCCTGACTTTATATCCATCAAATAAACCAAATCCTCTTAAGATTGGAAGATTTCAAAAGTTCCCACTCCTTACCTTTCCTCTTCTTCAGTACAATTATCCAAACAATGTGCAAAGGTCTATATTTTGTATAGAAATGCTAACAAAGGGCAGTGTATCTATATATAAGAAAAACAAGTATTTGAGTTCAGAAACAACTTAGAGAGCATTCCAAAGATAAGGACGGGCAAATGAGTTCTTACTGAAAGCATGAGGTAATTGATGCAAAAAAGCATCACCCAACATAGCTCCAGCCTGTAGACACAGAAAGCAAAGGAATACATTGTAACGTAAGCATCCAATTCAATGTAGGGAATGAGAAACAAATCCACAGGAAACTAACGAAGCCAGAAATGCTCCTTCATTAAAAAATCCCCCCCCCCCCAAGTTAGTGCACATATCTTTGATATTTCATGCCCAACACTGCCCAAAATAAAGCTAACATCATCAATTTTGATCACAAACATGAAAGAATTAAGTCTGTTCACAGCATCAACATCTGTTTCCAGTCCTTTCTTTAGTATAGACAGTTTTGATAACAAACAGATGCAACTTTACTTCAACCGAAACAATAATTAATAAGAGCACAATCCCAAGTTTACAATTACATGTAAATCAAGATTATCAAAGTTCTCAGAATGCTTTCAGATAGCATGATCCAATATTTTCAGTCAGCTAACCAAAGCAACAAGCTACATATTTCTAGTGCCCCTTCCTTGACAAAATTCATACACTAAAAATCACTAAAGGCGTAAAGAAACTCAAAAAGCTCAAAGAATCCTGACCCCAAATAGCGCCAATGCATCAACAACCGCCTTAGATGGTTTACCATGCGCTGCAATCAAAAACAAGTTTTAGCTTTTCGTTCCAGCAAGCATCAAGAAGTACATTCATTAGTAGCATTTCCCACTAATCTGTCGAACTACACGCCCGGTTCAAATAAGTAATCCCCAATACATAAAATGTCAACCATCTTTAATATTTCTAGGGATAGAGTACTTATCTATTATTGCAGGAAGAAGCTAAAAGACATAAACCCAAAAAATCCAATGTCATCCGTCAAACAAAATCTCAGCTTATATGTATCAAAGCAAAGGTTCTGAAGATCCAATTTCCATTATAAATCACAGAAAAAGTTCTTCAACCCCCCCCCCCCCCCCCCCCCCCCCCCCAGAAAAAAAAAAAAAAAAAAAAACCCACACATACACACAACTATCTTGATAAGTAAACTCTTCGGGTAGGTAACCAAGTACGAAGTCGATTCCTGACTACATCAATGTATTATATCTCTATGGATCCCTAAAATAATTAGAAGTGACTCACCACATAAGATAGGCACGATGGTCAAGCAGATAAGTGAAGCCAAGCTCACCAATAGAGAGCACCCCATTGCATTCATCCAAAGCTCTGATTTCAAATAAATTAATAGCAATTCATTATATTACAATAATTGCAACTCAAATTAACTAAAAAAAAAAACCAATTACTCACATTATACAAAAAGATCAATACTTTTTCTTCAAAAAGAAAAAAGAATAAAAACTTTACTGAATAAAAGGGCGGATAAGAGAGGAAATTACGGATGCCAGAAAGATGGGAGTGGGCCCCGTCAAGGTGATCATGATGGTGGTGGTGGGACATATCAAGGCCGAAGAGCTTAAGATCTTCTTCTTCAGCAAGCTCCTCTGGGAGTAGCTTTTTCTTGTTAATAGTATTGAGTGATTGATCAACACTATGATCATCGTGATTATGATGGTGATGATGATGGTGATCATGAGAGCAGGCGTGGTGTTTCTGCCCACTGCATAGATCTAAGGTGGTACTTAGGGTGATTAGGAGGACTGACACCAAGATGAGTTTACTCCTCGAGACCGCCATTTTCGGGCTTTAAGAGGCGAGAGAAAGGAAGAATTGGCAATGGATGGAGCGTCTAGTGTGTTAAATTAACATCATCAACGGACTCGACAAATTTGTAAATTGTAACAAGAAATTTAGTACCACCGTCAAAAATTAATCCATTTTTATTTATAAAGTTAAAATTCAAAAATTTTAACTACAAATTCTTATAATATTATAATTAATAATATATTTATGTTGAATCTTGTTAGATATATCTTAATATAAATTTTTAAAATATTAAATTTTTATAAATTTTTATCTTACATATTAAAAAATAAAAACGTTTAATTTAATAGGCCAATTATAAATTTTCAATTACCCCATGTGAAATTTTAATTTTGGGCCTTGTGCCTCAATAGGCTTCTTTTCATTTTTCAGCTCTCAAATTCTTCATACTACCTGGTCTGCCGCAAATAAGATTATGGACCTGTGTGTACAGTGAGCATCGTGCACTCGGGTTAAAACGCATGATTCATACACATAAAACTGCAATAAAAACTGAACATTATTTTACAAGACAGTGAACATTGGGATGTGTAATTTTCATTATTCCCCATGTAAGTGATTTCGTAATTGGGAAAAGCTTAACTATTCTTGCATTGGGAGTAGTACACATAATACTATTCTTTAAAAATTTAAACTTTTTGCATTAGGAATAGTACACATAATGTACACAAAAAATAAAAATGAACATTATATATTATGTCAATAAACATTACATATTATAACAATAAACATAATATATAAAGATAGATATGAACTTTTTGCATTGTGATTAGTAGAAGTTCAGTTCACATATTTGAAAAATGAACATTATGTATTTATGTAATGAACATTCACTATTAATACAATGAACATTAAATATTATAACAATGAAAATTAGTTATTATGAAAATAAACATATACTGTACACAACTGTTAAAATGAACACTATATACTTCTATAATGAATATTATATATTATGTGAATGAACATAAGTATTATAATAATGAATATTAGTTATTATCAAAATGAATATGGAACATTCGTGAAGAAATTATTACGAAAATGAACATTATAGATTGCAAAAATGACCATTATATACAACTTTAATGAACATTTTGTACAAAGACAATGAACATTAACATATTTCACACAAATTGAATAGAATGAACATTCTTTACAAGGCAATAAATATTGGGATGCGTAATATTCATAATTTCCCAAGTGATATCATCATCGGTGCTTCATAATTTGGGAAAAGATACGCATAGAGAACTTTGTAATATTATTTTGAATTCTAGAATTTTACATTGGGAATACACACACAATGTACACATATTTATTAAAATAAACATTGAACATCACATTCAAAGGCAATGAACATCACGTTTAAAGCCAATGAACATATACTTCAAAGGCTCTGAACATTACATTCAAATGCACTAAAAATTACGTAATAAATTTCATATATAATGAACATTACATATAAACAGAATGAACAATATACTCAATCGTAATGAACATTTAATTTATCTCAAATGAACATTAGTAACAAATATACATAAAATAGCAAATTCCATGAATTACAAGAAAAAAATTATTATTGAGTATTGGAGAACGTGTTGCGTGGGAAATCAAAATAGTCATGTTGCGTGGGAAATCCAATCGTAATCATTGCGCTTAGTGGGGGAATTTTGAAACTGAAAATGTTCATTACTTTGTACAGAATGTTCATCGGGTGCACAATGAACATTGTACAACCCGGTGCAGGGTAATAATTTTCCATCAAAATTTTATATTATTATTTGAGAGTAAATCTTTGAAATTTCATGGAGTGATTCTATTTACCCTTTCCTTTTTTATAAGGACATATTAATAACTATCATTACTTTACAAAAATCTTCAATTCTCTCCCTTTATTTTATGTATGGAAATAAACTTTTTCTTCTCTCTCAATATCAATTTATTATTATTATTATTATTATTTCTATTTTTGGAAAAAAATTCAAGATTCTATTTAGTTTTTACTAGAATGTTTCTTTATTTACTAATCCCCTATCTTGACTATTCAATCTCTATTTTTTTTTCGCCTTTTTTCTCTCATGAACTAATTTTTTAACTTCTCTCACCATCCTCTGCCTTCTAATTTTACAAAGAAAAAGAACAATATTAGAACAAAAAGATAAAGGATGATGAAAAACATATATATGTTTTATCCTAAACAGATGGATATGATACCCAATACTACATTTTCTTTTTCAACTTTTTCATCATCATATCAATAAGATTTTATAAATAATCTTATACTAATTTACATTTAATACATCATTAATGATTTATTTAACAATCTCTGTATTTTCTAAGTATGAGCACATATTAGTTTTCACTTATTTTAAAAGGATATAGAATTATAGATAAGTAACTTTATTTAGTTAAAGTTGAATTTCTTAAAAAAAAAAAAAGGGTGTGACCTTTTATGTTCTTATTAATCAACTAACACCACATCTATACGTTTCCTAAATTTTTTTTATTGTTTTGACAAATAAAAGATCTGATTATCATAAACTTGACACATTTTTTAATAGTGCAAAGTACCATTTAAGGAACTACATTCAAGAAATTATCATTTGATGTGCTCTATTACTCTATATTGTAGGCCTTGCTCGTCAACAATTCCTCCCTACTTTTTCGAATAACTTTACTTTGTCCACACTTACTATTTTTATTGTCACGAGTGACGACTCTTCTAAGTTCCAACTACATGTTACTCTTCTACTCCATAACATATTTGCTTAATGTAAAAATATTTACAAAAATAAAAATAAAAATTTAGAGTAATATTATACGGTGGAATTTGATCTCAATTTTAAGAAAAATCTTTTTACCCTTATTACTCCGGTATTACATCAAATAAATTAAATAGAACC
The DNA here is from genome assembly GCA_026401315.1 of Dysphania ambrosioides. NCBI lineage: Eukaryota > Viridiplantae > Streptophyta > Magnoliopsida > Caryophyllales > Amaranthaceae > Dysphania > Dysphania ambrosioides. The sequence continues at coordinate 3,233,937 of CM048667.1, forward strand.
ACTTGATTAGCATATCAAAGGAATAATCGAAGGACCATTAAATAAAGAGTAAGATACATGATTATTAAAATTAATATATTTTTAATCTATGTAGGACCTATTTCCACACAGAGTAATATATGATTTAATTCATGTCATGACATGTTTTCCAATATATCATAACATAACGTGATTTAATTCTTTCCATTTTTTTGGCTTTTTAATTTATGTAGTGACATGAATTTCTAACAGATTTACCATCTCACTTAAGTTTTTGGGAAAACAAAAAATGCATGTAATGGTAAATGAACAAATATATGTAAGGAACATAAGCCCATTAAATATAAGACTTATAACGGGCTCTCATACAAAAGGGAAGCCCCCAAAACCTGCTATCTACCTTACTTTTCCATCTACCTGCAAATTCTAATTTATATACACGAGTTTCCAAGGAGCCAAGCCTACCAAGTGTTTGATAAAAGGTCTCAGAGAAAGCAATACAAACATGGAACTTCCTGACCCACTTGCGACGCTAGTAAAAGCTGGAGCAACTATAGCTGGTGGACTCATCGCCCTCTCTTTTGCTGCTTCCACCACTATCAAAGTCATCCAATCTGCTACTGATGCGAAAAGAGTATTCACTCTGATCACTTCAAACTTGTTCTTTTTGTGTGTACACCCATTGGAGACAGTAGTCACTGGGCCACTAGTGGTCGAGTTGGGATAAAATGCGAACGTATTTTGTCCCTAATCACTGGCATATATGTTATGTTTTCTGTAATTGTTAGATATCAAACAGTTAAATGTTACCCTGTATCGATTACATTTGACAGATATTTTGCCACAATTGTGTTGCAGAGAAGCTCCGCTAAGCCTTGCCAAGGATGTAAAGGAAAAGGGTTCTACATTTGCAAACTTTGCAAAGGGAATGCCACCATACTATGGTCCCCTCTGTATGATCCTATTCATATCAATCCTTGCCAATGCCCCACCTGTGATGGTCATCGGTTAGACTTCTTCGCTCCTTGATTTTTTGGTCCGTTTTTCTCAGCTGAAACTTCACGAAACTTCCACTAGTTTTAGCTGTAAAGTTTGTAGGGAGGTTTATATAATGTGTTCATTGTGCTTCATTTCAGCGTACAACGGTGTCTCAACTGCTGTGGGAAAGGATACTATTGATTGACAGCTCCAATGGAGTGACCTACTGGCCTGAACCTGCTTCTGCAACCCACTACTGATTGAATATAATCAATTTAGCACCCTCAAGAGTCACGATCAACTTAATTATGGTAATGGCATCTTCCTCAAACTTCAGCTAGCTGATTGAAGTTTTTATAGGCTTAATATGTACTTTATTTGCATTAATAATTCTCAAAGCCATTCAATGAAAAATCTGGAAACTATAACTACCTTTCGCTGCTATATATCGAAACAAGGCAGACAAGAAAGACAGGGACAACAAAATTCATAGCAAGGGATATAGGGGGAGTGTTATGTGAGCGGACTTTGTGTACCTTAAAGGTCCGGCCTAGGCCTTATGTTACACAAACTCTTCATTTCAAGTTCCCAAGTTTGAGTAACATAGTCTAGGCCTACATAGATTAAAAGCCTTAAAATAGACAACGAGATTCCTAATGCTTGCTGTTGTGAAGCTTGCAACAAATTTTAAGTTAAGTGGACAGAGGGTCAAACACATTCCCAAATCTTGAAAGTTGTAAATTATGCCAACAGCGTCAACCACATTGCAATCTCTGACATACTGCTACATAGAAAACCAGTTTCAAGTATTCAGTAACATAAACATGAGACCTGTGAATTCGTGACTTCTACGTAATCATTTAGCCTTTCTGCAAAATCTGAATGCAAGGCTTTGATGTCCTCTGCAGTATAGACAGAAGACGTCGCCTGAATAAATCTTTGCCCTCCTGACTTATTACTCAATATGAGCTGCTCCAACATGGAGGCATTTTCCAGAATATACTTCAGAATTTCTATCTCTATAATTCTGTCTTGAAAATTACAAACTTTAATCACCTTGAGTCGCAACAAAGGAATACTTGGCATTGTTGAAATGTTAGCCACAATATAAATCTTGCCTGTCTTAGAAACTATGCCCTGAATGTTTATGAAAGAGGAACATAATGCAAATAAAAAATTATTGTTTTGTGGTATGTTCATAGATTAGTTATAATGCGTGCTTTATGTAGCCCAAAAAAAAAAAAGAGATAACAATGATTGTCAAAGTTTTTGTATAGGAGTCGTTCCAGAAAAAGATACTTGTAGGTTGCAATCAATTAAGAAGGGAGTATCTGAATTTGAGGTACACAAAGAGATCATAGCTAACCTTAGTGAAGATGAGAGTTTCAAGTCGAGGGATTTTTGCAAGCAGATAGGGAATCACATGTATCCAATCAACATGGTAAATATACCCAAGCTTCAATGTTTCCAAGTTATGAAATGTTGTTAACTCCTGCACCAATTGAATTCCATTCGCAATCCAGTAACCGAACTTCACAAAGATACTAAAGAAAAATACATCTGCACGCTGGGTAAATTGTACAAATGAAGCAACCATGTCAGATTTGACACAACAAAAGAAATACTTCGTTGAAACAAACTAGTCATTAGGAACATTTATGTGTACCGTAAATGAATAACTTGAGAGATGCAGAGCTTTAGCGTTACGAGCTCCACTGAGAAGTCTAAATACAGCGTTTCTTGGTCTCATATCATCTTCCTTGTAGAAGTCATGTCCTGCTCCAACATCTATGGATGCCTCAGTAAGCCTTGGCGAATTTGTTAGTGAAGAAGCAGCAGCTAAAACATTGGAGATGAAGGAGAAGGACTCCAAATTGGGAGCATTAATCTCTATTTTACCATCTATGAAGAAATTAAATTCGGCGAAGAACCTGGTTTTTAACCATAGACGTTTAACCTTAGGTAAAGAAATTTCGACTTGTCTACCATCCGAAAGGCTTTCACCATAACCACTACAGTTCAAACACAAATCGTCAAGCGAGGGGCACTTTGAAAAGAGCTCATTCAGTGAAGTAAGTTCGAACGTGGTGAGGTGGAGACACAGGCATTTGAGGGTTGGTAAACTAGCTATCAAAGGAACATCTGAAATACAACGCGGGTAGTACGCGAGCCTTGGCTGTATAGGTAAGACGGAGTTTCGTTATGTCTGGTGGTGCTTCCTGTAGCTTGAGAAATCCGTGCACAAAATCCTCCCAACTTCCCTCTTTATCGAACGAGAGATCTCTGAAGGCTATAGAAGTGCTTGTCAAACTAAAAACATGTCTCCACCTACGTGATAGTGTTCTGGTTTTGACAGCAAATCATCATGTAAATCACTGATTCTATCGATCTTTGCGGGATGATTACGACCTGAAAGATTGAGACAACAAAAGTTGCAATTTAAAAAAAAAAACAAAGAACAATACTTGGTTAAGTACAAGAAAATAAAAGTTTGATGCGGACCTTGTGAGAAGTGGCCACCCATTCTAAGTATTGATCTGAAAGCTCTATTTCATGGAGTTTCCCAGAAATACGTACTGTTAGGGACTGCACTTAGTTACTACGAAATGCTAAACTTGGTTTTGGATCCATAATTATAGCAAGTATCAATTTTCAGAGTTTTAGAAGCTTAGAAATTATACAATGGGTAGACAGTGCACCCAGGTGCACCATAAGCATGGTGCACCCGCTGCAAAAAAAATGTACATCACGTACATGGAAAATATACATTACGTATATGGAAAATGTACATTACGTATATGAAAAATGTACATAGTACACATGCGAGTTATGTACATTCTACATAACTCACATGTGTACTATGTACATTTTTTATGTACGTAATGTACATTTTTCATGTACGTGATGTACATTTTCCATGTATGTGATGTATATTCCACATAACTTACATGCGTACTATGTATATTTTTCATGTACGTAATGTACATTTTTTGCGGAAATTATAGGATAGTGTTCTAAAGTTGTACGATATATCAGGTATGACTTACATAGAGTTTTGGTGTTTGCGATATTCCTTATGCTGTTATGGGATAAAAGATACCCTCATCTCCGCCATTCTTATCTTCAACGAAACTAACCGTTCATTATCCTAAATTTAGGCGTTCGAGGGCGGGATCGCCAACCTTACCCAGGTTTTATCTTCCATTAGTAACATAACCAGATTTGTAGCCATCAAAGTTTTCATTATGTGCACCTTGGGTATATGACGAAATGTGTTTTGTTTAATGTTATAACAAGCCAATCTATGTTATAACACCGAATCGATGATCCAAACTACCTAATTTTGCTTTATCTTTAACTGAAGAGAATTAATTCAACCAAGCATAAAACCTCGTATAAATTGGTATTGTTGCTAGTGTTTGGCTTGTTAACACCAAATGACGTAGCCCATGTAGATGGGGGTTACAGAAATCATAGACAACAGCATAACCTTTGTTCCCAAAAATCTACCAGGATTCCAGGAAGCTGGTTAGTGTGGTTACTTGGTTACTTTGAACTGGAAGTGGGAGAGTGAAAAACTGGCACTCATAATTCGTTAGGCATAGATGTGGGTATTTAAGCCTAACCAAAAGGTTATCATGAAGTTTAAGGCATATTGTGTATCTTAATCTTAGTTAAAATTTTGACGTATTTTTTTCATTTCATAGATATATATAGTCGATGCACACATCAAGTATGTCTAAAGCTTGTAGGAATATGTATGGTGTCACAGGAGTCACATAACAATAGGTTTGCATGCAGCTTGCAGGAATATATATGGTGTCACAGGAGTTGCATAACAATAGGTTTACATGCATACCGTAGCGTCACTCACACTTGATAAATAATACTCCACATAATAGGACTCAAAAACAAAGAGACGAGCTGGGTTAACAATTTAAGTGACTTGAAATACGAGCAACAATGTAAAATCTCAAATACGAGTTTAGATGTGTTTATATAAGATGAACTCAAATAATAAACACTTGTCGGATCTTGTGAATCACTAGCGGGTATACAGTTATTTGAAGCCATGTCTTGCGATTTTTTTCTTATCTCCCGTTGTTCTGATACCATGTTAAAACAAGAATGAAAGCAAAAGGAGCAGAGATACTGTTGTACAAGAGTTTATGTATTTTCATTGAGTGAGTGACTTCTGTATAAGGCTTGTATTTATAGAGTGGTATGTCAACTATCTTTGTAACTAATTTCCTAGAATCTAGGAATCAATGTAACTAACTCTAACAAATTCTGTTACAAGCTACTTTAATACCTGGGTTTATTTTATTACAATGCTTTCTTACTGCTACTTTCTTTATTGCTGCTGGTAATGCTTTGTTACTGCTTGGCTTCTGTCATTCTTAACTCTTCATGCTTCTCAATATTATTGTCTTCAACATTATTAGGAGAGGGTGGATGGAAGGACGCTGAGTATGTTGGATAATTCCTTATTTTCAAATGAAAAATAGTATTCGCCTTTAGGGACCTGTCCTTGAGAAGTATAAACTTTTAGAACTTCTAGAATTTCGAAGATTGAAAAGAAAAGAGTTGTTTTATAAACTTTAATATTTGTATTACTTGATTGGGAATTTAGATATTTTGGAGTGGATGATTATAATGTATCCTTCCTAGTGGTGGCCACGGCGCTGGTCCGGGCCAGCCACCAGGCCGGGTTGGGGAAATGAAGACCGGGTTTGGACCGGTCTGGTTTTGGGCTAGGCTTATATGACGGGGAATTCACTAAAGTAAGAGTATCATTTACTTAGCATATTAGTGAGTACATCACTAAGTTGGGTTATGTTGAAATGCTCGCTAAGAGTGTTAACTACGCTAACACACTCTAATATAACTAAATGAATGTTAGGGTCGTAAATATATGAAATAAATTTTGGTTGCATGGTCAAATGCTGCTAAAATATCACGAATAAAAATAGTGGTAGTCCAATGGAAATCACTAATAAGTTCATAAGGAGTCGTTCGGGTTTCGTTATAAAGAATGGTCAAAACCTCATGGTATTTAATGGCATCATTTAACAATCTATATGTTGAGTTCCAATGGGTCGGTGTATCGAGACTCCATTGTCTCTTTTTAAGGCCTCTTTCCTTTCATAAGGCCATATACTTTCTTCTAACCGATGCGGTAATTCTAATCCATTTGATAACACTCTTAATGGGTCGAGCCGGGCTGACTGGCCAAGCCGGTCCGGTTTGAATTGTGGGCCGAATCAAATTTTTTCATGAACCGAATTGAATAGGGTCAGGGTTGAAAATTCGAGATTTGTATTTAGCCCACTAAGGAACCGGGCCAAAACGGGCTTGGCTCGGTCCCTCAGCGGGCCGGGTTGAGGTTGGGCCGAGCTGAACCGGTCCAGTGGCCACCTCTAATCCCTCCTAAGGGGTATTTATACTATCATTAGATTATTCTATATTTTAAATATTTGCTATAATTTTTCTAGACTTTTAGAATTATTTTATTATTCTCTATAAACTTTTTAAGATATTTTTCGGAGATTTCTACATATGAATAGAACAAGATTAATATAGATTTTTCTACGGAGACGGAGTAAATTATTTTAAGAGTACTTTCATAATAAAAATACACTAATCTGCATCCAGCCATTAGGCGAATAGATAATACACATATACAAAGTTGACTTGGTTTTGAACCCATTACTACATACAAAAGGATGCATGTAACTTTAGGAAAGCGGCCAAAAATAGAAGGATGTATTCCAGTTGTCGCACTCTATTCTTTCAAACCAAGACGAGCAGAAAGGTCTACTATGTATTACTATAATTTGATAGCGTATTAGCGATAAACATTGAAGAGATGTGTACAAGTAGTCTGAAGTTTCTTTATAATTTGATAGCGTATTAGCGATAAATTGTTTTTTTTTTGACAACATAGCAAAAAAGCTTAGTAGAGAAATTTTAGAGAGAAGCATTATTTAATCATAATGTCCCATGGCTAGTATGAGATTATACATCTTTCTACTAAATATTGGATCTTTTCTCTTTCATTATTGATTATTTCTCAATTTACTAAAATGTTAGGAAGAAACTACATAATGGAATAAACTGATTGGATGATCTGTTCATGAAAATATTTCTAAAACTACCTAATTTCGCTTAATCTCTATCGGAAGACCATTAATTTTACTAAACATAAAGTCTCCCGGTAACAACACTATTTAACATTTTAACATTTACACAATGAGCACAGTTTATTTAGCTATAAATTTCGGAAGAATTTCCCTGTAAGTTATTGACGTTTCCTTTTCAAATCAATTTCATATCAACAACAACCTTAATATTAGTCTAAACAATCGGAATCAATTATCATAACATTATATCAGCAAACAATATGCACCCCGATTATCTAGTCCACACGCCACAACTGTGGCGGTGGCGTCTGAGTCAGATGTCATTACCGTGATTGTGGCCTGATGCAGCCACCACGATATGATGGTGATGCCCAGTCTGAATGTCATCCTCACAAAAAAAAACCTTTTACCTCCTCCTCCACGTGCCACCAGCCGACGGAAATCGGTCACTTCCCCATTCGTCTCAACATTGAATGGTGTATGGAATTTATAAATTTCGATGGTGGAGAGGGAAAATAAAGTTGTACAGAGAAGAACGATGCTTTTAAGGCTTTAAAGAAAATGTTTAAGGTTTGGAAGGAGATAAGGGCAGAAAAATAATTTTTTATTTTTTTTTTATTTTTTTTTTTGGTAGGCGTTAGTTGGAGATTTGGGGATTTTGTTTAATTCGTTTAATTCGTCAATTATGTATCTCATTACATAATTGACCTCATGGTCATATGGCGTATACTTGAGTTCCAACAAGCAATTACACAGCATCGTACAAAAACATGTATGCAATCATGAACATACCACCAGTCCAGCAAAAAGGTAACCAATTGTACCCATACACACTCTTTTGCTCTCTTCCATACTGGTATGTTCATGCCTAATTCATTACTAACCAGTTAACAATTATCACATTCTCTAGCTTGATTAAGCCACTAATTAGTTTCTTAGTACAATAAAATTAAAGTATCTCGGCCTAAGTACATGGCACAAATGTGACAGATGTGATCGTGAGGCCTCAAGTCTTCTCAAATATTTTAATTTATTTTGAATCTTGCATTTCTCATATAAATGTGCTCAAATCATAGGTGAGGAAAGTTACTTATATTATTACTGTAATAACTTATTGTGTTAGCATCTCACCTCACCCCACCCTAAATTAGGTGAAGGAAGTTTGGAAAAATAAAAATTTAAAATAGGCGACTATATAATAATAGAACCATATATCAACAATTAATGTTATCAAAGTCTTGGTATAATTTAACCTTTATTAAAGTTCTGCTTAACAACTACATTAAAAAACTATTGATTAACAACTTGTTCACACACACACCCACCACCACACACACACATTCTTAATTACAACTCCATTTTGATTTTTATCATTCAATAAGATAATTATTTTATTCATCCCATGACACTCCTATTGATTATTTAACATAAGGAACACTATATAGAGTATTCATTTAAAAAAAAATTCAAAACTCGTATTAGGAATTGCATTTTTCATGAAATATAAATAATTATTCTGTAAAATTTTAATTTGCGTTGATTATATTTTCTTATGTTATTAATAACACAAACACAAAATACGAAATTAAATATTATCAATTTTTTACATATCTTATATATGGGAGATCAAATGCAAGTAATAAAGTTGTTTACTTTGAAAATTTGATATATACTAATTATTGTGACTGACCAGTTAAATTAACTTGAATTGACCACTGAGCTAGAAACTCAAATTTGATAGGTGTATAAAAGTTCTCATAATCTAAAAAAGTTAAAAAATTTGGCAACCAATGGATTTAAGCAGTACTTTAAAATAGGTAAAAAAGGAAAAACTAACAGAAATAATTCATATTTTGGTCTATTCACTTTTAATAATTTAATGTTTAATTTTTTTGAATAATTCAATCTTTGACCCCCAATTTACTTTTATTGGGTCTGATTATCTGTTACCTATTAAATTGATTGTTTCTATACTGACATAACAACTTAATTATATTATTCCATCTAATTATTATCTAATTGCATGTATTATCATCAACCTTACCTTTTTTTTTTGGGGGGGGGGGGGGGGGGGGTTATTGAATGTTTACCTGAATTACAAGTCTCATTTGGGTCATTTTAATAAAAGCAAATAAGGGTCAAAATTGAATTATTCAAAAAGAGTACAAAGTTTGAATTAATAAAAGTGAACCAAGCAAATGTTAGACTATTTTGGTCAATTTTTTTTTTAAAAAAAATCAATTTAAAATAGAATGTGATAATATGAAATCGATTTGGACATGATACTAATATAATAATTGTTTCTAATATTATTCAATACTCCGTATATATTTACTTTATGTTTGGAAACTAGATGTGAGTCATGTCTCATGTGACACGGTTTAGAAACTACTCCGTAGTTGTGTCTTCTGTCTACTGTAATATTTTTGATTCTTTGGGATAAATTGAGATTTAAGTCTGTCCCATCAACTCTGAAATATTGTACCAAAAGAAAGTTGGTTCCAATTTGACTAACATTCTTCCGGATTTACGGTTTTACACGAAACGAATCTCCAAACTTACATATTCTTTTGGCAAACGGCGCAAGGAAAAGAAATTCCTTCAGTCACCAGCTCACCATCAGTACATAAATTGATTAATGTGACACACACACTTGCATACACATACACACATACATACGCATACGCACTACAAATTGTAGTTGTCTGAGCGCTGTCAGTTGCCTTCCGTTGATGACTAAAGTCCAACACTCAGAGAAGTCCTCCAATTGGGTTCTCTTATTCAAATCCACACCTGGGTTTCCTCAAAGTTCCCCAATTTGAGCTCTCTCATAGGTGGGTCGGAATCCTAGGGTTCATTCATCAATCTCAAATTTTCTGATTTTTATTTTCTGGGGTTTGTCAATTGCTTGTTCTGTACTTTGGTTTTGGTTGGAATTCAGTTTAATTGATGGGATTTCACTTTTGGAGGTAACGATGCAAGTTTCATGATTTTGTGTTTTGGTGAATCTTTGTGAAAAAGGGGGCAATAAACTTTATATTATGTGATTCAACTCCTTTTATTATATGATTCATTTCATTTTTTTTAGTCTTACCTAAACTTATAAATTGGTTGGAAGTAGTTGAGGAGTAAGTGGAATTTATACTACTGAGTGGGTTTTATAGAGGAAAGATTGATTCTTTGGTATAATTCAGAGGTTTTGATTTGTTATTGGGTGAAGTAGATTTTGAGGTTTTGATCGAGCTGCGTGAGTTATGTCGGGTGGGAGTGGTACTCCTAATTTTATGAGGCAGAGGCATAGTTGGGGTTATGCCTCCGGCGGGGAGGATCTGGAGGATGATGCATGTTCGAAACCAATGCCGTCTACGCCTTCGATTCCTAGAGCTAAGGCATGGATTGAGATCATGGAGAATGTGCTTTGGATCGGTTCGGCCGTATTTATCATATACTTCGGTGATTGGAATTCAAATCTTGTTTATCTTTTGTGGCACGATGATCGGATTAGGAGGTAATTTATCTGTTTGAGATCTTATGCTATAGTTGTTCTTTGAATTTTGCTAGTAATTCTCAATTTTCAATATTTGTACTTTGCTACTCTTTGATTTACTTTATTTTAGGTACTTTTGTCTTGATTGACTTTACTTTTGAGCTTTTCGAGTTCACAAGCATGCTTATGACTTTGGCATTTATGTGTCCACACGGGAGCTTCTAATTTGGTTTCACAGCTGTCATGTGATCAAGGTTCTTGGAGTTGCTTTAATTGCTTCTAATGCAAAAGATCCTTTGAGTGACTTTATAGACATTGATTAGGACCTTTTTGTGTGAAAATAAACTATCATGGACAAATATCAAATTTCCTGTGCAGAATAGGAGAATTAGGGGAATTAGCCTAAGGTTACAGCTTCATGTATCTAGGGGCGTGGTGTATATCATGCACTAGGAAGAAACTACAGTTTAAAAGTACTAGAATATACAGTTCAAAATAAAAGAATACAAGCAAAGGATCTTGGATCCATGATTAAATAACATAAACATGAAGATGGGATATGTTCTTTAAACATGAAGATGGGATATGTTCTTTTACTTTTAACCATGTGTTCCTTGATTCTAAATTGTATGTTCTTTCAAGTGCATGATATGCACCATGCACTGGAGTGTAGGATCTAGTTTGCAGCCCTTATCAGGCCTGCCTTCACTTCGCATGTTGATAAGGTTATTGCCTTGAGAAATGTTGCTGAAAGAGCAAAATAAAGCGTTGCACTTAGAGAAGGAAGGAAAAATGGGGTTAATGCATTGTTGATGTAAATTAGATGTATGTGAGGAGGAATTGTGAGATAGTCAGATAGATGCCTCTGCATGACAATTGGCCTTGCCAATGCTATTTTTAAGAGGTTTATCTACCAGCTGGTTTTTATTGTGAGCTATCAGGCCTTCTAGCTTTCTCTCTCACCTTACATTGTTGATAAGGTATAGTTTACCATCGGCTTGAAAAATGTGACCATAAAGGCAATATTAGGAGTTGCACCTACCATGTTGCTAGAGAAGGAAGATATGGTGTATTGTTGGTGTATGTAAAGGTGAGTCAAGTGGCTCTTGAACATATGGGTGATATGACCTTTGTTTCTTGACCAATGATGTAATGGTAAATCTCAAGGTTTGAGATGACGTGAAGTGCTGCATATCCTACTGAAAAATGGTGGAAAACAATTTTCGCTGAGAGGAATTTGGGATTAGCAAGAGTACTTTTGAATCTCTACTGCTATTTTTTTTCCAGAAGTTGTTTATGCTGTCTTTGTTTAGGAAGGACAAATGAGGATGGATTTCTAGCAGTTTCAGTTGTAGTTGTGTCACCAGGGTTTTGTGCTTTACTCAGCTGGATTAATTTTTGTTCAGCATGACATACAATATGGATACATGATTTCACCTGTCCTTTTTTCGACAAATAGTCAGTATATTTAGATCTTTGCTGGCAGTCTCTGTCTTGGAACTCAAGTTTTAAAGGGAGGGTATTGATGTGTTAGGGAGTTAAAATTTTCTTCAATAAAGCTATTCTAGGGCGTGTGTGTCTATTTTCCCCCTTGACAATTGATGACTGTGGATGCTTCATCAAATATTTACTTCTCATCATATATTGTTTTAGAGCTTTGAATTGAAAGATGTTGGTAACTGTTTTGACCCTAGGCTACTTGAGGACAAGTAATGGAGTTTGTTTCTACATATTTCTTTTTTAGCTGGAGGTTTAGTATAAGCTCTTAAATCTTATATCTCCATACTTCTCTGCTGGAAATGCCCCTTTCTAGTTGTTTTCAAGGATCCTGATGATTGAACAATGCATAGCAAAAAAAAAAGGTTTCAATGTCTTTCTTTTTATAATATCAAGCAAATCATGTTTCAAATAAGTAAGGGACAGGACTACTCTCATATCTGGGATTAAGTTAATAGAAATCGGCAGAGGTAGATAGAACTTACCGATCCACATTTTGCTGGAACAATCGACCTATAAAATACTCCAGGTTTGCTTGTACTTGAGTCTGGATTTTGGATGTTGTACTGAAAAAGTTTACCCCCCCCCCTTTTTTTTTTTAATCTACACCCTTTTATATCTTGTTTGGCCTAATTCAAGGTGATCCTAAGATATCCTTGTTGTCACCCTCACTTTGTATTTCAGTTTTGCTCTGAATATGTCCCGTAAAATCAATGCTCTTCCTTCAAACGTGCATTTCAGTTTCTCCTTTGCTCCACCATGCAGGCTTTCCACAAACTGATCATGCTCAGGATTCATCTTCTTTTTGAAATGATTTTTAGTTTTTTAACTAAGGAAAGTGCATAAATATATTTAAAAACATAACAATGTAACAGTTAGCAGTATGTAAATTACACTCCAGACCCAGAATAAAATCTGTTGAAGGAGACAATTAATGGTTATTGATTGATGGTGTCTAGTCCTGGATCAGCTGCTTGCTTGCTTCTGTCATAATCGTCCTTGATCCTTACAGAGTTATCACCTATCAGTTTTTTAGTTGCATCCCCATTCTTATAACATAGGATTTTCTTCTGTTTAAAAACTTCTTTTTCCAAAATTATATTCTATTACTCTATTGGCACAGATTCCTTTGCAGCTTTTCATACTATTAATGAAGGATACGATTGTTTTATAATCACCTGCTATGCTGAAGAGATTCCGTCCTTGGTTGGAAATTCAAACCATGCTGAAATTTAGAGCCAAATTTTATCAAAGCTTCAATACCTTGAGCTGCGACCATGAATCCGTCTTTCCCGTAGCCATCTTTATTACTGTACACACTTGGTGGCCCCATGCACGAAGTTGAGAAGGAAATGCAATGTTGATCTTGAGATTTTTATAGAGGGGGGAGGGTGTGTGTGTGTGTGTGTCTTTTATGTAATGGTCTAATGGATAGAGGGGGTTTGGGAGCTGATAATCTTGGGAGGCTTGTTTGACTGATTCGGATGGTGTTTGGTGTTTTCACAGTTTTCTGAAGAATTTATTTTTCTGTTCTGTTCCCCTTTTTTGAAGGAAGTTTGATAGCTTAACAGATATCGTTACTTAGATTCTTGTAGCAGAGATTCAATTTGAACCCAAAATGGAGAGAGAATGACAGAAATTTGTCATGTAAAGGAATAAGAAGCGTGCTTTCTTAGCTCTAATTGTGAAGGGATCTTCTTTTTTATAGGGAAAATATTAGATGATAGGGCCTTCTTTCCAGAAAGTTGTCAGGGATAATCTTTCTTGGCTATCATGCTAGGAAATAAAGAATTTGATTTTTGAAGGACAGTTCATCACCTTAGCCCACCAAGGAATACGTAGCAACTGATTTGAGACACAGGGAGTCTTTCATTCAAGACTTAAATAAGTTTGAATAACAAACAACTTAGCAAGTATTCAGTTCATGAATAGTGGTTTTTCAGTTTTCCTGTAAACTCAATTTTCTCATTATGGGGCACCACTGTACCATGGCTCATTTCTTCATTCAATATAGCTTCTAGATTACAGTCTCCATTTAGAGAGAAGCAAAGGTCGGTACTGGATAGTCCAGGTTTGAAGCATATTTACTAACATTGTCTCAACTGGCATAGTGTCATTTATAGGCTCCTTGCATGGCAAGTAAGTGATATCTTAGATTGGCCTATTTTATATTCTTTCATTTTTTTACTAGGTATTGATGAGGGCAAAGTTCTGTGGTTTTCATATTTTACAGAGTATTACTTTTCAAGATCTGGTTGCTCCCTGTTTGTATTCCTAATTTGCAAGGCACCATAAGCTAGAAAGTCCTGCTGCTTGACCAGTTAAATAAAATCTAACAGTGCGGCAAGAGAAAAGGTTTATTTCTTTTCCAAAAATATCTGAGGCTGTATGTTAGTGATGGCTGAAGATGTTCTACGTAGTTCAAGTTCCTTTGAAAGCCAATGTTTTATCAATGAAAATGAGGGGAATTAATCGTGGAAGCTGTCAGAATATATTGTCTTAGCTTTAGGGGTATGTTGCGAATATTGAATAGTTTCTCGGCTTTCACCTGATTCTCCCCATACCCGGCAGTGAAGTAACCATTTAATTGGACGTTTTAAATGTTTTGTGGTACACCTGAGGGCTAGTTTGATAATTTTAGGTTACTGAATCCATTGTACCTGAACAGAGCTACAGTCTAGTAATCAGAAGCCAAATAATATCCTGTTTTTGGTAAAAAGAAGATCAAAGTGTTTAGGATGGTCAAGAACCTGGCTTGATTCTGGTTGAAATTTTTTCCTGTTGATCTGGAAATCAAAACCTGATATGATGGGGTTTTTTTGCATTATTTGAGGGTTCAGAGAGTAAAGACTGAGGTTTTGGGAAATTACTAGACTTTAGCTCTGTTTAGGTACATGTTAGTGAGACTCGGATATTAGTGTCGGACACAGATCCTTGTCAAAGTGTCCAACTCTGCCATTTTGTTAAAATATTGTGCATAATTTCGTCCCAAAATGAAGTGTCAGTAATCCATACCAAGTCGGAGTGTCAAGGATCTGGCATGGGTACTTTGAGGTGAAATGAAGAGTTTGAGTAACGAGCCATTTAGTATGTTAAAGGTCTCATCCTGATAACATGAGTCATCGAACCTGTTTCATCTGGCCTTGGAACTAATAAATATTTTTATGTGGGAAGACATCTGAGCTGTGAGGTTCAGTTCATATAAATGCTGCCTTCACAGAAAATTTGTGCTTTTCACCTAACCCTGCATCACAATTTTCGTATAGGTGGTGAAATCAGTTGTCATTCTAGTTTCTTGACCATTTGCCAAAATAATAATTTCTTTAAATATAGATTCTGTTTAAAGTTTTTTAACGGATCCCTTCCTTTACCATTTCACTGTCTGTGATTGTCTAGTTAGCACTTTCTAGGCCAAATTTATGTTCCCTGATTTAAACTAACCAAGTAGACTGGTAGAATAATTACTTTACCAACTTGATGTTGGTACGCTAAGTGATCAAAATGTTCTTGTTACTTCTTTACTCTAGGCTGATCCATACTGTTATGACTTATGATTACTATCATCCATTGTCATGACCTGTTTGACAGCTATTTATAGCCTGTTTTGATGTTCTCTAGACGGTAGACACATTTCAGAGGTCATTTATCCTGATTACACTCTATAGCATTAATTTCTCTATGTTTTGGGCATATTGATGTACATAGTAGTTGGGTATGAGGAATTCCTTTTTAATCTGTTTTGGCATATTGATTTTGAAATGCCTAGCTTTAGTCATTCAGTGGCATGATAGGTGCAATCCTGTCCAAACAAACAAAAAAAAAGCGCAATAGTGCATTACCCTGTTACACACAATGCCAATTCTTTTTTTTGAGGAGAAACACACAATGTCTAATCTCGTTGTAACTGATCATTAATTTGCCTTTTTAACATGCAGGATACCCTTGTACCTAGGATTTGGAGGTGTTCTTTTAAGTGCTGCTTATTTCTTTTATACGAGCATGTCGACAACAGCTGTTAGAAAATCAAATGAGAACTGGGAGTTGCTTGGTGCATCTGCCTTGCCAATGGTTACTCTACTGGGCCTAACTTCCTTTTGCTTGTGAGTGGAACAACAATACTTTATTCATGAAATCACTCTTGAAAATGTGCTTGCCTCTTAAACCTGATCTTTTGCAGGTTCACCTGGGCGTTGTGGCCAATTTGGAGCTTCTTGTCCCTTCCTCTTGTGGTACATCTGCATTCCTTCTTCTTATTGGAATTAGTTGGAGGAATATATTTTCTTTGAACCCTCCCTCCCTTCCCTCTAGACGCTAAAAAATCAGTCATTTCTCATGCTCATTCTGCAGTTCACACTCTTCATGGCCTCTATGGTTATATCACCTTATTTGATTAGCGGGACAGTAAAGTCACAACCCGAAGTGCTCCGCCTTGATTGATGATTGATCATTGAAGAATTCAGGTGAATGGTACATGGTGAAACCAACTTCTAAAGCTATTTTATCTTGGGAGAAAAGGATAATAGCAAAATTGTGGTTGATATAAGTTTCTTTTTCTACGTGCAATCCTTCCATGCTGGTGCTAACCACTATATTGGCTCTGTTCTGATCTTCACATGTTGGCGTTGTATCATTTTACTTGGTCAGCCGATTGAATGCAGGAGTTAGTTTAAAATAGGCTTACGGTGTCTTTGTCAGATCTCAGTGAAGGTTTTCTTTTTGTCTATGGTCCAGCACCTTTTGTAAAGAATCATCAAATATAGTGTAACTTCTCCATGTTTTAGGGAGGTTATATTGCGTCATTGGAATAAATTGCTATGGATAAACTTGGGCCAAGCGTTAATTTGCCAATTACAGCAATTCGCGCTCTGGATCCAATGGCAGGCTGGCAGCAGCCAGCAGCCATCAGCGTATCCAATGAAATCTCAAATTTTGTTCAAATGTATCTTGATTCTTGTCCAATGCTCACATATATTGTTATTTATAGTATATATAGGAGAAGTTTGAATCTAACAAATACGTAACAAATATATATGTGGAGTAGTCAATTTTTATCTAGAGATGTCTGGAAATCACTAGATACTCATTCATCCCTTATTAGTTGAAACCTTACTCTTTTCGTCTCTTATTTTTTGCCTCAATTCTATTTATAGAGTCACAGTTTGAAAAGTTTGACCACAAGATTCTCATTATGTCATAAGAAATAATATATTCAAGTGAGATTTTGTTGGATATATTTCAATGTAAATTTTTAGAATGTTAAGTTTTCATAATTTTTTGCCTTGTAGATTAGGAGATAAAAATGTTTCAAGTCGTGTCTTGAAAACTGTAAAAAGTCAATTAGGGAAACGAATAGGAACAACGGGGTATTTAATTTATTAACGTTCCATAAGATACATGGGTTAATTACTATTATCACCTTTCATTTCTTATCTATAAATGTTATAATAATAATAATAAAAAAAAAAAGGTGATTGCTTGTTTTCATTGTAAGAAATTTACTCTAGATTAACACTAAGTGTAATCTAGGAACATAAATCATTTCATCAATCTATTGCAAAATAGATTTTAATTCATTGCAAAATAGGTTTTAATTCATTGCAAATATCCTTTGTGATGTACCCTCTCAAAGTGTTGGATCTACCCTAAGGAAAACGTAACCAATAACACATACACATAAATATTTTGTTAATTTATCAGAAAGCTAGTAGCTAAAGCATAGACTCAAAATATCGTTGCTTAGGACAAAATGACGTAGCACTATTCCTACTCAATTACATTCATTTATTTGATTAAGCTTTTGTTGGATCAGAATCGAACTGAGCTCACATGTTTTGGTTCGTTCTAGACGTTTTGTCTCGTTTGATTGGAAAGAATTTAGCATTAATATAAAGGACAATCAGCTAAATTTTGATTCTGAGGGATAAAAAACACAGTAATCTAAATGTGGGTATGCAAAAGAGATACAAAGAGGTTTGGGATTCGAATATTGTTGACATTGCTAACTCATCACGTAGTTATAGTTTAGGTTAAGCCTTGTCAGTTTTCACAATGGAGTAAAATGATTGAACCTCATATAGTGTACTCAAAGCTATTGGCTTATGCTGTTATGCATCTGTGAACTCGGTGATCAAAACTATGATGGGGAAACCCTACAAACAGAACAAGACCCCTGAAATGTTGGCTTTTTATTTACATCTTATGCTTATTTTCTTTCAAAAACATAGATAAAGAAAAGGTGAACCCCACTGGAGATGACCAATCTTAATCAAACTATGATCCCAACCATCTTTAATCCCCCCAACTTGCGACTCAGCTTCCATCAAACGGATGAGCCTCTTCTCAGTAAAGCAACATGCTTTTTGCTTGACAATGTTTTTGCAACTTTTATGTCTACTTTTATAGCTCTTGTAAATTCCTACTGCTCTCTCTGTTACTTATTTATTAATAAGTAGTGAAGCAATACTTAAATGCACTTGCTTTATTTTCCCCGCAAAATTAAGGACAAATTCGAAAATAATTTTCAACCGGTGTTATTTTTGTCAAAAGTTTTGGATAAGAACAGTAAAGAATCCAAGTAGAAATAATTTCTGAACTGCCCGTTTTGAAAACAAGAAACATAAAAAAAAAAAAAAAAAAAGGAACGGATTGAGTGCTATGATGATCTAAAAGGGGAGGTGGTAACTATGGTGTTCTTATTTGTGTGCCAAACTATAGATGGAAACAGACGGAAAATAATACAGAATAGATTGCTGTTCTGAAAGAAAGACAAAGTATTACATTTGAGTATTCGGGAAACAGAAGTTTTATTGGAGAAGTTGTACGGGTAGATATCAATCAATAAAGGGAAATATGACCATTCCCATTGCTCATCAATAAATCTATGATACTGATATTACTTGACAATATGTTTAAGGATAGATGGTCTTAAGTAAGTGTGGTTCGATATATGTATTGTAATGAGTAAAAAGCTCCAGAAATCTGTGATCCAAATTCTGTACAAAATTGAAAAGACAGCACCATTTCTCCAACATTGGCTTCAAACCTTCAATATCATATCGATGAAACAAGTAACTATACAGCTTCCCCCACCCACCCAATAAAAATATGAAAAAAGAGAATTTGAGTAGGTTCGTACAGAGTTTTTAAGGAATGACAACACATGAATGTATAATCAAACTTTGAATCTGACCCCACATAATTACGCTTGATTAGGGGACCCTTTCGATCATGACAATTGACAACCGATGATGATAGACTCATATTTGAAATTTGTGTTATAAATTGGACATTGGACATTGGACATATGGAAGTATATCAAATTATTAACTCATCAAAAATGGTTTGAAAATCAAAGGTTATAATGCATTATTTAGGAGTGTTTTTTTTAAAAAAAAAAATATTTGAATCTTAATAGGTGGCATGAGAGGTTCTCACTAGGTCATACGAGAAACGTTAAGGGAAATGAAGCAGGTGAAAATAGGGTTGCAAAATATTCATTTTGTAGTCTTGTTCTCCAAGACATGAAAATGGGTGAATCCAAATTGCAAAATTGGTTTGATATATAATTTAGTAATTCTAAGTCAAAATAGACAGCTTTAGCCATTAAAGATGTTTAAAATAGCCAAATTGTTCAAAAATTAAAGGTTCAAATATATTCAATTCATTCTCTTTGTTCTCCAATGGTCCAATAACAACTTTTGAACTCAATAGAGAAAATATATGGGAAATTGGTAGTTTAAAGTCAAAGCAGGCATTTCCAACAAGTGAATAAAACTATTGTGGTCTTATAAGACCTATGGAAAACATATTAAAGTGTTAACTTACGAAGGCAGAAAAAGTCCAAATTGTACGAAAAGTGAAAGTATAAGGTCCATGATAAGCATATAGAAGTATTTTCTCATTGGATTTGAAATTATTCGAAATGACTGAATTTTAATGGTTATAATGCACTATATTTGAGATAAGTTGGAATTCCATGGTCTTGTTTGGAGGTTTGGATCCAATCATTTGCCTCTATCGGTTTCCAAAGGCTTGAAAACAAGTTAAGGACTTAAATATCAAAGTTTGGTAATCGATTCAAATGGATGTTTAGAGTTAAAGTTCATGGTTTTGGTGACTTTCAAGGCCTAATATGACCCTATAAAAT